>OZ014531.1:35189581-35789581 GCA_963966105.1 Volucella zonaria | reverse complement strand
TGCTGTGTCTCGGTTTTGAACTTCTGGTTTTTTCCATCTACCATAATGTGAAAATTTGATCTATGATGAATTTTTCTGGCTTAACACCACACTGATAGGGGCCTGTCACACAGTTTACGAAGGGTCTTAGACGTTCGCATGATTTTATGTGCAATATTGAGGAGACTTATTTCCCTCCAGATGGCGCAGTTTAGGTGATCTCTCTTCTTTAGGATATGACAAATAATGCTGAGGTTCCATTCGTCCGACATAGTTTTGTCCACCCAAATTTAGAGATGACTTCATCTCCTGCTTGGTTGGGTGGACGGAAATGTTGTCTATCTTCGTTCAGTTCGAATGGTTCATTCTGCCTACAGTGAGTCATGTTCGTCTTCACCGTTCAACAGTGTGCAGAAATAATCTTTCCAGATTTTCAACACTGACTGTGGTTCTACTATGAGTTTTTCTTCTCCATCCATGCAGATTTCTGATCTGGCTTTACAACTTCTGGTAGCACCTTTCTAAAGACTCGTTCCAGCACTTCCCGTGGTCTTTCTTTTTTCTTCTGAAGTTAGTCAGTTTTATCGAGGGTATTATTCCACAGACTTCATGCTAAACGTATAAAAGGCTTCGCAAAAGTATTCATTCGACTAAGCAGTCGATTAAATCTATAAGAATTGCTCGCTCAAGTATGCTTTTGAAATCCAGAGGATCAGCATACTATAATCGTTAGTTCATTATTATACATCCATGTGCAAACTTAGTAACTTACATTCAACACGCCTTAACACCCTTAAAAATAATTAAAAACCAATTTATCAATTCGGGGCCCTATAAAGAACTACGCCTAGCTCCATTATGAAACGAGTCGGAACAAATTCAAATATTCTTTCAATCTTTAGAAGCTCGGATAATATCCAAAGCCATATGGCAACACCGTTGCACATTGTTGAAGAGTTAATTTTCCACAACGAACCACCACTGCAGCCGATGTTCGAAAACAAAATAACTTACATTCTACTCTGGCCATAAAATGTATTCTTTGCATTTCTTCCAGCAGCTAACGCTTCAGTAAATGAGTGGCACCGAATATGGCACATACTCGTATAACAGCCTTAAAATCTTAGAAGCCTTTTCCGAAAATCGTAAATCTAAACTTTCGGAAGGCAAGCATTTTGCATATTTTGATGAAGCCATAAACCGATTTTATTGCGCAACAAAGTTACAAAGCTTTCAAATTTACAACGATGATGCATCAGTGGAATCCAACTTAACAACGCCAGCAAAAGTATAAGTGCTGTCAGGCAAAAGCAACAAACCCAAAAAGATGTGCATACCATATTATTCTGTTGCCACGAGGAAACTTTCCAATTTTGTTTATTGACGTGCGCTCCAACGCCGCGCCGTCGTCCAACCAAAACGACCACACAAATTCAATCTCTTAATTAAAAGTGAATTGTACTTGAAATGTCAAAGTGGTTTGGTGAGCACTTCAAATGCAGAAATTACCCGAAAACGGTTAGGGTACGTCCAGAAAAAATTCAGAAAATTTTGTTGGGTTTGCAGATTGATTTGTTTTTCTAAAAAAAAAAAAAAAAAAATTCACACAAACATTTCGCATCGGCTTGGAAATGTAAAAGTTATTGAAGGGAGAAAAAACGGAAGTACTCATAGTTGCCTGCAACTTTACTGCCGGCCAATTTTGACTTAAACCTCCCATCCTTGCTACTGGCGTTCTTTGTATTCGTGTTTACGAGTATTGTGGCACATCCATGCACATGGTACCGGTGTGTGCCGGTGTGTACACGTGAGTTTTATCAGAACGACTTCCCTATTGTTGGGACCCGGATGAAGCTGTTTCGTCCTTGACATCATTATCAAATAAAAATCATTGTTTTCTATTTTTAACGTATCATCATTGTGGTTTCATTGTAGTTTCAGTGCAGTGGTGGATTGTAGTGGACGTGGCATAACCACTGTGAAAGTGAAAGCACTGTACATATTCATACACAAACATTCAGGTTGCTTGAATGAGAAGGTAACATTTCATAGGACGTATTTGTTTGTTTGTTTGTTTTTTTCTGATTTCATTGTCATAAACTAAAAACAAATTCCCCTTCAGGAAAATGCCTTTTTGTGGAGCAAGATAAAAAACAATTATAAAAATAAACAAACTTTTTTTTTTAGATGGAAGCAGTTCATATTTCTCCAAGCGTGGACCAGTCAGCTAGATTAATTTTAGACCAACTACTCTGGGAATTTTTTTCTACCTAGGCACTAGTATGAGTTGCACTTTCCCAAAAACATAATTTCCAGAGCAGGTGACTTTTTTAAATACGAGTTCATAAAGGAATTCATTTTGATTGTCACGAAAACACGTATTTTTAATTTAAACGATAGAGGCAGACGCCTTCAAGCGAGCGTTATGTTCAATGACGCCGGTGTGGAAGCTTAAGTCGCAAAGACTCAACCGACTATGGTCGGCTGAGGAGTGGCGAACTAAGAACTACCAAACCTGATTCCAGTGGTGGGTTGAGCATATATACCCAACCGTGAATGAGCTCTCTCAGGTGCCTTGGCTCGGGCCTGTTGTATTTAGCCTTACCCAGGTACAGCGGCGCTGCCTGGGCTGACCTTTTATTTCAGGCCCTACTCGTGGGAATCAAATTAAATTTTAAATGGAAAAACAAAAAACAAACAAAATAATAAAAACACAAGACAGACAATCCCTGTCCATGAAGAGTTAGAGGTGAGTAAAGGCGAAATCTCGGCCTAATCCATCCTCCTCCTGGTAGAGGCAATGGAAGAAGTAAAGCTTCTGGCTAGCGATAGAAGGTGTTAGAAAGAACACTCACTGAGCGATTTCACTGGTGATCAGGCTGGTATTCACACCGGTGATGCACAGAGCAGGACCACGATTGAAGGGGTAGTCAAGGCAGTTGGAATGTCCTCTGCCGAAGCTATCTCCATGAGATGGAAAAAGTCAGAACTGTTGGCTCGGCCGCTTTACCTGCCAGCGCTGCGAACAGTGCCAAAAACGCACACCAAAGGGCAAGGGTTTTGCTACGTAACGCTAGGCGTATGTAAGGTAGCAAAATACTAGGTGAAGTGAAAAGTATCCTCCTTGACCACCAGAATGCGCTGCTACTGCAAAAAAGATTATAGTGCCTTGAAGTCCGTTCATATTTAGGCAGACATGGCAAATTTCAGTGCGATACTGTCTTTAGTTTTGTTTTGACAGCTGATTGTTGTTGACGTGTTTGGCAACATGTTGAGTGTGCACAAAAACGATTTACGTTCTCTCACAAAGCATTTATTTTTTGAGAGGCAAAACGGCGAACGAAACAAAAGAAAAGTTGGATAAATAGTATGGGGCTAATGCTCCGTCAGATTACACCGTAAAATATTGGTTTCGAGAGTTTCGTGGTGGCCGCAACTACACTACCGATCAAGTCCGCAGCGGCAGGCCCTCCGATGCGGTTACAGAGGACAATGTCAAAAAAATACATGAAATGGTGTTGGCTGACCGGAAAGTGAAGGTGCGCAAGCTAGCAGATACCACAAAGATTAGTACTGAGCGCACACGCCATATTTTGGGCAATATTCTGCATATGAAAAAGTTATCCTGCCGCTGGGTGGCGCGAATGACCAAAAACACGAACGCGAGAGCACTTCGAAAGAGTGTTTGGACTTGCTAATGCGGAATCGGGCGGACTTTTGTCGTCGATTGGTAACTGGATTTGGATACCTCGGACTATTATCTCTTCCCAAACCTCAAAAGATGACTCATGCTCCAGCTCACGCGAGGAAATCATCGACGCCACGGAGGAGTATTTTGCAGATCTTCCGGAAAATTACTTTTCGGACGGGATCAAGAAGTTGGAAAATCACCGAAATAAGTGTATCAAACTAAAAGTAGGCCCCTTTTAGAATAAAATAAAAAAACATTTAAAAAAAAAGTTTTTTCATTCCTAAGGAGGTTACTTTTCACTCCATCTAGTATGAGGGCTGTGATCCCAGCAAAAGCAGCCTTTGAGAGAGAGAGGCCCATCCTGGCCAACAAATCGCTTAGTCAACAGGCGGTAAGCAAGGGAGATGTTGTTTCAAAGGCGGAAGTACAAGCCGACCAGGTGCCCTCCACCTCCTACGCGGCAAAATTTAAAGATGGGGCTAGCGTCTCTGGAAAGAAGGAAAGTTTTACCAGCAAGGGAGGCAAATCCGGGGACGTCGTGGAGCCGAACGACGCAAAAATGGTGAAAGCTGGTAAGCAAAGCGACCCGAAAGGCGAGCTTCTCGTTGCCGTGATTAACGAGCTGGAGTCTTGCGGTCGTCTGGCAATCGACCAGTGGAAAAACGTCATGTGGAAGGAATTATCCATCACTGGAAACGGGGAACTTCAATTCGATGGCGCTAGTTGGGAAAATGGACGCAAGGCTATAGCTTGTGGGGATAAGCCTTTTGTGGACTTCCTCAGACGCTTCATTTTGGGAGTATACGATGATTGGGAAAGCATCAAGCTAAAATGCGCGACGATGGCAGAGCTGGCAAAGTAGACTCTGCCAACGGCATGGGTATGGGTTCCGCGTCCCTGCACGTATCCGGAAAAGCTTCTGGAACTACTCTAATCATAGAATCGGGAGATAAAAGCCGATACATGGAGAGCCCTTAAGACGTGGCCTAGGCGACAGTACGGAAAGCATTTTCTGCTGTCCCTAAACAGGGATTGCTTACCATACCTTGAAAAATCAAAAGGTATGGTAAGGTACAGAATGGGAAGGTAGATGGTCAAGCCAAAGGCAAGGACGAGGAGTAAGCCCCCAAGATGATGGAAATGCTGCAGATAAACCTGCACCACAGTAAGGCAGCGACGGCCTATCTGGTGGAGTGTACATCCCCATACACGACGTCGCAGCCGTAATCATACAAGAGCCCTGGATCAATAAGGACAACAAGATCCAAGGTCTTTGGCTTAAAAATTACGCTTGTTCTACAAGGCAGAAGGTAAGATCAGGACTTGAGTCCTTATCAAAAACTAAATAGAGGCATTTCCTTTGAATAATTACAGATCAGGAGATCTGAAGGCAGCAGTCTTCAAAAGTAAGTGTGGCAAATCACTTTGTCTGACCTCGGCCTACTACCCCTATGACTCCGAGGTACTGATATCGGAGAAGCTAAAGAATTTGGCAAGGCAGAAAAATTGGGTGTTGGTACTGGGCTATCACCCAAACTCCCGTCATACATAAAGGAGAAGCGGTGATATCAACCCAAGAGGTGAATGCCGGTATGATTTTATTTTATCTTCCAACCTGAATATTTGCAACAGATGAAATTTGCCCACTTTTGTGGTGAAAAATAGGCAGGAGGTGCAAGATATCACCCTTGCTACAAATACAGCAGGGTTAGAAGTAAGGTAATGAAGAGTAGTCGACGAAGCGTCAACGTCGGATCACCGATAGATACGCTTCAAGATGAATTTCAGAACAGGGTATGTAGTTTTTAAAGAAATCCTAGGAAGACTGATTGGGTCAAGTATGCAGAAAACCCAATCAATCACCAGCGGTAATATTGTTAACTTAGATAGGGCAGTGGAAAATATTAATAAGGCACTAACAATGGCGTTCGAGAAAGCTTGCCCGGCTAACAGAACACCTAAAAGGGCTCAGCCAAAATGGTGGAATAGGGAGATAGGCGTAAAAAGGAAAAAGGTTAGGAAACTCTATAATAGGGAGAAGCTTTTCAGAAGCGACAGTACACGAAATGAGTACTACGAATGCAAGAAGCAATTCAAGTACCTAATCAGAAATTCAAAAGGGCTTCATAGCAGAAATTCTTCGAATCTATCGCGGTAACAGACGCAAATTGCTTTCAAAGGAAGTGAGAATTCCTTGCTACCTCAGGAAAAATGACGGAACCTGGGCTGAAAATAGCTAAGCAACGCTGGTGGAAACCCACTTTCCGGGATCCACAGTATCAGTCGACTCTGACATGCTGCGGCACATTGAGAATATTGAGCTCTCTCTCTCCGAACAGGGCAGTTCAGTTCTTTAAGCCTTTAAGCCGTACAAATCTCCCAGCCCGGATGGTATTCTAACTATTATGCTACAGAAAGCACCGGAAATAGCAATCCAGAAAATTATGGACACTCATAGATACAGTCTAAAAATAGGGTACATACCAATAGCTTGGAGGAAAGTTAAAGTGGTCTCTATACCTGAAGCTAGCAAATAGGGGCATATAACAGCAAAAGATTTCAGACCAATAAGCCTGTCATCATTTATGTCTAAAACGCTAGAGCGATTATCAGTGATTAGCGATGGCGGCCTTTCTCGATATTGAAGGAGCGTTCAATAACGTGGAGTGCACCGCCATTAAAAATGCTCTAGTAGACGCTAACATTGAATAGAGCGTTACAAACTGGATTTGCAACATTCTTCCAAGATGGGGCTTAAAACCTGCTATGGAGGACTGGCTGTATACGGCGGTGGTAAGACCCATATTTACATACGGCGCACTAGTATGGTGGAAAGCAACAAACAAGAAAACGGATTACTGAAAATTAGTCGCGGTTCAAAGAATGGCTTCCATAGCCATTAGAGGTGCGCTCCGTACCACCCCTACGACAGCATTGGACACCTTTTTGCACCTAACATCGCTTGACTTACAGATCAAAAACCTTGCTGGCAACAGTGCGATACGACTCACTCATCTGGGTTCCTTCAAGAACAGCAGTTTCGGACATGGTATGGTCCTTTCTTACGGATGGAATATCCGGAGAAGGAAGACTGGGAAAAATATTGCAATAATCAGGTCAAATGCAATTTTCACAGACGGCTCAAGAACAGAGGAAATAACAGGTTCTGCTATCTTCTCGGTGGCCTGTAAGACCACCGGACGCAACAGTGTCTTACAATCAGAAGGTCTAGCTGCCCTCAGGGCGACTGAGCTAATGCAGATGAGATCGGTATCCGAAAGAGATATCGCTAGATATCTACACCGATAGCCAGGCCTCACTCAAAGCAATAGAATCAACCAACGTCAACTCTGATACCATCAGGGGCTGTCGCACAGTTCTTAAGGCACTATGCACTCAGAACTGGGTAAGACTATGCTGAGTGCCAGGACACTGCAGTATTAAAGGAAATGAACAAGCGTATCAGCTTGCAAGAAAAGGAGGGCTACTGGACAATAGTGTGGTTGCCAACATCAAACCACCCCTTTGCATAGTGAAGTGCACTATCCAGGAAAAACTCACAAAGACTGCCAACCTAAGGTGGTCAAGTCTTGAGGGACACAGGGTATCCAAGGCTCTTTGGCCACTTTTTGACTGCAAAAGATCAGGGAAATTAATAAAATTAGAGAGGGCCTAGAACGCTCAAATTGTCAGATAGGGATATTGGTTGAGGACATAACACACATACTGTATGAATGCAAGGCAATATCGTGTAGTCAAAGAAATACTTCTTCGAAAACCTAGTGGAAATTGACGGCACGAGCTTCGAAGGCCTTCATGGTTTTTACAGGGAAATTGGGTGTTTCACCAGGGAGATTGTTTAGGTTTTTGCCATTTGAAGAGAAATTCAACTGGGTCCACAGGGATCGCGATGGGCCCGGTTTGGTGACAACGGTGTCTGTATGATGGCATATCCATCATATGCCTGTTTAACCTAGAGGAAGGCTTGCTAATAGTAGTGGAAAGCAATATCAGCTTCATTGGATAAAATTGACAAAAAAAAAATTCAAATTCAAATTTCTTTATTCATATGTACTCGTATATACAAAAGTTACAAATTTAAAATACGATATATACATGCATTTGATACATATAGAATAGTTAGTGACACCTTTAGTTATGAAAAATAGAGACGATGCCATATTATAAAAAGAAATTTACTTTGTGTGGGGTGTACAAAGGTAGAAAAACAGAAGTTGAATTCAAGAAAAAGAGGAAAAAAAAAATAATCTTTAACAATTTTTTTATTTATTTACTTTACTATATTGAATTGAATAACTTAGAAGAGTTTCGATTTCATGATGATTAAAACTAAGAAGCCATGATTTAACTAATTTAGAAAATGTGGACAAATTTCTTATGGATCGAATTTCTAAGGGCGAACTGTTGAAAAGTTTGCATGAAACAATGGAGTAGAAGTTTCTGTAACTTGTAGTGCGAAACGCAGGGACATTTATAACAAAGTTTGAATGGCTGCGTAGGCTGCGAAAGTCAGAAATTGGACTCTTCAGGTACCCGCCTCTCATGAAAAAGACCTTAGTGACTTTAAAATAGAATAAATGGCGCAAAGGGAGAATATTCAAGGCCCTGAAAAGGTCCATTGTGTGCGCATTACAGTGAAAACCACAAACACTACGAATTGCAGATTTTTGAGGGACAGTTAATTGCTGCAGTTTACTAATATAAGCGCCACCCCAACTACAAATCCCATAATGCAATCTGGATTGGAATACACCATAATAAAACCTTTTCAACGTGTTAAGAGAGCAATACTTTCTAAGGCAGAAAAGGCAACGAGTAGCAGAAAGAAGATATTTTTTTTAAGGCAGAAATGTGCTTGGACCAGTTCAAGTTTTGATCGATTGTAACACCAAGGTACTTGAAATTATCTACACCTTCAATTTTGAAACAATCAATACTGCAGTTAGTATTCCTGTTGAAGGTTTTACCATCTTGGGTTCTGCATTGGCTGTACTCGTATAGCAAGTCGTGACACGGGCAAACATTAGAATGAAATACTATGTCTAAGTCGGGGTACTCTTGCTCAATAAGACAGATAAACATCAACTTAGTTTTACTACTAACAATAAGTTTGTGATTAGCAAACCAGCATCTAAGTAGGAAAACATCATGGTTTATATCAGCGATTAGATCTAGCGGACTGGCTGAACAATATGCAACTCCAAGGTCGTCGGGAAAAGCTGTAACTTTACTTATGAATGCGAGAGAAAATAAGGAATTTATGTAAATTAGGAATAAAATTGGGCCAAGTACAGAACCTTGGGGTACCCCAAGGTTATTGGTTTTTGAACTGCTTATATTGCTTCCAATTTTTACATATTACATTCTATCTTTAAGATAAGACTCAAACCAATTGTATATGAATCCTCTGAAACCGACCTTATATAGTTTATCTAATAGTATGACGTGGTCAACCATGTCAAACGCCTTAGTTATATCCACAAAAAGACCTGCGCAAAACTGTTTTTTATCTAGTCCCTTATATAAGAAGGAGCAAAAGTCCAGTAGAGAATCCTCAGTGGAGAGGCCAGTTCTGAAACCAAACTGCATAGGAGAGAAAAAATTATAATGATTGAGATAAGTTAATATTCTCGTTTTAATTATTTTCTCAAAAACTTTTGAAATTGATGGCAGTAAAGATATTGGTCTGTAGTGTGATTTATCGGTCCTGCTGCCCTTCTTAAATAACGGAATCACTACAGCGCATTTAAATTCAGATGGAAAGGTACCGGACATAATACTAAAATTAAAAAGGTAAGTTAAAATATCTACTAAGTTGGATCCAATGTACTTGAGTACCAAATTCGATATTCTATCCTTACCATGTGAATTGGAATTAGGAAGGGAATTAATAGTTTTTAGTAATTCCAATCCCATAATGAACTTAAACATGAAGCTGTTTCTAGAACAGTTGTTTTGAGAGCCAGCCTTAGGGCAACAGTTACATGAAATTTGCGAGTTACTTGGAAAAGAAGTTTGTCCAATGGAAGCAAAGTAATTGCTGAACTCATTAGCTATTTCCAAAGGATTTGAAATGTTAATACTTCCATTTTTACTCGTAAGTACAATAGGATCTGCGTTAGTACACACTTTCCGACTAACAATACTATTAACTACTTGCCACTCTTTCTTAAGATCTCCACTTGCCGCTTGTGTTTTCGAACGAAAATAGTCATCCCGAGCTTTTTTAACTTCTTTTGTCACTTTTGTGCAGAATTTATCAAAACGATTTTTTAAATTGGTGTTCAAAGGACGTTTCCAACATTTTTTTCTTAGTTTGTTTTTGATATTTATTTTTTTGATAAGGGTACGAGTTATCCAAGGCTTAAGGCGACACTCCGATTTTTTGTGTGTTTGTGTGCAAGTAGATGCGCTTATATAATTTTTCAGTATACTAAGAAATACACTACATATTTATGGATCTACTTCATCAATATCAGCACATACTCGTATGTTTAGTGCTTCAATTGGCTAAGGAACGTTGGCATAAACCTTTTTCACATGACACGTGATAATGAG
The DNA here is from genome assembly GCA_963966105.1 of Volucella zonaria. Taxonomy (NCBI): domain Eukaryota; kingdom Metazoa; phylum Arthropoda; class Insecta; order Diptera; family Syrphidae; genus Volucella; species Volucella zonaria. The sequence goes on along the minus strand of OZ014531.1, from coordinate 35,779,332 downwards.
AGAAATCGGATAATTTGATAATCATTTCGAAAAATAGCTCGGTCGGAAAACTTTCTTAGGAAAAGAGCAATGGTTTCGCTGCTTGCGTATTTTGTTAGAATTAAACATAATCCATTTCCATACCTTCTAGTTCCGTTGTTCATTGTTCGACGGCGCAATACATTCACTAGAATAGGCACGTCCGATTTATTTTCGAAGAAATAAAGCCGTATGATTCCTCCTGTCTAGAAACTGTAGCAACTAATAACACGCAGTGTTCACAGCAATCATTATTAGATCGAAATGCACTCGAACACCCAGCTGAAAACGTTCCACCGCTGTTGATGATCAGCAGGCTTATGTTCTTGCGCCCATTAAACATTATAGGCTTTATGCAAAATTTGGTAGAGTGAGAGAGTAGAAGAGAAAAACCTGGGTTTTCCGTCACACTTCAAGTCAATAGCGGGGCTGACTACATCAAAGTTATAGCTGCATATTGCGACGACTCCTCGATATTACGTGTCCCTTTTTATTGCCAGCACATACTGGGGCTTGTCTTTATTCGCAGCTAAGCCCATTTTTTCCGCTTCTGTTTCAATGCAAACAAACTCTGTTCAACAAAAATCGCAGTACAGGGAAGTTAGGAATATTTTCCTCTCACTCTGGTTACAATGAAATTTTTACTTGAATGAAAAATAAGGCGGGTTTTACTATGAGTCTAATTTCGGTTCATAGTACTGCAGCAGTATATGTAGAATTCCAAACAACGGGAATTTTTTTAAAATTGGAAAGCTAACTAATGCCATATCATTTTGTCCTAAGGCTACATACATTTGAGTTTCTTAGAATTGCACTATACTCGCTTCGCATGAAAAAAAGAAACTTTTAGAACCTTAAAGATGTAAAGTTGTTTTATTGGAAGTACACATGGGCTACAAAACAATGGCCAACTTTTGGTTAAACGGTTTCCTTTACAACTAATTCTTACTACGTGTTTTTGAGCAATATATAAAATTTCAATTGTACTGTTGTATGTTCCAGTCCAACTTGTAATACCGTATTGAAGTTTGAAGTGTACAAGTCCGTAATAAATCTCTAATAAAATTCTTTTTGAGCAATGAGATTGTTCGGAAGTACAACATACTTTTATAATTGCAATTATTATCTTTGGCTTTGTTAAAACTCAAATGTTGGGGTGTGTAGGGTTATGTTTTACTAGATTAATCTGTGTAGGGTAAAATACGGCACGTCTTTTCTTGATCTTGTGTAACAGCAAAGAGCCTTTATTCATCTTCCGGAAATTACTTCCATATTTAATTATTACCCTAAGTGTCATACAAGGCAAAATCAGAATTTTACGTTACGTTTAATAGTTGACATTTTGTGTAGATTAAGTTCAATTTACATAGTTTATCTTAATTTTAAACAAAGATTGTAATTTCAAGATAAGTAATTAATTTCTAGTTTTAACAAAGCCAAAGAAAATAATTGCAATTATAAAAGTATGTTGTACCTCCGAACAGAGATTTTACAAGATACATTTTTCGAGTGGCAGATAGGACACATTTTATTAATTTTTCAACATGTGGTTGATCTACATATACTATATATTAACACATCTAGATATTTGAAACTCTCAATTTTTCCCACAAGTATGAACTGATAGAAATAATTTTGTACATGAACTAGAGTGTTGCTGTACTTTGCTTATATAGGAAACATGTGTTTCAGAAAACGACAGACCTTATGGAAACCGAACAGTTAAAAGAATGAACTAGGGACGTTCACATGCCCCGAAAATTTTGGATGGAAATAGCTCCTCATTTTGTTTAGTAAAACGATGGGAAGTAATTGAAATGCGTTCTTCTTTCACTATATAAAGGCAAAGGCGTCCGTTAATTCGGCGGTGTTTAAGAAACGACTTTCAATAGCCTTTCAGGAAACTCGGAATAATTAGATAAAGCCCCTAGAAGATAAAAGCTTTTAAACTGGTCCAACTGAGATCGAAAATCCGCATTACGGTTTTCCCGTTTTCTATTTAGGATTCACTATTCTGAAGTGTGGAAATTCGCAAACATATATTGCGATAACGATTTCGCTTGGGGTTCTTAAATTGTGCCAAATTTTGTAACAGAAAAATCACGTGCATCGCATGTTCGCATGTACGAGTGGAAGTATTATAAAGGAAAATAATAGCGACGAAAATGAAAATGTTACGAATGTCAGTGTTGAGTGATAAAAAAAGATCTAGGTAATAAGAAGAACGCGAATTCGCGAAAGCCTTCAAAAACAAATCAGTTGGTTTTCACATGCTTAACAAATGTCATCAGAAAATCCGTTACAAAAACCAATAAAGGCTCGAGTTCCAGACTAGGTTTTAAAAAAGACCGAAAAGAACAATTCGGTCATTCAAACGTGTTTTGTTTTTTCACTGATAGATCTTTCAAATTATGCTCTCATTTTGTCAATTTTTCCTTGATCAAAAAGTTCCTGGAAACGCCCACCGTGTGGAGCTTCCATTGTTTCAATTTGAGTTCTGTTTTTTTTTTTGTTAAGTTGGTAAATCTGTTGTTGATATTCCCTCTAAATATTAGCGTCATAGCTTGACATTTGCAAAAGTTACATACCCAAGAGTACATCTATCTCTGTGTGTGTTGGCGATTTTTTACAATTTTAGAAATGAATTTAAATTTGCAACAACGTACTTGTATTCAATTTTGCGTCAAAAACGGATTTAATGGTGCGCGAACGGTGGAAATGTTGAGAAAGCGTTTCGGCAACGATTCTCTAAAGAAAACGGTTGTTTACCAGTGGCACGAGCGGTTCCAAAGTGGCCGTGAATCAATCGAAGATGATGAACGCAGTGGCAGACCATCGACATCGAAAACCGACGAAAACATTGATGAATTCAAAGAAATGTTGGTCAATAACCGCAAATTAACCATCAGAGAGATAGCGGAGTACTTGAACATTGCCTATGGATCTGTCCAAGATATTTTGGTTAATGATTTGGGTTTCCGTCGTGTAGCAGCAAAGTTCATACAAAAAAGAGACCGTGTTGACGTGGCAAAAGAGATGATTTCCGAGGCTGAATCCGATCCCACATTCATCAAAAGGATCATTGCTGGAGATGAGACGTGGGTTTATGAGTACGACACGCAATCCAGACATCAGGTAAGTGAATGGCGTTCACCAAATGAGCCGAGACCAAAAAAAACCACGCCGTTTTCAATCAAAAAAGAAGGCAATGCTCACGGTTTTCATGGATTACAAAGGTGTAGTGCATTGTGAATTTTTGCCAGAAGGCCAGACAGTAAACAAAGAGTATTATTTGGGCGTTATGAGACGTTTGCGTGAAGCAATTCGCCGAAAGAGACCAGAATTGTGGGCAGAAAACTCGTGGATTTTGCACCATGATAACGCTCCGTTGCGTCGCACAGTGACATCATTATTCGCGATTTTTTGACGAAAAATGCAACAAATACGAGTACCATCCAACAGCCACCGAATTCACCTGATTTGGCTCCCTGTGACTTCTTTCTGTTCAATCGAGTTAAAAATCCACTACGGGGAACGCGTTTCAGCAGCCGAGAGGAAGTACGAGTAATGGAAAAGCCGCAGGATGCACTGATGGACATACAGAACACCGAATACAAAAAATATTTCGAGGATTGGATCAAGCGCTGGCATAAGTGTGTTGCAGTCGATGGGGATTACTTTGAAGGGGATAATATAGATTTAGATGAATAAACTTGTATTTTTAATTTTCTGAATCAATTCCGGGAACATTTTGGTGGTATTCAAAACAAAAGCATCTGTATTACTCGAACTTATTGGAATTGGTCTTCAAATCGCGAAACGTACAGGCTAATTTTATCGAAAAATCGTATTTAGAATTGAGGCTCACTTTTGGCTCAATGGGGTTGTGGACATCCAATAATATCGTTTCTATAGTGAAGCAAATACAGAAGAGACTCGTGACACTTAATTATATCCAAGAAGTGCATTGTAATCTTCATGCTGTTGAGTTCTTATTATTTCAAAAATTTGATCGGGGTGTGTGTTTTTTTTTCTCCGGAAATATGGACGACATTGATCCGACCAATGTGTGGTTCAAGCTGGACGGCGCTAAGTTAAAAACACCTGAGGAAGCCTTATAGTTCAAAACATAATGTCATGTACCATTCTTGCCTTGTCATGAGAAAAACGTCCTATAACTCTTTAAAAAAAAACGGTAATAAAAGAAAGAAGATGAAAATCGAGGCTTGTATCGCCCAAGTTGAACAGATTCCTTTGCCTGACTTAATTTTTTGACTCTTCACTATAAATTTTTCTTTGGGTCTTGTTGGTTTGACACATGTTTTTTTTAACTTTTGGTAAAACTTAAAACTTCCTTATGCCGCTGAAGCATGGACTCTATCAAAACCGGATGAAGATATTCTCAATCGATTCGTGAGAAAAATATTTTGAAAAATGATCGGCCCCATTTGCGTTGACGGTATTTGGTGGAGAAGATTCAATGACGAACTAAGGACTGAAACGAATAAAATTTGTAAACTTCAAAGTAAAAAAACAATTTTATTATTATTGTTATCAAGGAAACGATAAAAATTAATTTGTAGGGTCCGGGACTTAACGCCGGGGTACTATGCCCATGGGGCGCGTTTTGTCAACATCATGCGGAGTACTGAGTTCCCATGTGGTCTTCACCCACCTACGTACTTACCGCGCCCAACACTGCTTGATTTCGGTGATCTAGTGGGAACCGATGCTTTCAGTGTGGCGAGGCCGTTGACAAAAAAAATGTTTTCATAATTCATGTACATTTTTTTTATTTGCTTTAAAACTCTGTTTTTATTAAATTCATTCACAATTACAAAAAATAAAAAAAATTATTTTGGTTCCCATTCTTTCCTCAACTTCTCTCGAATGTCCTTCATAAGGTTGGTGACAGTTACATCCGTGATCTTTTTGGACGCTCTTTTCCATTTAGCACTAAAATCTTTTACGTCCTTTGCACACTGCTCACTTTTCCTCAATTTAGCTTTGACCAAAGTCCAATACCTTTTAATTTGACGGCACTGTGGAACATTGAGTGGATTCATGTCTTTTGGGACAAAGTCGACATTTTTAGCAACAAGAAAGCTCAACGTCGCATGAGCATAGTGAGCTGAAGCTAAATCTGGACAAAATAATGTTGAACCCTCGTGTTTGTTTAGGCACTCGATAATGTACACTTCTCCGTTAATTGTTCCCGTTGTAATAAACGATGAGCTTCTGTGTCCACATTGGCAAATAGCCTGCCAAACGAGATATTTTGACCCGAATTTTTCCATCCCAATCGATGTTGTTGATTGCGGAAGAATCTCAGCTTCAAACGAGTTGTAAAACTGTGCACCTGGAAGAGTAGTAAAGTCGGCTTTGACATAAGTTTCGTCATCCAAAACTAAGCACGCTTTCTTGTTGCCGATCAACTCGTATAGTTTCGGGCTCGAGTTTTTATGACTTTTTTTTTGCTTTTCAGTAACTTTTGGTATTTTTTGTTTTTTTTTCGTGTTTTTAGACCGTTACGTTTTTTAGATCTTTGTACCATTGTTTGGTTGGTATTACATTTCCGAGCAACATCTCTGGATGACATAGTCCGGTTTTTTACGATGGTACCCACTATTTTCCTGTCCAAATTTGTATCATGTGCTCCACTTTTAGCTCCACTTTTCTGTTTTCGCTTAACTGTCAACGTCTCTAAATATCGTTTAATAATAGAATCCACTGTACTGTGTGCTATGTTTAAATTTTTTGCGATGAAATGGTTTAGACGCGAAGTATTTTCGTGCCATTTGTCGATGATCTTTTTACGGCGTTCCTCTTGACTCATATTTTATAAATATTTTAAACCGCACCGAACTAAAATCAATAACAAACTGAAACTAGAGAATATACAGGCTAATTTGGGTACAAAATGGGATTGCAAGTATAGCCCGTATTAAAATTTACAGATTTTATTCGTTTCAGTCCTTATAGGAGCTAAATAGCTACATCAGTCTAGTCAGAAAATTGGGCATCAGCCGCCTAGATTCTTCGAATCTAACCCGGTTAGGTACGCAGTGAAGGAAGACCTCAACTAAGGTGACGCGCACAAGTAGAAGAGGACCTCAACTAGAGGCAGTTAGTTAAAGATCGGAATAACTAGAGGGGCCTGTTAGGTGAGGCCCAGGTTTAGCACCTAAAAAAGTTTGGTAAAATTTCCGAACATAATTTTTCGGAACCTCTACATTTCTTTGATCGCTCGTTTTTTTTTTTCCGGAAAAGCTCGTAGAACACATGAGCCGCTCTTGTCATTTTATGCAACACCACCCCTTCAAAAGCGAATTGTCTTGCTACATACGCTTGCAAGCTTTAAAGATATGAATCACATATTCAAAAGGTTACACAAGACTTGTAAGGGTATTCTTTGCTGCACGAATTTTAATCCATCTATTTGATCTCCTTTACTATTCAATTTATTTGCTGTAGGCACTTTACGCCGGAATTTGTAGGAACTTTGCTTAGATCGGAAAGGCTTGCTGAACCCTCTCAACGAAATGATGAACTTCAATTTTGCATTCGTAGGCCATTTCAAGTGGTACGCTCAGCTCAATATAGTCGTAAATCTTTTTCTTGAGGCCTTTCCTATTAGTATTACTGTCTGTTTCTCTTGCTGATTCCTGTTTTTTATTAGAAGTTACACTCGTTGTCAAAATAACTAAAAAGTATCAAAGAAAAGGTCGAAACTTCATCATACTTTGTAAAATTTGTAGATATTCATTTTGAAATAAAGAAATCAATTGGATCGGCTTTTTTCACAGTAGCAGCCAACAGAAGTTATCACTGTGCTCTATATCAGCTTCATATCGTTTTGTGAGATGCATCTTCGATCCCAGAAAGTGTGCTTCACAGCAAAATTGCAGCCAATACATTTTTCAAGATAGTTTGTAACAAAATTATGAAATAATAATTATGGAACATTTGCAAAAGCGAACATTTGGTAGATTCTAATTAATATCCATTGGTGCAACCGTTGGATTGCAGTCGCTCATGTTGAAACGAGATAAAATATCTTTGATGTATTGAATTTGATCAAGAGAAATGTTACCTGTTTTCCTGTTTCTTGTTGCTCGAATTCCCAAAACGGATGATATCTCTCCCATATCTCTCATCTTAAATTGCTGGAAGAGAAATTTAGTGAGGTTTCGTTTCAGTCCTGCAACATTGCTAAAAACTAAGATGTCATCCAAGTAAATGGCTACGAAGAAAAGTCGAGATCTTTCGACTAGATAATACACGCATTGATCTGTCGACGAACACTTTAGTCCAAAATCCAAAAGTACTTGGTTTAGAGTACAGTTCCAAATACGACTCGATTGCCTTAGTCCGTAAATGGATTTCATTAGCTTACAACAGCGGTCAGTAAGATCGGAAAATCCTTCAGGCTGCGACATAAATACCTCTTCTTCCAGCTTACCATGGAAAAAGGCTGTCACAACATCCAATTGACGAATATTCAAGTCATATTTAGCCATCAAGCATCGAATGGTCATAAAACGAACTACCGGGGAGATTGTTTCGTGGTAGTCTACACCTTCCACTTGAGCAAAGCCTTTGGCCACCAACCTTGTTTTATACTGCACGACTTTTCCTTGGCTGTCACGATTTCCGGCGGTTTTCCAGCAGTAGCTCCACTAGGTTCCATGTTTTATTTTGCTGAAGTGAATTAAATTCATCTTTCATGGCAGACCTCCACCAATCGGCATTCTCACTCGAAATGGCTTGTTTCAACGTAGCTGGATCACTCCCAAAGAAAGCGAAAGCGAAATTAGCGTAATCTAGCTTCGGCTTCGCTCGATTTCGAGAAGATTTCTGGCGACGTTCAACATCTTGGAGCATTTCCTCTTCATCGTCTATATCGCTTGGTTGCCAAGTACTGTCGTTACTGTTATCAGCGAAGTAAATGAGTCACCGACTGATTGTTGATTTGATGAATTTACAGCTTCCAAATGGCTTCGGTTAGTAGGTGAACTTGTTGTTTGCGAATCACTTATTGAATGAGAATCATTAGGAGCCATATATCCTTCCCTGATTCGGAATAATCCAACATAAAACCGTTAGTTTGTGATTCAAAATCAATTACCTTATTTGTGCCGTTTGATTCCAGCAACGTTACGTCTCTGCTTACAATAACTGAGTTTGACTGGGTGTTGTAGAGCCGGTATGCTTTTGCATCTAAGGCATATCCAATGGAAATACATTCAATGGATTTGCTGTCTAATTTTTCACGCTTCACAGACGGTACGTGCGCAAAAGCTTGACATAAAAAAATTTGGTCTTTGATTTGTCCTGATCTCTTCAGGTGACTTCTCTCCGGTTCCTTTACAAGGGAGTCGATTGATGAGGTAAACCGCCGTCATTGCAGCTTCTGCCCAAAACGGCTTCGGGAGCGCAGAATTGGTCAACACCCTTATAAAGGAACCGGAGAGAAGTCACCTTCTGTCTATGAGAAAGTACCTGGCTGATCTCACCGTCAGTTATTTGGAGTCAGCAAAACACTGCAGGTCCCTATCTATGGGAGCAATAAATATGCACAGAATGCATATACAGGGTTGTCTGAAAAGTTTCCTTGTCAATAAAAGCTAGTGAATGCTAATTGTGCATCTTTTGACAGTTACTTACCGAAGTTTCAGTCATTTTGGATGCGCAGTTTTTAGTTAACAATCGTTTGCGTGAGTGTTTTTTGAAAATGGAAAAAATTGAGTATCAAGCTGTTATTAAATTCTTGTTTTTGAAAGGCAATACGCCTACGCAAATCAAAAATGAGTTGGACTCTGTGTATGGGGACTCTGCACCATCATATACCACAGTGAAATTTTGGGCAGCTGAATTTAAACGTGGCCGTAAGAGCTTGGGAGATGATGAACGTTCGGGACGTCCAAAAACTTCAATCACTGACGATAACATTGCTAAAGTTCACCAAATGGTGTTAAGCGGCCCATACACATCACACTTGTGTCGGTGTGCTGAAATGTGTGGTGTGTATAGGGCAGTCCGCGTACAGATTTTGCGGTGTGTCACACCGTGTGAGCAAAATCAAAAAATTTTGATTTTTTATGTCGGTGTTCCTAGAAGTGTTCTGTGGATGGGTTGGTGCGCGCACGCTCATACAAAATATCAGTCTTCGTTTGATCGCGGTAATGTGAACATCGGGTAAAAAAATATTTAAAAAATGGCAATAAGGGACTGCGAATTTTGGTGCTCAATGATAGAGATGTATAGAAATTTGCCTGAGCTCTGTCAGGTAAAATCAATAAACTTTAAAAATCGTGAAAGAAAAAACCGTGCGTGGGATGTGCTATTAAATAAATACAAAGAAAATGAAACACATGCGACTATTGATGTTTTAAAAAGGAAAATAATGTCCATGCGCTCATCTTACCGTCGTGAGCTATTAAAAATTCGCAGAAGTGAACGATCAGTATCAGGAGCTGACTTAATTTACATTCCTACATTGTGGTATTTTCATGAAATGGATTCAGATTGAAGAGGTGTCAACAATAGATCTCAAAGTTGTACGTTGCGATGAAGAAATTGAGGTAAGTAAAATTTTAATAAAATAAAAAAAGAAAATACAATTTATTTTATTTAATATAAATATTTATTCGAGTAAAAAAATATTTCTTCATATTTGTAAAACTTGATCTTGCCATGGAACTGCACCTACAGTATTGAAATAGTGGCAGAATTTGTTACGAATTTCTTTACTGTAATCTGAAGAGTTTCTTCCCTTCAACTTCTGTAACTCTTGGAGCTGTACATCGGAATGCCATTGTGCTTTATTTATTTCACCCGTGATAGTGTTTTCCACATCTACAGAATTTATCAAATATTGTCTTAGACTCCGTTTTCTCAAGAAATTGTGCAGATAACAGCAGGCAAGCACAATAATTGTAGCTTTTTCTGGTGACAGATTGATAGTATTCAATAAAATACGAAATCGGTTGGCTAAGATCCCATTTCAACAATTCGTCTCGCTCTAGACAAACGATAATTGAAAATGCGCTGTTCTCTGCTGGCTGACTGATGTTTATACGGTTTCAATAAATTTTCCATCGAAAGGAACACATCGTCAGCAACGATAATAAATGGAAGTGGTTCTTCACTCGAAGGGAGTTTTTTCATAATCTGGTAAATTTAGTTCTTGTTCTAATAATTTTTGCTTAAATTTCGTTTGAGAGAAAACGCCTCCATCCGACACTCTTCCATTTGTTCCAGCTTCAACCATTATAAATTCATAATTGGCGTTAACTATTGCCATCATCACAATGCTAAATGTTTTTTTTATAATTAAAATAATATGAACCCGATCCTGCTGGGTTTTTTATTTGCACATGTTTGCCATCCATAGCTCCGATCCAATTCGGAAAATTCCACTGCTTCTCGAAATCTTCGGCAATTCGTTTCCACTCACTTTCTGTTTTTGGTATCTAGAAAAAATAATCAAATATTTGCTTGTATTTACATATACTTTTTTTTAATTTTTCAGAATGAAATACCAATAACAAGAAAAAGACCAACTTCATGGCAGAGAAACAGACTGTTGGAAAAAGCGGTAGAGCGTTTAAGCGACACCAAAAAAACGGGAGAGAGATAATGCTGACATTTTCTCTGAAACATGGGCTGTTATGCTTAGGAAAATCGATGAGGAGCAAAAGCTATATGCAAAGCATGCTATCGACGAAATTCTTCTGCAGGGTTAACTTAAAAAATTGACATTTGGAATCGTCAACAAGTTGAGAAATACTTCAGGAGCAACCTCTTCGCTGCTTTCATCAAAAATGACTTCTTGCTCCACTCCACATCAGTCTCAGCACGCGCAATATTCATGGTCCGCAAACGATTCGCCCACTAAGTTTGTTTGTCTACCAGGAAGTAGTGAACAGATAGTTCTGTCTTTTTAATTTTTTTTTTCTTCGAGATCAGAAATGATTATTAATGACGCGTACACCGAAGTACGAGTATCACTGTCACTGCTCATAGCGCTGTTCCTTCTACGTACAAGTCCGATAAAGAACTAATGTGGGCGAATATTGTATGATGTGTATGGCGGAAAGCGACATCGATGCCCACACCGAAGTGTGCACACAAATGTGGTATGTATGGGCCGATTTAGACGACAGCCGAATTAAAGTGAGAGAGATAGTAGAGGTTATGAAAATGTCCAAAGAACGTGTTTGTTACATATTAAATCAGGATTTAGTCATGAGAAAGCTGTCCGCGCGTTGGGTGCCGCGTTTGCTTACAGTAGACCAAAAACGTGTTCGAATGAACATTTCCAAAGCTCTGTTGGCGCAGTTTAAGCGCAATAAATCCGAGTTTTGGTGCCGATTAATTACTGTAGATGAAACTTGGATACTCGCCGAGGGCGAGCCGGCTCTAAAAAAAAGCAAAAGCTGTTTTTTCGGCTTGGAAAGTGATAGCGACTGTTTTTTGGGATAGTAAAGGAGTTATCTTAATCGATGATCTTCAAAAAGGAAAAAACCATTACAGGAGCATACTACGCATCATTACTTGCCAAGCTGAAGGCAGAAATTGCAGAAAAACAGCCACATTTGTAGAAAAAGAAAATCCTGTTTCACCAAGGGGTTGCCATGGCGAAAATCCATGAGTTACGGTTTGAACTGCTTGACCGTCCACCTTATTCACCAGATCTAGCCCCAAGTGACTTCTTTTTGTTCCCTCATCTAAAAACTGCGCTCGGAGGACAGATATTTTCGTCAAATGAGGAGGCAATCACATTCGTGAACAATTATTTTGCAGAGAAAAACGCCAAGTACTATTTGGACGGGTTAGTAGAGAGATGGGAGCATCGCTGGGAGAAGTGTGTAGAGTTACAAGGAGACTATGTAGAAAAATAAAAAAAAAAATTTGAGAAAAAATGTCTTGTATCATTGTTCGTGAGCTTTTGCCCACACCACAAAAGTTGCCACTAATTTTACCCTGCTTTAGGTGGTAATCATTAGAGGGTAGAAGGATTTTGGCCAAGCAATTTATGTCCTCAAAGCTCTACGACTTGAACCCTACCTCCAAACATAGAAATAAAATTTTACCAAACCGGATATGGAAGTTACGAATATCCTTTCGGCACGGATTTGCGTTTGATGATTCATTCATAAAAACACTTTTTTCAAAGTTTTAACAGTTGTACGTGCAAATTGGAAGGCATCCCTTTTTTATGCTACTCATATAAAATTTTCTCCTGGGATGAGTTCACCAGCAATATCCCTAAACTTGGGTCAATCTGTTACAAGTCTCCGCACCTTCGAAAGTCTACCATTAATTACTTAAGATTCGCCTGTATTTTCCATTTTTATTTTTTTACCTTGTACAATTCATAACTCGCATTAAATTTCTATCTCGTGGATGGGTGGCGGTAGAGTACAATACAAACTTTATATACATACACACATACGTATGTACTCGTATCTATCCACTTACGCGTGCTACGTTTATACGGTATACAGGTTCTCTAAACACCAATCTGTGTAGGAACTGAAAGTCCGAAAGAGTGTAGTGTGGCTGAATAATTTAATTGTAATACGAGCGCTTGAAAGTTTTCTTACAACAGAGCGCAAAGTTTGCACCAAAGTATAAGTTGTACTCGTATTTGTTGATAATAAACAAGTTTTCAATTATTTTCCATTTCAATATGGATTCAAAGTTTAATTGAAATAAATACTCATCGAGCAGTTTTAGTTGTTTTTTTTTTTTTTTTCTTTTTCCTTTTACTGACATACGCATTCAGGTGTATGGTCCGTTTGTGAGAGTTAAGTTTCTGAGAATTCTGCTGTACGAGTACGAGTATGTACAGTTGAACTATTCCGGGTTTGAAGCCTCTATGTTCTCTATGCATGAAGTTGGAATCCTGTAAGGATGGTGTTCCACATCTATTCGCTTTTGCTATTATGTACAAATGCCATCGCAATGCATACATGGAGTAATAAAATGTTATTCACCTTTCTGCCTACGATGTGACCCGGTGTGAGTAAGCAGTTGCTACCTACCAGTTGTGGAATGACTACTATCCATCCGTCCCCAGGCGGCTGGAAAATGTAACCTTCCTTTTAATTTTTCTTTGCTTCATTTTACTTGTGATGCTGCTGCTTTCGTATATACTATATATCTACAAGCATATTCGTACGTAGATATTTCTACATTTAGCTTGGTCAGACAGTGTGCAATAAAAGTTGAAGGACTCTAAAGACCATTCCATTTCTATGCTTCCTAATAACAGGTGACTGTATGGAATTTTTGCCAGATCGTTACTAGCTGACAGACGGTATTTTGCTCTTAAAATCCCATCTGAACATTTGCATGACAATCGAATAAGTCCATTTATTTTTTACAAACACTTTACATTTATGTACGTACGAGTATATTCTCGTACTCGTACTTAGTTTCATCATGGAGCCCAACGAAGAAGGAAGTAAAGAATACAGCCATAGGATGAGTCAGGTTATGGTAGTGCTTCAAATATTCATCTGCTCACAGATTGGCCAAAGTTCTGGGCTTATTTAAAATGCATGCTATTATGTGCATAGGCTGTGGTAGTAGAGTTCCTTGTTTTTCGTTAATGATTCCATAGGAAAGGCAAACATAAGGTACAAAGGGACGATTACGATTGCCTTGGCTGCCACTACTACTACTACTACTACTACTATTATTATACATATTGTACATATAGATATTATAGTATGTATACAGGCATGCTGCTACAACTAGAACAACGACTGCGAGTACTGCTTCCAATGATGATGATGATGATGATGTACAACTGTAGGCAACATCAGCTAGCAAAGGAGGAAGCATATGAAATATAAATGTGCTGCAAATTAACTCTACGAGCATCCAAAGCGTGGCAAAGTCCTAATAGAAGCACACATACTCGTAGTCTTGCTGACCAATTTACCAGAGAGAAAATAATTCTCAAACTATAATATATCCTATTTCGTGCTGGATAAAGTGGTTATAGAAAAAAGAATAATACCCATTACTTGAACTGAACGATCGATCCAATATTTTAACCCCACGCGCCTCAGCCATAAACAATTTTTCTGTAGTCATTTGACATTTGCAGTTCTACCAACTATACTCGTAGAATATACCACCAATAAAGTAGGTCTCAGGATAATGAATTAAAAGTTACTTGTTGTAAAAAGTTTGGCAGCGCCATTCGACACTGTTAATCGCAATGTCATTAATACTGTTACTTTATTCCATAACACAAAAGAAGCCAAAGTAAATGGTGTGGCACCGAACTTACCAGTATATTCTAGATGAAAGTATTGACAACTCTGTAAGAAAAAAAAAAAAAAAAATACAAAATACAAAATACAAAACACTTTGTTTACACCTATACATTATCCTCTTCAGGTATTTTTTCATCCGAATCTATATAATGAAATTTCTTCCGGAAGTAGGTACGTTTGCCTATAGTTTGTTCAACGGCAAAACAAGCAGCCAAATACCACTACCTACGTACGTACGTGAATACATACCTACCTACATCGAAACAGACATCTACTCGTATACGCATAAAGGACTCGAATCGAATTCTATCAATGGATATATGTACGAGTACTCGTATATGACTAGTAGTGGAAAAGTAAATCACTTTTCGATAAAATGTTGGAAAAGCTCAATGCCGCTGATGAAATGTTCGAAATTCATTAGCTCTAATTAAAAATGTATACGAAAGGGAACCAATGATGTCGGAGAAGGTCTTTACGGAGAAGGGGCACCGCACCGACTATGAGTCTTAATGAAAATCGTTCATTAAATTTCTCTTCTAATGGAACTTTTAGAGTACTCATTTACTTGATTTTATTTGGGGAGGAAAGGAAAAAGTAGTAAAGTGATGTTGTCAGGAGCGTATGAAGTGGAGTGCGCTTACATAAACTTTAACACTTTTTCGTCGCTGTATAGTATGCTTTGAGTAATAGTTTTACTTTTAAAATTACTTATGTACATACGCGTATGTATACTAAATATATGTAATGGATAATTGAATAAATGCCACTAAATCTGAAATCATTCACATTTGAACTACATATTGGAATGTGAAAGTGTTCGTCTTAAACTTAACAATAAGTTTTCGAAATACTAGTATGTGTAAATCTTATAAATCAATGTGATGCTGAATTGCTACACGTACTCGTAGGTATACCCAAAATTCATTTTATCTTCGGACTAGACATACCACAAAAAATATCGATTATCACTTACTTTATTGTCTGACTTCTACGAGTATGATAATAGGATGATGTTTATCCTTTTTCCTAATTACAATACTATTACGAGTATTTTATTTCGATGAGAAATGACCAATCAGTTTAGTATAAAGGAAAACCTTTCTACAAGAAAAAAATGCAAGCAAAGTTTATACTGTACCGGGTGTTTCGGAAACGTGTAGAAGATTTTAAAGGGAGATTCCTTCACATATTTTGAGAAAAGAATCTTATCAGCGGGTTGGAGATAAATAGGTTTTAGTCAAAGCCTTACGCACCCTGTTTTGTTTCCTATTGAAAATTTTTGCGTGTATGTCGGTAACGTATTGAAGAGCTTATTGGCTTCTCATTATTTCGCCATTAGATATCCTAATAACCCAACCTATATTCCTTCCTCTAGTCATTTTTCCCCTTCTACCCTACACGTTTTCCTTACTAATATTTATGTGCATATTTTAAAATGTAAACTACAACAATTCAATAAAAAAGAAAATAAGCCTTTATTCATTAGATACATTGAGAAATAAACTAAAAATCTCCATTACATACTTAAGTACTTAATGCATTGCTAATCTATCTTTCATTTATTTATTTTATTCATTTAGAACATTATCGCCTACAATTTAAGATAACAAGCATCTTTTAAGGTTTGCAAGCCTTTAAAATTAATTTAAGTATATGTGCAAACAAATTATAATATCTAAGACAGAAAGAAAGAAAAATGAAGGTTACAAAATAATTAATAACAGATTTTAAAGAAGTTTTGATTTGCAAGCTTATTCTTACGAGGGGCGTTCAAGATATTCTCGGTATCGGGGTGAAGCTGTGGTTGCATATATAAATTGACTTATTTATCAAGTAACACTATTATTTCAGTGCAGTCATGTAAAATTTCATATAAATGTGATTATTAATTCGCGTTTTATCTCTAGTTAAACAGAATCATAATGGCAACTGAGGCGATGATGGTGAAAATTGAGCATCGCGCTGTAATTAAATTTCTCACTAAGCAAGGAAAAAGTCAAAAAACTATTCATGAAGAGATGGTGGCTGTTTACCAGGGTTCCGCACCTTCATTATCAACTGTGCAAAAGTGGTCAAGGGAGGCAGAGAGAGCATTGAGGACGACCCCCGCTCCGGCGCCCCGGCTACTGCTTGTACGGGAGAAAGCATCAAAGAAGTCGAAAAACTTGTTCTTGAGGATGCCCGAATAAAGGTGAAAATGATGGCAGAGATCACCAAGCTTTCAATTGGTACCATTCACACCATTCTTCATGACCATCTTAACCTTTCAAAGGTCAGTGCAAGGTGGGTGCCACGAATGCTCACAGCGCCTCAGATAAAAAGTGAGAATCGCATGCTGTAGAGAGCTTTTGGAGATGTGTAGTTAGAACGCGGACGGTGTTATGGATCGAATTGTTACTGGGGACGAAACATGGGTCCACCACTATGACCCTGAAAGCAAACAAGAGTCCATGCAGTGGCATACAAAAGGAACAGACCCCCCGAAGAAGTTCAAAGTCACTCCGTCTGCCCGAAAGCTCATGGCCACAGTTTTTTGGGACTCAAAGAGAATCTTGCTCATTGGGTACAAAAAAAAAGGTGAAACCATCAACGCCACATCCTACGCTTCCATTTTGCATAATTTGCGGGAGGAAATTAAAAAGAAAAGACGGGGTAAACTCGCAGCGGGTGTGTTGCTTCTTCATGACAACGCTCCTGTTCACACGGCGCGAGTTTCCAAGGCTGCTGCGCGAGATTGTGGTTTCGAAGAAATCCAACACCCACCCTATAGTCCAGACCTTGCCCCTAGTGATTATTTCCTGTTTCCGGATTTGAAAAAATGTCTTCGTGGAAAAAGATTTTCGGATGATGAAGAACTCAAGTCGGTATTTTGCAGAGAAAGAGGAAATTTATTATTTTGAGGGTTTAAAAAAGCTTATCTCAAGATGTAACAAATGCATTGATGTTAGGGGAAATCATATTGAAAAATAAAAACACTTTAAATTGAATTCGCATTTTCCTTCATATCGATACCGAGAATATATTGAACGCCCCTCGTAAAACTAACAATTTTCACTTAAAACTAAAGGGTGGGGGCGGTTAAAAAAAGTTAGGATGTGAGGCAAAGGTGGAAATAAGTGTGTTTTTAAGAGAGAGTTTGGTGAGATGGTAGTCGAAGAGAGGCAGAATATCGTTAACTTCACGAAGCATTCTAGACATTGCCTCCAAGTGTCCGTAATTCGTTCGGTGAAGATTGAGCCGGAAAAGTGACACAGACCTAAGAAATAAGGCGAAGTAAAGAAGGACAACCGATATTACCAACTAAAATTTATAGAAAGGGGTTGTAAATTTACAAGTTTCAGCCGGTCGGTATAAGGTGGTAAATTTTGGCTATCATCCCAGGGAAGACCACGTAAAGCGAATCGTAAAAACCTGCGTTGAACAGCTTCTATCCGGAGGATGTGTGTTCTATAGTAGGGTGACCAAACTTGGCTTGCATATTCAAGAAGAGGCCTAACAAAGGTTATGTAAAGAGATTTGGTAACATAAGGATTGGAAAACTCCTTAGACCAGCGCAGTACAAAATCTGTCAAGATCTTACTGCAGTGGTAGGCTGTCTGAGGAAGAAGATATATATCTAAAGATTTTCATATCGTCTGCGTAAACAGATTTGTATGAATTTTTGATGATAATGGCTAGAATAAACAATAATGGACCAAGGTGGCTGCCTTGAGGAACACCAGAGGAGGCTTTAATTGGGTCAGAAATCATAGACCTAAATAAAACATAGTACTGTCTTTCATTTAAATATGATTGAACCCATTTTGTTATAAAGTTTATTTGGAAACCAAGAGCTTTTAATTTCAGAAGGATTATATCATGTGAAATTCTATCGAAGGCTTTGCTGAAATCGGTGGCAATCACATCAACTTCATTTCCAGATTCCAGTGCACATAAAGTGCTTGATACGAATTCCGTTAAGTTGGTGGTCGTAGATCTACCTTTCAGAAATCCGTGCTGGTTTTGAGAAGCAATAGGTTTACAATGGAAAAGCATTATGTCATAAATAATGCTCTCGAAAAGCTTACGTATACAGGAGAGCTTAGCAATTGGTCGATAGTTGGAAATATCATCTTTTCGGGGAATAATAAATGACCTTTTCCAGATCGAGGGAAATAATCCCTGGGTGATAGAAAGCTGAAAGAGAGCTGTAAGAAGTTGGGCTAGGTGCATTTCACATTTCTTTAAAAATGTAAGGGGAAGGTCATCTGGGCCAGCAGAATAGACATCTTTGAGGTTTATTATTTTATCTTTGACTTGCTCTAAAGTTATAGACACAGATTCCAAAGTTGTTTTTGGGCAGCTATTTAAGCAGGAAAAGTAAGAGTGGTCTGGCTCTTGGGAATGGGTGGCGAACGCTTGGCTAAAAAAAGTTGCGAAGAGGTTTGCTATAATTTGGGGATCGCCCGAGGACTTATCTAGAAAATTCAGAGATGATGGATAGTTATCCGATTTACTTTTAGTTTTGATGAACTTAAAGAATCGCTTGGGGTGGGAAATGAGTCTGCGGTCCATTTGGTTTAAATAGTTGTCATATAGAGTTTGACAAAGTACAGAGAAATTTATTTGGGGAGACTGGTAGTAAAAGAAATCGATGTCGGAACGCGATATTAAGTAAGTACGCCAGAGCTTATTTCTCTTATTACGAAGAGATCGCAGATCTTTATTATACCAGGGTGGTGATGATGAGGGATTTTTTTTGGGTAAAAAAGGTACAGATTGGGAGAGACATTGGAAAATTTCGGTGTAAAAGGATGCGAGAGCATCGTTAACCGTGAGGCTGGGATTATCGTAAAGAAATTCAAAATTGGCCATACTGAGGAGGTTATTCAGTTTGGTGTAGTTAGCCCTATGAAAATTAAAACTGTAAGAATACTCGTAAGAAATGCGATTAAGACCATTATCATACGCCAACGTAAAAGAAAGGGGAGGGTTTTAACTATCCAACTTAGAAAGAAGATGTCTGCTTCCTAAAACGAAGCAGTTATCTGTATCAGTGGCGAAGACTAGGTCGAGTTGTCTGCCAAGGTTATTGTTGACACCACTTAATTGATACAGACCAGAGTCAGTAAGGCAATCGATGAAAAGGTTTTCTTTATCAGAGGTGGGATTTGTTGCAGTAAAGTAGGACTGGTCAGTCTGAGCCCATACAAGCTTAGGTAGATTGAAATCCCATAAAAAAATAACTACGTCGTTGGGATCAGCAGCATTAAAAATGCTGTCGATTGCATCAACAGCTAGCTGGTAACCTTGAATTGGTTGAGAGGGGCGAATATAGCAGCAGCAAATATATAGGTTGCGCTTGCAAAAAGGAATTCTAGCGCATACAAATTCAAAGAATGCAGTGGACGATTTTTTAAAGGGTTTAGACTCGAGACGAGAGTGTATAGCTAGAAGTACCCCACGGCCATATAAATTTTCCTCTTTATCTAGACCGTCGTCACGGTGTAAATCAAAGTCTTGGGAAAATAATTCATTATTCTTAATATTAGGGGTGAGATTGGTTCCTGTGAGTGCAAAAATGTCGTAGGGCAGAATCTGCGAATTAAAATATATGGCAGAAATCTTAGTTCGTAATCCTCTTACGTTTTGATAATACAGGGATTGATATTTGGGAGGCTTCGGCAAAGAATTGAGTGGTGGGTTAGGAGCGATGGTAGTTTTTGAAACTAGACCGTGTTCGCTGGAGGTGTAGTATGCGTTTGGAACATACGTGAGACGCAAAAGAAGAGAGATCATTAGCCACATCATCAGGAGTCATATCTAATTGCTCATGAAAACGTATAAAAAGTTGCCGCAGATCATTGTGATTAGTGGGAAGGCCTTCTTGCAGAATGGAAACCATTGCATTGGTTTTCGTTATACCGTCTATGCAGACAGAGTCTGACTTATCATGTAGATATGCGAGATATAAACGAACATTATCGTATAGTCTGCGGTCTCGTAGACGAGAGAGAACATACCGGCCATCTTCCCCTGAATCGATAAGGTGCTTGGTTAACTTTGCCTTTGGAGGAAGTATGGGGTCTAAAAAAGAAGGTGGTGTGGCATTAGGGTGGGAGTCTGATGGGGAGGGATTTAAAATATGGGAGCGAATAAAGTTAGGGTATGTCGTTTTTGTTTGAGTGGGATGAGGAGATGTTGTTGGGTTTTTTAAATGACTGAGAGGAGGATCAAGATTAAAAGATACAAGTTTGGGAATTGGGTTGGACGGTGTGGAAGAACGTTTTGTGTATACGCGATTAGCAGTATGAAGTGAAGAAGGAGTGAAGAAAGGGAATGTCCCAACTTTAAAACTCCAGTTTGGATCAGGAGCTTGTTTGTTAGGCTTTGGATTTTTTTTTGTGAGAGTTGGGCTTTGGTAAAGGGTTAGACTGCTGTTTTCTAGGTTTAGTGGGATTTGAATTACTGGACTTAAAGGTAGTATCCTTGCGATGTTTGTTGTTTCCTCTATTTGGTTTTAATCTTTCCATGGTTATTCCACCCAGATTGCTGACGTCGGAGGCAGGGTTGATGAACATCCATACATATTTTAAAGGGATGCTTACCTTGAGGGTGTTGGTGGAGATCTTATGGCAGTTGATGACATCAATTTTAAATTTAGATTTGAAAAGACTAATTAGCCTGGCTCGATTGAGATGTGTACCTCTTATTAAAAAGGCAACCGATTCGGCTTTGTTGGAATTGTTTAACTTTTTGATTCTCTTGTTCCACTTCGAAAGTGTCCATAAGGTGCCAAATCGTGAGATTGTGGGTTCAGGAGTTGGTGTATTTGGATCAATTTCCGGAACGGGTTGTGGTGGAGGAGATGATGACCCAGGAGTTATTGGTGGTTCCATTATTGCAGATTCAAGTATCTCAGTCAGAATCGAGGAGTTGTATGATCCAGTCGGTAGAACCTGGGATTGCACCGGTATATCGTCGATTTTACTGGACGCTATCCGGATGTGATCAGCAATTTCGTTTAAAAGCGCGCGTGATTCGGTTATCTCGTTTCTTAAATCACTCATTTGGCACATGATATTTATGAGCAACAGATAACTATTTGGCGGAGAGGGAACGCTGCTTCGGGACGTACTTTGGAGATGAAAATCGAGGGAAGACCGTAGAGAACTTAAAGAGTCTGTTATTGTGGGGATGTACGATTTAATTATGGATTTAACACTATGGGATATGCAATTTTTTAAATCTTCACTAATTTCGTGTTTATCGTTTCGTGTAATTAAATCGCTATTTTGAACCAACTGCATAGATAAGTTTCTAAATTGACTCTTATTATAGCTTGCAGATTGTTCTAGGGAAATTGATAAGTCTTCAACTGTTTTTAAAATGTGGGAAATTGATAAGTTACAAAAGTGTTTTCATAAAAGTGTTTACGGGCATTTAAGATTATAGGTATGTGACAGTTCCAGTGGCCAGATATTTTAAAACAGATGATCTAAAATTATTTGTGCTACGAAACTTTATAATGTTTATGGGCAGAGAATTCCACAAACGTACTGAGCTAACAAAAAACTGACATTCGGAGGTTGAACAGGCAAAACTTGTTTGAACCAGCAAGAGCGATCTGCTTGACTGAAGGAATCGAAGCTTATTGAATAAATAGTTTGGCTGCCTACTTTGGAAGATATCATGCAACAGACATAGGGCTCTATATATAAGCAGATTGTCGAAGGTACAACCGCTGATTTGCTTTGCATACAGGGAAACATGGTCATATCTTTTTAAATTAAAAACGAAGCGGGCCATATTATTATACACGACATTAAGCTTTCTCCTAGTATTGTAATCTGGGCAGCAGAAGATCTCACAGCTATAAAGAAGCATGGGTAAAAGAAAAGTTTTCGCTAGTAGGAGTTTTGTTTTTATAGGAATGAAAAGTTTTGTAGTCCAAAGAGCGCGTAGCCCACCATATGCTTTCTCAATAGCAGCATTGATATGAGTAGTCCAGGTTAGGGTCCGGTTGAAAATAATACCAAGGTTTTTGGCAGAATCAACGTAGTCTATCTGGCTTCCGGCTAGTTGAATAGATGGAAAATGCGATATATCTAGCAATTTTTTGTGGACCACGAGTGCTTTCGACTTAAGAGAGTTGAGAAGTAAGTCATTTTCAGTTGACCAGTTTAGTATACGCTGAAGATCTTCATTTATTAGCCTTGTAGCTTCGATGTAGTGTTTTGGAGGAAAACTTAGATGGATCTGAGCATCATCAGCAGACATGTGTATAGAGACATGCTTGACTATCTTAGGTAATTTGTTTACATAAAGAGAGAAAAGTAGTAGTCCCAAAATTGAGCCTTGAGGCACACCTTGAATTACTGGCAAAGACCTTGAAAATCGTTCACCCACTGCAACCCGTTGCTGCCTCCCATGTAGGTAAGAGAAAATAAGTTTCATTGAATGGAGTGAGAACATAAACTCTTTTCTAAGTACTGAGCAAAGAATAGTGTGGTTGAAAAGTCGAGTAAGGTGAGAATGGTGGCATTGTTTTCATCTATAGCTTTTCTGATATCGTCGATTACCAACAATAAGGCCGTCTTACAGCTCCTGTTTGCGCGGAAACCCGACTGATTGTCACTTAGCAGTTTTTTACTTAGGAGATGACTCTGCATTTGTGCAAAGATGGTTTTCTCAAATACCTTTGAAAGAAACGGGATTATTGAAATCGGTCGATAATCTACTGAGTTTTCGTTAGTTTTCTTTTGGATTGGAATAACTTTAGCTTCCTTCCATTGCGAAGGGAAAGAAGACGTTGTAGGGATGGTATTAAAAATGTGAGTAATAAGGGGCAGAATATAAGGGAGCAGAAGCCTAACAAATTTCGGGTGGATTTCGTCAAGTCCCATGGCATTAGATTTAATTCCTAGTCTTCTTGACATACCCTATAAAAATTGAAAACAAGAGTACTTTCATCATCTGGCGTCAAATCAAGTGGACGTGGGTTAATAGGGTTTGGATTTGCTGATGTTGAGAATACCGAGTTAAGTTTGTCACAATCGACATTTTTAGAAGCTTTTGGCTTTTCTTTACCTATACCAATGTTACGGATTTATTTCCAGACTTCTTTTCCGGACAAGAAAGCTCCAAATTTTCTGCTGTAGAAGCACGCTTAGCATTTCTAATTTTGTGGGTAGTTTTATTATTTTCTTAATTAATTATATCACGTGTTAGTTATTGATTTTTTTTTGTATAAGTAGTTTGTCAAAGTTCTTAAAGAGCTGTTCTTCGATACTTAGCAAATGTTGTGACTTGAAAAACGATTTTACTGGCATTGATGGGGTGTTTGCAATTTGCACCGATTCCGGCTCATCCTCTTCATCCTTCAACATTTCACTTACAAGCTGCCTTTCATCTATCTCACATTTAGATATGAATCTTTGAATAGTTTGTGGAGTAACTAGTCACCGGGATCTCTTTACCATGTGTAATGCTTCTAGCACTGTCACTTCTTTCAAAAATGTTTCTATGCAGTTGGCTTCAATAGCAAGAACTTGTTTTTTTATCAAATTTTTCCTATAATGTGCCTTAAACGACTGGATGATCCCAAAAACAAAACATTTTATAGTAAATCGTATTGATAGAATAAATCTTAAAATTTACCCTAATCAAGAGGCCGGTAGAAATACTTTTTCTATATTATTTGGTGACAAAAAGCATTGTATACCAGCAACAAAACCTTCTTATTTTTCTTGGACATGTTCTCTTCCAACTCCTTGATGATCTCGGCGCAGAGTGTGCTTGTCATCCAAGCCTTATTATTCCACTTGTATGACACTGGAACCTGTTTTCCATGGAAACAACGAGGCTGCCTGCACTTACCAATTGAAAACACAAACTTTTCTGATCCAGTTGCGTTACAAAGACGGCTTTTACACAGCGCATGAATTTGATGCGCATGTTTTGATTATTTTCTTTTGAACTGTCATTCTGTGATGCGTGCATTTTTACACGAAGCCTTTTTCTCATTCGTTGATTTTTCATGTTATTTGACAGCTCTCTTTCATTTCATGTTTGGTGCTCAATGTTGAATGTTGAAAGCAAAATCAATTATAAAAGCAAAATGGCATTTGCAGAACTAAACAATTTATTGGACTCTGCGGAAATGATTATTCATGACATAGATACTAACTACAGTTCGCACGGGTACATTTCATAATTGAAAATGAGCTCGTTTGTTAATTCTTTGGTCCATTTAAATTCATCCGTTATACTGAAATGTTGTGCTCGTAACAACAGCCAAAGAAGTAATAAAGCAAATGCGAAAAAGAAAGAAGAAGGAGAAAACGAAATGTCAAAAACATGCAAAGCAAATCTTGCCCGCCGTGTATCGGGAAAATTTTTTTTTGTTTCATTTTCCCTCTTATCCCTCTCTTTTGTTCTTATTTGAATCTCTCTAAACATGCGCTGTGTAAAAGCCGTCAAACAAAAATTATTGTTATTCTCTCTTACTTGTTGATTTCCTGAAACATACGTTCCATCAGATACTGCCTTGTAATATAACCCAGTTTCATCCGCATTAAATATTTCTTCAAGGGCATATTTTTGCAGTAAATCAGGAATGACAAACTGTTTAAAGTTTGCTGCTGCTTCCACATTAGCAGAACACGATTCGCCATGCAAGCTTTCTAAAACGAATATTTTCGTTCCTTTTCTAACGGTGAAGCCAGCCTTGATTGGCTTCAAAATCTGTTATTTCCAATTCGTTGGAAGATTGTTGAGCCTTCTCAAGTAATATCGGTCTGGTTATTTTTGCACTTTTCTCGAACATTTGTTCAAACCATTTATTCATAGTTTTGTTTAAAATTTCGTGCTTTGGCTTTCTGTCACTTCTCTGATTTAAATTTTTGCAGCAAAACATCTTGGTTTCAATTTCGTCTGACTTACATAAAGTGTTCTCCGCAATTTGTAACTTTTCTGAAACTTCTTTTTTTTCCGACTTTATTTCTTCGAGAATTTTTATTTTATGTTTAACCCACAATGTGTTTCTTTTTTTAAACATATTTAGATGCGGATAACGAACTGGATTGAGAGAACAACACAGATTTAATGCCATTGTTGACAATTTTTTGAAGCTGTCATTGTTGCATTCTGACATCCCAATTTCCTTAAGGCGTATACACATTCGTTTTTAACATATATGACAATAAGTTGCTGGAAATGCAAATTAATATTGCGAAAAGTAAATTTCTTATAACCGTGTATTCTTATATTTATGTAAAAATAGATTTTGTTGTATGGAAACAAGTTTCTTCTTATATGCGTTTTTCTTATAACCGTTTAATTTGATACAAAATATAGAGAAAAGACACGGGGAATACGATTACGTTTCTTTTAAGAGGTTTTTTCTTATATGAGTGTTTCTTATATCCGTAAAATACTTTACATTCTTTTTCTAAAACGATCGCTCTCTGTTAAGCGGTTCTTACTCTAGAGGGCGTTGCGAACCCTATGAGGATTACATATCAAGTTCTTAAAGCTACAATACATTACAGATTACATTTCCGTGTTCTTAAGGCTACATTACATTACAGCTCGGTCAACCTGACGATATGATCGACAAAGTCAAATAATAAATCAAATTAAACAATAACAACAAAGAAATGCCACTCTGATATATATGTTACATAGAACCCTAGCTGGTCGAGTGCTGCTTACAACTGTTAGTTTCTGTAGTGCCCGGAGTCTCAATCGGCGCACAGTGGGGCAGATGGACCTTAAAGCTGGCATCAATTCATAGGTGCACAATCAGAATTTTTTAAGTATACCATTTTCATCATAATGCCGCAATAGGTAAAAATAAAAAACAGACGCATTTTTAAAAATTTATTATTTTGAAATTTTTCGCCAGAATAAGAAAAAAAACTAACCAACGCTTTCATCATCATTATTATCTTCGAAATTATCATTGTCATTATTTTGCAGAGTAGCAGTAGATTTTAATAAATTTAAGGCTTCTCCAGGAAGATGTTGAAGTTTTTTTACCGGTAGTTTTCGTTTACATGGAATATATGGATCTGAACTTAACGAGAAACAGTTAAAGACATCAAGATTAGTTTTTTTCGCTACTGCACTTACGCGAGTGATGTTCCCTATAGTTTTTAAAATCTTTGTTTCTTGCTTCCTGGGCTTCCTCACTCAACTGTCCGATAGGCACCACGGAACCGTGAATGAAATATTTATGCGATGTGGGTGACATGTTGTACTAGGGGTACTTAGATACAAAGTATCTGGCTGTTTCCTAAGAAAAAGTTCTAAACCGGTTGACATCAATTTCATGGCCACTTGACACAACTATAATAATTGTGTGCATTTTTTTAATCAATTCAATATCTAATTTTGTTATTTCAGCTGAAAGCTCGGCGGATTGAAAAAATTGTCTGGCCGTCATTTGAATTGCCGAATCCCGGCTTAGGTGTATCAATGATCAGCCCGCATTTTCTCTAAATTTCCTCTGAATCTGCGCTTTATTTTCTGCAACAATTATTTTATCGTTTCCGCTAGCTTGCCACTTTTTAATTGGTAATTTATATGACAAATGAAGAAGGCACTCTAAATATTCTGTTTTTACAGGTAATTTAATCATTTTTTTCAATCTGATTAAAGTTCTTAGAAACAGCGCCTCATAAGTAGCATTTTTGCCATCAATCATTGTAAAAATTAAGTTGTGACTCACTAAAAATAATCTGTCACCCAACATTGTTTTAGTACTTACTAACTCTTTAATCTCGGCATTTACTCTGTTTTTTTCTGCTCTTGAAATATCTGCTGTCTCTTTAACATATTCAATTTTTAAGGGTCGACAGTATGTCGTAGAAGCTGGACGCGGGTTTTGCCATAAAATGTTAGCTCCGTAACTGAGACGGAGTGGAACCAGGCAAGTGATAAAAACTGCCGAATCAGAAGCTTGAAGACCATGAAAGGCTTACTTATAGGAGCTATGCCCCGACCTCCCATCAAAACCTCACTTCGTGTAAAGACTAAGGCTTTTTAATTCTGCATTTTCTAATAAATCAAGAATAGTTTTCTGTGTTAGAAGTAGCCGCCGCACAGTGAGATCAAGCAGAGCTTGTAAAGTTACTGAAATGCTACTTACTTTCATATATTCCTGTGATGGGTAGCATTCTTTTTTTTGCATTTTAAACCACTTTATAGGGCGGGAATTTTTCCGGGGTACTCGCCCTAATTACATTGCATTGATTTCTAGATAATTTTGCTTCTACTACTACAGCAAGAGCATCGTTATCCGTCATTACAGTAATTTATGATTCGTTTGAACTTTCGTAAGCCTTTATATATTTTTCTGCACGGTTTGGACTTTGAGAGGTTATGTCCTGCAACAATTTTGATGCTTGAGATTGCCCTGAAAGCCGAAGGCTCATTTGTGTAGCAAAACTTAAAACAGAAACAGGTGCAGATTCTCGAATTTGTTTTGTCTTTTGACATTTCGTTCGCGCTGAAGATGACTCAAAAGAAGTAACTGGACTACCGCGTTTATTTTCAAATGCACAGAAAAATGAAATAGATGTTTCCAGCCATTTTGCTTTAAAAACCGATCACTAGTTCTACTGGCTTTAAACCATCGCTACTTGTATTCAAATTTAAAATGTGATATTCGTTTTAGCAGGTCCCTTATATTTTGTTCTACATTTTAGTTGTTCTGTTAGAAAATCAAACTGCTCTGCCATGTTTAAATATCCAGAACTTCTAAGAATATTCACAAGCTCTTGTCTGGTAACAAATAGTGTATTAGAACTTGTTCCTAAATCAGAAAAAAATAATATAAGTACAGGAAAAGAACAAGAAGACATTTATTTAAACACATAGCCACACATTAAAAAATATACAATAGAAAAGGGGGCAAGTACGGACAGAGAATTTTAACGATTCCTAAGTGCACAAATCCCAGTCTTTAGGATTCAGTAAAAAAAAACTTCAGAACTGATCCGGAACATAATCAATTCAATCGATCTTTGATAGTAAAGGGGGAAAAAAATTGCCTTTTCGCAGTGTCATATAAATTATAATGAAAAATTTCATCGGAATACTTGAAGCTTGCTTAATACCTGATATTGAAGGTTCCATAACAAAAAAATTGTTTGTGGAATAAAAAGCAGTGAAAAAAAATTAAGAAAAATCGATAAAAAGCAAAGCTGAAAGAACACAATTGTTATCACTTTGAACTAATGCCTGCAACTGGTGCATATTTTGTGTGATTTATTCCCCCCTACTTTTAATGTTTTTGGCGACGACGATCCTACCCGCCCACATGATGATTCCCCCTGTCGAGGCGTCCTACTGATGATCCACAACAGCCTTAACTCTTCTCAAATTACCATATCTTCATCCTCTAAAGTCGACTTTGTCGCTATAAAAATATCACTCCCCTTCAAGTCCCTTTACGTTTTATGTTGCTACATCCTGCCAGCTCAACCTACCGAATCTTACCAACTTGTTGTCGATGCGATCGACTATTTAATTGACCTGTCTGACTCTACTGACGATATCCTTGTTTTCGGCGACTTTAATCTTCCTCAGCTACAGTGGATTCCATCAGACGATCAATCATTCTTCATCGCTTCAAATGCCAACTCAGCTAAGGAATGTCTCTTCTTAGATCGCTTAACAGACTCAAGACTATGCCAAGTCAGTGGTGTATCCAACTATATGGGCAGGCAATTGGACCTTATTTTCACAACAGATTCAATTAACTCCTCAGTCTCACTTTGTCCCCTATCTCTCTCTACAATCGACAACTACCACCCCCCCCCCCCCTTCTACTTTCATTTTTTCATAACTCTTCTTTCCAGTCCACTCCTCCCACAACTCTCTCATCCTACGACTTTCATAAAGCAAACTTTCACAAAATCAGTGACTATCTTAGCAGATCCCCCTTTAACTTTCACAACCTAAGCGTAAATGATGCCTTATCCATTTTTTATAAAGAAATATTTAATTCTTTTAGCCTTTACGTTGCGTTTTCCTGCCTTAAAACATCATCTACTAGTCCTCCCTGGTATAATCGCAAGCTTCGTTCCTTACCAAACAAGAGAAACAAGTTATGGGCGTACCAGATCCTTGTCCGACTATTCCAACTATCTTGGTGCTTATCTTCATTTCACCGAACTTTACGATTCCCTTTACCAGCGTTACCTTAACAATGCGCAAGTCAACCTTATAAATGACCCTAAGTCCTTTTACCAATTTGTTAACTACAAAAGAAAGTCCGATGGTTACCCTCCTTCCCTCTCTTTCAACAACAAGCCATCAACCGATCCACTCACCATTGCCAACCTATTTGCCAGCTTCTTTAAACAATCCTTCACCAACGACTCCTTTGTACCAGATCCATCCTATTTTCGTTACCTACTGAACTTCTCCAACGGCCCACTTCTCTCGCACATCCTCGACCCCTCCTATATCGAATATAAATTACACCAACTCAATGACGAATTTACACCCGGTCCAGATGGCCTCCTTGCCATATTTCTTAAAAAATGTTCTTCGTCTCTTTCCTTTGACCTTTCTGATCTCTTTCGTCTATCCCTTTCACAAGGAGAATTTCCTCAGGTTTGGAAAACCTCCTTTATAACCCCGATCCACAAAAAGGGATCAAAGAACGAAATAACAAACTATCGTCCAATCGCTAAACTCCTCGAAAGTATTTTGAATGAAGCTCTAAGTTTCCAATGCAAATCACTTATTTCCCCTAGACAACATGGCTTCCTAAAGGGTAGGTCAACCACCACAAATCTCGTTGAATTCGTATCCTTTGCCATCTCTGCCCTAAAGAACGGCAACGAAGTCGATGTAGTTGCAACCGATTTTAGCAAAGCCTTCGATAAAATCTCTCATCGATTAATACTCTTCAAATTGTCTGCCCTCGGCTTTGAACCCATATTGTTAAAATGGGTATCCTCTTACCTCGAAAACCGTATTTACAGTGTTGGTTTTAGGTCAGCCCACTCCGCCCCATTTTTGGCCACCTCTGGAGTTCCTCAAGGTAGCCATCTCGGTCCCCTTATCTTTATATTAACCATAAATGATCTCGATAGGATCAACCATTTCCTCTCCCCATGACTCCTTCCTTCTTCAACAAGACCTTGATAGTTTTTCGATCTGGTGCCTCAAAAATTGTTTGGAACTTAATATCACCAAATGCCAATCCATCACCTTTTCACATAAGCGACACAAATCTCCTCCCCGACTCTACCTTGTCCACTACCAACCTATCTCCTCCGTTGAATCTCTTCGCGACCTCGGCATTTTGTGTGATAGGGAGCTCAACTTCCGTTTGCATATGGATGGGATAATCCTTAAAGCCAACTCTGCACTAGGTTTTGTAAAACGATGGTCCAAAGAATTCACCAACTCATACGTGACCAGGTCCCTCTATATTACCTTTGTTCGTCCCCTCCTAGAGTACGCCAGTCAAGTATGGTCCCCATATCATCGCGTTCATATCTCGAGAATCGAAAGCATCCAGCGCCGTTTTCTTCGATTCGCTCTTCGAGGTTTGCCCTGGGATGATTCTTTTACTCTGCCCCCCTATCAAAACCGTCTCAACCTTATTAACCTAAACACCCTTGAGGAACGCAGAGATGCAGCCGACTTTCTCTTCATTCATCGACTTCTTTCAGGTCAGGTTGAATGCACGTCCCTTCACAATTCTATTTTCCTCAACACTAACCCTCGTAATCTACGTACCCCTCGTCTCTTCTATCTCCCAACCCACCACACCACCTATGGCGCGAACGAACCAATCTCCCGCATGCTACGAAAAATTAATTCAAACCCTAGCGTCAAAGGTTGATGCTATGCGTGAGCGAACTAAGAGTGAACCTGCTGAAATAATGAAAATCACGGAAATGTGCAGTGCTGACAATAAAGAACCGCACAAGGTTGAACCGCCGCAAAAGCCGCCAATCAAAGCACCACCAACAAGTGCAGTAAATAATTTTGCCAATTCATTGGATCGCATTGTCGCTAAAGAAAGTCTAATAGGTCAGGAGCAAAAGGAATTGAATTCATCAGGCTCATCTGCATCTCCAAGATCGTTTATAAAGAAAGATCGTATTAGCTTTGATGACGGTGAAGACTTTCATTCGGATGGTGCATCATCATTGGGCTTCCTTCGTAGGCGTATGTTAAAGGCACGTAGCGTAGAACGTGAAATCAGCCTTGACCAGCCTAAATTGTCGCCTATTTTGAGGCGCAAGAGTTCTGATGAACCAACAAATCACATTGTTTCGATTTTAAAGAAGAAATATCAAGCTGAGTCGAGCTCCGCATCAAGCAATGCTTCCCCGGTGACGTTTTCGTCCAACACTGTTGACACTCCAACACGCACTAAAAGACAGGGAATCCTTAAGAAAAGAAACAGCTTGGATGAAAGTCGCTACTACAGCCGTAGTCATTCACCTGATGAACGTAGTATACTAGTGAAGAGTGCACGCAGGAATAGTTTGGAAGAAATTCAACATGGAATCCTCAAACAGAGCAGCTATGAAAGCAAAAGTGATGGTTGCCCTTCAGCCGAACCACACCATGGCATTCTAAAGAAAAAGGACTCTACATCGACACCTTCAGAGAGTGGTCATCCGTCGAAACATGTTTCGATCTCACAAGCTGTGATACTTGCCGCAGCTGAGCTGTGCAAAGACTTTGGCACGTCATCGTCATCACCACCAAATAGCAACGATAGTGAATACGATAATATTCGACCAATTCTCAAAATCGACAGTCAGGAGGTGCGTGCCCCCAAACCGATACTTAAGAAGAAATCCTCTTCAGAGACTGAAGAAATCCGGCCGATACTTAAAACATCTCGCAAGAGTAGTCGTGAAGAGTCCTCCTATCAATCCGATGATCAGGGTGTTAGACCGATCTTACGGACTGATTCGCCAGCAAAAAGAAGATCATTTGCAGAAACATCCGATTTTACTGGCAGTGGAGCATTACAGAGAAGTCGATCATTGGAACATTCATCGGAAGCTGGAGTGGAGGAGAAACCAATTTTATCAGTGGCAGAACGAGTAAGAAACATGGAACAATTCCGAACACAACCAATAACCAACGACGAAATACAGTGCTTACAAGCGGCAACCTCTGGATCATTGGGCAGTTTTAAGCCGGCTTTTTCGCTTGATTCATTAAGCTATCAAGTAGCAGGAGTTGGCAGTGCAGTTGGAATTGGAATTTCCGATTTATTTTCACCACGTTCGGTAACCGATTTAAATTGTATCTCGATAAGTAGTGATAGCGGTTTGCAAACGGGCAAAAATTTCGAAATGTCTTCGGGTCTAGATGACAGCTCACCAAAAGCCGATGAGTCGTTATCGATGGGTGAAGGTGGTGTTGGCAGTAGTCAACGATTACCGCGTGACGATTCGTTGACGTTGTGCGGTGACGAGAGTAACATGGAGACATCAGGATTTACAGGATTAGGACGTTCTAGTAGTGTTAAGGCACGTGCTAGTATGTTCCAACAGCTGGAAGAGAAGACCAAATCTAATCGAATGGTGGAGGAGAAGACGACAGCATCACCCCTAACACGTAAAGCACCCCGGCGCTTATCAACATCGCCCCCTACGCCACTAGAGGAACCCAAAACTCCCAACAATCCGCCCGAAGCTGCTGATGAAGAATTTGAGGCTACAAAACCTGACCCACCACTTCTCTCCCCACCTTTCACTGGAATTGGTGGACCTGGTAGAAGAATCCTAAAATCAAAATCTGGTTGTGTTGGCTTCATGCCAATGGATTTAAATTCCGAACTTAAAAATCGACTTAAACGCTCAACACATGCAACAGTTTGAAATTTACGCAAATCAGCTACATCAGATAATGCGCCGCGAACTATTGAACAAGGCCCTCCAAAAAAACCCGGAGATCCAGCAAACTCTTCATCGTCGGAAGATGATGGAGTTGATCCGCAGAAAAATCTCGCTAAAATACTTCGTAGTGTGTCGAAAGAAAATATGCATCGCCAACAGAAAGAACATATCACACCGTTTTTAACTCCATTTCGGAAATTATCAAAAACAGTGCAGTTGCCCGTCGTCGAAAACTAAATGATGGGTGAGTGTCTTGTCGCCGATGTGGTGTAATATACAAACGTACCACCTTCAAGCCTGCTTACACTGTTCGCTCTCATCTGTTGTTTTTCGCCACCCATCACACAAAGAGGGGAGGCGGATTTTCCTTCACCCCCTTTCATTTTGAAAATCTAAAAACTAAAATCGAAATCTATAATCATTTTTGCGCTGTGTTCCAAATTAACAAACTCAAAAAAGATACATTACAATTTTTAAGCAAGTAAAATTTAATTTTCCAAAAAAAAACAAATCACAAAATAAACAACCAAACCGTCATATGCCTCTTTTTTCTTGTGTACTTTTAGATTGCCTAGTCATGTAAGCTAACTCTTAACGTACTCGTATGTAGGTTACTAATAAACATTATATCAAAACGCCTCTAACTAACATTGTTAATCCCTTTTTGAACTCTTCAAAGACTGCTCAACTAATTTTTTGCCACGTGCTTATATCGTGCCGATTTGTTTTTTTTTTACAAAAGAAAAAAAAATTATAAAATATTTAAAAACAAAAAAACAACTAACTTGGAAATATGTAAATGCAAAAATGTACTCTCGTATTTTTCCCATCCAAAAACAAAATATAAATAAATTAAAAGTCTTTGACTTCCACCGCACCACTTCCTACCTCAAATCCATTCTCCTTCACCACAATAACCAACCTTAGTTTTAAGTTTTAGTTTAAGTTTAAATTATAGTTATAGCTTGTATTAAGCCGAATAAATGGGGGCTTTCGCCCCCACCAAAATTAAATTAAAATTATTAAAGATAACGGATTTTCCCATTTGGCTGATGCTAGGCCGGACAGTTATGCATACTAAAATAAAGCGTAAGAACTTTACGTCTTTAACGTCGGTTTTATGCCGGCTTTGGGTACATTCTGGCCCACAGTGCGGCGTCAATCATTTTCTTACTCGCGCAACTTTTACAACATTATTGTAGGGCAGCTGTGTCAATTGACAGTTATCAATATCTTTCACGACATAACGCTCGTTTGGTGATGCCCCGCAAATAACGTATGGGCCCCTATATTTTTGAGTAAATTTCTTATTGGTGCCGACAGATGGGTTTCAAAAAGTATTTTTCGTTGTTTTCTTGAGATCTTTTAATAGACTTCGACGCCTCTGACCGTATCGCTCCAAGGTCACGATCCGTACTACAATCGTACCTGTCTTCTCCGTAAGTTCGTCAACAATAGCCCCCCGCGCTGGTCCACCGCAAAAAGCAGTCTACTTGCTGATTCTTTTGTCGAGCTATTAATGGTGTTATTTATAGCATATTCCACCTGTGTTAACTGATTTTTATTTTTTATTTATTTATTTTATTTTCTTACTTATAACTAACAATATGATTCAATAATTTAAATCTTTCAGAAAATAATAGTAATCAATCATTAACTTGATAGTTAGTGTGGATTGATACAAAAAATTCATTACTAATATAAAACAAAGGTTTGATGTGGGGTAACCATCGGATATTAAAGAATAAGTATAAAAATTCATAAAAAAAAACTCAAAAATTTCAACTATCAACATAGGCAATAAAAGATTATATAAAAAATTAATTAAAAAATATAAAGTATATCAAGGTATAACTTGTGCTGAAATTAGTATAGCCTATCTATTGTGAGTAGCGATTCCAAAACATAACAGTTAAGCGTAAATAATCAATCTTTAACTTTTTTTTAAGAACGAATTTAGATGTAAAGTTGTTCTAATAGTAAGAGGCAAATTATTAAACATTAAAGGAGCTGCAACAGTATAGAAGTTAGAAAAATGGGTTTTTGCACATCGCTGGGACATTTGTAAGATACATTGAGTTTACACGAAGACTATAATACTGATTTGATCTACTAGGAATACTCGTATTACCACTTTTCTTAAAAAATCCTTTAAGTACTTTGAAAACATAAAGGTGTTTCAATGGTAGAATACGAAGTTCTTTAAATAAAGGCCAGCTTTGGCTAGTACGATTCTTATTACAGATAATTCTGGGCTATGAGCAACGGCTTAGAAGAGATATTATAAGAACCACCCCAAGTCGAGATACCATACACCAATTTTGAGTGAGCTAAGCCATGATAAACTTTCTTCAAAACGTTTATAAATCAATATGGCTTGGTAAGATACATTCTTCGCGTAACCAAAGGCAAGTGCGATTTGTATATGTTCTTTCCAGTTTAAGTTTTGGTCAATTATCACTCCAAGGTACAATATTTATAATGAGATACTGTTCCTATATTAAAAAAATTACTAAAACAGCATGAATTATCCATAAAATTACATTTACCACAAATATGCAACGGTAAACAGAATTTTTTACAATCGTGAGTATATAAACATAAATTATAATCTTTTACAACGTTTTTCGATAATTTGAAGGACATGAGTTTTGTTTTTTCACTAATAATCAATCTGTGAAGCATAAACCAAATTCTTAATGTTTCTAAATCTTCTGATATTTTTGCAACACATTCGAACTCAGTATCAAGCTGGTATGTGAATGCAATGCCGTCTGCAAAGGCCGTTGGCATTCCATTAAGGTTAAGACCAAAGACAGAGTTTATGTAAATTAGAAATAGCAAAGGGCCAAGAACTGAGCCCTGTGGTACGCCATTTTTTAATAAACGGGAATCACTGAAGCTTCCATTTACGTTGACCGTTTGTGTTGTGTATTGTGTATTACTCCTCTAAAACCAGCATTATATAATTTTTTTAGTAGAAGATCATGATGAACCATGTCGAAAGCTTTAGTCATGCCGATAAAGAAAACCATTGTGGATTTATTACGGTTGATACCTTCATATAACTGGCTACACATTCTTAGAATAGCACCTTTGGTTGACGTAGATTTTCTAAATCCAAACTGATTCTTGCTAAAAAAGTTTGTTCGGTCTACAAAAGATATCATGCGTGATTTTATAAGTTTTTCAAATATCTTTGAGTACGAGGGTAGTAGAGAGATAGGTCTGTAGTGAGACATTTTTCTTTTATTACTTTTTTTTAAAAATAGGAATAACTTCAGCGGTTTTAATGTGTTCAGGGAAGCAACCATATTGAACACTCAGATTAAACAGGTAACATAGAACATCCATAACGTAAAAATATATTTTCTTCAATAACATATTTGAAATACCACCACTCGAACACGATTTTTTATTTTTTAATGATAATATGACCCTAAGGACTTCCCTTGACGTAAAGGGTTGGAAAACAAAACTGTTGGGTTGGGTATAAGTTGAGGGTGCAACAGAACAGATGGTTTCAGTTTTTCAGAAATTTCAGTGAAGTACTCATTGATTTTATTGGAAATATCAA
This sequence comes from Volucella zonaria, assembly GCA_963966105.1. Classification (NCBI taxonomy): domain Eukaryota; kingdom Metazoa; phylum Arthropoda; class Insecta; order Diptera; family Syrphidae; genus Volucella; species Volucella zonaria. Next base: position 35,742,565 of record OZ014531.1, on the reverse strand, counting down.
TTGAATCAGTATAACTAATTCCATTTACTTCCAAATTGTTGATACCTTGTGGTTGCCTTCCATCACATTTCCTCTAGCTCTTCCAAACAAATGAACATAATAATTACTTCGTGTTTCTATGTATAAGATTTTTCAGGACTGACTTGCTTAGCTTGACATAGAATTTTTTTAGTTTTACGTTTTGTAGATATTTGTTAACTTTTCTAGCAAACTTGCTTTTACTGTTTATCTTTTGCAAAAGAGTACGTGTCATCCACGGCTTAAGAAATGTATTCTTTTTTGAGAAAGAAAATGAGCCGGATGTACCAGAATCAATGTGGTCTTTTAAAATTTTTAGGAACATATCGAAGACAATTGATGGGTAAGGTTCAAAATAAATTGGATCCCAGAACTCATACTTTAAACATTCCCTTAACTGAGTTTAGTTAGTGCAATATCTTTTTGTAATATTTGTAGTATTACAGCCAGGATTAGTGATAATGTGACATATATTTAGGGTAATCATACAATGATCAGTTATTTTTAAGTCAGATACGAGGGCTTTTGAATTTCTGACCTCTTTACTGAAACAGCAACACTGCTCCTGTCAACAGGAGTTGAACATCTGTCAGTTGACTCCTGTCAAAATTTAAACTTGCTGCGTCAGTTAGTTCGTGTTTGACAGCTATTTTTATCAGACTACTCACTAATTTGAGGAGAAAATGGAAAAAAGTGAATTTCGTGTGCTTATTAAGCATTATTTCTTGCGAAAAAAAACCATTACCGAGACCAAGGCTAAGCTTGATAAATACTATGGGGACTCTGCACCATCGATTTCAATGGTAAAAAAGTGGTTTACTGAATTTCGTTGTGGCCGTACAAGCACTGAAGATGCCGAACGTCCTGGACGCCCAGATGAGGTCTCTACACCCGAAACAATCGAAAAAATTCACGATATGGTGTTGGCCGACCGAAGATTGAAAGTGCGAGAGATTGTGGAAGCCGTAGGGATCTCGCATGGCTCAGTGGTTTCAATTTTGAATGATCACTTGGGCATGAGAAAGCTTTCCGCAAGATGGGTGCCGCGTTTGCTCACAGTCGACCACAAACGCAATCGTGTAACAACTTCACAGGAAGGTTTGGCGTTGTTTAATCGCAATATGGAGGAGTTTTTGCGCCGTTTTGTAACCGTGGACGAAACATGGATCCATCACAACACACCAGAGAACAAACAACAGTCAAAACAGTGGGTTTCTAAGGGTGAATCGGCGCCAAAGAAGGCCAAGGTGGGTTTGTCAGCCAATAAAGTTATGGCGACTGTTTTTTGGGATGCACGCGGGATAATCCACATTGACTACCTTCAAAAGGGAAGAACAATCAATGGGGAATATTAGGCCAACTTATTGGACCGATTCAATGACGATTTGAAAAAAAAACGACCTCATTTGACCAAGAAAAAAGTTCTTTTCCACCAAGACAATGCAAGGGTGCACACATGTGCAGTTGCCATGGCAAAAATCCATGAATTGGGCTATGAATTGCTCCCTCATCCACCCTATTCTCCAGATTTGACTCCGAGCGACTACTTCTTGTTCCCAAACCTGAAGAAATGGCTTGGTGGAAAAAGATTTGACTCCAATGATGAAGTCATCTCGCAAACAAAGGCCTATTTTGAGGACCTCGACAAATCATTTTTTTTGGAAGGGATAAAAAAATTGGAGAAGCGTTGGACAAAGTGTATAGAGCTCAAGGGAGACTACGTTGAAAAATAAAATTATTTCTTTATCAAAAAATCTGGGTTTTAATCCAAAAGTCACGGACTTATTGATCCGCCCTCGTACAACGCCATTAAACATTTTATTTTCGAGGTCATCGATCCATTTTTCAACCGAGTATGAATCGTCGCCGCTGAATTTCGCTATTGTGCCTTCAATTTGGCAATAATCGAACCGTTGAACATGTGGTTGAGGTACGGCATCATACAGCACTTGCGCGACTGGATGTGCAGGTCCGACAGTTCCCACAGCATTTTCCAATTCCGTGATTTCGCGTCGCAACCGCAAAATTCGGCAACGCTGTTCCAGCCGCGTCTCTTCAAGATCGTCTTCGGATTTTACCGTATTAGCATATTTATTCGCACCATCGACATTTCGTTCTGAACCGATTTCGGAAGAACTAGCGCAACTCTTACCATCATCTTCATCTTCAGCAGCTGCTCCTTTCAAGTCAACATTTGCGGCCGTTGTATTGTTCTTTGCCCTCAAATTTTCACCATACAATTTTCGCAATTGTGATAATTTTCCGTCCCTTGGATATTCGACTCTTTCGGCCGTCAAAGCATTGATCAATTGTTTCTTCGTCAGTCGTAAATATGCACTCATTTTGAACAAAATTCAATAGACGGTTTCAATATCTTAGCAATCAATTTACAAAATTTTTGGTGTTTTTTTTTTTTTTATCGACCCCACATCTGAAGTTGAAATGTCGCAAAAGTTTATTTTATTTTATGAAATGATTCAAACAAATATGTAATAAAATATTTTATACTATTTTGTATGTTATGATTTCTTTGTCGCTTCAAAACTTAAAAAAAATGGCCTATCACTCAGCATGTCCAACGATACCTCACGCCAGTCTTCCTATCTCTACTTTCTATCTGCCGAATCGCACACATAACCAACATCAACCGATTCATTGGAGACAATGGCTGCCACTGCAATAACGAATGGTGACAGTTCGAACCAAAAGCAAACACAAAAAGGATAAGGTTACATGTGCGACACAACATATTATTGTTTTTTTTTTTGGTACGAATAAAAAAATTATCAATGCAGGTTTAGCGGAAAGACAGCTTTAGACCTTCGGCACTAGTATGACAAAATTTAGCACAATCGGGGGCAAGACCATCTCTAACATACACTGCTACACCTCCAGCTGAATAATTTTCATTACAGTATATCCAGAAATGGAATAAAAAATCTCACTCAGAACAATGACAACAAGTAAACTCTTTAAAGTTTCTAAATGTGCTACGAAGGCTGTAAAGTTTTTCCTAGCACTGTGAATGTTTTGGTGTAAACAAAGAATGTCGACAGATTTAAGAGTATTGACTAAATATATATTAGAGACTGGAGACCAATCAAGATAAAGAGAATTAATCATAAATTATTTAAGATATCAGCACAAGTTACTCTTACTAAGATATCGCCTTCCTTTTTCCGCATATATGTATATAGACCCATTTTTTTTCCAAGCATATTTATAGCCCTTTTCTTTCTTCATCGACAGTGCAGCATTCAGCAGTTGACGGGTATGATTTGTTAAGCTCTCGTTCAAAAACATCTCCGTTCTCCCGCAAGTAGTTAGCAGTGTTGTTGTAAGCTGTACTTTTTTTCCTCTCTTCGCTTGCATTATTCTCTCTTTGCACTGGTGAGTCACAAATTTTACAAACTGAATGTTTTTCTTTGGCTTGGAACTGCTATCAGCTGTTGGAGTTTTCTGCTATTTGTTTATATTTTTTATATAGCATAGGTCAATGTCTTCTTTCGCAACGTTGATATGTAGGCCATCATGGAAGATTTTCAGTGCCATATTGATGTTCGACATAGACTAACTATACCTAGATATCAAACTTTCCAGATATTGGAAAATCAAAACCGGTTTTCTACTGATCGCCCCTATCCGTGTGATCCTGTCTGTGAATACGTGTAAATTGTCATCAAAGGCAATTTCCCTCCCCTTTTATACAAACCGTCTCCATTACACACACTCGTGCAAATTGCTCTCCTTCTAGCAAATTTTGAAAAATCCTTAGAGATGCAGAAGTGTTGGAATTCACTTAGAGTGTGTCTGTGCAAAAGTTAAGCGTTTGCAAAAGTATTAGTTGACATCTAGTTAGATATCTATGATGTTCGATGTATCGTTACGATCAGGAGGAATGTTGACGATCTCCACTGCATTTCCAAGTAGCTGTTGCTCCAGATGGACGACCTTCTTTTCAAGTTGTCGAATTTTCTGTTCACATTCAATATTTTTTGTTAGCAATTTCTCTATTTGTTTCCGTTGGATCTCTTTTACTTCCAGAAATTCAGCATAGATTAAATCCAATGTAATGTTAGGTTGTTTGAAGTGAGATGTTTGGTTGTCGGGAGTATGATGCAACATGTTGGAGCTACATGCTGGTGCTTCTCCAGTTAGTGATTCACCTCGTTTAACGGCAACACAGTCATTGCACTGCTAGAATTTGTTTGCTTTTTTCATATAATCTATATCGGCAGATAAAACATTTACACAGGCTGCGTGTGAAATACTTTTGCAGTCTCGACACACTATCTTTCGTATCACACTTTTTACTTTAACTTAATATCGCTATAATAACCCGGTTAACTCGTTCGACTTGGCCATTGGCTTGTGGCAAAGCCACAGCACAGCACAGAAGTAAAGCATGTACCCCGATCAGTGATCATTCTTCTCGGTCGACTATAATAATTAAAGTATTTATCCATGGAAACACATGCTTTCTTTGTGCTGGTCGAATTGACCGAGTATAAGCGGACAAATTTTGTGAAAGCGTCGATAACTACTAGAACGTGCTTTCGTTTGAAAGTCAAGGCCGGCAGAGGTCCAAAATGGTCCAGGTGGATTGGTTTCTTGGGAATACTGTACATGTTCCAGTGATTAGAACGGGCAGGTACCGAGTACATAATACATTTAATGCTATTTTTAATGAACCGTTCGATTTTGTTCCTCCTATTAGGGAACAAGTAATTCCGAATTTGGTTATGACACTTCGAAGTGGCCGATCTTCTCATGTACCATTCTTATCAGATTGTCTCGCATTTCGACTGGCACATACAGCTGTGGTCGGTTCCCGCCAGACTTGCGAAACACTAGACCATCCCGTAGGTCATAACGTCCAAGTATATTTACGTCTAATCTTTCTCGCAGGCTCCGAATTTCTGGGTATCGATTTTGAGCCATTTGGATATGAAAATCTACCTCATCAATATCGAATGCCGCAACTACATGACACCGGCTCAATGCATCTACGTGGCCCATGGCCGTTTCACTTCAAAGCTTTATTTTATAATCGTAATTTTCGATCTCTAATGCCTACCTGGCAATTCTAGGAGTTATTTGTTTCTCACCCAAGGTGGGTGTCAACGAGTTACAATCGGTGATAATCTTAAATGGAATGCCCTCTAGTATAGTCTCTAGCTCGAAGCTATGGTATTTGGCCACAATTTGGCTGTGACGAGCTTATCACGCAACTCCCTCAATTCTTCTACACAGGCGGCAGAAAAGTCGTACCTAACTTGCTTACGCAATAGTTCCAAAAGTTGCTTAGCTATTCTAGAGAACTAGGGAACGAAGCGGCGGAAATACGAAAACATGCCGATACACCTGTGTAACTCGTTCTGGTTCTTAGGCATGGCGTAGTGTTTATTCTGAATGTGTGCATTTGTCGGTCGGATTCCGGCTGAATTTACTGAATACCCTAAATTCTCAAGTTCATCGTAGCAGAATTCACACTTACTCATTTTGAGTACTAGCCCCTTTTCGTAAAGGCGACACAAAACTTCAGTGAGAACGCCCACGTGAGATTCAAAATCGGTCGCGGCTTCCAGAATATCATCTAAGTAAATAATAAGTTTACCCTTCTCGATTAGGTCTTGGAATATCTCGTGTAAAAACCGCTGAAAATTAGCAGGCGCATTCTTTAGCCCGAAAGACTTAGGTAGTAGTACTCATCCAGCGTCACAAAAGAGGTCAATCATACAGAGTTGTTATCCATGCTAACCTGATTAAAACCATCCTTCAAATCTAATAGCGAAACCCAACGTATACCCCCAAGAAATTCAATACAATACTCGATTAAAGGTAGAGGAAAGTTATCTCTAATCGTTTTCTTATTCAGTGCACGATAGTCGATGCGTAGTTCACCATTATTTTTCTTAACGAGTACAAGTGCGGACGCGTAAGGAGATTTACTTTGTTGGATTATCTTTCTTTGTAACATATCTTTTATCTTTTTACGAACTTCTTTTCGTTCGAACACTGACAGTGCTCTTGGAGAACAGTGAAAGGGCGAATCGTCAGTCAAATGTATCTTCATCTTATAGGCATGTGGCTTGCATTCAATGTCGATAGGGTTCGAATAGTTATTGGCAATAATTGCTTTAAGAACCTTGGTTTGGCATTTGTTTAATCGCGGACAAACATCGATATTCGCCAAAGTCAATATTAAAAATGCCAGACACGTAATCACCTACAAAGCGGATCAGCAATGGAAATACAATAGTCGGCGGGTTGGGGACATCGATTCTACCACAACACTAATCTTCGGGTCCAATACATCAACTACATCGGAATGTAAAATCAAGCTCGCGTCAAGCGAATGAAAATCCGGGGCACTACAATCATTAAACAAATTTTCAGTAATCAATTCAGACACACCAAAGCATGATTGTTTATTAGTAAGTTTCTCATTTATAAAATTACTCGTAGATCTTATTCGTTTCAGGTGAACTTGTTAAGAAATTTCGTCCCAAAATCAGTGGCAATGTCATCAAGTTATCTGGAAGAACCGAAAGAAACACTTTTTTAACTTCACCGTGGAATTTAACGCAACATTTATTTATACTGTATTAGTAAGTGCAAGAAACGTCATCGGTTTCAACTCTTCGGATACTTCGACTCCATTAGGGACTACGGACACTTTAAAAAGGTTAATTGCGCTGTTCGTATCGAAAAGCGAAAAACAATTCATGACTCTGGTATGCCTGTCCCGATCACAAAGAAAAGCAACACTTAGCGTTTGTATGGCGCTGATGGCATCAGCTGATTCTTCGTCACTACCCGGATCATCTTCTAGCGATTTCGATCCGCCTTTGGACAGCTGTAATCAAAGTGGCCGGTTTCATTGCAAATGAAACACGCGTTGACTGGTCTCGTTGGTTTTGTACAGCTGCTCTTGTAGTGGCCAAATTTCGACCAGTTGTATCACCGCACCTCTGAAAGCTCTTTCGGTCTCTAGCAGGAGCACCAACATGAACAGCTAACTTCGGCTTGGTTGTAGGGGGTAGTGACAGGAAACTTCGCTGTGGATTTACGCGCCAGCTGTGCATTGCGCTTTTCCTCATATCAGTCCAGTCCAGAGCTATATTTAGCTAAGCGTCGCTTACGACAGCCATCGTACCCAGGAACTCCTTTGCCGGCACATACCCAAACACATTTCATCAGGTGTGAAGCCACGGGTAGCCGTGTAGTGCTCGTATTCGCAAACCAAACCGTGTGGCGCTCCCATTATTCCGATTTGAGTTCTGTTTTTTCTGTTAAGTTGCAAAAGTTACGTAGCCAAGAGGAATCTATCTCTTTGTGTGTGGCGATTTTTTACAATTTTAGAAATGGATTTAAATTTACAACAACGAACTTGTATTAAATTTTGAGTAAAAAACGGATTTAATGGTGTGCGAAGAAAACGGTCGTTTACCAGTGGCACGAGCGGTTCAAAAGTGGTCGTAAGTCAATCGAAGATGATGAACGCAGTGGCAGACCATCGACATCGAAAACCGATGAAAACCGACGAAAACATTGATGAAGTCAACGAACCGCAAATTAACCATCAGAGAGATAGCGGAGGACTTGAAAATTGCCTATGGATCTGTCCAAGACATTTTGGTTTCCGTCGTATAGCAGCAAATTTGGTGCCAAAAGACCTCAATTTCATGCAAAAAAGAGACCGTGTTGACGTCGCAAACGGCAAAAGAGATGATTTGCGAGGCTGAATCCGATCCCACATTCATCAAAAGGATCATTGCTGGAGACGAGACGTGGGCTTATGAGTACGACACGCAATCCAGACATCAGGCAAGTGAATGGCGTTCACCAAATGAGCCGAGACCAAAAAAACCAAGTCGTTTTCAGTCAAAAAAGAAGACAATGCTCATGGTCTTCATGGATTACAACGGTGTAGAGCATCATGAATTTTTTCCAGAAGGCCAGACAGTCAACAAGGAGTACGAGGGCGGGTCAATAAGTCCGTGACTTTTGGATTAAAACACAGATTTTTTGATAAAAAAATAATTTTGTTAGTAGTCTCCCTTGAGCTCTATACACTTTGTCCAACGCTTCTCCAATTTTTTTATCCCTTCCAAAAAAAATGATTTGTCGAGGTCCTCAAAATAGGCCTTTGTTTGCGAGATGACTTCATCATTGGAGTCAAATCTTTTTCCACCAAGCCATTTCTTCAGGTTTGGGAACAAGAAGTAGTCGCTCGGAGCCAAATCTGGAGAATAGGGTGGATGAGGGAGCAATTCATAGCCCAATTCATGGATTTTTGCCATGGCAACTGCACATGTGTGCACCCTTGCATTGTCTTGGTGGAAAAGAACTTTTTTCTTGGCCAAATGAGGTCGTTTTTTTTTCAAATCGTCATTGAATCGGTCCAATAAATTGGCATAATATTCCCCATTGATTGTTCTTCCCTTTTGAAGGTAGTCAATGTGGATTATCCCGCGTGCATCCCAAAAAACAGTCGCCATAACTTTATTGGCTGACAAACCCACCTTGGCCTTCTTTGGCGCCGATTCACCCTTAGAAACCCACTGTTTTGACTGTTGTTTGTTCTCTGGTGTGTTGTGATGGATCCATGTTTCGTCCACGGTTACAAAACGGCGCAAAAACTCCTCCATATTGCGATTAAACAACGCCAAACCTTCCTGTGAAGTTGTTACACGATTGCGTTTGTGGTCGACTGTGAGCAAACGCGGCACCCATCTTGCGGAAAGCTTTCTCATGCCCAAGTGATCATTCAAAATTGAAACCACTGAGCCATGCGAGATCCCTACGGCTTCCACAATCTCTCGCACTTTCAATCTTCGGTCGGCCAACACCATATCGTGAATTTTTTCGATTGTTTCGGGTGTAGAGACCTCAACTGGACGTCCAGGAGGTTCGGCATCTTCAGTGCTTGTACGGCCACAACGAAATTCAGTAAACCACTTTTTTACCATTGAAATCGAAGGTGCAGAGTCCCCATAGTATTTATCAAGCTTAGCCTTGGTCTCGGTAATGGTTTTTTTTCGCAAGAAATAATGCTTAATAAGCACACGAAATTCACTTTTTTCCATTTTCTCCTCAAATTAGTGAGTAGTCTGATAAAAATAGCTGTCAAACACAAACTAACTGACGCAGCAAGTTTAAATTTTGACAGGAGTTAACTGACAGATGCCTGTTGACAGGAGCAGTGTTGCTGTTTCAGTATTTGGGCGTTATGAGACGTTTGCGTGAAGCAATTCGCCGAAAGAGACCAGAATTGTGGGCAGAATGTTTCGAGGATTGGATCAAGCGCTGGCATAAGTGTGTTGCAGCCGATGGGGATTACTTTGAAGGGGACAATATAGATTTAGATGAATAAACTTGTATTTTAAATTTTCTGAATAAGTTCCAGTCAATATCATCGGTGTATGCTAGTAAGTTCATAAGCTTTTGCATGATTGTTACTCTTGTGTTCCTTTGTGAATTCTTTCAAGTATGATCTTAAAGAAATCACATGACAGCACGTTACATTGGCTAAAACCTTTTCTGACATCCCAAGTCTTGGTTAAGTCTTTACACTACCTTGAAAAAGTAACGAGCGTTCTCCATCGTCATTCTGCACCGATAGACGAGTTTGGCAAGGATGCCATGCTATTGATTATGTCATATGCGACCTTAAAATCGATTAAATAATTAAGGGTATCACTTTAGACTTCAGACAGGATCTGCCGAGATTCTATTCATTGTCGTTTCTCACGGCACGTTGGCAGCGATTTCACTGACCTTTGGCACTTGATGCTGGCGGCACAGGGGTTGTTGAGGGATTTCGCTCGGCAGAAATGATGGCGGTCTCTTGCGATTTCAACTCTACGTTATATCTTCTCATAGTACGAGTAGTTCTTCTGTGTTGTGGCGCTTGGGAAACCCGAATTTTTACCCTGACTGCAACTAGGTAGTAGCGGTCCAATGTTGAGAAACATTCTTTGGGGGCGCCATCGTTGTCTTCCGTGGAGGTATAGGCGCACATTATGCTTATGTCTAGCTTTGATTCGGATTGTCATAAGAAGCTCCCGCACTTGCCCAAAGCTCAACAAAGCTCTTGCCTTAGCTGCTGCGTATGACAAATCCGCACTCGAATAAGCGATGTTTCTGCTCCCTATCATACGAGTATCATCACCAAAGTAGATATCACCGTTGTTCATCCTCCTTTCCCTTCGCCCAACCAATCGCACTTCCTGGATGGCGTTGATATATGCGTAATAGCAATCCAGGGTCTCTGCTAATTTTTCGCCTGTTAATAGACCACATTAAGGGTCCCAGCACTCTACATGTTGATCCGAAGATCGTTGTCCTTTAATCCTTTGCCAGGGTTGTCGATCCCAGTGATCCTATTTATGATAATTTGTCAAATAATACTGACCATATGGGTCAAAGAGTAGTAGCGCTGCTTGAAATGTAGCTCCATTGGAAGACCTACCAATCCAAGAAAAGACTTCATGTCCTTATGTGCATACATATACGACTATGTATATATATATTTTGCGAGAGAACTTGCCTACTTTCAGGCAAGTGCGGAAGATCTTTCCAACCATTGTAAATTTTGAAAAGAATCTGCTGTAAAGCATAGAAATAGGGAGCAACCGCAAAATATTTAATACATCACTTCGGAGCTCAATCCGTCCGGAAAATATCAAGCTTTGAAAGCCTGTTTGAAATTGTTTCTCAAAATCCTATTGCACCGATGTATCCTATCTACATACGAGTATTCCCGAATTTCCAGAGTTTATAGAGAAGAAAATTAATCACAAAATATGTTCTCACCATTAAACGTGTGGAACTAAAAAACAAAGAACAACTTCGTAAATTTGTACATTTATGTTTACCCAAGCAAATTAATAAATAAACAAAAATTCCTATTCCATTTTTGTCTACAAATGTTCCACCCCAAAGTCACTATAAAACGCCTGACAAGAGTAGGACTCACAAGTGAACTCAAATAAAACTTGCCCCGTAAAGATTTATGACCTTTGCAAATTGGATGCGACCTCACTCAAGCGTAGATCTTTTCACCCACAAAATCATTTCTATTGCAGATTAAAATAACAGAAGATAAAAAAAAAAAAAAAAAATACCGTAAAACAACATCTTGGCACAGAGAAAATGTATCTGACATCTCAGAAAATAACTTTCTTTTGTTTCGTTTTATTGTTTCACTGGTCCTGACACGCAATTGAGCGTGTGTTGTATATATGAACTCATCCGAAGCTAATTAATTAATTGAATGTGATACGGGGTAATATAATGTCGTCCTGGACAACACTAGTCTTTTTTTTTTTTTTCTTTCGCCACACACATGTCAAGAAGAAGAAGAATGTCGATTTCCATTTGAAGAGCACTCTGAAGTCATCGAATAAACATATCTACGTGTATAGCATATACTCGAATGGGTATATACTTACATATGTATCCTTATATGAAGCTATTCTGAAAAAGCGCTTCATAAGCATAAAATTTGTTACAGTGACTGGGAATATTTCCCACTCAATGCATTATTGGACATGTAAGAGGACTAAAGAGGCCACTCGGACTTACTCTGATGTCAAATGCACATGAGCTCAATCTCAATTGGAATCCTTCCTTCTGCAGCCACTTAACTCTGATCGAGTAGTGTAATGCAATAAATGGATTAGAAGCGGACACTTTTAGCTGCAGACTTACAAATCGTTTCGGGTCTTAAAATAATGGAAGCCATCTAAGACGGTAGTACTATATGCTTTGGATCAAGGGATACTCGTTCAATAGAATTTATGACTCTGTCTAGGGCTCTTAACTATTAAATAATAAAAGAGACAACTTGTGAGAGATTATATTGTGACTGTGAACAATCCTTTATTCTAAAATTCAAATGCAAGTTAAATGCCAATTGAGCTATAAGTGTATCTGGGCTTGTGACATGGGAATCATGTGTCACTTTGACATGGGTCCAACTCAAAAGGTAGATAGATTGAAGATTGTCTTTCTAATACAATTCGCGCATGAACTTGTTGTCCTATAGAGTACGAGCATGTGGACACACATACGATTACGCGTATCGGCGTATGTATGAACAATTACTCGTATCTTTAATATCTTAATTCAGCTTTAAAAAAACAAAAATGCTGGAATATGTATTATACTTACTCGTATGTACGAGTAGGTTGCGAATCTATATCGACTACCTTATTCACAGTCAAAGAGTAATAAATTTTAATTTACTCATATTACCCAGTGCCCTATATACTCGTATGTAGACGCTCAAAAAGGTTTCTTGATTTGCAAGGACGCATAATTTGACGTAGCGCATTGCTGTAGCCCATTCACTTTCGGTTGCCATTTCTTAAATAAAGTGCGATGGAGCTGATATTTTAATGAATCTGAGGCATCCTTGAGATGAACGAAATCGTTTCGTGTGCGAAACAAAAGTGAATGTTTGCGACATTGCATGTGCTATGCTACCGCAAACAGAGTGATATCCACACCAATATGGGACATGGTTTAAATGAGCATGAATAATTAGCAATACAAGTATCAAAGTCTCAACTTGGACCAGGTCATTTCCATTTTGTGATCCAGTTTTTAGGTGATGGTAGACCTTTTCAAGGTTACTGCAGCAGTCACTGACATTCACTTAATCTACAATAATTTACTCTGCTATATAAGAAGGAATAACTTATCAACAAGTATCAGTTCAATACATTGCACACCCAGTGAACTTATAACCACTAAAATAATTCATTCTAAAAATGGCACTTAAATTTACCATTGTACTTGCTATTCTGGCTGCTGCTCACGCTGGTCAATTTGCTCAACTAGCATATAGTGCACCAGGACTTACCTACTCAGCTCCATTAGCATATGCTGCATCTCCGTTAACTTATGCTGGTTCAGCTATTGGATCGACTCAGCAAAATATTGTGCGATCATTTGATGGCACTGTATCCCACTACTCAAAGGCCGTAGATACTCCATTTTCCAGCGTACGAAAAGTCGACACCAGAATCAACAACAACTTATACACCCCAACTTTAGCCGCTTCACCTGTCTACGCTCAGTCTGCTCCTGTTATTGCCGCTAAGACAATTGCCTATTCTCCAGCTGCTGCCGTAGCTCATGCTACTTTTGATGGATTTGGAGCTCATTATGTCTATTAACTGGATGAATAGAGTTCGCTATGTATACAAAAATAATATGCTGACAATTGTTATGTAGCTTTAACGTGAATGCTATGATATTATTAAATTGTTGATACAGAAAAAAAATAAATATTGCTTTTGATTTCAAAGTACGAGTAGAGAGGTAGGTCAAAAACAAAGTCATTGTGCACTTACAGCTGAAGTCAGTCCTATGTACGCATATGAGCTTTAAGACAACCACCAAGTTATTGATATAATTACCAGGAATTTCTTAGCTCGCTCAATATTACTTAAGTCCTCCAGCTATGTCAAGAAGTAACCAAATACCCAGAGTTCTGAATCTTTTCTCTAAGAACACAGGGCGTCATACAGGCGGACTCGATCTACTCCTTGTCCTTGCGGTTTCTACATAAGTCGTTGTGATGCACACCCAAGTATTCAACATGGATACCGATGCCACAACGAAGTGATGAAACCAGAGATGACTCCCACATCCCATCCACTAAGCACAACTCCGGAGAGTATAATCTTTTCTTGATGTAGGTCAGTCGAAGGGTCCTATTTATTTCACATGTGGCCTAGCATGAGCACATTCGACCGATGCATACATTGACAATCCTTAAGGAGATTTCACGGAGAGAAAAGCTAGCAAATTATGCAGCGCCGCGCAAATCATTTCCTCGCCAACTTATGCCTTGGTACCTAGAATAGTGAGCTTCTGACGAAGCGTAGGAGACTGTTAACGTCTATATTTTTTTAGATCGTTTAGGTCGTTTTAGAAGAAAGATCGTAAGTGAAGTTTTCTTCTCTGGAAGAGAGCTGGACATGTACAGAGTAGGTGGAGGATTGTCTCCCCCTCCTCTTCGTCCATGCAGCTTCTGCAGAAATCATTTGTAGAGGCGCCAAGCCTTCTTGCGTACTTGCCTATGAGGCAGTGTCTAGTGATGACATCTATGATGGCGCTGAGATGCTCCTTATTTAGAAGGATCAGACACTTAGAGCGATACAGATCCAGTTTTGGCCAGATTTGTTTGGTCGTTAGACATGTTGGTCCAACAGACCACCTAAGGCCTGTTCTTTTATTGGCATCCAGCTTTAATGTTAGTTTGGACGCAGCGATTGATATACCTGTGCTACCCTTTTCCGGTAGAATAGGTAGAGTGGTTCCAATTTTGGCAAGTTCATCGGCTCTACAGTTTCCTGGAATGTCTCTGTGGCCCGGCACTCAACAAAGCTGAAGGTTGAACTGCTCTGCCATCCCCATAAAAGATGATCCCCTATTGGTTTTAGATCTGTCTGTGTAGAGATGGATTGACTTGTCCTCAATGAAAGCATCTTCCTCCCAGAAGGATCTAGATGGGGAGCTTACATGGAAGTTTTTGTCAAACCAAAGTTCAGGTGTGGTGTAATCGATGTTCTCTGTGAGGATTCCTAATATATTAAGAGTACTGGCGTGGCCAAATGGATTACTTATCCACTGTTTATTCGCTTTAAGGCGAATAGCAGTCGCAGCTGAAAATATCGAGGGGTGTCAAATGAAACAGAATGTCTAATGCCACAGAGGGGGTAGACCACAATGCTCCGCTTATGCACAGACATGCTGTTCTCTAGACTCTGCTTAGTTTAATGCAGTTAACCGCACTTTCTAAGGCCGTCCACCAGACTACCACCCCATAAGTGAGTATCGGTCTTATGACCGAGATGTACAGCCAGTGGGTTATCCGAGGTTGAAGGCCCCATTTATTCCCAATGGCTTTTTTGCAAGATAATAAAGCTATTGTAGCTTTATTGACTCTTTCTTGAATGTTAGGTTTCAAGTTTAGTTTTCTGTCAAAAATGAGACCCAGATATTTGGCTCTATCGGAAAACACTAAACTTCTACCGATTATTGAAGGAGGGTCTGTAGTTGGAATTTTGTATTTCCTGGAAAAGACGACAAGATCAGTTTTATGGGGGTTTATTCCCAATCCACAGCGATTTGCCCAACGGGCTAATGTATTGAGATTTACTTGAAGGAGTTCTTTAATGGTATTAAGATGCTTACCTGAGACGGCTATAGCAACGTCATCTGCATAGGCAATCACCCTGCTACCACTCGTTTCCAGGTATATCAGCAGTTCATTAACTACTAAGTTCCTGAGAAGGGGAGAGAGGACACCGCCTTGCGGCATACCTCTGCTGACACATCTTTTACCAGAAGTCCCACCCAGTTTGGAGTTGATTATCCTGCTTTTTAGCATAAGACTGATCAATTCCCCAAGTGAGTCGTCTACCTGCAGAGTTGACAGGGCAGTCGTGATTGCGGATGTGTTGACGTTGTTGAAGGCACCCTCTATGTCCAGGAAAGCAACCATTGTGTACTCTTTATATTGTAGGGATCGTTAGATGTGTGTGCTCAGTGAATGCAGAGCCGTTTCCACCGACTTTCCTTTACAGTATGCATGTTGGGCCGTTGACAGAAGTCTAGGATCAATATGGATATCAGTCAGTCGTTCTAGAGTTTTCAGAAGGAAAGATGATAGACTTATAGGTCCGAGGTCGTTTGGGACAACATGAGAACTTTTTCCGGCTTTAGGGATGGAAACTACATTGACTTCTCTCCACGACAGTAGAATGTGGAAAAGTTCTACACAGCTCCTCATAATATTTTCTAGCGCAGGCAGAATAATATCTGAGTAGCTCGGCAGATATTATATCGTCTGGACCAGCAGACTTGCATGGTTTGAAGCTATGCAGTGATTTGAGCATCAAGGCAATCAAGCTACAGAGGCCAGTTTCCTGCTTAACTCTTTGCAAGCTTCGCAGAATTACATCGGTACTTACATTGTTGAACGCTGTTGCATCTGGACGTAGACATTTCCTGCCATTTATTTATTTGACTCGAATGGCTCTTCTGTACGCATGGGATAGAGAACCGGTATTATCCTATAGAACACACCCTGAGTAATTAACTCTATTCTGCATGAAAATTTCTCAGTTGGATCTATGTAGTGACTTGCTTTCTTCTAGTTTTGAATTGGAGCTGTCTGAATCCGGACTAGGGATGCTTTTTGAAGACTCTCCAGTAGACAAGCACACCAGAACTGCTTTCTGATACAAACGTAACGTTGAGGACTCTAAGTTAGAAAACAAGACCGACATCGCTTCTGTAATTTCATAATTATTCGACCATGCGACTGATTTGAATCCAGTTTTCCTAGATTAAGGTCAAGCTACTCGTATCATAAATAACTGTTATACAATAAAGCTGCAGCGGTTGTCGCAAATTCAAGCTGGATATCCACAGATGCGTGACTGCATTGAGCCTAAAGAATGTGATTCTCTAGATCCGCAGGACGGAATCCCCTCGCTGCTACTCGTCGCTGAGAGCTACTCATTCATCAGCAGTATGAACTAGTCTTTCAATCCTCAATGGCATGAGCTCCCACTGGAGGTCTCCAAAGCAGAAGCCGCCCATAGTGTCGTCCCAAATTTTCAAGCCTTACGAGGGTTGTTTGAAAAGTTTCCGACCGCAATGTAAAGATAGCGGCATTCGTCAATAAAAGCTAGTGAATGCTAGTTGTGCATCTTTTGACGGTTACTCACCGAAGTTTCAGTCATTTTGGACTCGCAGTTTTTAGTTGACAGTCGTTTGAGTGAGTCGATGTGAGTGTTTTTGTGAAAATGGAAAAAATTGAGTATCGAGCTGTTATTAAATTCTTGTTTTCAAAAGGCAATACGCCTACGCAAATCAAAAATGAGTTGGACCCTGTATATGGGGACTCTGCAGCATCATTTACCACAGTGAAATTTTGGGCAGCTGAATTTAAACGTGGCCGTAACATCGTGGGAGATGGTGAAAATTCGGGGCGTCCAAAAACTGCAAACACTGACGATAACATTGCTAAAGTTCACCAAATGGTGTTAGACGACCGCCGAATTAAAGTGAGAGAGATAGTAGAGGTTACGAAAATGTCCGATGAACGTGTTTGTTACATATTAAATCAAGATTTAGGCATGTGAAAGCTGTCTGCGCGTTGGGTGCCGCATTTGCTTACGTTAGACCAAAAACTTTTACGAATAAACATTTCCAACGCTCTGTTGGCGCAGTTTATGCGCAATAAATCTAAGTTTTGGTGCCGATTAATTACTGTAGATGAAACTTGGATACACCATTATACGCCCGAAACAAAAATTCAGTCAAAACAGTGGACTGCAAAGGGCGAGCTGGCTCCAAAAAACGCAAAAACTGTTTTTTCGGCTGGGAAAGTGATGGTGACTGTTTTTTTTGGAATGTAAAGGAGTTATCTTAATCGGTTATCTTCAAAAAGGAAAAACCATTACGGCCACATTTGCAGAAAAAGAAAATCCTCTTTCACCAAGACAACGCGTCGTCTCACACCTCAGCGCTTGCCATGACGAAAATCCACGAATTACGGTTTGAACTGTTTGACCATCCGCCTTATTCACCAGATCTAGCCCCAAGCGACTTCTTTTTGTTCCCTCATCTAAAAACTGCTCTCGGAGGACAGAGATTTTCGTCAAATGAGGAGGCAATCACCTTCGTGAACAATTATTTTGCAGAGAAAAACGCCAAGTACTATTTGGACAGGTTAGTAGAGAGATGGGAGCCTCGCTGGGAGAAGTGTGTAGAGTTACAAGGAGACTATGTAGAAAAATAAAAAAAAAATTTGAGAAAAAATGTCTTGTTCGGTCGGAAACTTTTCAGCCAAACCTCGTATATTGCGACCTTCTCGAAATTAAACGACAACTGTCCAGTTATGTAGTGGCTCGATGCCAATTGACTTTTACGAACATAGAAGCGGTGACATCTGCATTTCCTACTATGTCGGTGATTACAAAGAAGACATTATTCAAACCCCAAACTGCTATATTTCCATCGAAATCTAGGATTTTAGACATAAGGCTTCAGATTTTTAAATACTTTAGATTCAGCACATCTTACAGCATTTTTGTCCCATTAGTCTTGCTTTAACTTGCAGCTCCATCTACGAGTAATGGAGTTCTAAAACTTTTCTAACTGAAAATTCCTAATTCAATTTCAATTTTCCCATGAATCTTGGTGAACTTCTTCCTCTCCATTGGCATCCCTTATATCGAAAACACCGCACAGGCACACAGGTGTTTTTAATTCAATTCAAACAAAGGGATATCACCATAATCAAATGAAGCATCGCACCTTTTACACAAACGCTACTACTAGCTTTTAATTACATTTCGAAGAATAATTGAATAATTACTTGACACTTAAGTGCGTCTTTCACTCTCCATCTAATGGATGTTAAAACCACATATCCTTAAATTTAAATTTCACATGTTCTCCATTTAAACAATAACTTATACGTGTATGAAGATGCGAACATTTCGTGTGGTTAATCTAATCTAACAAATAAAAACACCATGTACATAAAAATGTATAAAAAAAGAAAAATTTAAATGTAAAGGCAATACGAGTAGATGGTAATACCATACAAGTACTATGCTCGCGATTCTCAGGCGATTCTTATTTAAAAAAGGACAAAGACCTACTGAGCGAAAAATAGTGGAAATAATAAAATTTGAGAATTTACAAATGAACTGGCGGCGCCAAAATTTAATATCAAAAGAAAACTTGGCAGCCATTCAATTTACAGGGTTCAAGCATTCGCCCAACCATAAAGATAGTTATTCGTTTTGTTGTTTGCAAGATGGCTGGTGCAGTCAGTTTACGAATAATGTACGTTTGAATGTTGAGAGTTTAGTACGAGTATCTCTAGTGCCCTTTGTCCGAATCAACCCCCGATTTTCATAAAATTCAAAGTCAATTCTTAGATTTTGAGGCGAATTTTCGCTGTTGCCCTGCAGCATCTATCATTGTTGCACGAGTATTATAGATATACCAGTATACCGGTACATTCCTCGATAAGTATACGAATAAATACGAGTAGAAAGAGAAAACTACGAGCCCGAATTTATATGATAAAATGTTGAGAAGTAAGGGTTCATAAATCTCCATTCTCCAAAAGAAAATGTACATTCCAGCAAGGTTACTTCTTTTCTTTTATGTTTTCTTTTCTTGCAGTTTGGCCGTCTCTGTTTCACTTTAATTGCGAGGAGGTTACTTACCTTCAAAAGCTCTTAAGTTAATGCCCGTATTGAGGCACCACTAAGAAATAGTGGCCATAAAAAATGAATTCAAATTGTTCTAGTAAATATTCCCTTGATGAGCAAATTTAAGCTTCTTAAAAAGGATTCAGTCTGCACCTACTCCTATTTTATCCCAGCAAATGTAGCCGAGATCATAGAGCAAATTGGCATAGTTATTCATCAATTAACTGAATAACTAAAAATATGTTGTAAACTCCCTATGTCCAAATAGAATATACCGTGTGGCGCTCCCATTATTCCGATTTGAGTTCTATTCGTTTTGTTAAGTTGGTAAATCGGTTTTTGACATTCCCTCTAAATCTTAGCGTCATACTCGTAGCTTGACATTTGCAAAAGTTACGTAGCCAAGAGTACATCTATCTCTGTGTGTGTTGGCGATTTTTTACAATTTTACAAATGGATTTCAATTTGCAACAACGAACTTGTACGAGTATTAAATTTTGCGTAAAAAACGGCTTTAATGGTGCGATAACGTCTGAAATGTTGGAAGAGTGTTTCGGCAACGATTCTCTAAAGAAAACGGTCGTTTACCAGTGGCAAGAGCGCAAGCGGTTCAAAAGTGGTCGTGAGTCAATTGAAGATGATGAAAGCAGTGGCAGACCATAGACATCGAAAACCGACGAAAACATTGATGAAGTAAAAGAAATGTTGGTCAATAACCGCAAATTAACCATCAGAGAGATAGCGGAGGACTTGAACATTGCCTATGGATCTGTCCAAGACATTTTGGTTTCCGTCGGGTAGCAGCAAATTTGGTGCCAAAAGACCTCAATTTCATGCAAAAAAGAGACGGTTTTTGTCAACGGCCTTGCCACACTGAAAGCATTCAAACGAACAATGGACAAAACTATACCTCGGTATCAACAAACTGACAACGAAGACTTATTCCGCAACGCAACTATTGACGCACTGCACCGACAAGAAAGTAGGCTGTTGTCAAGACTAAAAACCTTGTACAGACAGTTTACCGACAGACATAACCCGGAGATCATGACACTGAAGTCGTTGATTAAAAACCTCCAAACATTAATAAAGGAAAATTAAAGAAACTCTGTAAGTTTGTATTGGAGCAATAAAATTCGGGCTGTAAACACCAGCAACCCGAATATGTTCCCGCAAATAAATAAAATATTTCGGAGAAACAATCAGAACGACCTTCCATCTCTTAGAATCACCCGAACGACGAACAACGAACAAATACTTGTAGCAGCAGGCATTGATCCAAATGGGGCCGTTGATGATGACCGCAGGAGCAGGTAGAGGCTATAGGAGTGACTTTCCAGGAAGTATACAAAGCGAGTGTTATCTTTGGCCCGAACCACGACCTGTAGAATCGAGTCCTTGTGCACAATTTCTACCTTCGAAATGAAATAGAGAATTGGCGATTCGAGAGCTCGGGCTTCACCTAGTTTAGTGACAAGAATATGTCAAATAACGTCATCACCAACGACAGGGCACTACCCCCTTTCATTTCGAAGGAAGAGCTCCAAACGATCTTCGAATCGCTTAGAAGTAAGAAATCAGTGGGAACCGATGAAATACCGAGCATTGTGCTTCGACATCTCCCAATAGAAGCGGTGAACATTTATACCACCCTGTTTAATAATGCAATGAATAATGCACATTATCCAGCGCATTGGAAAATTGCGGTGGTACATCCCATTCCCAAAAGGGACAAAGATACTTCCAATCCGGCGAATCTCCGCTCGATCAGTCTTCTTCCAAACATTAGTAAGGTTTTCGAGAAGGTGATCAATAGAGTCCTGACTAAGTGGGTTGAGGACAAACATATAATTCCGGATAATCAATTCGGTTTCAATCCGGGGCATGACATCATTCACGCTGCGTCTAAACTGGTTTCTGATATCCAATGGAACAAAGGCAAGAAACAGTGCACTGGTGCCTGCCTGATTGACTTGGAAAAGGCCTTTGACACCGTATGGTTAGAGGGACTCTTCTTCAAGCTGGACAGGTTGGGCATTAGTAAACCACTGCTGTATATTCCTTTTGATATGCTCTCCAGTAGACAGTTCATCGTGAAGAATGGCGATGTGACTTCTGCTGGAACATTTAACATTAAAAACGGTCTGCAACAAGGTGCGGTAAATTCGCCGATCCTATTCAACATTAAGACAAGTGATCTGATAGGTTCACTTCACCATGCCATAGCGTACGCATGGGACTTAATCGCGTACAGATCAGGTCCAAAGATTGAGGTCATTAACATACTTTTGCAACGTAACTTCGATAAAATTAAACAATATTGCGACGACTGGAAGTTGAAAATCAACTTTCAGAAATCGGAAACCATTCTGTTTAGGACGCCTTTGTCTGGGGCCTCTAGGGATACCAGAAAGAATTGGCGAAAGTTCTCTATCGTCGGACAACATGGACAGCCACTTGCTTGTCGAAATGTAGTCAGATACCTTGGGATCTGGCTAGATCTATATCTGTATTTTAACAAACATATAGATGTTGCTCTGGCCAGAGCCAGAGGTGCTTTTGCCCTTACAAAGAGACTGTTTTATAACAGCCAACTCGATGCGAGGGTGAAGGTGATCTGCTACATGGCCCTTATCCGGCCCATGCTTGTATTTGGGTGTCCCGTGTGGTTCAACATGAGAGCAAGTTTATTGGAAAAGATTCGGGTGTTTGAGAGGGCTTGCCTTAGGGCTTGTCTTCGGTTATACAGAACACCAGAGTCGGAGTACATAAAATTCTATCGCAATGAGGTCTTGTACAATAGGGCGAACCTAATAAGAGTGGACAATTTTGTTATTAAGTTGACTCGAAGGCACATTGCAAGAGCAATGACCTCATCGAACAACCTGATCTCCGGGGCTTACTACCCTAATTACATGTATCACGAGAGAGTTCGCCTTGACGGCTTTATTCCTCCAGAAGCGTTCCTCTATCTAGATAGTAAAGGTCTGATCCAGGACAGATTGGCGGTGCCGCTAATTTTCCATGTCGCTCGAACAGCTGCGGACAGGCGACTCAACTACGACATAGACGTCGCACATGGCAGTGCGGAGCGTCTCCGGTTCAGTAGGGCGGTAGGGAATCGCGACAGGAGGGATGTTGCTCAGCAGCACCAGCAATTTTGGTGGCTTGATGAAGGCGAGGATGCTTCGTCGTCGAACTCCTCCAATGATAGATAGCTGCATGTGAAGCAGAGTGGTCCAGCCTAATTTTTGTTTTTTAGTCATGGCCGGCTTACATACTTTTAAGTAGGTTTAAGTTAGATTTAAGAAAAAAATATATAAAACCAAAAAAACATAAATAAAAATAAAAAAAATAAAAAAAAATTTACATATTATATGTAAGTCGTTTAATTAGATTAAGATTTATTTTTAGGTAGTATGTAGGCTTTTAGGTTTAAGTTTTATAAAAAAAATTAAATGTCCATATACTAAGTTTTTACTTAAAATTGATTTTCTTAGTTTTAGTTTCATTAAATATAAAAATAAATATAGACTGTAAGATCCGTCGAAAGACATAGTTTAAGTGTTAGGTTTAACTTAGAGTGCCCGCATGGGGCCAGTAAGTTAGCATAAGATTATTTCTAAGTTATTTAAGCTAATTTTTAAGCGTTTTTTTGTCTAGCATGTAAGAGTAAATTAAGTAATATAAATAAAAATGCATAAAAACTGAAACTGCATCGATTCCCGCTAGATCACCGAAATCAAGAAGTGTTGGGCGCGGTAAGTACGTAGGTGGGTGACCACATGGGAACTCAGTACTCCGCGTGCTATTGACAAAACGCGCCACATGGGCATAGTACCCCGACGTTAAATCCCGGACGCTACAAATTAATTTGTATCGTTCCCTTGAGAATAATAATAATAATAATAATAATAATAATAAGAGACCGTTTGCGAGGCTGAATCCGATCAGACATTCATCAAAAGGATCATTTCTGGAGACGAGTACGGCATGCAATCCAGACATCAGCCAAGTGAATGGCGTTCACCAAATGAGCCGAGACCAAAAAAAACACGTCGTTTTCAGTCAAAAAAGAAGGCACTGCTCACGGTTTTCTTAGATTACAACGGTGTAGTGCATCATGAATTTTTGCCAGAAGGCCAGACAGTAAACAAACAGTACTCGTATTATTTGAGCGTTATGAGACGTTTCTTGAAGCAATTTGCCGAAAGAGACCAGAATTGTGGGCAGAAAACTCGTGGATTTTGCACCATGAAAACGTACCGTCGCACAGTGTCATCGTTATTCGTAATTTTTTGACGAAAAATGCAACAAATACCATCCAACAGCCACCGAATTCACCTGATTTGGCTCCCTGCGACTTCTTTCTGTTCAAACGAGTTAAAAAACTGCTACGGGGAACGCGTTTCAGCAGCCGAGAGGAAGTAATGGAAAAATCGCAGGAAGCACTGATGGACATACCGAAAACCGAATATAAAAAATGTTTCGAGGATTGGATCAAGCGCTGGCATAAGTGTGTTGAAGTCGGTGGGGATTACTTTGAAGTGGACAATATAGATTTAGATGAATAGACTTGTATTTTAAAATTTCTGAATAAATTCCGGGATGGTGGTATCCTGAAAGTCTAAAGAACGATTGTATTGCTCTGAAGGACATCGGAGCTTCAAAGTGTAAAACATCACCCATTGTTTCTGGGCAAGCTTTTATACCTTGGCAAGGAACAGTGAATCAGTGAATAAGAATTCAACTTCTTGTTTGAAAAAATTTGATTTTTCTAGTGCGATCCTCGTATTAGCCTTATAAAGTTTAGAAAATATTCTATCCAAATCTCTAAAATGGCCCGCAGTCTTAGAGAAAATAATTACATCCCCTATATAGACACAACAGCATTTGCCTATTTCGGATCTAATCTCGTCGTCAATTGCCCGTTTAAATATTCTCCGGGGATTTTTACGACCAAAGAGCAGCCTACAGGTTTCGAACTTTGCGTGTTTGATTGGAAATGCCATTTTCTCCCTATACAAGGATTTGGGGAAAACCAACTTAAAGCTAGATTGTTGAATAAAAATTCGCTTGACCCAGATACTTCTGGAAAGGGATGTCGGTTAGCTACAATTTCTGTAGTCAAATACCAATCTTAATTTCCTCATATTATCCTCGTTCAGACTCTTTTTATTAACAACAAAGATTGGCATATTGTAAGTTGAATGAAACGGTTGGATAATTCCATTACCTTCTTTTAAAATCTTTTCTTTTATCTTTTAGCAATATTTCAATTTCATTGTTAACGAACTCAGTATGTGCGATAGGATATGGCCTTGGTTTTCAATAAATCAGAGTTCACTGTTCAGATCGATGCTTTGACCGAAGTATTTTGCTGCGTTTGAGCAAATACTTCTGCGTGCTTTCTGATTAATTCCTAAAAATTGCACTTTAAGTTATGTGGAATTGTTGTACACTCTATGTTGATAGTATTCACGTTTTTGCATTTCAACAGTTCTAAAGATTCCTCTCCATTTAGATGGACTAATACCCCTTTTTTTAGTACCAATTTTTACTTTTATCTGCTTTTAAGAAAATCATAGCGTGATAGATTATGGCGTCAAAGTGTGGCGAAAGTAAAAAAAATTCTGTCAAGTTTCCGAATAAATTTATTTTACATTTTTGTGCTGTTTTGTTTTCACCGTTGAGAGTTTAACTAGAAAGCTATTTTTGTTTGAAGTAACCTTTGTTAGCTGTGGCAAGTTGCTTATATAATTCTTTGCTGTACCTGTATCTATAAGAATTTTTAGTTCAAGCTTGTTATTAAGTTTCTTTTTGATGAAAGGTAATGCCGACCCTCTTCTAAGAAATTAATCTGACTTATAAAGTTATCTTCGAAAGTGTCATTCTAATTAGTTTGTGTCGGCAAGGGCTGTTGGATGTGATTTACACGCTGAAATTTGGGTAATGTTGACCTATCAGATTCGCGATTTCTTTGTCCATATTTGTTTTGTGGCGTTTTTCGACAAGTGTTTGATCTTGGAGACATTTTTATTTCTTAGAGACTGGTGTGGAAAGTGCGAGGGATTAAGTCGATTATTGTACCAGAATTTAGAAGATGTTGGATCTACATATAGTATATCCATTTCATTGTCTTTTTCTATAATGTGGGTTGTTTCGATAAATAATGTTATTGTTATTCGTTTGCCAGGAGTCAAAAGCTCTTGCAAAATCATATTGGTTTTCTTCCAACTCTTGTGCTTTGACGAGCTCTGAGGACAAATCCAAGCAATCAGCAGAAAAAAGAATATTACAATAAGATCTATTAAGTCCGGAAAGGAATACTTGTAAAGCCCCAGAACGGTAGTTGCTTGATAATGAAATTATGAGTTCGCTGTTGCCGGAATAATTCATGGTTATTTTGTTCATTATGAGCGTGAGATTCTTTTCAATTCCATCATAAAAATCGTAAATTGTTATTGTGCCTTGAACTAAGATGTTCATTTGGTTTTCTAGGACGTATAAGGGCCGTTTGTGTGAATGCGTTTAGTCAAGGCAGGTTTGCAGGCAGCTGTTCATTACGTTGTGCTGGGTGGCCGTGGCTCAAGTAGTATCTAGTGTATTAGCTTCCAAACCGGACGGTTCGGGGTTAAATACCAGCCGACGCCTGAAAGACCTTCCTTTTTTCAGGCAACTAAATTTTCGTAAGATTCAAATTTTGGGTGCCATCCATGAGCGAAATAACCACTGAGCCCAAAAATTTTTCTTTCTCTCTCTGTCCCTAAAAAACTTAGCATGTGCTCAGGCATTTTAAGTGCGGTAATACCCACTTGATTGTTAAGTTCTTTGAAACAAAAAATTATATGTTATTGTAGTCTTCAGTCTTATGTAAAATTGAAAGATTGATGACGGCGGATTATTATTATTTTTCCAGATTAAATTTTATTCACTCTGATAATACGAAGATCTGAACAAGAGGAGAAGAACTTATTTTGATATTTAATCAAAGTGACAGAATGACAATTACCAGTAGCTGTCTGTGACAGTGGTGCCAAAGAACCCAGAAGAATACAATATATATATATTCGATTCCCACAGTGGGGCACTTATTTCAAGGCGTGCCTGTTAACTTGTATAGGTAGTATCTAACAGTGTTTGATGAGTAAAGAGCATGCTATCCCGAAGTTTCCGCTAAAAAATACAAATCCATTGCGTTGATAATTAGTTCAGTTCGTTAAAATTGCCGCCATCCAACCATTTAAACATATCTTTTTCATAGACCACATAAACTCGCAATGGCCTTAGGCAAACCCACTTTGCCTCCAACTACTACCCCAACAAATTAAGGAAAACGATGAAGCCACAAAAATTGTTGGTGCTGCTGAAAACCATCGGTCATATCGCGACTCCTTTTATTTTCTACTTAACCGAAAACGCTCCGCACTCCCTTGTGTGATGACTCCGTTGTAGTTAAGTCACCTATCTACAGTGATTTGAGTGACGTGTAAGGAAAATGGCAGACCACAACCATCTTGCATCAGCCCTTTCATAACTAAATAGAGGAATGCTTCAGGGACAATGGATACTTGAAACCGGCACTACTTTAATAACTATAATAGGTGTTATCAGGTTCGCCCAGTTCTACAAGACCTCATTGGGATAGAGAGTTTAAATTTATACTTTACAATACTCGTATGTTGAATAAGCCGTTATAGAAAAGAATTAGATTGGAGAGTGATTCTCTATTTCGGATAAAAAGTATCAAAAAAAATAAAAATCATGGTGCGACTCGAGCTGTAAAGAGGCTTTCAGGGTTAGAGAAATGTTTCTTCGCTCCTTCAAGACCAATCGGACAGAGGAAAACCGAAAAAATTTCAAACGAGCCAGGAATGACTGCAACGTCTTTCTTAAGCGTGTGAAATTTCCATACAACCAGAAACTGAGACAAAAAATACTACAATGTCCTAAAGGTAATAAAAATGTTTAATCGTTCGTCAAAAATTATAGAAAATCTGCCTCATGTTCCATCCGAACGCTCATTTATAATGCCATTCCAGCTGTCAGCTCTTTGGACAAGGTCAATCCGCTTGCTGCACACTTCCAGATTGTGGTTGTCCCCCGACTTTATTGCGTCGAATCTTAAATGAGACGAATACACTTCCGCAATCTTGTAGTAGAAAGAGTATTTAAAGATTTTAACCATACACAAATTCGCTGGTCCAGATGGTATACCTCCCCTTCTTTTGAAGATGTGTTCTTCTTCGCTGGCAAAACCGCTGCGTAAGTGTTTCGATCAATCCTACTCTTTAGGACTCTTTCCTCTATCTTACGCAACATGAGCTGGGGCATCAGCGAGGAGTACAGTCATAGCGACCACTAGGCGATTGTATTCAAGATCGAAAAAACCAAAAGAACCCCGCAGCGACAAAAAATTAGGGGCCCACAATGGAAGGACAGCCTTTTCGACAAGGATACAATCGAGGAGATGCTGAATAGCCCTACCACAGATACCCTCCTACAGACCCATTCCATTTTCCAAGGCCATGGAAACGCTCACCGACCGTCAACTTGTGAAATATTTCGAAACACGAAAACTTCTCAATGGCCGGCAATACGGTTTTTGTAGTAACAGGTCCACTAGTGAGATTTGATGCCATGTCTCACCGAAAAGTCGAACCAAAGCATCAATCTGGTTACACTTGATATTTGACAGAGTTTGGCATCAAGCAATTTTGTCGAAAATCCGTGCATTTGGGATCGATGAATCTGTTCTTCAATGGATTAGACATTATATTTCGGAACGCTCAATTCAAGTTGTCTTGGACGGTTCTCAGTACGATATCCACAAAATAAATGCTGATGTACCACAGGGCTCCGTTTTGTCTTCGACAATCTTCTTAATCTTCATAAACTTTTTATTTTTTTTTTTTTCCTGGGAAGGTGAGAAATCTTCATAGACACTATAGGCCCGGAGCCCATAGTAGTGTGAGATTCTTACTCACTAAAAAACACCTCCCTTATGCAAACCACGACTGAGTTCACACTCAACAAGCAGTTCTTCTATCGCATTTTATTTTGTTTTTATAATTACGCGCTGCTAATTACCGCGGTAGATCGAGAGGCTTAGTCCTTTTCAGACGGCGCAATAAATTTATCTCGTCGAGGATCAGTTGAACAGAAATATTCGTATGACCTTGTAATCGATTATTATGTTTTCGCGCAAACATTTTAATTACGTTCTTGACGTTTTCGACTCCTAAGTCTCTGTGGATATCATCGTTTCTAAAGTAGCACGGCGCATTAACAATACCTCGAAGAACTTTGTTTTGGAATGTCTGTAATACATTACTATTTTTAGTACAACCCCAAAGTTGTACACCATATGTCCAGACCGGTTTTAGCTCTTGCTTGTATAACAGCAGTTTATTCTCTAAGCTAAGCTTGGAATACTTTCCAATAAGCCAGTATATATCTCTATGATTTCAAGCTCTTCACGTTTTTTCTTGACGTGTGCTCTGCATTTTAGTTTAGCGTCGAGTGTCATACCGAGATATTTCGCCTCATTCGCGTAAGGAATTCGTACTGCGTTGATAAACACCGGTGGATTCTCAATTTTCTTGAGAGTGAAGTTCACGTGGACAGACTTGTTTTCATTAAGCGCGATTCGCCAAGTCTTTGTCCAATTGTTAATCCGTATAAGGGCACGTTGCAACTTGGCAGTTGCTTCTTCGACTGTTTTAGCCGTTGCCAAAATGGCAGTGTCATCAGCAAATGTGGCTAGGACAGTGTCGTCCGTTTGCGGTATATCGCGGATAAAAAGCAAATATAGCAGAGGGCCAAGTACACTTCCTTGCGGCACCCCCGCCTTTATTGTCTTAAAAGTGGAATATTCCTTTCCGTGTCTCACACGGAAGAGTCGGTCTTCCAGGTATGAACCTAAAATACAAGACAATTGCTTGGGTAGGGCTTGTCGAAGTTTGTATTTTAGGCCTTCGTGCCATACCTTATCAAAGGCTTGCGAAACGTCAAGGAATGCGCTTGAACAGACTAACTTACACTCGATTGCTCGTTCAATTGCATGGTTATTCGATGCACTTGGTCAACTGTAGAGTGTTGGCTTCTAAAGCCAAATTGATGATCAGGCAAGAGGGAATTTGTGTCGATAATTGGTTTAAGACGATTAAGAAGGATTCGCTCGAAGACCGAAGACTTGACTTCAGTCAGCGGTTCACCGGGTTTCGGAACCATAATAACTTCGGCTACTTTCCACTGGTGCAGTACATACTCTAGTCTAATGCTGGCATTTATAAGATAGAGTAGCTTTAGCAAACCTTTTTTCGGCAACGCTTTGAGTATCTCTCCCGTTATTAAGTCATATCCCGGGGCTTTATTGGGCTTAAGCGTGTCTATAACTTGTCTAAGTTCCCTAAGTGTAAGCTTTTCTACTAGAAAGTTTGTCGTCACGTCTAACGTATTGGCATTCTCTGGAAGCACTTCCCCGTCGAATGGTTTAAACGTTTCTGCAAGATGGTCGGCGAAAACAGTAGCTTTTTCCTTATCTTCTTTCGCCCAGTCTTCCTGGTTTCTTCTTATTGGCGCCACGTGTATTTGGGGCTTTCGAACACTTTTAACGGTTCTCCATATGGAGTACTTGGTATCCTTTGTCGCTGTGAGTCTTTCAAAGTAGTTATTAATACCTTGATTATTGAAGTCTTTGATCGATTTTTTCAACAAGTTGCAGAGCCTATTGAAGGACGTTTTATCTTGTGGTGCCCGGGTTTCATGCCACTTTTTCCCCGCTCTTCGTTTCTTCCTTATCATTTCTCTGATTTCCGGTGGGTATCTTATACCGACTTTGGGAACTTTGTTCGATTCGCGGGGAGTGTTCTTCCAGGCCGCTTGCTGTATGACTTCAACAAAACGTTCAACTTCTGTATCAAGTTGATACGGCGTTCTAAGTGCCACTTTCAACTCAGTATTGTCTACAACGTCTATTCGGAAATCTTTTCAGTGAGTTTTGCTGCTAGTTAATCTGGGTGGTCTTTGTTTCTTAACCAAGGATTCGCACAGTGAGAGGATAGCTGCAGAATGATCGGAGGAAAGATCGAAGCCCTCTTCAACTTTACTCCTTTTCCGATAAAGTCTATTAGATCGGGTGTTTTGGCGACATCCGAGGGCCAGTATGTCGGCTTGCCTGTTGAGTAAAACTAGCAACCACATTCCATACCAGCCCTGTAAAGAGTTTTGCCTTTTTGAGAGATACATCTTGAGCCCCAAAAGGTGTGCTTCGCGTTAAAGTCACCACCAATAATGAAGATTGGTCCAAGAGAGTTGAATAGGTCAATAAATTCGTGTTTTTCTATTTTGCAGCGCGATTGGCAATAGATTGAGGATATATTAAAAGAGTAATTTTTATTTTTAGCGCACACCACGGTCATTTGAAATTTGTCAAGTTCAATAATTGCTTCCAGAGTATGTTCAATGCAGTCTTTTATGATGATGAGCGTGGTAGTCGCGGTAACCTTTTAGCTCCACGCGCGATTCTGTCGCTAGGTGAGTTTCAGAAATTAAACATATGTCAATTACTTTTTCCTGCATGAAAATATTTAGTTCATCAAGCGTTTTCTGTAGCCCGTTGGCATTCCACGCAAGTATATTGAGCTTCTTTGCCATAATTAGTTGCAGTAATTGGTTTCGGACTTAAGAAGCCGTTCGACTATTATCTTATTTATTTTAGACTGTTCTTCTAGTCTCTCGAGAATTACTGAGAACACATTTGAGGCAGGATCCGGTGATGTACAATTAGTCATATTTACTCGCACCGCTATTTGCGCGTAAGTTTTTCCACTTTCAACTTGCGCATTTTTATTTTTGGACGTTGTTGTTGTAGGTTATTTTAGTGTTTGTCACCATTACCTTCTTTAAAGGCTTTGGAGTAGGACCGCCGTTGTTATTTCTCATTCTATCTGTCCCTGCGTTTTTCAAAGGCTTCGTTTTTGATTGATGTCGTAGCTTTTGCAACTCTTCGCGACTTCGCAGCTTCGATAATTAGCTGGATGTTTTCCCTTGCAGTTAATGCATATCGCTGGGGACTCTTTCGCGGCATTGCACTCTCGAGTCAGATGTTTGCCAGCGCATTTTACACAGCGAGGTTCCTTCTGGCAGTAGGCCTGAGTATGGCTGAATCCCTGACAACGTGTACATTGGGGAATCGGCCTAGAGTTTTTCCGCGGAGGTTCAATTTTGACAAAAAGTCCCAAAATTGAATTTATGTCGAAAGTTAGCCTAAAGAGGGGAAGACCGCCTCTTGGGGTCGTTCTCTCGCTTTCAACATTGCGCTGTTTTTGCGCAAGTATATTAACTGCGTCGATTATCTTGAAGTCTTTATTTTTAAGGTCATTTACGATGTTTTCTTTAAAGCAAGAGGGATGCAATCCTCTAGCTACAACGCGTATGGGTCTTTCCGTTTTATTTTCATACGTATGCCATTGAATCTTCTCGGCATTTAATTTTTGAGAAAGCGAAAGGTAGTTGTCTGGATTAAGGACATTAATAGTCCATGTATCATTATTACGAGATCTTACTTTACAATCGGTTGAGCACAGTGATTTCAGGATTATGTGCAACTTGTTGTAGTCCGAGATTCCAAAAACGTTTATTGGCGGCGCCGGTCTTTGTTTGGGTTGCTTTGTTGCCTTATCGACCTCAGCAGTGTTAAA
Organism: Volucella zonaria; assembly: GCA_963966105.1. NCBI lineage: Eukaryota > Metazoa > Arthropoda > Insecta > Diptera > Syrphidae > Volucella > Volucella zonaria. The sequence goes on along the minus strand of OZ014531.1, from coordinate 35,710,581 downwards.
GCTGGCTTGCTTCTTTGTTTGTTCGATATCAGGCGAGGAAGTAGCTTTGCGCTTCTTACTTGGCTTTTTTTTAAGTATCCAGTCCGTTTCGCGGACTAGCTCTTCTTCGTCCGTGTGAAAACTCGAGTTTTCGGGGCGGTCAAATAGCGAAACAGACTCAGACTCAGATTTAGATTGCGGCTTAATGGTATCTAGTTGCTTTTTTTTAGTTCGGCACAGAGCAATTCCATATTTTGGAGTCTGGCGCGGAGATCAGAATTTTCGCGTTCGAGATTTTGTAGCTTATTCGGTGTAATGCTATTGCCCTGAGCTATCGACTGTGCTTGGTCTTTGCTTTCGCATGATTTTCCTAGCGATCCACGTGCTGGGGATCTTACGACCCTTGAGCATTTTTTAAAGGGGTTCTGGTTTATATTGGTATTATTTTGAAGATAATTTGAACTCATTTTAGTTTCCACGAGTAGCGGAGAAAGGGTAGTCCATCTGTCCGCATTAGACAGATAAGGCTGGCTGATCCGGAGGTCGCCAAGTATATCGATGCTCCGTTAGAGATTGAGCTATTTTTATACTGGGCCCCTAACCTGGTCGATTCTGGCGCGAGTCGCTTAACACCTTAATCCAGCCCAGTGGATTTTAGTCGCCTCTTACGACACGCATGTCTTACCTCGGGTATATTCTAACCCCTAACCCGTAGGATCTCTTGTCAGCTGCTTCTAATCAAATATATTCCTTTGCTGACGACAGTATCTTCGGCTCTAAAACTGGAAGAGAACCACTAACAGAGTAGAATTTAATACTTTCAAAACACAATGCTGCCTGCTGCCGTTACAGCGAAATTTAAACACCCAGCCGTTATCCATGAATGGCACTTGCATTGTTGAAACTGAAAAACCTTCCATTCTCGGTGTGTAACTTGGAATCACCACGTATTCGAAATCACCAAAAATGCCGCGAAATGCCTAGGTTTCCTCAAGCGATATAAGAACTATTTCACCCTGTCTTATCCAGCCTCAAAATATAAGGCACTCATCCGTCCAAAATTGGTGTACAATAAAATACCCACATCTGGTCAGGAGTTCCTACAACATTTCTGCACCTGCTAGATAGGATTCAAAACCGTGCGATAAAACTTATAAGTGATGCTAATATTAAACAAGCAATTGACAATATTGAACACCGACCCAAAGTCTCCTGCCTTACCTTGTTCTATCGTTATTTTCAACACCAATTTTCCAATCAAAGCCAATTGCATTCCGCCCCTTCAAACCTTCAACCGTAGTACCCGTCTCTCCTAGACTGCTCATCATCAGTTTACCCTCAAGCCCACTTTTGGACATAATCTAAAATATCGTGATTCATCCCAAAGCCGTAAAACTCGCTTATAGAATGCCCTGCCGAGCTCTTTATTTCCTAGTCATTATAGCCTTCAAACACTTAAGACCAACGTAAATCCTCCCCAACTTTTATTCGCCGTCACTGTGTGCAAACATTTTAAGAGTACTCAAATCCCTTAAATCTCAAATAAAAAAAAGTAAATATTCCAAATTGATCATATTTAGATGGTAAAATATAATTCTCGTAAGAAGTAGAACATTTTAAAATGTCGCCTTCTCAATTATTATATGGTAGGTGTCGAAAAAGAGTACAACTATAACTACTCGTATCATAGAGCCGTCTTATGATAAGAGGGAGTGAATTCCAGGGACGAATAGCAAGAACGAAAAATTGCCGTTTCGTAACATGATATGCAGTACGTGCTACAATTAAACTAAATGAACGATTAGATTGCGAGGAACTTAGTCTGTCGTGTAAATATTGAGGGTGTTTGCTGGTTATTATCCTTAATAAGTATTTAATGGTGGGGTAGTCAAAATATCTATCAACTGTACAACCAAGGATATTTTTGATGCACGCTGACATATGAGCATAACGTTTCAGCCCATATACGAATACGTAGCGTACAATATTATTGAAAGCAACATTGAGCCTGCGTTTAATAAGAGCCCTAGTACAACAAAAAATCTCGTAGCCGTAAGTTATCAGGGGAATTATTAAGGTATTCAACAATAGTAGCTTCCTTTTAGCTTGGCGTGAATCTTTGAGATTGGGACAAATTTCTAACGCAGCCGTATATTTTTCTGATTATTGAAAGGATATGGTCGTCGCAATTTAGTGATGAGTTAAACCAGACGCCGCTTTGCTTACAAATTCATTTGACACATTTCTAAACTGGATTAGTGGTAGGCTGGTTGGGATAATACCATTTCTATGTATGAATAAACATTTCATTTTTGTCGAGTTGAATTTGAAGTAGTTTTTCTCTGCCCACCATTCAATTCGTGAAAGATCATGGTTAAGCTGTAAAGTGGCCTGATCAATAAGGTCATTTTTAAAGTTTGAATAGAGCAGAACACCGGCCGCAAAAATTGCAGATTTTATTGTAATAACATTAGGGTGATCGTTTATAAAAATTTAAATAAGCAAGGGTACTAGTGTTGACTTCTGTGGAACACCTCCTGAACTTTCAACAGTATTTCTTTTTCTTTATTTCATATCAAGAAACTTAAATATAAAATATAATATAATTCATGGTAATATTGAGCTTTAAAGTTTTTGAATGAAATAGCTTTGTATTGGGTATATTACTTAATTCGTGAGGTTTTTTTAAAAATTGAACGTTTATTTAAGAAAAACATGTACAATAGTATTATTCCCATCTGAAGGTATGACTTTTTCCCATCTTTCTGGCAATTTGTGGATCCCATCCCAAAAGAACTGCGCCGGCTTGGCAGCCAAGAATGAATCAAGCCAATTTTTGATATTCTGCTCTGATGTGAACCGTATTTCAATGAGGGCGTTCTGCATCGACCGGAACAAATGGTAGTCAGAAGGGGCAAGGTCTGGGCTATAAGGCGGGTGGGGTAAGACTTCCCATCCACTGTTTTCCAAATAGTTCTTAACCGGAATAGCAACCTTGACCTGAGCGTTGTCATGATGGAAAATTATTGCCTTGTGTCTGGCCGCATATTCCAGGCATTTTTCGGCCACTGCTCTCTCCAAACGGATTAATTGTGTTCGATAGCGTTGTCCACTGATGGTTTCACCCGGTTTTAGCAGCTCATAATACAGCACACCCATCTGATCCCACCAAATACAGAACATTACCTTCGCGCCATGGATATTCGGCTTTGCCATTGATTGGGCTGGTTGGCCGGGTTTCACATATGATTTTTTGCGCTTGGGGTTGTCGTAATGGATCCATTTTTCATCACCAGTAACAATCCGATGCAAAAATGACTTCCTTTTGTGGCGTTCCAGCAGCATTTCGGACATGCAAAACCGCCTTTCGACGTCTCTCGGCTTGAGTTCATGTGGAACCCAATTTCCTTGCTTTTGAATATATCCAGCTGCTTTTAAACGTTTTGAAATGGCTGCTTGAGTGACACCCAAAGATTCTGCGAGCTCTTCTTGTGTTTGGCAACAATCTTCATAGAGTAATGCTTCCAGTTCTTCATCTTCAAACTTTTTTGGCTGCCCAGGACGTTCATCGTCTTCCAAGCCAAAATCACCACTTTTAAATCGTGCAAACCACTTTTGGCACATTCGCTCAGCTAGCGCATGTCCACCATAAACTTCCACCAAAATACGATGACTTTCGGCAGCAGTTTTCTTCATGAAGAAGAACTCGCCGCAAAAACACTTTTTCAGGCACAAAGTTCGACATATTTGAGTGAACAAAACTTATTGTTGTTTGCGCTTCAAATGAATGACATATACTGAAATGACATACAATGACAGTAGCTTTCCAACGCATGTTCCAATGGAATAATACAACTTACGCCATCTCTTAGCAAACCGCACAATACTTCCTTGAAAGCCACTCCTGTGAACCTTCTCATGTGAATCATTGATCAAAAAAGGGTTGTCATCATCGACAGCTCCTACAAGATCTATTTGTACATCCAACGTTCGAGTGAAATCGTTTTAATCTTTCTTCCGAAATATTTTACTTTTTTGCAGGGACATATTCAGGTTGTTGGTATTTATAGCCCAAATTTCGTTGTTCCAATACAAACTTACAGAAGCTCTGTACTTTTCTTTTTTTAATCGAGGACTTCAGAGTCATAACCAGTGAATTTTGTCTGTCTACAGTATGTGCCCGAAAGCAGTCAACTTTTTTCTTAGTGCCATGCGTCAATAGCTACGTTTCGGAATGTGTCTTCATTGTTAGTGTATTGATTCGAGATCGTTCTTTTTATGGGCTCATCAATTTATTTTAGGTACCTGCCAATCTTCTCGTTTGACAGATTCGGTAGACCGAGTTCGAGGAGAGTGCCCTCGTCAATGTTCTGGTGAAGTGTATCCAAAATGCCTCACTATTGTAGGAATGCAAGCCCTACCAATTCCGCAAGTTGGTTAAGGTTGTTATTTGCCCAATTTCTGTGCTTAGCGTTAAAATTTTCACCGAGTTTGAAGTAATGCTTCTCCAATTCCGGGCTTTGAAAAGGAAAAAGAATCTCGAGCTATCATATGAATAAGATAGAATGAGGTAATCGGTGAAATTACTCACTGCGCCAAGTTACCACCTTCCGATATGCAAGTTATGGTTTCGCGTTGTATGCGGACCAAAAAAAAACAGAACTCTTTCACTTGTTGTCGAAAACTGCACAACCAAATTTATTTGTTGCCTGCCTTTATAATTTTGTTTTGCTTACACGCTAATTTTGACAAAAATGATTGATTTCTGTGGTTTAATACAATATTCTATTTCCTGCACGCGCGAGTCTGCAGTACAATATTTCTTGGAATTAAGTGCACTCGCGTCTGTACAATTTACTTAGGCTAGCAAAATGTGTGGGACAGTGACTGGGAAAGCAAATGGGGTTCAGGTAGGCTATGGGAATTACTGTGGGAATTATGTGATAACTTGCATATGTAAATGATATATTTTATGTGGTAGATATGGATTACAAATGGTGAAATTGGAGTGGGTAACAATTCTTAAGATAACTAATGACTAAAGTTGTTTGATATAAGTTTGCGTTGTAAAGGATATTACATTAACCGTTACTGGCAGGCATCTCCTTTATTCAGTATCAGTATATTTGAATTTCCATATCTTATTTAACCTCTCCTTATTTCCTTAATTACTATTTCTACGGCCTATTGCTTTTAAAAATGCATGATAAGCAAGGTAATACGCACAACTCCTGTTTGATTGGCCTCAATAAAATAAAACAAATCCTGGGTTTTGCACCATACGCTTATAAATAGGATCCTTCACTAAGCTATTCGTTAAAATTTGTGTTAAAATGTCTAATACGATTAGCAACTCAATCTCCTTTCATTGTCCGCACCATGGGTTCGCTAACCTCAGCCCTTGGATACATGGCCACTGGTTGGCTGAAAATTCTTGTGAGGACATCCTTGATTTAATGACTTATGCTGCAGAATGTTGCATAGTTGTAGTTGAAGTCGATAACAAATACAGAATTCGTTTAAAGTCGCTTAATGATCCGTTCCGATGAGCTAATTGATCAAATAATAAATGATGTTCATTCCTTATACCTTCCGCTGAAGTTGGTATGCTTGTAGTTGGGAACTTGAGATTACGACTTATTGCAATTTGCGTAGCAGCTGACTCGGATTGATATTGTGATTGGTCTCCCTGCTTAATTTTGGTATACTCATATCGATAAACTCGTTGTTGATTACATATTCATGATAGGCAGCAGCTTTTTCCAGTGACGACATTATCTCATCGTTCAGTTTGTTCGAAATTCTTTTGATTTCTTAAATTTGAATCGAAGGTAAACCGTACTTTGGCTTAGATTCAAGTTGTCAATAGCCTATGCGAAAGAAGTTAGTTTTGATAAAATTCAATGCTTCTGGGCACATCTATTTGTTCTCAAAGATATCTTTGATTTTGACATACCTCACTTCAAATTGAATGGAATACCCCTTAACACAGTATTCAAGTTGAGAATTTGTTTTCCTCAATTCTTCCAGATATCCACTGTTGCTCTACTTGTTGTTCCAGTCTGCTACTGAAATACACCACAGAATGCCTGCGTTCACCCCCTTATAATTTTTGCACAATGGATTTATGCATCAACATATCTATGGCTTTTGAATTTTCTGCCCTATATGCCTTGAGAGACTATGAAATTCCTAACACTAAGATTTCACGCCATGTCTTTAATGAAACCGCTTGCATGAGTGTATGCATTGGACTCAATTTTGTATGGCTTTTTCGCATAATTCAGCCGATATTCCAGCAATCTCATGTCGAATGTTCGCCTCCTGTACTGTTGAAACCACATATCCTCCAAGCCCTCCACCTCCAATCCAAAGAAAATTGGTGATCGGAAGTGGTCTCCATAAACTGTAACCGACTTGCCGTCATCATCTCGGAAGACGTATGACCCAATGACATCTCCGGCAAAAAAACAACCCCTAACAATCAATTATTTCGTATACAATTGTTGCTGTTGGAACACCTCCGACTACCATTTAACCAAAAAGGTTAAGGAATGAATTTTTGGTGAAAATCCTTATCTTTTTCAATCTTTAATAGAGCTCAATCAGCAAAAGTACATCGAAGCTTACGATGGTTACATGGCCTTACCTCTTGGCTCAATACGATCTTATATGTATAGACGTTCAGGTTAAGTTTGTCCGCAAAATACGCCACATGTACGTGGGAGGGAACTGGCGGAATCCATTGATTGTGGTTTTGATTTGCCGACTCTAGTGCAGTGACAATATTCTCTTCACTTCTGGCCTTTTGCTATTTTACAGGTACGGCAAAATTATGAAGCGAATGCATAGATTCAAATTTTTCACTAAAACGCACATTAGGTAGTCGTAACTGACCGCGAATTGTGGCAAAAAAAAATCGGATGATTTGTAAACGTTATTAAAACGAATACCTTTCCATGATGGTAGACAATCTATGGCACAGTTGTGTATGTATATCTGTCAGAAGATGGTATTCGGGAGTACTAACAATCCCTATTGGGAAAATGCAAACCACATTAAGTCAGGCGCGATTTGTAACACTGATTAGGACTGCTACCTATTGGCATCCGATTGGGTTTACGACATTATGGTTCATGTTTTCATCCGTGTTTCTACATTTCTCGTAACATTCAACATATTTTTTTCTGTTACCTAAATAATGTTCCACATAATTTTTTTCAAATATAATACAGCAAAAGCTCTTTATTCGCGCTTCCTTCATTCGCGTGTTCACTATTCGCGGATTTAAAAAATGCAACCCAATTCCTATATTCGCGGATCTAATCGGTACATCGGTACATGCATATTAACAAAAAGGATTCAAATGGACTAATAGAAAAGTAAAACAGACCTGATTACAATTATACCTAAAGTATGTTGTTAAATGATATCGCCGCTGTATTGGTTCGGCCTTTGACACAAGACGCCTGGCCGCAGTCGGCGTTTGTGATGATGTACAGAGGGTGGCCAAGTCATAAGCACGGTTTTTATGTCAAGTATTCTTAAATACCAATCGACATAGCGAAGAAATATTTTATCTAATTAATTCTGGGAGTTTCAAAAAACCTTTTTAGTAGAGGTCAAAGCAATAAAATTTGGTAAAAAAACCCTTTCGGAAGTAATTAAGCGGAAATTCCGGAAATTTAAACAAGTGTGCTAATGACTTGGCCACCCTCTGTAAACAAACAGTAAGAGCCGCTTTGAATATTTTATTGTTTCATCTTTCCATTCGTTACAAAAATTGTGATCGAGTAACACGTCTCTACCGCTGTCTTTCTAATTTATAATGTCGACTAAAAAAATTTAAAAACGAGTGTCTGTGTTACCGCTTAAAGTGAAAATAGAAATGCTTGATAGCTTACGCCTTGGAGAGTCGTTTGCATCCATATCATGCTCATTCAATCTCAACGAATCAACTGTACGATCGATAAAAAAAATCCGAAAATAAGGTCGTCTGTAGCTTCAACTTCACTGTCAGCGAAAATTGTTCGAGATCCAGCAGTAGAAAAAATGTAAGTGGCGTTGTCATTATGGATTGAAGACCGCAACCAAAAAAGGGTGCCCCTGAGTGGTCCAATGGTGCGGGAGAAGGCAAAGCGTCTTTACGCACATTTTAAAGAACCTGATGATAGTTGTGGTGGTGAATGTACAGATAGAGGATTTCAAGCATCGGAAGGTTGGTTCAATAAATTTAAAGTGAGACAATCATTGCATAGCATTAAAATCGTTGGAGAAGCTGTATTTGCATTGCAGACATTGCTGCAGCAGAAAGATATCCAGAAGAATTTGCAAACCTAGTAGCTGATGGAGGATACAAATATGAGCAAATATTTAATGCAGACGAAACTGCACTGTTATGGAAGAGAATGCCAAACAAAACATTCATTTCTAAAAGTGAAAAGTCTGCCTCTGGATTTATGGCAGCAAAGGATAGGATTACACTGTTGCTATGTTCTAGTGCATCTGGATATTGTGTCATTAAACCACTGATTCTTTACATATCGTTAAATCCTCGTGCCTTAAAAATTCAAAACAAGGACGACCTGCCAGTGTTTTGGCGTGCTAATAAGAAAGCGTGGGTTACAAGCGCTATTTTTTGTGACTGGTTCCGGAATTGTTTTGTTTCTGAAGTTGAAACTTATTTAAAAAAAAAAGAATTTAGACTTTAAAGCAGTTCTAGTTTTGGACAATGCACCAGGTCATCCTCGCGAACATGAAACTATGCATCCAAATATAAAAGTGACATTTTTACCTCCCAACACGACGGCTGGAAGAAATTTGACATAAAAAAATGCATCGTAAACATAAAGGAATCATTGGAAGAACTGAAGCCATACACATTGAAATCATGCTGGCAAAATCTGTGGCCTGCTCTGACTGTGGAAAATGACGAAGAATCTGTGCAAATTCAAACTTTGACTGCAAACATAGCCGGAATTGCAAATGGAATAGGACGAGATAATTTCGAACAGATAGAATCAATTGACATTCAGGAGTTGCTTAAATCCCTAGATGAAGATTTGACTGAAACCGACTTGGAGGAAATGTTAAATTCACAGCCCATTGAAGAAGAGGCTACAACAAGCACTGGAAACGTGACATTTAATTTGAAAAATCTTAGTGAAGGTTTAAGAATGCCAAATGAGCTTTGTGATTTCTTTACGAAAATTAATCCGTCTATGGAACGAAGTCTTATTTTTAAGAGGCAAATTGCAAATGCCACTGCTGAATATCCGTCTGAATTGAAGGAGCTTTTAAAAACTGCCAAGCAAGAAAAAATTACAAAATTCTTTCAACTGTGGCTATTTCTTTTGTTCTTGGAATAAATAAAAACCACAGAAATTTTATTTTACAAATGTTATTATCACTTAAGATGTACGATGATATCAGCAAAGTATCTGGAAGAGAAACAACAAAATGTCCTGTCACTGTATCGTGTGGACTGAAGGTTCACACACAATGAGAAATTTTAGTGTTAAAATTTATCGGCAGTGAAGCTGCCATATCACTCCCCCACCAGTGATCTACCTAGATTGCTAAACGAATGTTACAAAACGCTTTGGTTTGTTTACTAACCTACCAGATCTTGTAAGTGGGGTATTTTCAGGTATATGAACACACTGTGATTCTATGCGAACTTTTTTACTAACTAAACTATTTTTTTTTGGAGTAATACTCTATTAGAATTGTTTTACTTAAGGCAATTCTTATCTAGTACAATATTTTGATTTACGTTACTTCTAGTCTCATTAGCATTTTGATTATCTTGCTTATTTGAATTTAAATCTAGTATCGCAGTTTTAAGGCGATCGACCGGTACCGTAACTGATTTATCTTTAACCAGAATGTCAACATTTTTATCGCCCCGTTTAAGAATCTTGAATGGGCCATCATATGGCTGTTTAAATGGAGGCTTTACCGAATCATCTCGTAAGAATACGTGCGAACATGTTTTTAATTCATTTTGGATTTTTGTTTTGTTCGAAGAATGATTGGAAGTATCGATTGGTCTGATCTGATTCATAGCATTTTTAAGGCGATTGACGAAATCAGAAGAAAAATCAGCCGTTGAGTTGACAAAAAAATCACCCGGAAATTTCAATGTGGTGCGGTACACGCACTTTGCCGGTGACGCTTGAAGGTCAGCCCTGAACGTTGCACGCAGACTAAGTAACACAAGTGGAAGCGACTGATACCAACTTTGGTCATTGTGACATTTAATAGCTGTTTTTAAGGTACGATGAAAACGCTCGATTATGCCGTTTGCTTGAGGATGATATGGCGATTGGTCAGTTGTTACGTATTTTGGTACGCCAAATTGTGCGATCCAGCCGTGAATTAGTGCATTAGCCACTGTTTCGGCCATCATGTCTTCCAAAGGAATAACTACTGGCCAACGAGTGAAGCGATCAATGCAAATCAAACAATATTTAAAACCATTTGCTGAAGGAAGGAGGCCAATCAAGTCGATATTGATGTGGCTAAAGCGAGCATCTGACCCATGTCTTGATATCAGATTTCATGTTTGGCCAAATGTATCGGTCACAAATTAACTTGACAGTCGACCTTTTGCCCGAATGAGACAAATTGTGAACTAAATTGAATACGTCTTTACGTAGTAAGTTCGTATTGGTTAAATTTTATTTAAACTGATCGAGTACTTTGATTGATTGTTGACGATGCTATCGATCTCTTCATCGTTGACTTGAGATTCTGCCAATGATTCCAATGAAATTGAACACACTTTGACTTCTTCAATTCTTGACAACATGTCGGCCACAATGTTATCTGTGCCTTTCACGTGACGAATATCAGCTGTGAATTGACCGATGTAGTCTAAATGACCAAGCTGACGTGGACTAGCTTTATCTAATTTTTGCTTAAAAGCGAAAGTCAGGGGTTTATGATCAGTGTACACGATGCATTCGCGACCTTCGATCATATATGTTACTTGTGATGCTTGATGGCTTGGTAAATAGCCAATAATTCACGGTCATATGTGCTGTAACGCTTTTGGGTCTCAGTCATGCGTTTCGAAAAGAAACTGATTGCTTGTAGCTGACCAACGAAATTGCTAGCGTCAACAAATAAGGCAAGTTTCCAATTTGGCATTGGTTGGTTGGTGGCTATGTCTTGTTTACAACTTTCGAATGTGCGAAGCGCTTCGTCGCTCCAAACGAGTGAAGTTTTGTCCTTCTTTTTGTCGCCTTTAATGAGCAGTTGTAAACTAGCCTGTTTTGATGCTGCGTGTGGCAAGAATCGGCGATATGCGTTAAGCATGGCCATGAAACGACTTAGTTCAAAGGCCCTTTTAGGTTTCTTGAACTGAAGAATGGCGACGACACGTTCGCGTACAGGAGTGATTCCATCACCGGATACCGAATGTCCTAGGAAAGTCACATGGTCTTTGAAAAAACTACATTTGGCTAAGTTAATTTGAATATTGTGTTCACGTAGTCGTTCTAATACAATTCTTAAATGTTTGCGATTTTCTTCTTCTGATGAAGAAGCGATGCATATGTCATCAATATAGACTATTGCAAAATCGAGATCGTTAAAGAGATTGTTCATGTGACGTTGGAACGTTTGAGAAGCATTTCTCAGGCCAAATGTCATAATGTTGAACTCAAAGAGCCCGAAAGGTGTTATGATTGCGGTTTTTTTCTTTGTCGGCCTCAGCAATCGGTATTTGATTGTACGAGTAAGCCTGTACGAGATCGATTTTCGAAAAAATCTTTTTGTTTGCAAATGTGTACGCAACACCTGGGATATGCGGCAGAGGATATCGATCAGGTGTCGTAATGGCATTTAAACCTCTGTAATCGCCACATAAACGCCATTAGCCATTACTTTTTGGCACCATGTGCAGTGGACTAGCCCATGGGCTTTTGCTTGCTTGACAAATGCCAGCTTTTAGCATAATTTCGAACTCTTGTTTGGCAATTTTTAATTTTTCTGGATTTAACCGACGTGCACGCATGAATATCGGCTGGCCTGTGGTGATAATTTGTTGTGAAACCGAATATGACTTAGTATTGACCTTTTGAAATGACGGTGGAAAAGTTAAATCTTTGAACTCGTCGATCAAGTCATTGACAACCAATTTGCAGTCAATTGTGCTCAAACGTTCATATTTGGTAAGATACTCGTTGCATATTGTGCGAAGACCGGTTTTGGCATCAATTAATCGTTTGTTGCTTATATCAACCAAGAGTTCAAATTCATTAAGAAAATCCGCACCAATGATTGGTTTGGAAATATTTGCCACGAGAAAATTCCAAGTCAAATCTCGTCTTAAACCAAGATTGACAGAACGAGTTACTGTACCGAAAGTCTCTATAGGTGAGCCATTTGCGGCGAAAAGTTTATAGAGATCTGGACTTTTTGAAGCTTTGAATAATTTTTTTGGCAAAATTGAAAGATCAGCGCCCGTGTCTACGAGATATTTGATGTTTGATGAATAATCGCGGCGCGAGTAATTTGAATCCACCTCGTGCGCTGCTAAAAGCGAGGCGGCCTTTAGTTTTCAGAATTTTCTTCTAATTTCTTGTAACGACAAGGCTGTTCACATTTTATAATGGAAACAACAATATGGTCGCTTTTGGCCGGATTTGGAACGAGAACGATTTTTGTTCGAATTGTTCGCTTTACTCGAAGATCTACCACAATCGGATTTTAGCTGCTGAACTGATTTCGTCGGCTCATCCATTTGTGCAGACAACTGAGCGAGCGGGGTATTGTCGCTATTCCAAGATAGAGACGTAAATTTGTTGCTTCGGTGCAGTAATTTCCATAATTTTATCGGGCAAAGTAGCGCATGTATTAATGTTATCATTAGAAATCGCAACGACTGCTCTGACTGATTCTGGCAAACGATCAATCCAAAGTGATCTGAGAGCGTCAACGGAGACTGAGCTACCAGCTAAATCACGCATTTTACGAAGTAATTGGGATGGTTTGTTATTACCAAGTTCAATCTCATTCAACAAAACGCGAAGTTTCCTCTGACGAGACGCGGAAAATTCAGTAATTAAACGTGTTTTAAGTGCCTGGTATTTATGGTCTTCAGGCGGATGACGAATCAAATCAGACACAACCATTAAATATTGTGGTTCAAGTGAAGCCACAACATGATTATATTTCGCATTATCGCGAGAGATACCGGCGTTCATGAACTGAGTTTCGATTTGTATAAAAAATAAATCCGGTTCATTTTTAACGAATTGCGGGGATTTACGAAGGGCGTTCAACATATTCTCGATATCGGGTTGAAGCTGTGGTTGTATATATAAATTGACGTATTTATCAAGTAGTACTATTATTTTAGTGCATTCATGTAAAATTTCATATAAATGTGATTATTAATTCACGTTTTATCTCTAGTTAAACTGAATCATAATGGCAACTGAGACGATGATGGTGAAAATTGAGCATCGCGCTGCAATTAAATTTCTCACTAAGCAAGGAAAAAGTCAAAAAACTATTCATGAAGAGATGGTGGCTGTTTACCAGGGTTCCGCACCTTCATTATCAACTGTGCAAAAGTGGTCAAGTGAGTTCAAGAGAGGCAGAGAGAGCATTAAAGACGACCCCCGCTCCGGCGCCCCGGCTACTGCTTGTACGGGAGAAAGCATCAAAGAAGTCGAAAAACTTGTTCTTGAGGATGCCCGAATAAAGGTGAAAATGATGGCAGAGATCACCAAGCTTTCAATTGGTACCATTCACACCATTCTTCATGACCATCTTAACCTTTCAAAGATCAGTGCAAGGTGGGTGCCACGAATGCTCACAGCGCCTCAGAAAAAAGTGAGAATCGCATGCTGTAGAGAGCTTTTGGAGATGTGTAATGAGAACGCGGACGGTGTTATGGATCGAATTGTTACTGGGGGCGAAACATGGGTCCACCACTATGACCCTGAAAGCAAACAAGAGTCCATGCAGTGGCATAAAAAAGGAACAGACCCCCCGAAGAAGTTCAAAGTCACTGCGTCTGCCGGGAAGCTCATGGCCACAGTTTTTTGGGACTCAAAGAGAATCTTGCTCATTGAGTACAAAAAAAAAGGTGAAACCATCAAAGCTTCCACTTTGCATAATTTGCGGGAGGAAATTAAAAAGAAAAGACGGGGTAAACTCGCAGCGCGAGATTGTGGTTTCGAAGAAATCCAACACCCACCCTATAGTCCAGACCTTGCCCCTAGTGATTATTTCCTGTTTCCGGACTTGAAAATATGTCTTCGTGGAAAAAGATTTTCGGATGATGAAGAACTCAAGTCGGTATTTCGCAGAGAAAGAGGAAATTTATTTTTTTGAGGGTTTAAAAAAGCTTATCTCAAGATGTAACAAATGCATTGATGTTAGGGGAGATTATATTGAAAAATAAAAACAATTTAAATTGAATTCGAATTTTCCTTCATATCGATACCGAGAATATATTGAACGCTCCTCGTAATCACGACACGACTAATTTCTGGTTGAAAATAATCAGAGTCGGTATTTACATTATCGTTTTTTCTTATCGTTTGATCCAATGTGAATGTGTTTGAAGTCTGTCCGGGTTTGGACAGTCCGTCCGTAGAGCCATTTGCTTGTTCCGTGTTGCTCATCGTTGTAGAGTATCACTCAGGAATATTCGTTGGAAAAAAAATAAATGCCGGAAAATGTGCCCCAGAACTGTTTTGCCTTGATTTGCCAGTGGACCGGCGTTCCAAGAATTGCTCTCTATATGCGACTCCAGTAAAGCCGTGAATTTGGTTGAGGTTATGATGGAGTGGGCCCGGTGTTCTTGAAATTGCTTTGTGCGTGCAGTATGGTTGCTAGTGCTTACTGTTGACAATTTCTTAATCGATGAATATTTTAATCATCCAATGGATTTTTGCACAAGTTGTTGCATAAAACGGCGAAATCACGTCGGGGTCACCAATGTGGCTATTTCTTTTGTTCTTGGAATAAATAAAAACCACAGAAATTTTATTTTACAAATTTTATTATCACTTAAGATGTACGATGATATCAGCAAAGCATCCGGAAGAGAAACAACAAAATGTCCTGTCACTTTATCGTGTGGACTGAAGGTTCCCACACAATGAGAAATTTTAGTGTTAAAATTTATCGGCAGTGAAGCTGCCATAAAACCATTGCCTAAGCCTGAAGATAATAATTAATCATTATGGTCAAAAACTTCAATAAAATTAATTTCATTATATATGCACTTGTTTTTTATTTTGTCACCTAGGAACGTATCCCCTATAATCCCATATAAATTACCATTCCATATTCACGGTTTCTGTATTCGCGGCATTTTTACGGAACATATACCCTGCGAATAAAGAGCTTTTACTGCACATAGAAATATAATACTCTCTACAATTTTATTTTCATTTTTATTTTTTTCTACCATAAATAGAAACTTTTTTAGTGGACTAGTATTTGTATGACTCTACATAGTTGCTCTAAATTTATTATTTAATTTTTTTTTTAAGTTGATAAAATTAATTTGTTTTTAACTATCCTGTTTGATACTTTTTTGGCGTATGGACTGGTAAAAGAGCTTAGCTCTTATTTGTTAAAGTTTTTATACTTTAAATAAATACTCGAAGTACTCGAAAAAATTTGCACGTACTAACTACAAATCAACTTTCAACTGTCAAATTGACAATCTGTAGAAACAGTGTTGGCAGTTTAGAAACCAAACTTCTAAAAAAAACACACCCTTTACATGTTCATTTCAACTCAAGAACGGCACAATACTCAAATTATATCACATACAAACTTTATAAGCCTCATTTATTGATCCGTAAAACAATATTTGCCAAATAAAATATTTATGTTGCTAACCTCCCGTTAAAATCAAGTAAACCTGTTCCAATCCAACTCATGACTTATATGATATACATTATACATATGTCTTTATTCACATATCACTGTCTTTTTAGCATGAGTTGTTCATTTTTGATTTTTTTTTTACAAAATTAGCAAAAACCGATTGCAGCAGAAAACGCTCATGAGCTTCGAAAAATGGAAACAACTAAACAACACCAACAACTTCTGCAGATAATCATGAATTTCCAAATAACTTTTAGGGCTGTGTTACGTCGCGGCATGTTACTGTACGTACAGCGCCAGTATCAGCATCTATGCTTCATGATGTTGACGTTGGATATTTGGAGGAGTACTCGTACAAGTATGTTCATTAAAGTGTAATTAATAATTCAAACATAAGCGCTTATATGCATGAACGAGATGACGCTTAGACAGACGTGGCTAAAAGCTCTGCCTCCGGCACTTTATAAGTATTTTCACAAGTCATTTGAAGTGACAGGAAAAATATAGTTCAATGGATTATGCATACGAAACAGATATGGTTTACTTTGCTGCAAATAAAGGTTAACAATTAAAATATAAAAACAAGATCGTAAAGGAATTCAATTTCTCATATACAAAACTCCTACATATGTTCGAAAGGAAGTACATCTAGAATATGAACTAAGCTTCATTTACCTAATTTGAATTCAAATAGAGAAAAAATCTCGACTACACTCTTTTTCCTGACAACAGAAAATTTTACTATAAAAAGCTCCATTAACCTTATTTAAACGGCCGTCCAATTTGAAGTAACAATTTATTTAACATTCACAAAGTGAATGTCTCTTGAAATAGGAATGAAAAGCATGTGATTTATGCTCTAACCTGCCAAGCATCCCAGTCTTATCCCAATTCAATCACGACAGTCGAACGAAAACGAATATTATTTGCATTACAGCCATAGTCCTTTACTACGCCACCGTTTTCGTTTTATGTTTACGTCCAACAAGAACACAATTTCTAGTGCTAGCGTTGGCGCTAAAAAAAAAAAAAAAAAAAAAATCTCTATGCTATCACCTATAAAATTTGACATACCTTTTCATGTCACCTTCAAGGAACGCTGTCGGCCTGACATGAATGCAATCATCCATCCTGATAAAGTCGACTGACTCAATCTGATGTTCTACATTCTCAGTCAGCTCCATCGAGCCCCAGCATGGATTCTTAGAGCAGCAAAGGTGGGTGGTTGATTTTACATCCCATCTTCGCTTTCGTGCGCACCGAATTTCTCTTCGTTTTGTTAATGCAAATGGTTTTAGGGGATTTAGCTTGCCTGTAATGTTATTCACATATACATACATACACATACAAGCTTAGTAGTGGGTGCCTCGCTCTCACAAAGGACCAAACCAACCAGCGAAAGAACGTAAGAATAAGCCAAAAACGAACTAAGGCAAACAAATGAATCAAGCCAACGCAACGATAGTGATTTCCTTATAGGTCTTCTGTATCCTTTACATACATATACAAGTAGCCTGTGAGCTATACATACATACGAGTATGTCGGTGTCATCGAAGTACGATTATACATACATAAATACTAATGTAGAGGTATATTGTTATGCATACTTCTTATTCGATGAAAATTTCTTTGACGGTAGGTAATAACAGGATTTTCTTCTTTTCAAGCTTTCACAATTCACATGCATACTATCCTGATTCCTATGTATCCCATACAAGTACTCGTACATACATACGGATATAATATACAGTATGTAAGTCAATTTTACACACTGTTGCTCGTAAACTACGACTACTTATCGAGATTATCCTATTTTATCGCAATATCGAGGAGGTAGAATAAAAGAAAAAAAAAAAGTACGGGCCCGACACCAAGCTTCAAAATGAATTCGACAGAAGCGCCTTAACATCTCTTACCAAATCGATGTCGGACAATCAGAAGCCATGTCAAACCATTACGAATAACATCTTGGAGCCTTTTCAGAGCATTTTCAAAACCTACACGTTTGTATAATATATTTTTTCGATTTCAAATTTCAAATTTCAAATTTCAAATTGATGTTCATTTGCACAAAATCATATTTCCGTTTCTCATACGTTCATCGATTCTGTCGAACTGGAACTGAATAAAAGGCGCCATTGACGAGTAGCTGCTTTTGTAAAGCGAAAGAAGAAATTGCTTGTCAAATACATTCACATGCATAATGCTTTTCAAGCTTAAAAAAAAAAAAAAAGAGTTTAATACGTCAACATTTTTGGAATGCGATTGAGGGACGAAGTCCTACGAGCAATGGGCATATTATCAACCATCCATTTTCCCAATCTACCTACTGTGCAAAACCTCAAAATTGAGAAACTAACAAATGATTTTTCTTGAGATGCAGCAACGGCAGAAGCGATGGTTTTTTCTCCTGGCTGAACCCTTGGACTTTGTTGATTTTTTTTTTTTTTTTTTTTTGAGTTGATGAATACTTATGCAGCCACTATTTTTTGTGACGAACTTAATTCGATTCTTTAAAAATTCAATTATCACTTCAGACCAAAGTGGAGTACTCGTAATTCATTCGTTTCAAGTTTCAAAGACTGCAGATGCAACCTTTTGATAATAACCTCACAATCGCAATCAGAAACACACCGCATGCCTCATAGAGAATACGACATACCACACCACATACCGAAGCCAAAAGGAGGGATTTTACTCCTTAAAAATCGCACGTCATTGTATTAGTATCAATCGGGTTATGGATACGTACCAGTGGTAGATGTAGATGGTGACCCTCTTATTCTCTAATGAAATACTCGTATAGAAAACTTTGAAAACAATATCGAGTTCTCGTTCTCGTTCTCGTTCTCATTCTCGTTCTCGTTCTACGTTTCGTTCTTTTGTGGCTATACTCGTACTTCATGATTAATCTTACTTTTTACAATTTAGCACCAAGTAACTGTGCAGACGTTCTTACCGCAGCTACTGCTTCTAGCAGATTTTATGCAATGAATATTCCTTGCTGCCGATATCACCTTGCACTAATGTTCATTGAAGCGTTTTTGATTTTTTTTTTTTTTTCTAAGAAAATTAGATGACTTCAACGAATTTCGGAATAAATTAAAGATTGATTTTATAGAAAGAGATATGGTAAAGTTTGTGCGCTCACAATGCCATTAGAAAACTCTTCATTAGGTTCTGAGACAAATAGAATGCTTTTCTAATTAAAATTAATGAAGTTTTCCCTTTTGTAGGCGAATCAAGTTCAAGTAGCACTCTAAGGACTGCAAATTATTTCCAGAATCTGAATGAAAATTTGCATTATATTGTAGGTCCACAACTTTCTCGATGATTTCAAAGATAGAGTTTAATTCAATTCAAATTTTTCAAACCCCTACTTCTTGCGTTTCGTATTTTCTTTCGTAGTCTTAATTATTGTAAATATATTCATATCAACACCCAAGCTAACATTTAATAACTAATAAGCATTATAATCTGCATATAAATATAAATATTCGTACGTTTGGATATCCTTTCAACACAAACAACTCGTTCTTTGTAAGCAATACCAACTTGCCAACAAACCGTTGTGTACCTTTTGAATAAATCAAAAATTATGTACATAATAATACGAGTACATTAACAAAAAAAAAAAAATACTAATTTTTTATTTTAGTTGATAAAAAGTATTTTCCTTAAACCTTTTCCTCAACGAAAATGAGTATGAAAAAAGTGTCCTTTTTTGAATAACCGTCCCCACGACAAGTGACATATTTTTGATCCCTATGCTTAATTTAGGTCACGTCTCGCTCTGATGATGTCCCAATCTCTCCACAATCTACGAATATTTCCAAGTATACGAGTGAACACTTTTCTTCTTCTTCTTCTTCTTCTTCTCCCTGTTCCCTAGTTCAAATAAGGTATTTGTAAGTACTTTACAAATTGGTCCTAATAAGGATTTACCGAAGGTTCACTTTCATCGGTGTCGTCGGTGTCAATGTAAGGGTTGGTGACAGTAGCAGTAATGGTGACGGTGATGGTGACGGTGACGATGGCGTCAAGTCACACAATTTCGCACGAAGACCTTTTGTCACCCAAGCTGTAACACCATAAAATTATAATTTCCTCTCGATAAGCCTCAATATAACGAAATCTTTATGCGAAAGAAAAGAAGATATTCACCCATCCGCAACCAGCAACGAGCAACGAGCAACGACCAACCAGCAACATGCTTAAGGCAACCAGCAAAAAAAACTTTAAGAAGATGAAGGGAAGCCCTTTGGCGTTAAGTTATTCGAAACTTGTCCCAGAAGAATAATAAAATAAAGCCTTGTTGTTAAGAGTATAAAGTTCCTCCTTTTTGTATACGAGTTGGTGCCAAGCAAACCAAAACTACGTAATAATAGTACTTTTAAGATAGCTTCCAGCAACTTAAACTAAAAGTAACCCACTCACAATTTTCAACTCGCGCTTAAGTGAATTATGGCATCGCGTCTATGAATATAGGTGCAACTTAAATCGGTTCATGTTAAATTAATAATGCATTCTCACAGCATACATATGTTGTACATAAGTGGGTAGCGAATGATATGGGAGTAACCACAATCACAATTAAAAGTGTATGACATGCCAGCCACTCTATGTCACAGTTGTGGATGGAAATCAATTAAACTTTCCCATAAGATACTCGTACCTACTTGAAAGCTACGTATCCTCACTCATTTGACATTAGCCAACATACGGGCTATGCTTATAACGAATAAACCAAAAGGACATCGTTTTCGCTATTATCCTTCATTTCTTACTCTACATAAAGCAAAACAATCCCTACATTGTTTTTTGGTAAAGAAAACAGAAAAACAACAGCGTCTAATGTTTGCATCCTGAAAGCAATTAACAAGCCAGTAATTGACTAAAATGGTAACAAACAAATGGAGCAAGAAGTAGTAGTAGAAGGAAGACGAAATAGAAGGAGAATAAAAGAACGAAAAAACAAAAAACAAAAAAAAAAAAAAAAAAAGCAAAGCGCGCGCTTACAGCAAGCAAGCATCACAAAAGTCAGTCGAGTAGGAGGGAACGCTTCACCAAACCTTCCGCAAAATTTCACTCTTTTTCTCTAAAAACTTTGTTGACTGGTGGCAGAGCAACGAGGACTTGTCAGAGAATAGAAATGGAAACGAGAACAAGTGTAGCCACAAGGAATACTCCAGATACTTCTCAGATGTGTGTACACACACTGTGTTTAGTGCTTTTTACTTTTATATGCGCCCCACTAAGATAGAAATTATTCGCTTTTTCTTCATGTTTTTTTTTGCAGCACACTTTTAGCCACAGTCGAGTCGACTCTACTCATAAGGACAACACAGATCTAATGAAGAAAAAATCAAATACTCCATCATTTAGTAAATATTTTTGTTTCCTGTGGAGGCTTGTTGACTTTCATTTTCTTCCTTTTCATTCTTTTTTTTTTGTTTTTTTTTTTTTTTGTTTTTGCTATTTTCTTTGGATATAGGTATAACATATGTATGTACGTAGTGAGTATTGAGTCCGTCCAGAAGTCCATAAGTCCTTTTGTTTACAAGACTCTACTCTACCCGAATACGAAGCTCAACCTACCACTATGTTCATCATTCTCTGTTGTCAAATCGCAAGTAATAATGTTTATCATCAACTCGAGGAGATATTGTGAAGGACCATTTGCTGAAAGGACATTGCATTTTTAATTATTTGGATACGACTAGGTATCTACTCTTCTTCGTTTATTTCTTAGTGACCCAAGGAGAAGAGTGGCCTTTTATGACTGTGAAACAACGACTACAATGAATATATGTTTTAAGCTCAGACTATAAAAACGAGAGCAACTTACTCGTAGGTGAGTTTTTGTTGCGTTTATTTCCAACAGGACTTTATGACAAAAAATTACCAGTACTGCTGTTCTACTAATTGTTTAACGAGCCCAGCTACAAAAATTATCCAAAATAAACTGTTGCTTTGTAATATTGCATACATACTCGTATATGGCATCTTCACCATGGCTTAATTAGTTACATTAAAGGCACATTAATGATTGTCTTAATATTGTATGTATAGCTATGTAAAGAATATGAACCTTGTAAGCTCAGTAACTCGAGTTGAAATGATATATCGAACATTATGTTATAGTGTCCTTGTTATATTATATTGTTCCTTTATTATGGGTGGAAGAAATCGACCACGAAACGAATACATTACTCCAAGTTGGCAGGTAAAAATACAAAACAAAATTTCAGATTTCTTTTCGTCTCTATTGTCTTGCATTTCATTTAATTAATGTTGCGGCTTTGCAGACGTCCACGCTGTTTCTCATCCATCAGCAGCTATTGTTATTATTTCATTAATTAATCCAAACGTTATAATGATTGTTAAAATGTATGTGTATATAGTCGTTATATACCTACATACAATACATACCGATGTATCTACCAAGCAAACATCGCTGGAATACTCTGGAAAATTAAGCAATCTCACCACATTATAAAGTTGATGAGCGGAAGCCTTAAATCCATCCGCCTCCATTATGCAAGCGTCTACCAGGAAAGGCAGTTGCCATGACATTCCTGGCATCATCATTGCTCCTGGCTCTTGTTTGCTGTCGCCTTCAATGCGGAACATAATTGCAATATCCCTGTATTTTACTCTCCTCTCATTCTCTCAGAGATTTTAATGTATCAGTTTAATCCTTCCAAAGCTGCAAATTGAAAGTAATTGACATTTATTGGACAGCCGAATGGTTTCGACATTTTATCAGACCCACACTTCTCACTTTCTTCCTCTGTCTCTCTTTTATCTTTCTATTTCTCTTTCACATTCACTCCTTACATCTTTTTCATATACGAATATTCCACCCCTTTTATACAGTTTGTAGTGTGGCCAAAATGCCTTTGGATACTATTTCGACTCAATATTTCGAGTGCCATAGTCAAACTACTCGTAAGTCGTACATGAACCTAAACGGCTTATGAGATTCTATTTTAGTATCCGTATTCGGGTTAAGGGGCATCAACCCATGATGTAATACACTCCAATTTGCTCCCAAGTTTGTAATTGTTGTTTTAATTTTCGTTTCTTAAAAAAAAAAAAAAAATATATTATGTATATACTCGTATACAATATAAAAGAAATCACTCTGTGCGACAGGACACAATACGAGTACACACGTATGATTTCCTCTTCGTCCTTAACTCTTATTTATTTACACACGTATGTAGATATGTACGAATATGTTCCTATGTGTTTGACTTTAGTGTTCCGAAGCAGTGATCCCGAAAACGTTTTCATTTTGCATCCGTTGTGGGTTGCCAATTTAATATTACAACCTTAACAACATAGATTGTGTTATCTAATCGGACACAAAGTACAGACCACAGTTGATAGGGTGCTTGCTTTGGTTAGGGTTACCCTTCCGACAAATTACATACAAAGACTTTCGAAAACACTTGTGTTATATGCGGTTTACGAACTTATGGCAGCCCATGCCTACAAACTATGTATATTCCAACTATACGAGCACATAGTCTACAGAGTATAAAATGCACCTTCATCGCTTCTACCTACATACGACTACTCGTATTTGTGTTCTCATTTGTAAAGGCATTAGATGTATTTTGTGTTTAAATACAATCCCCTTTGGGGTTAAACATAACTAAGAAATGGTAGATACTGCATTTGCCTTTTTGCAACAGTTGTTTTCGTTTTATTCCCAGAGTTAATTATACTTTAGTCGAAATTGCGCACACTTCCAGCAGAAGTAGCAGCAGCTATGCTCGTGCAACCCTCGATCTTTATTTGAAGAAATCGCAATTCCAATGCATACATGCCCTAGGAGTACTTAGCAAACAGGCAGCCACAGTCGGTAAGCACTCATTGAAGCTTTCTCTCAACTTTGTTACATTTACCATATACGCAATTATGTTATGACGATTTCTGCGAATGAACATTTTCATTCACAAAAGTATACGAGTACTTGCAAAAAACTCTACATAAAATTGCTCGTTCATTTGAAGTATAATTGATTTCAAAATACGCCTGCAGCTGTTGGTGAGAACAAATGTATTTAAACGGTATATCCTTACTATGACTCAAAATTTTTAATTGTTGGTTTTCAAATTCAAAAAAGCGAAGCGTTCTTACCAAATACTCGTACTCGTATATCCTGGGCGGCAGCTTTAATCCGATTTCCGCAAAAATTTGTCTCACAGTTGTCGCCTCCTTCCAGTTGAAGAGCAAAACCGAAAAGAACAGCGGGCAAAAACGGCTGAATTAAGTTGAAACGTTTCCGGAAATCTGATGAATAATGACTGTAATTTACAATTGCGAAAAAAAAACTGTGTAAAGGACACAAAAATAAGAACGAACTAAACGAACCAACCCAAAACGTACTAAAGAGCAATTTCTGCCAGAGTAGTCGCTATAAATTGTGGCTAAAATTTGCCACGGAGCAAAAATAAAGAAACCACATCAGGGGCGAATTTATACTACAAGAAGCAAAAAAAAAATAGCGAAGATTTGACTGCAAGCACCATTGACCGTTCATAGAACAGAACCAAAAACCATATTTCCTAAAACGTGAAAGGAATAATTGAATTTTAGTTTTTTTTTTTTTTTTTTGCTCTTTTGATTCTAAGTTCTCAGTCAGAACCACCCAAGTCATTCTGCTGACATATTTCTTTATTTGAGTGGTGTGGCAATAAGAATACGAGTACGAGTACACCATACCCGTACAAACACGAATATGGTCTACGATGAGAAAAAAATATGGTACTCGTAGGTATGCGAAATCTTTGAAATATTTGTAGTTATTTGTTTGGGTTCATGTCCTTGTGTTGACTGGTGCTTCATATCACATAAAATCCAGCTACCCGTTTCAATGAACAATCGCTTAGCAGTACCGGTTTTGAGGAGGTGAAATGCCAAAACAAATTGATATGGAAACAACACTTTGAAATGCAAGATTAAATGCGTGAAAACCATTGAGTGGCTATTCAATAATGTTTAATGTTGGCGATTTACGTTGTGCCATTTACGAGTGTGTAGCTCTTTTACGGAAATTAAGTATCTAACATAGGGTTTACACACGCGAGTTAAACTAGTAGGGTTTTATTATACACTGGTGATCACTAGGATGAGGCCATGCATTTTGCAATCGATTTTCACTAGTTATACATGTTTGAAATTTTGTACCCGCATACCTGAGAACAAGGAGACATTTTCTCAACAGGAAGTCATAAAATTAAAGAGTAAGAAACGACCGTTGGAATTTCCCAAGATCAAACAATCACCTTCTTGAAAAGCGTATAAAAAGATGCGCCACTAGGATGAGGCCACATGCAAAATCAAGAGAAATTTGGGCCCAGGCATCAGGAATAGCTTCGATTAAAGTGTCCTTGTCTTCAAATTGTCTGCCGCCTTCATACACTTTACGAGATAACCATGCCCAAACAGTGTCGATTATGTTTAAGTCCGGTGAATAGGGAGGCCATGGCAAAAGTTCCATGTCTTCTGATTGAATCCAACTTCTAACAGCCCTGGGAGTGTGGATGGGCACATTGTCTTGTTGGAATATCCAAGGCAGAGGTCCGAAAATGTTTTTCACTTTTGGGAATGACCGTTCCAGCAAAAATTTGTAGTTGTTTCCGTTCATTGTTGTGGACGAAAACTCCAACTGGATTGTGCCATGGTAGGTAATAGCTCCCCACACAATTACACCCGATGTACGGCTGTGGTGTCTTGCCATTATAAGCTGCTCCTTTCTTAGATCATGAAAATAAGAGTTGCAACCATCGGGCCGTCAAGGTTAAACTTTTTATCATCCGAAAAGACAACGCGTTTCCATTCACTGCTCCAAGCGACATATTCTCCTGCGAAATTCATTCGATGCTCCTTGTGTTCTTGCCTCAAAACAGGTTTCTTTTTAAGTTTTCTCCGTATAGTACCACTTATTCGTATTATCCTTCGGACCGTTGCTATGCTGGCTGATACTCCGCTGTTGGCCCTTATTTTAGTCGCTGGTAGAGTAGAATTTGAGGCACTCCGTAGAATTAACCGCTTTTCTCGCAATGTTGTTGCTTCTGCCGTGCGTCCTTTTTGATTCTTCCCATAGTTTTGTGGATCCGCAAGATAACTGTTTACAATAGTCTTACTTCTTTTAAGCCTCCTTGCAATTTCTCGGCCTGAGAGTCATAGAAAAGCATCTATTTTTCCTCTTTTTGTCGCTGTCAAACCTTTCCGGAACCCATTTTTTTTTTTAACTAAATAAACACAGTTCTTTTCAACGCTTTTTTAAATGTTCTAAACGAAACTTTGAAAAACATCGCTGATATGAAGTCCTGCAACGAAATATTCGCAACGGCCTCATCCTAGTGGAGCATATTTTTATACCCTTTTCAAGAAGTTCATTGTTTGATGGTGGGAAATTCTAACGGTCGTTTCTTATTTAGCCTTTAATTTTATGACATCCTGTTGAGAAAATATCTACTTGTTCTCAGGTAGTAAAAGTTTGCGGGTACAAAATTTCAAAGAGTGAAAATCGATTGTAAAATGTATGGCCTCATCCTAGTAATCATCAGTGTACCTTGATCAAAATGTTCCCGGCGGCACTCCCGTGTGGCGCTCCCATTGTTCCGATTTGAGTTCTGTTTTTTTGTTAAGTTGGTAAATCTGTTGTTGAAATTCTCTCTAAATCTTAGCATCATAGCTTGACATTTGCAAAAGTTACGTAGGCAAGAGTACATCTATCTCTGTGTGTGTTGGCGATTTTTTACAATTTTAGAAATGGATTTAAATTTGCAACAACGAACTTGTACGAGAATTAAATTTTGCGTAAAAAACGGGTGCGCGAACGTTGGAAATGTTGGAAAAGTGTTACGGCAACGATTCTCTAAAGAAAACGGTCGTTTACCAGTGGCACGAGTGGTTCAAAAGTGGCCGTGACTCAATTGAAGAAGATGAACGCAGTGGCCGACCATCGACATCGAAAACTGACGAACACATTGATGAATTAAAAGAAATGTTGGTCAATAACCGCAAATTAACCATCAGAGAGATAGCGGAGGACTTGAACATTGCCTGTGGATCCGTCCAAGACATTTTGGTTAATGTTAATGGGTTTCCGTCGTGTAGCAGCAAAGTTGGTGCCTGATGCCAAAAGACCTCAATTTCATGCAAAAAAGAGATCGTGTTGACGTCGCAAAAGAGATGATTTGCGAGGCTGAATCCGATCATCAAAAGGATCATTAGTGGAGACGAGATGTGGGTTTATGAGTACGACACGCAATCCAGACATCAGGTAAGTGAATGGCGTTCACCAAATGAGCCGAGACCAAAAAAAACCACGCCGTTTTCAATCAAAAAAGGAGGCAATGCTCACGGTTTTCATGGATTACAACGGTGTACGAGTAGTGTATCACGAATTTTTGCCAGAAGGCCAGACAGGAAACAAAGAGTATTTTTTGGGCGTTATGAGACGTTTGCGTGAAGCAATTCGGCTAAAGAGACCAGAATTGTGGGCAGAAAACTCGTGGATTTTGCACCATGATAACGCACCGTCGCACCATCATTATTCGTAATTTTTTGACCAAAAGTGCAACAAATACCATCCACCAGCCACCGAATTCACCTGATTTGGCTCCCTGTGACTTCTTTCTGTTCAAAGCAGCCGAGAGGAAGTAATGGAAAAATCGCAGGAAGCACTGATGGAGATACCGAAAACCGGATATAAAAAATGTTTCCAGGATTGGATCAAGCGCTGGAATAAGTGTGTTGCAGTCGATGGGGATTACTTTAAAGGGGACAATATAGATTTAGATGAATAAACTTGTATTTTTAATTTTCTGAATAATACTGGTATACCTTACAGAAATAGTATAAAAGATTATTAAAAAAAATTAATTCATCAGTTTAATTTCTTACGCTAAGGTTATAGTTGCTTAGAAACGCTGTTTGAAATGTCAGCATTTACAAGCCAAGAATACGCAGACATTATTTACGTTTATGGGCTATGCAACGGAAGCTCAAGTGCGCGACAAAGATACCATGAACATTATCCTAACCAACAGCTTCCTAATAAACGAGTATTTACAAATAATTATCGAAGGCTACGAGAAACGGGATCAGTTTCGAATACACGACCGAATGCGGGAGCTCCACAAGTGAGAAAGATTTCGGCGGATGAAAAATACTGGATGCTGTTACAACTGATCCATCAATCGGCATCAGAAGCTTAGCTTTGCAATTCAATGTTTCCAGAGATAAAATTTCTAATGAGAAAATCTTTATCCATAACACCATACATCTGTACAAGACCTGCTTTCCAATGATTTGGAAAAGAGACTTGAGTTTTCTAACTGGTTGCTGGAGTGGAGCTTGGATGACAACCAGTTTATTAGCAGAATTCTTTGGACGGACGAATCTCAATTTACAATCTCACGAATGTTCATAATCTTCACACATGGGCTGCGGACAATTTACATACAATGAGACATAAATCATTTCAATACAAATTCAGCGTCAATATGTAGGCAGGTGTACTTGGAAATAAGTTAATCGGCCCCTTCAAACTAACCTAGGCTGAATTCTACAAAATATCTGGAGTTTATGCGAAATGATTTACCAGAACTATTGGAGGGCATTCCATTGATTCAACAGGACGATGCTCCAGCCCACTATGGTGGTGAGGTTAAGAATTGGCTAGATGAAGAGTAAGGTAACCGTTGGATAGGTAGAAATGGACCAGTTTACTAGCCCGCAAGATCTCCTCACCTTACAGTATGGGGAAGAATGAAGGAACTTGATTACTCAACCGAAATATTAACTTTATTTGAATTGGAAGATCGTATTCTCGAAGCGCCATCAAAAATGAGACAGCAGTTAACATCAATAAACATTCGCAGTGCAATCCAAAAACGGGCTCTAGTGTGCATACAAAACCAAGAAGGACACTTTGAGCACCTGTTATAACTGTTTTAGTGTGCACATAAAATAAGACTACTCAAAATCACTTTTTATTCATAGCCTTTGGAGCTTAAAGCAAGAAAATCCATTTTTTATAAATTGTAACTGCTGCAGGGTTTTCCAAGTATCATAAAATCTATGGGTTTTTCTGCAAACTCGTTGATGATTTCTTTTTATTATTGTTACTTTCATAAGAAAAAAATAATAAAACGTTATGTTAACCAGGAATTTTCCGGAGAAAAGTGACCTCCTAGTCGAAAATTAGCATGGACAATGAAAATGAAACAGGTTTAGAAATTGGATATCTATCTAAAGACTCAAACGAGATATCAACCAATTTCCGTTAACATGGGTCAGGGTACACTAAAGTAATCCTTTTCTTAAATCCTCGATAAATGAAGTCAACATTGGAGATAGACCCTTACTGTAGAACGATTTTTTTCTTAGAATATACCCAAGAATCATTTGCCAACTTATCGTCATCGAATTAGGGGACACCCTGTATAATTTTTTAATATCTTCAAAAATAAATTAACAACCGTAGATAAATTTTCTTGAGTATACACCTCTTCCCAATCTTTGAATTGTAGTAAATTGTTCAGCAGATCTTAATTAATTTTATTCAACTTTCTTCAAAAATTATGCTTTTTTTCTGCTTTACTTTCCAAGCCATTAAAAATTACACCAGTCATACAATGATCGGATATTTTAAGTTCGAGGTTGATACCAATGTAAACATTAATAGGAATTCTTAAAAAACGAGCAAATATGGTACATGGTCAATGCAAGTACCTGCAAGTGGTCTAGTAATATCATTCACTAAAGAGGTTAAACCATTCTCTGCCATAAGCGCAAGATATAAATCTAAAACAGGTATAGCGTTTAGTAAATCCGGATGGAAATCGCCTAGAACAACAAGATTATTAGATTTTTCTTCACATAAAAAAGTTTGAAATTCATCTAGAAACACATGTATTGACTGTGAATTAAATCTGTACACAAACAAACAAAAGTATAATCTTCGTTACCTAGAGATTTTTAGAATGTCTGCACCCACTAAATTATCTTTAAAATATGTATCAAATGACTGCTGGGGCTTTAACGTTCCACCTTTTCTTATGTTTATAGTTTATTTAGCGGATGTGAATAAACATTTTCTGAGTCTCGATACAAGGGCTCTATGGCTACCGCGCGGTTCCAACTACGCATTTCCTCTCCTCTTTTTCGTACCGCTCCTTTTCTAAATGAAGGCGAATTTAGGGAATTTAATTGGAGACGATTATGTTACCTCTTCAATACCAAAAGCATGCCTTTTGTCCTCTACTAACCTTTCCACCTCATCGTTCCATCATCAAATTTCTTAATTCATGTGTAGCCGGCCTTTCACAGTGAGCATAATGTTTACACTACACAATGACTACCCGTGTTGGGAATGAAAATGCAAGTTTTTCAAAATTTTTTATTTTATTTTGTACTCTAATCTCCTTTTAGGACGATACGCTTTTCCCAATGTTGCTTCCGTTATTTTAAACCATCTATGAAATACGAGGGCGGGTCAATAAGTGACTTTTGGATTAAAACAGATTTTTTGATAAAAAAATAATTTTATTTTTGAACGTAGTCTCCCTTGAGCTCTATACACTTTGTCCAACGCTTCTCCAATTTTTTTATCCCTTCCAAAAAAAATGATTTGTCGAGGTCCTCAAAATAGGCCTTTGTTTGCGAGATGACTTCATCATTGGAGTCAAATCTTTTTCCACCAAGCCATTTCTTCAGGTTTGGGAATAAGAAGTAGTCGCTCGGAGCCAAATCTGGAGAATAGGGTGGATGAGGGAGCAATTCATAGCCCAATTCATGGATTTTTGCCATGGCAACTACACATGTGTGCACCCTTGCATTGTCTTCGTGGAAAAGAACTTTTTTCTTGGCCAAATGAGGTCGTTTTTTTTTTCAAATCGTCATTGAATCGGTCCAATAAGTTGGCATAATATTCCCCATTGATTGTTCTTCCCTTTTGAAGGTAGTCAATGTGGATTATCCCGCGTGCATCCCAAAAAACAGTCGCCATAACTTTATTGGCTGACAAACCCACCTTGGCCTTCTTTGGCGCCGATTCACCCTTAGAAACCCACTGTTTTGACTGTAGTTTGTTCTCTGGTGTGTTGTGATGGATCCATGTTTCGTCTACGGTTACAAAACGGCGCAAAAACTCCTCCATATTGCGATTAAACAACGCCAAACCTTCCTGTGAAGTTGTTACACGATTGCGTTTGTGGTCGACTGTGAGCAAACGCGGCACCCATCTTGCGGAAAGCTTTCTCATGCCCAAGTGATCATTCAAAATTGAAACCACTGAGCCATGCGAGATCCCTACGGCTTCCACAATCTCTCGCACTTTCAATCTTCGGTCGGCCAACACCATATCGTGAATGGTTTTTTTTCGCAAGAAATAATGCTTAATAAGCACACGAAATTCACTTTTTTCCATTTTCTCCTCAAATTAGTGAGTAGTCTGATAAAAATAGCTGTCAAACACAAACTAACTGACGCAGCAAGTTTAAATTTTGACAGGAGTCAACTGACAGACGCCTGTTGACAGGAGCAGTGTTGCTGTTTCAGTAAAGAGGTCAGAAATTCAAAAAGTCTTATTGACCCGCCCTCGTATGATTTATCAAACACTTTAAAATAGGTGTGTGTCTCATTGATGATATCCTCGTTCGAGCAATTCGTGTCGTAATTTACGCCCTTTGGGCACTGCGATTTCGGATGAGTGAGCTGGTGCGTTGTCGTGGTGGAACAGCACATCTTTATTTACCAAATGCGTTCGTGTCCTTGACAATTTTTTATCAAATCGGTCTAATAATTTACTCTAGTACAGCCCTGTGATCGTGCGTCTTTTCTTTAAAAAGCCCATGAGGAAAAAATTGTAACTGTCATCGAGCCGATATAAATTTTAGGTTTATAGCATTTTATTTTGTAATTAAGCTGGAAACGTCGTGAGTGAAAACAGCCTATTATTCGGAACGCTTCCCTTTATGTCAAAATCGTTCTAACCGCAAAGTTGGCCGCATCTAGTTCAAGTTTCTTTTTAAGATTTCCCATTGTAAGAATTATCTTTAAGGAGATACTTGAAAAACCTTTCTAAAATTTGTAAAATTATAAAATAAAATCAATTACCCGCACGATACGAGTATTTATTTGTTGGACAAGAAACTTTATGCTAATTGGGTGCCAATAGTAATGACGGCCTTTCCATTCGATGGAAGAAGTTTTTAGAAAATGCATTGTTTTGGATGTACTCGTAGCTTGGTCTCTGGTCTGTAGTAATGAATTCAGGGTTGATTAATGGTGACGACTCTGCTACTTCGTGCTTTTTCGTTTGGCGATCAGCAAGAGTCATGTCACGGAAATTTATAATCACAACTTACGAGTATGATCTACTAAGTTTGGAAAATCCTCACAAGCTGAGTTTCTCGTTCCGAACTCTTTTCCTTCAATTACTTTTCATATTCGTATTTCCAAAACCATGTTTACTGCGTTTAAAAGTTCTGAAAGCATAATATTGCCCGGCATCAGAGCGCCCGAGTACTGACACTAATATTTATATTCGCTCCGGTATTATTCCTCCGCTGTGCAGAAGAATTAGCCGGCGTAGTGTATTCACAGACGTTCACCTTCATGATACCGCGCTTTCTTACTCTTTTTCTATTTACCCATGTGGGGCTTGCTTTTGTGTTGCCACATCGGTAGTATCTATTGTAGATGTGCGTGCCATATATGCCGATTTCGGGTAGTTTTATTAAACGTTACTCGTATTCCCCCTCAGGCTCATCTAAAGCGCTAAGCTGATATTTCCGTATTTAGTTGCCTTTGCATCGATATCCTAAAGATTAATTCATACAATTTAGGATGCAGAGTCTTTTAAGGCATAAACCATTAAACGACTTAACTGTGCGAGTTAAACTAGTAGCGTTTACATGTGCAGTGTATCTGTACAAGAGAGAGGGAGCTGGTAACCAACTAGTAGCTTTAATAGCAGACGAATTTTGCTTACAAGTTAGGCTGTTGCTAGTTGTCCTTCTAGTAAATTGAGGTTTGTGCGTTGCTTTCTCCTATTTACTACTAAAGATGTTCTTTTGTCTCATTTTAGGATTCTTTTCTTTTCAATTAGTATATTGCGCATTTTTTTTACAATTAATATGTATATTGGACAATTTTTGAACTGAAGATTGGCATTATCCCATAGCAGACTGGTCAAAAGATTGTTTTCCGCTTCGTGTTTCGATCGGGTTAATAAAAATGGATTTATCCTCATAGTTCTCCTTATCTTTCGTCTATTTTCTTGCTCTTCAGCATTTTTAACTTCTTCTAGGGCTTTCAACCGCAAAATTTGTTTCAATTTTATCCTTTTACTTTTAATTGATAATGACATTTTATTTTTTGTGATTTTTTCACAGAATGAACTAAATAGCAGGCTAGTCGTAGTTGACTAAATGCACAATGATTTACTAGTGACACATATAGTAACATACTACCTTGATCCATAAAATTGGAAATACAAGTTTATTCATCTAAATCTATATTATCCCCTTCAAAGTAATCCCCATCGACTGAATGTACTTATGCCAGCGCTTGATCCAATCCTCGAAGCATTTTTTATATTCGGTTTTCGGTATGTCCATCAGTGTTTCCCGCGATTTTTCCATTACTTCCTCTTGGCTGCTGAAACGCGTTCCCCGTAGTGATTTTTTAACTCGATTGAACAGAAAGAAGTCACAGGGAGCCAAATCATATGAATTCGGTGGCTGTTGGATGGTATTTGTTGCGTTTTTCGTCAAAAAATTACGAATAATGATGGCACTGTGCGACGGTGCGTTATCATGGTGCAAAATCCATGCTTTTCTGCCCACAATTCTGGTCTCTTTCGGCGAATTGCTTCACGCAAACGTCTCATAACGCCAAAATAAGACGAGTACTCTTTGCTTAATGTCTGGCCTTCTGGCAAAAATTCACAATGCACTATACCGTTGTAATCCATGAAAACCGTGAGCATTGCCTTCTTTTTTGGCTGAAAACGAAGTGGTTTTTTTGGTCTCGGCTCATTTGGTGAACGCCATTCACTTGCCTGATGTCTGGATTGCGTGTCGTACTCATAAACCCACGTCTACTGGGGAATGATCCTTTTGAGGTCTTTTGGCACCAACTTTGCTGCTACACGACGGAAACCCAAATCATTAACCAGAATGTCTTGGACGGATCCATAGGCAATGTTCAAGTCCTCCGCTATCTCTCTGATGGTTAATTTGCGGTTATTGACCAACATTTCTTTTACTTCATCAATGTTTTCGTCGGTTTTCGATGTCGATGGTCTGCCACTACGTTCATCATCTTCGATTGACTCACGACCACTTTTGAACCGCTCCGCTCGTGCCACTGGTAAACGACCGTTTTCTTTAGAGAATCGTTGCCGAAACACTTTTCCAACATTCCCAACGTTCGCGGACCA
Source organism: Volucella zonaria (assembly GCA_963966105.1). Taxonomy (NCBI): domain Eukaryota; kingdom Metazoa; phylum Arthropoda; class Insecta; order Diptera; family Syrphidae; genus Volucella; species Volucella zonaria. Next base: position 35,676,262 of record OZ014531.1, on the reverse strand, counting down.
TTAAATCCGTTTTTGACGCAAAATTTAATACAAGTTCGTTGTTGCAAATTTAAATCCATTTCTAAAATTGTAAAAAATCGCCAACACACACAGAGATAGATGTACTCTTGGCTACGTAACTTTTGCAAATGTCAAGCTATGATGCTAAGATTTAGAGGAAATGTCAACAACAGATTTACCAACGCAACAATAAAAACGGAACTCAAATCGCAAGAATGGGAGAGCCACAAGGTGGTATATTCCAAATAGGCCTTCATACCCTAAACCTAACTCTTCTGAGAACTTTTAAGGAACAGGGTAAGGAAATCAGGGTTTTGACATGTAGTCATATAAAAGAGCACGCTTTAAAACTCTTTATTAGCTATGCAGTTTTAAAAAAATATTGGATAATTAGTAATTCGTGGAAAACCACTCTTACGAGTATGTGTTGTCAACTGTTTTTAGAAATGTTGGTAAAAAATCATAAATTCCTTTTTTTACCTTCTGCAGGTTTTTCCAAGTATCGTAAAATCTGTGGGTTTTCTGCAAACTCATTGATGATTTTTTTTTATTAGTGTTACTCTCATAAGAAAAAAATAGTAAGATGTTACGTTAATTAGGCATTTTCTGGAGGAAAGTGACCTCAAAGTCGAAAATTAGCATGGGCAATGAAAACGGAACGGGCTTAGAAATTCGATATCTAAAGACTCAAACAAGATATCAACTTTATTTAAACGCCATTATAAAGGCTGGTATTTCTTCTAAAAATAAAATCCTACACGAAGTTTTTACCATCAGTACTAACAGAGCAATTTCCGTTAACATGGGTCAGGGTACACCAAAGTAAGCCTTTTCTTAATAGAACGATTTTTTTCTTAGAATATACCCAAGAATCTTTTCACAAAATCATATTCATCGAATTAGGGGACACCCTGTATAAGCTCAGCTAGCTATGTCACCATCCCTAGAAAGTCAGATTTTAAGCCTTGGACTAGCTGGTTACTTCTTAGGAAAATTAGGCAAAGACATAAATTACGGAAAAAGTGTCTTAAACATCCACAGAACGCTAGTCTAAAGAGTCGCTCTAACCGTATTAGTCAAATCGTAAATAATGAAGTACGAAAATGCCGTCATTTGTGTTTTGTTTTTGGTAAGATCTCCTTACCTCCTCATATTGAGCTAAACAATTGTTGATATCTCGCTGGAACCAAAGAGCCCTCTCAACAGTAGGGTCATGTTGTAGAAAAAAATTACCTAATTTTCGCCCGATTGCAAGTCCTTCGTCGATGAATTTTGCTGTGAATGCAATTGATTCAGTCTCCTCATCAGGACCGTTGTCTTGGTCAATTGTTTCATCAATCATGTTAATTAAATCATCCTCATCTAATTCTTCATCAGCCACTAGCTCTTCAATATCTGTTTCAGTTAAATTCTTGAAACCATCTCCTGCCACAGCATGCGCCAACTCAACTATCTGTGAATATTCATGGTCTAATGGTTGACAAAAAATCTCACCTTCAACTACTTTTGGCAATACTTTTTTCCAACAAGCATTCAGCGTTGACTGTTTAATCTCGGAATGTGATAATGCAACTTGCTTAACACAATCCAAAATTGTAAATATTTTCCAAGCATCCTTTACTGTGAAAGATGCATCATTTTCAGTTCCTTAGGCTTCGCTAGATATACAGTGCCTTAAAAGTAGAAATTATTCCTGAATCTTGTGGCTGTAATAAAGAAGTTGTATTCTTTGGTAGAAATACAACTTGCACATTTTCATGTTGTAAATTTTTTGGATGTCCGGGAGCATTGTCAATTAGCAGAAGCACTTTAAAGGGCAAACTTTTTGGCACCGGGGACAAACAACTTATGAAACCATTCGTTAAAAACCGTGGCAGTAACCCATGGTTTCTTATTGGCCATTCAATAAACCGGCAGGTGGTTGATATTTATACCTTTAGATGTACGTGGCGTTTTTGATTTGTTAATAACCAATGGTTTCATTATATTATTGCCTGAAGCATTACTACAGAAAAGAACTGTTATACGATCCTTCGCTGCTTTATAACCACTAGCTGATTTGTGAGCTTGAGGTACAAACGTTCTTTTTGGCATTTTTTTCCAGAATAGCCCCGTCTCGTCAGCATTGAATACCTGATCAGGAGTGTATGCATTATCTGCAATAATTTCAGCCAACTTTGCTGGGTATTCTTGCGCTACATTTACGTCACCAGATGTTAGTTCACCTTTTAATCTTAGATTATGTAGAGAATGCCTTTGTTTGAATCTTTCAAACCAACCGTGGCTAGCTGAACGACTTCTTTCCAGCTGAAGAAGTAGATGGTAACTCATCCTTAATTTTTTCGTAAATCCGCAAAGCCTTATTTGTGATGGCATTGGTATCAACTGGTATTCGCTTTTGAGCCTGATCTTTTATCCATATCGTTAACGCCTTTTCCATGCTTTCAATAACAATATCCCTTACGTAAGAAGTTGTGCTTTTACTCGTACCAGTCCTAGCTGCCACACTTTTTCTGTTCGAGCTTTAATTTTTTCCGATGCTTGTTATTGTGGCTTCATTCATGGAATACGATTTAGCAATCGTTGTTACCCTCTCTCCATTACATAGACGATCAAGAATTTTAATTTTGGTTTCTAAGGAGATGACTTTCCTTTTCACGGGCTGTTTAATAACTTTCGACATAATTTTAATTGAATTATAATAATGCTAAAAATATTATAAAATAATAAGGGTACTAATTTATTATAAAACATAAATAATTATCACTTACCGTTAAATATGAATTTCTAAAAATTTCAATTAAAAAAAACACACCGCAATATGTATTCACCTTTCCTTAATTAGTATAATGCCAGCGTGACCAGCATAAATTTTTTGTTTTCAACAGTTTTGTTTTGGAAAATTCGTGAATTTAAAAACCGTGTAAAAAAATAACGTGTACATCGAGGGATAGGGGCTTGGAAAAAAAAACGTGTAAAAGTGAAATCGTGGAAAAAAAGTACCGTGCAAATCTGGGAACAGGTGTAGTGAAAATCGAATCTAGCCTAAGTAACTTTATGGTTATCAACTTTGGTGTCTCTCAGGGCTCGGTCCTTGGACCTATATTATTTCTTATATATGTCAACTTCTTGTTTACCCAGCCATTTGTAGGAAAAATCAGAGCTTTTGCAGGTGGCTTAAACTTAGTGGCTGATAAAAACCACGATGTTGAATTGCTAAGACTTTGGTACACGGAGCATAAGCTAATAGTAAGCGATAAGACAAAACTTATGTTTTTCAGTCTTACCACGCACGAGTCTCCAGATATTGAGGTCGTATTCCATGCTTCTAAATGTGCAAGGTTTAACATGTTTCACTGTCCATCTCCTGGCCAATGCTTTAAAATTTCTTTCAACGTAAATTTTCCCTGCCATGATACGAGTAGTTATTTTATAATTGAAAATGTAAGTCCTTTTAAATACCTAGGTGTTATTATTGACTGAAATTTGAGTTGGTCTAATCATATTCGAAGTTTAAAGCAATAATCTGTTATCTACCGTTCGTTCATTCTACCGTCTAAAGAAGTTTTGTCCTTTTAATACTCTAAAAACAATTTAACATACGAGTATTATGGGATATTTCATTCAAAACTGCAGTACGTTATAAGATGTTGGGGATGTGCTTACCTGAGTAAAATTCGGCCGTTGATTGTTCTACAGAAGTTTGTCATACGGAAAATCTCTGGTTCTTCCCTTTTGACCCACTAAATTCCTTGGTTCACCGCAGCCCAAAGATCTTCAGATTTCAACATATATTGAACTATGTTTTCCGGTGTTGGCCGTTCACCAAATTCTTCACACAATATAGCTCTTTCGTTTGCATACTGCTCATATTCCCGGAAACAACCGTGACCCGTCAAGAACTGTGTAAGATAGTAATTCAGTTCGCCGTGTTTTCGTTTTACCTAACTTTCAATCCTTGGGATTAATCGATACGTTCATCTCCCTTTTTGGGACTCGTTCCATTGTTGTTGCCACGCTTCTATACTGCAGCCTCTTTCGAATTTTTTCGCTTGATTTACGGATGGCCGGATTTGCACCCGATTTTCATAAAGTCGTCTAGCTTCTAAAGCTAGGATATCGATTGGTACTATAGAGGATAGTACCAATATCGCGTCGTGGGATACCGTTCGAAATGAATTGCTAACTCGCAGTGCACATAATCTGTACACAGATTTGAATCCCGTCATGTACGTCTTTTTATTCGTGACATCAAACCATATTTGTGCCCCGTACAACTGTATGGAGGCTACAACTCTCGCAAGCATTAATCATTTGCCTTGTCTCGGGCCGCCGATATTCGACATGAGTCTCGAAAGAACGCCTATCGCTTTCAACGATTTCCTGCAAGCGTATGCGCGGTGATGCTTGAAATTAAGCCGAGCATCAGTCATCACTCCCAGGTATTTTATAAATGGGCTGGAAATAATTGTGTGCTCTCTGACTTTTATAGTTATCGTCTCTAGCACCCTTCTACTCGTAATGAGAACGGATTCCGTTTTATGGTCTGCGAGGTCTAAACAATATTGCTTCGTTGCAATACAACTAGATATCTTCAAGTCGTTTCGGCACGACTACAACAGCAATATCGTCCGCGAAACTTATAATGGCGGCTTTCCTGGGGACTGGGAGTCGTAGAATGTCGTCATATATCACGTTCCACAATAAGGGACCTAACACTGATCCTTGGGGCACGCCCCCTGTAATTTTATATAATTTCATCCCATCGTCGGAGTCGTAGAGGAGCAACCTATCGGTTAAGTAGCTCCTGATCAATCTTTATATGTACTTCGGTACATTTAATCTTTCGAGGCATTGTAAAATACGCGACCATTTTGCCGAGTTAAAAGAATTTTTCACGTCAAGTGTACCCACGGCGCAGTACTTTTTACTGCTTCCTCTCCATCGTCTACCTTCTATGGACGATTGGGCTTTGTCTATATCGACTTTAATCGCGTCGATTGTCGATCGGCCCTTTCTAAAGCCGTATTGATATTCCGCGAGTCCATCATTGGGTTCAATGATAGGCTGTAGTCTGTTGCATATATGTAATTCGCTCTAATATGTTGCCCATAGTGTCGAGCATACAGAGCGGCCGATAAGATGAGGGCTCCTCGGGCGGTTTATTTCCTTTTGGTGGTAATACCAACCGTTGGTATTTCCATTGTTCGGGAAATATTCCCTCGCTTAAGTATGCACTATACATGTTAACGATAACGTCTAGGCGGGCCTTCATCGCTATTTTTAAAGCCCTATTTGGTATGCCGTTTTGACCAGGGGCTTTCCGATCTTCTACCCTCTCGATTGCAGCGGTGAGTTCATCGGTTGTTAAGGCAGGAATGTGTTCACGTAGTTCTCCGATCTCGCTTAGTAGAACTCCATCATGTTGAGAGAGAAACAGAGTTTCTACGATTCTGCTGAGAAATAGCGGGCAAGTTGGTGCCGGTCTCTGAAGTGTTTTGAGCTTCGAGGTTATGATTTTGTACGCTTTGCCCCATACATTTTCGTTCAATAGCGTACAAAGAACCTTAAAGCACTGTCTTTTGCTAGACTTAATGGCGGATTTGACTGCGGCGCATGGTTCTTTATACGCTGTCCTCAATATCAAATGACTATCCGCATCGCGTCTAGACCGTTGGTATTTTCTTCGTGCCTTAAGACAGGCTGATCGATGTATAGTGGTGTAGACATGTATGTATGTGTGTATGTATAAATGTTTGTAGTACATGGAAATATGGACATTTAAAAAAACAGAAATCATTCTTTGTTATCAATTATGTATTGCAAGGACTTCACTCAACTAGCAAGGGCATACGGATTTTGTGGGTTGGATACAGGTTGGCATGCCACATAAAGTTGGTTGCCCATGAGAAAAACATGGTTTTTCTAAATGCACTCCGGCTACTTTGAGTGTTTGGCCTTGTGTTTTATTTATAGTCATTCCAAAAGCAATTTTTTTGTGGAAAGTGCAATCTTTTAAATTGAAAAAGCAAATCAGTCGATATAACTGGGATTCGTGGGATCAAAACACTTTGTCCTTTAGTTGTACCACTAACAATAATTCGGCTCAGATGTGTAATTTATAACACATGGGATGAAAAGTCCGTGCCGTTTCTAAGAGAGAGCACCACTTGAATTAAATCCAACCAACCGTCAAAAGATACGTATATAAATTTGACAGCTATCGGACGATTAGTTCTCGAGATATACTGTGAGTGAAGCAACTTTTGTTATTGTGAAAAAAATGGATTCAAAGCAATTTCGTGTGTTGATTTATCATTGCTTTTTGATGGGAAAAAATGCAGCCGATGCAAAGAAATGGCTTGATAAGTGTTACCCGGACTCTGCACCAGCCGAGCGAACCATTCGCAAGTGGATTAAAAATTTAAAAGTGGTCATACAAGCACCGAAGATGATGCACGCAGTGGACGTCTAAAAGAGGTTGTTTTAGATGAAAACATCAAAAAAGTCCACAAAATGATTACGAATGACCGTAAAGTGAAGTTGATCGAGATAGCTGAGGCTCTGAAGATATCAAAAGAGTGTGTTGGATATATCATACACGAATATTTGGACATGCGAAAGTTCTGTTCAAAGTGGGTGCCGCCTTTGCTCACAGTCGACCAAAGACAACAACGTGTTGATGATTCAGTGGAGTGTTTAAAGCAGTCAACTGAGTGGCGAGCAGGCGACGAACCTCGTCCTCGGCTGGCAAGGTTATGGCATCCGTATTTTGAGATGCACATGGAATAATTTTCATCGACTATATCCAAAAGGGGCAGACTATCAACAGCGACTATTACATTGCGTTGTTGGAGCATTTGAAGGACGGAATCGCAGAAAAACGGCCGCATTTGAAGAAAAAGAAAGTGCTGTTTCATCGAAACAATGCACCGTGTCACAAGTCGATGAAAACGATGGCAAAATTGAATAAATTCGGCTACGAATTGCTTCCCCACCCAACGTATTCTCCAGATTTGGCCCCCAGCGACTATTTCCTGTTCGCAGACCTCAAAAGAATGCTCGCCGGAAAGAGATTTAAGACCGATGAAGAAGTAATCGTCGAAACAGAGGCCTATTTTCAGTCTAAACTGAAATCGTACTGCAAAACTGGTATCGAAAGATTGAAAAATCGTTTCAATCAGTGTATCGCCCTCGAAGGCAACTATATTGATAAATAAAGTTGAATTTTGCAAAAATTTTGTGTTTTACTATAAAACGGACTTTTCAGCCCATGTGTTAAACGTGTACCTTTACATAATCTGGGCGTAACAAGATTTCACATCAAGGGAACCGCAACATCAACCTTTAACCTTGGTTTATGGTATATGACTAATCCAAAGAGTGAAGAAACATTAGATGCGAGGTGATTGCTCTGTGTTCAAAACATTATCCTCAGACAAATATTCTACAATATCCCGTTCTACCTGTGATAATATTATTTTGCAGTTCAGGATAAACTTTGCTCACCATTTCCTCAGTACGATTGCATTTATTTCATTTGCCTTTTTTAGCACACAGCCTTTAGTAATTACCGACAGAGACTGCCTAGAATAGCCAGCTAATAATATGACCATGCCTCCTACAATACTTTGGTTGCTTTTAACATCTTTCATGGTCCGATTTAGTGCTTCGATTGCTCTTTTGTGGGCCATCGTACACTCGTCCCGAACCGGCAGCCTACATTACTGCAGCATCCGTCCACGATCGCTATTTTTACTGTTTTGTTACAATAGGTGCGAGTATTTCTTCATGGGCCAAGTTCAAATGCAGCTACTAAATAAGGCATTGGGTCACCATCGAGTAGCGTAGCAGCTATTCCAGAAGAGGCTACTGCAACAGCAAATCCTTTATCTTTCCAATATTTCCAAAGAATCTGAAAAGAACGAACCACTCACTACTCTCAATTTGTTGCATAACATTGTTAAAATCTATTCTTTGTGCAGGATACGAATGCAGAACGTATTCAGTGAGGTGCTGTTGCAATTAAATTGTATCATAATCATTTCTCTAATCAATGCAAGGTCTGATAAATGTTTTCCAGTTATCCTTGTTACTTGGTATGTAAATACATATGAATGTAGCATCGAGGTCTTGAAATCTGTGCAATAAATCATCCGCCATGTCAATTTTGTACTTTTCCCCGTGCTGTGTCTTGTCATTAAAATATATTAATTATTTTTTTGTTGTTTTAAGGCAGCTTATGCCCTTTCTCGGAGCTCAAGCTATGTGCATACCAAATTTCATCAAAATCGGTTCGGCGGTTTAGTCCTGAAAAGAGAACAGACAGACGAGGTACTTTCGTATTTATAATATTAGTATAGGTTACGCGAAGTTTCATTGCCTTTGATGTGGTCCATAAGGAGAGAGCATTCGCTTTTATGGAAAGCGAAATAGGTAGAGCTGTAAGACATATTAATGTATTGGGACGTGCTGTCTGGCCGGATTATTTGTCTTCCAAGGTATGAATGAAAATTGGAAATCTGCGATTGAAATGAGTCGAACTCTTGGAACTCTCGTTGGTTAACTTATGAAGGTCTATTGGATGACTAACCTGAGGAGAGAGAACTTTCTTGTCCATCTGTTTAAATTCGAGGAATTTACGAGGAATTAAAACAACTACCGGTCCATTAAGCCAATATGGCAAAACATGAAAATATGCGAGCGAAATTTAGACATTCGACAATATAGCTTTATGGCAAGCAGATCTACATACAATGGAATTCCAAAGTCTTACGTTGGAGAAAGCATTCGATAGTTTGCAGAAATCTCAAATAGGTGGCGCTAGCATCTCAAAAAGTACTTGAAACGTATACACGAATGTTACAAGCGAATGTTAGCACTTAATGATTGGAAAAAAAAGTGTATGAATACAACAATTAAAGTATCAGCCGTACAAAGACCAAATATACGCATTGTCATTTTTCCGAACACATATCGTTGGGAATTATGAAAACTCTAAATGCTTGGGTTCAGGAATAAACCATATGAGAAATTGTGATGACAATATGACAAATAAAATCGGTGTGGTGCAGCTAAAACTTATCGCAGCTTGTAAATGAGCCCACGTGTCATATCAGCTAATTTCTCGTACATCGACCATACTGTTAGAGAAGAAATTCGTAAAAGAATCGAATGGCAACGCGAAAAAGCCAACTGGAGCGGTCTTAACAGCTTCTTTAGGAATTTTAACTGGTCGTTATGTTTCCTCGATAACGACGTGGATACCGCTGCTGATATCTCACTGGCACTATTCTCCTTGGAATGAGATCCTTTATCCCTTATCGGATTAAGACAAACAGACCAAAAGAAAAGGCATGGTACGACTCGAGCTGTAAAGAGTCTGTAAGGGTTAGAGAAATGTTTTTTCCGTCCTTCAAGACCAATCCGATAGAGGAAAACCGAAAAAAGTTTAAACGAGCCATTCCTGGCAACGTCTTTCTCAAGCGCGTGAAATTTCAAGTTGAGGTAAAAAATACTACAATGTCAACAACAAAGTTAGTAAAAGCAGTTGATCGTTTGTCAAAACCATCAGAAATTCTGCCTCATCCTCAATCCCAATGCACATTTACAACGACATTCCAGCTGTCAACTCTTTGGACAAGGCCAATCTGCTTGCTGCACACTTTGCGGCCAGCTCAACACTCCCAGATTGTGCTTTGTCTCCGCCTACACTTGAGTGCGTCGAATCTTCAATGGGACAAAACCACTTTCGCACTCGTGTATTAGCAATAGTACTTAAAAATCCTAACATTCACAAATCCGCTGGTCCAGTTGATATACCTCCCCTTCTTCTGAAGACATGTTCTTCTAAGCTGGAAAAACTACTGTGTAAGCTTTTTCATCAATACTACTGTCTAGGACACTTTCCGAGCAGAGAGAAAACAGCATTTGTTCAGCCCGTCCCTAAAAAAGGCGAATCGTCTTCTCTCTCCTCCTACAAACACATTGCACTTACGTCCCTTCTCCCAAGGTCATGGAAATACTGATAAACCGTCAGCTCATGAAATATTTCGAAACACGAAAACTTCCCAATGACCGGCAATAAGGTTTTCGTAGCAACAGGTCCACTGGTGATCTGATGGCTTGTCTCACTGAAAAGTGGAACCAAAGCGCACGTCAATCTGGCGAAAGCAAGATAGTTGCACTTGATATTTCTAAGGCATTTGACAGAGTTTGGCATCAGGCTCTTTTGTCGAAAATGCGTGCTTTTTGGATCGATGACTTTCTTCTTCAATGGATTAGAAAATACCTTTCGGAACGTTCAATTCAAGTTGTCTTGGATGGCTTCAAGTCTGATATTCACAAAATAAATGCTGGTGTGCCCCAGGGCTCCGTTCTGTCTCCTACACTCTTTTTAGTTTTCATCAATGATCTCTAGTCAGCTACTTCTAATCCAATATATTACTTTGCAGACGGCAGTACTCTCAGCTTCTCATATTCGTTTCCCAACTCACGTCACTGCTCTTCGGCTGTAGAACGGGAACGGCAGCGTATGTTAAGCTCATTAAATTCCGATATCAACAGCATAACCCATTGGGGAACTGTCGTTAAAGCGAAATTTAAACACCCAGCCATTATCCATGGATGGCACTTGCATTGTCGAAACCGATAAACTTTCCATTCGCGGTATGTGTGTCAATGACAACTTACATTGGAATGACCACATATTCGATGTCGCCAAAAATTCTACGAAATGTCTAGGTTTCCTCAAGCGATTTAAGAAATATTTAACACCCTCAATATATAAGGCGTTTATCCGCCCGAAATTGGTGTACAATGCTCACATCTGGTCAGGGGCTTCTAAGACCCACTTGCTAGATAGGATCAAAAACCGTACAATAAAACTAATAGGTGATGAAAATATTACACAGTGATTCGATACCCTCGAACACAGACGTAATGTCTCCTATCTCGCATTGTGCTCCACAGAAATTGGCAGTAGCATTCCACCCATTAAAGCTTTTAACCGTAACACCCGTCTCGCTATGAATGTTCATCAGTATACCCTCAAGCCCACTTTCGGACGTACTCTGAAATATCATGATTCGTTCCTAAGCCGTACAACTCGCTTGTGGAATGCCCTGCCGAGCTCGTTATTTACAAGCCACTATAGCTTGCAAACTTTTACAACCAACTCTTTTTTGCCTTGAAAGCTTCCCCTCGGCCACGCTATACGCAAGCATCTTAAGGGTACACAAAATCCCTTGTGCGCGCGCCAATTATAAAAAAAAAAAAAAATCATGTATTCTTGTTCATAATGGGTAATGGACGATCTTTTGAATCGGTTTCGAACGACTGCCAACCGTTTCGAAATCGTGAATACCATTCAAATTCCTGGCTTTGACTGAAGCACTCATCACCATACTCACTTTTCATTAATTGGCAGGTAGCTCTTTGTTCCATTGTAAAGTGCGTCACACGACAAAGTAGCACACACGCTTCAAACGAATACTGTTGACTGCTTAATCGAGTTATCGCGTTAAAATTTTTACAGTGGCAAAAGAAAAAACGAAACCACATTGTAGTTCCATCGACATAGTACTCGTAGCTCCACTTTTACATTTTGCACAAAATGAGTCAAGGAAATTTTTAGATAAACTGTGTTTCACCGTTGATTGTTTTTCCATTTTGAGGTGCCACCATAGTCTTGTTGGCCGTCAGAGCCACCTTGCCTTTCTTCGGTGGCAATTTGACAGGAAAACCCCTTTGTTGCTCGATATCCGGTATATTGTCGTGTATCCATTTTTTGTAGACTATTAGAAAAGGGCCTAAAGCTCATTCAGGTTGCGGTTGAATAACGTCAAACGCTCCTTCGAAGTCGAACATACAAAATCCCATTTTTCCATTTTTATTCAAATTTACGCGATTGTTTGCTTGGCTGCCTTATTCAAACAAAATACTGCTTGCTCAAAACTTGACAGTAGTCTCTTGACAGATAGTGACGGGAGAGGTGTGTCTTTTCAAGTTACAATGATGGAGCTTTTGACCCACAATCGTAATACGCATTCACAAAATAAATCAACGTTTTACTATACAGGGTGAATGACTCGAACTCCAACTTTTTAAAATGCTATAATTTTTTTATTTTTTGATAAATTTCATTGTGCCAAAGCAAAAAATGTTGGAAAATACATCAATTTTTAAATTGTATCCGTAGTTTTCAATATGTCCACCTTTGGCGCGAATATTGGCCTTGAGACGGCCGAAGAAAGCATCGCACGCTGCACGCAAGTCGCTCTGCGGTATTTTGGCCCATTCCCGGCGAAGTACTTGTTTGAGGTGGTCCAAACTTTGGTATTTTTTAGTGCCAACCTTCGTCTTCAAAATACCCCAGACAGATTTGCATCCGGAGAATTTGCAATCCATTGTGTCGAAGAAATGAAGTGTGTGTTTTTAACCAATCTTGGTTGACCCGCGCTTTGTGAGACGGTGCCGAGTCTTATTGAATTGTCCACGGTCTCCGACCGAAATGATTATTTGCCCAAGGCTTCAATACTGCCTCTAAGACAGTTTCACGGTATACGATCGCATTAATTTTGACACCACGGTCCAAAAATACGAGCGGAGAGCGACCATCGGTAGTTATGGCAGCCCAAACCATCACCATCGGTGCTGCCTGCTTTCCAGTGGCCGTCCGAAGGTGTAAATTTTCGAAAGACCTCTCTGGCAAGTAAATTCGGTCATTTTGTTTGTTGATATATTGCTCGATAACAAATGGCGACTCATCGGAAAAAACCAAATTCGACAAGCGTAGCAACTCCTTCGCTCTTTCAACTCTAACATTTTTCTGTTGAGGTGTAAGATCGTGTGATTTTTGGAACTTCAATTGCTTGGGCCCAAGCTCATTTTCCAGTATGTGTTGCATCCGTTCCAACGATATGTTGAGCTCACGAGCCATTTTTCTTCCATTTCGACGCGGATTTCGCTCAATTCAAGCCTTCGCTTTCCGAACCATTTCTGCTGATGTTGCTGTTTTTTATGACCACCTCCATAGCGTTTTGAAACGCTGCCTATATCACGGTAACGAGCTATGGTTCGAGACACAAATGATTTATTCACGTTGAGGTGCTGGAGGGCTCTAACTATAGCTACTTGTGGTTTTCCAGCCAAATATAAAGCAATCACACTATCATGTTTGAATTCCATCGCGGATAAAAATTTTTCAACACAACTGAAACGCAAATCGTTTAAAAGGCTTGTAAATAATAAAATTATCTGTCAAGTGTCAAAATTTGAGCTCACTGTCATGAACGGTTTGGAAATTATAGCAGTCTGAAGTTGGTTGCAGTTTGAGTCATTCAGGGTGTAGATAATAAAGGTTCTTTCATTAAGCGCTTCCTATCTTTAAATTTAAATAAAACAAAGTGTGTATGAGATATCATCGAAATTTTTTATTCGTTTGAAAGGCCTATCGATGCCACTATGTATGGAATATAACATCATTCAAATGTCCGCCGCGGCTTTTCTGGGTGCCGCGCATCCTAAATGTCCAATTTTCCATAACTCTGGCGCATAAATCAGGCTGAATTTTACCGGCTTTGCGGGCCGTTGTGGTTTGTGGCTTATTCGAATAGACCTTCGACTTCAGAAAACCCCACAAGAAAAAGCCTAACGGAGTCAAATCGCACGATCTCGGTGGCCAGTTCACATCACCTCCACGTGAGATAACCATGCAATCGAATCGCTTGTGCAGAATTCCCAATGTGGCGTGAGCTATGTGACACGTAGCGCCGTCCTGTTGAAACCAAATGTCGTTGGTTTCCACATCATCCAATTCAGGCCAAAAGAAGTTGGTTACCATCGACCTATAGCGCTCGCCGTTGACAGCGATGGCATGATCAACGTCGATGATTTTTTTTTTTCCGGGATACATTGGACGCTCTTGGATCTCATGTGGATTGGTATCGTCCCAAATTTATCCAGAAATGGGCCTCTTCCCTGTAGATGATTTTTCGATGAAAATTAGGGTCAGTTTCCAACTGCTCCAGAGCCCATTCAGCGAACAGACTTCGTTATCTATGGTCGTTTACCTTCAGTTACTAGGTCAGTTGAATCAGTTGTGGTCTGCGAAAGGCTGAGTTCTTGTGAGCGACGTGAAATCAGCTGCCTTGGATTCTCCTGCACACTCTCACGGACAGCGGCGATGTTTTCGGCGGATCTTGCGTTTCGTCGACTTACGGGTATTGGTTTATCGTTTACTGAACCAGTGGACTCAAATTTATCCACCACACTGCGAATAGTCCTCTCGGTAGGACGATTACGGCGACCGTAAAGTGGTCGAAGCCGCCGGAATGTTGCCCGAACAGAACACTCATTTTGGTAAAATAATTTTATCATTTGCACGTGTTGTTGAACGCTATGTCCTTGGTGAGTTGGCAAAACAGACTGAATAAATGACAGCTAATTTGACAGATATAGCTTCAACAATATGGCCGCTATCAGCTATCAAAGTTCGGAAGTCCCTATTGGAAGACCCTGTATATGGTTTTACTATTACTTGTAAAAATAATTTTTGTTATTTAAATATTATACTAAATTTGTGTCGGTCGACGTAAGCAGATAATGGTCAGTCTCGACAGCTTAAAGTTTGCCTTTTTGCAAAAATATTCATGATAACCATTTGCTGATCCCTATTCTTCCTAATTCAAAACACCCATAAGTCCAATATATTAAAAACTAGCTCGAACAAAAGTATATTTTCCACTTCACTGTTCTAACAAAATCCTTGGCCACACGAAATTTATATAATTCAATTTATATCATACATACATCAATCGCAATATTCACATGATGGTTCAATATAATAAAACTATCTGTGGCACTAGTATTATAAGATACATTTTAGTACTCACACAAGAAAAAAGCATATGTTTGTACATTAACTTTCCACGGGGTGGTTTGAAACCACACACTAGAAAAAGCAACCTCAGAGCATGCCAGGCTTAAGTGCTTCTTCTTAATTCTGCTAAAGGGTTTCAACAACACGTCACCTGCATTTTTAATCCCAATACAAAAAAAAAAAAACACAAAATTTGTAAAAACCCAGTACAAAAGCCTCAAAGCTAAAGTAAGCCATCACAATAGCAAGGTGCCAATCACTAGCACAAAGGATAACCTCTTATTACAACAACATCACGTTGCATCACCAAATTCTCTCTCCCACACACTCATATTTAGGTTATTGAAATTTAATAACATCCTATACAGTGGCACGTAGATAGGGAATAATAGGAGTCTTTACTATGAAAACAGCACGTAAACCAGATCAGATATACGCGACACGAATAGCTAAGAAGAAAATTTCACAGCCCGAAGGAATGTTGCACCGTTCTTTAGTTATCCCTACCCAACCACAATATCAACAGCAGTCTAGAGAACCTAAAAGATGTCAATTCGAAAGAAGCAAATTCTTGTTTCCTTTTTCTCATTTTATTCGTATGTACGAGTACGAGTACGGGTACGGTATGTACGAGTATGTATGTACAATATTTCTACCCCTTCTTGAAATCATTGTGTCTAGTCAAAGTCAACGATAACGATAACGATAACGATAAAGCCTGTGCATTGTATTACGAGTATTATCCTTGTTTTTTTGTTTTCCTCTCTTTTGTTTGTCTTTACCATTCGTTTGTACGCTAGCTTCCGTTTTCCGTCTTCTGATTTCCGCTTCCTTCAATCATATTCTCTTATGAGAAGATGTCAGTACACACACATACGGATATTGTAATTTCTGAGGTAAAACCACGCACAAACTTCAGCCATTTTATCGTCGTAAAATAGAAAAATTGATTGATCGATGAAGTATCCGTACACCACCCACTATACATACCACACATCCATTTTTGCGCCTCTGTAAGAGGCAAATGCCGGCAAAAGGAAGGAAACATCTAAGCGAAAAAATGGAACATCAATCACGGAACGTATATCCCGGAATCTATTTTTCACAAATCTGTAAGCAACGTTGACAAATTGAATGCATTTTAAAGAAGACGAGCTACTGAAGCAAGCCTTGTTTCTGAAGGATGCAATCATAATGTTGGTATTGCGCGCTTATTCACACGTGTATGTATTTTATTATATTTTGTGTGTGTTTGTTGTCCAAGTATTAGTTCAAATATTTGCCCTACATAGTATTCTAACTAATAAATGAGAATGGCAGTCAGCTAACAACATACTCCGTACAGGAACAGGAAAGCAATGCAAATTTCGCCAGTACGAATATATTGTATTGTACACGAACTAGAAAATAGACAAAAAGTCAAAATTTCTGCATTTTTAATGAAATAACATTAAAATCCCTTCAGGATCTGTTATTGACAATTTATTCGTATGGCTTTTAATTCAATTTTGTGACCAAGCCCACTATTAACGGAAGACTAACTGCTAAGTCAAGTCCAAAGGAACAGACACCAACGAGGGCAAGAGAAGAGATGGTGTGGTGAAGCATGTGGCTTTCGGAAAGCAAGAATAATTTCACTCATTTAAATAATAATTTTATTCATCTTTCTTGGTTGCCGTTACTTCTGGTGTTGCTGCTGGTTATGATGTTAGTGGTAGTACGAGTATCATGACATCACAAGCAATTTCACGCCGAGCTGAATTTCAATGCAAAAACGTTTTGGAGTTCCTTTTCATTTCATTGTTGGGCTGAGTGACGACAATGAGATGATGGTGGTTATGGTGATGACCATGAGATGACTATGCTGCGATGCTGACAAAACCGCTCTTGTACCGCATATACCCCACCCATGCGTTCAAGCATTGCATAATAATAAAAATAATTGTTAACACGACGCCCTCCTGCTTGTCATAAAATAAAGTTCGGCCTCACTCGCTCACTCAGTTAACAGTGTCGACTCCTTTGTAGAAATCCTTAGTTAATCATATCCTAGGATGTACTCGTAAAATACTATGTCCGTGCCTGTACCCATTGTTTGCAATCGCGTAGCTACCGGACTCACTTTTGGGTCCTGCTGTTAGCCACGAAACTATTGCTTGCCGCTATGATTCTGCAGTCTTGCAGCTCAACGTTTATTCTCTTTGAACGTGAACGTTTTTGTATGACTACCAGAAGTGATAAATAGGTTTCTTTTGTTAATTTGGTGCTATGGAGCCTTGGCTTCCTTTGGCGAAGGGTTTAATTAAAAACTGGATAAAGAGCCGATGTTTATCTAATTTAACTTTTTCGTTGCATTTCATTTACTGAAGCCATGTTGACTTATTGGGGCAAAGATTAAACGGTGTATTATCAAAACTTGAGCTAACTCTATAGGTCTTAGGAGCATTAATAAAATATATCGGCTTAACTCACTCGGGCGTATTATCATAAGTCAAAAGTCGCTAAAAATCTCATTTGATAGCAATCGAAGGCTGAATTCGAAAATATTTAAAATACTCCAAACTGATAGCAGCACAGCATGTGTTCAGAGACTCGAATTCAAATATATTAATATTTTACCACTGCCATGCCCTGAAATATGACTGTGTAAATGCTAACTGAATAGGAAAAGAAATCTTGCGAGAGATGCACGATGTACGGTGATTGCAGACGCAAAAATGTCAGCGACCCACACGGAATCCCATCAATCTTTTCGACTGAATGTTGCGGTTTTTCCAGCTATTTAGAGCATGACTGAGAAGAAAAAGGTTGCTGACGAAAGATGTGTGCTGCCCCTACACCCTTTTCCTCTTCCTAACTCACTCTAATTGAAACTGTTACAATAACTTTTTCTAGCTATATTTCCAAACCAGCAGTCGCCCGGATGGGACCTATGCCACTATGTAGTTCGAAAAAGTCAACATTTGGAAATTTTCAATCCAGTTTGGTTTATTCATGATGCTGTGGCCTGATCCTATAGGAATCTCGACTGCTGAAGAACGAACAGCATCATCACCACAAATCGAAAAGCCAACTGAGAGTTCGAGCATTCCACCTGAGTTACCAGTTAGTTCAATGACAATGCGAAGATGTTCATCACAGACTGATTTTAATCCTAGTATACTGACGTCATATGACATTTTGCAAGAAATGGTACAAAGAACAACGGCAGATGGGCAAGCACGTTCAGAAGATCGTCCAAGACAATTTGGACGGCGAGCTGAGGCACATACACGAATTTACTCAATCCGGTCTGAAGCAACACCAAATAGAAATCATTGTATTATCATAAATCATTGAGTGCTCCAACAAATGGATCCATTGATTGCAATTTAAATGTGGCACCTTTGGATGATACGAGTACAACCCGTATATGCTCCAGATATATTGGTTCAGAACCAAGCTCAGTTGGATCAACGTGTAATCCTAGTCCTGTGTCATTGGTCTCTAGTACGGGTTCTAGTTCAATTGGATCAACAACAGCTGAACAACCGCCCCATAATATTTCTACACCACCTCTAGAAGCCGGAAGCACACAATCCCGCGATTCCGAGAGCGGTCGAACATCGGCGCAACAAGGTTTCAATGCGGAGTGGCCACATTCGTATAGCAAAACTTTAGCTCTGCTCTGCTGTACTTTAGGGCTTTTTAACATACGAGGGGCGTTCAACATATTCTCAATATCGGGGTGAAGCTGTGGTTGTATATATAAATTCACTTATTTGTCGAGTAATACTATTATTTTAGTGCATTCATGTAAAATTTTATATAAATGTGATTATTAATTCGCGTTTTATCTCTAGTTAAACAGAATCATAATGGCAACTGAGACGATGATGGTGAAAATTGAGCATCGCGCTGTAATTAAATTTCTCACTAAGCAAGGAAAAAGTCAAAAAACTATTCATGAAGAGATGGTGGCTGTTTACCAGGGTTCCGCACCTTCATTATCAACTGTGCAAAAGTGGTCAAGTGAGTTCAAGAGAGGCAGAGAGAGCATTGAAGACGACCCCCGCTCCGGCGCCCCGGCTACTGCTTGTACAGGAGAAAGCATCAAAGAAGTCGAAAAACTTGTTCTTGAGGATGCCCGAATAAAGATGAAAATGATGGCAGAGATCACCAAGCTTTCAACTGATACCATTCACACCATTCTTCATGACCATCTTAACCTTTCAAAGGTCAGTGCAAGGTGGGTGCCACGAATGCTCACAGCGCCTCAGAAACAAGTGAGAATCGCATGCTGTAGAGAGCTTTTGGAGATGTGTAGTGAGAACGCGGATGGTGTTATGGATCGAATTGTTACTGGGGACGAAACATGGGTCCACCACTATGATCCTGAAAGCAAACAAGAGTCCATGCAGTGGGATAAAAAAGGAACAGACCCCCCGAAGAAGTTCAAAGTCACTCCGTCTGCCGGCAAGCTCATGGCCACAGTTTTTTGGGACTCAAAGAGAATCTTGCTCATTGAGTACAAAAAAAAAGGTGAAACCATCAACGCCACATCCTACGCTTCCATTTTGCATAATTTGCGGGAGGAAATTAAAAAGAAAAGACGGGGTAAACTCGCAGCGGGTGTGTTGCTTCTTCATGACAACGCTCCTGTTCACACGGCGCGAGTTTCCAAGGCTGCTGCGCGAGATTGTGGTTTCGAAGAAACCCAACACCCACCCTATAGTCCAGACCTTGCCCCTAGTGATTATTTCCTGTTTCCGGATTTGAAAAAATGTCTTCGTGGAAAAAGATTTTCGGATGATGAAGAACTCAAGTCGGTATTTTGCAGAGAAAGAGGAAATTTATTTTTTTGAGGGTTTAAAAAAGCTTATCTCAAGATGTAACAAATGCATTGATGTTAGGGGAGATTATATTGAAAAATAAAAACAATTTAAATTGAATTCGCATTTTCCTTCATACTTATACCGAGAATATATTGATCGCCCCTCGTAAGTCGTTTCGCAAATCAAACGATTCAATACGAAGGAAATTTTCTACTTCAGTTTCTACTGCTTTCGATTGTATTTGGGACTCCTTAGTTTTGGTTGCAAATGTGCTTAGGCGGTAAAATAAAGGCGGGGCCAGTTTCAATGTGGAAAATCAGTCCAATTTGCAGAGGTATTGGAATTGCTTTAGTCTTGGCACAGTTCGTTATGGCGCTATATTCCATAATCAGCATTAGGTGGCTACTTGTTTATTTGAGAGACCTGACATAAAGCTCAACCATTATACAGATGGCAAGAATCTTTCTATATATACCGACGATCAGTAAATGTATCCGGTAATTTGACTGAAACAATCGGAAATTATTTCAATGGAATCGTTTTGCAACGTTTGTATTTAGGTCGACGAAATGATGGCAGTGACGTTCGGTTCCAGGTGAGTGATAATTTGGCTATTGTGTGGACATTGGTGTTTTTGGTACTTTGCAAAGGACTCAAATCGTTTGGAAAAACTGTTGTTGTTTTGACTGTTCTTCCTCTAATCTTGTTTATTGTGATCACATGTCGCTTTTTGTATTATATCGGCTTTTCAAGTGCCCAAAATGTACATATTTTCTGCGACCGATTTTGAGGATTTCCTAATAAACTCGAAAACATGGATCGCTGCTGCTCAAGCAGCTTTCTTGACCTGGGGATTGTTGGGCACTTCAGTTATAGCAATTTGCAGTAGAAGTTATGGCAAAAGTAATATTAGTAAAATTATTCTGCGTCGAGAAGCCATGCTTGTAGTCTTATTAACATTATTGGGACTTTGTTTGGCAGGCGTATTTGGATTTTAATGTGAACAAATTTTACGAAAAAAAGAATACATCTACGTTCCGGGAACGTATGAATATACGGACTCATACTCTTCAATATATTCTCTAAAAGGGCCAATTACACCAGCGCTTATATCGGTGCCAACAAAATGGGTGCCGCATTATTCTAGTCTTTTGGGAGAAACTTATCGCCGACCCCCCATAACTTCTCATCGTGAGAGTGGCTATCAAGCGTTGCGATTGATAACTGAATTACTGCCAGCAGCAATGTCTGTTTCTCAGAATGCTATATCATGGATTTAGACAGCACTAGCATTTTTTATGTTCATACTTTTCGGTTTGGGGCAAGTTTGCGCAATTTGGAAACCGATTTCATGAGCTTTGGGGAACTCTACCAGTTCAGTTCTTTTAAGTTGTGTTATTGGTCTTTTACTTGGGATACCATTCGCTACTGAAATGGTTTTATCTGTGGTTTATTATTTGGATATAGTATTTGGTGGAGCATGGTGGTTACTTATCCTATGGACAGCAGAGATTTTGGCTCTATTTCTGATACGAGGTCATCCTTTTAATGGGGATGTACTAGTAAATGACTTGCGAATGACAGGATCAATGTCTGCATTCTTGGCTCTTTCGTGGAATCTATTACTACCTATCGGAATGGTAACTCTTGCAATTATTCAATATAAAGTATCGCTGAGAAGTCAATTCTATAATTGGAGAGGAAAGTCGTATTTTCACTTTTGGGCTCGAAAAGTTGGGGATCTAACTCAAGTTGGATTTCTACTTATCGTTCCTATAACAGCTATAATTCAAATCTATCGATATCTAACAAATGATCCTCCAGTTATCCTCAATCGAATTCAGTTGTTATATCGTCCAACCCAATCCCCACTGCCACATCATAGAAATCGTTCTGGGGCGGATGGAAACAATTCCTCTCATACAATTAATCACTACAACGCGAGGAACTCTGATTTAGAAGCTAGCAATATTCAAGATGACGCCCCACCTAAATATACACCACCCCCTTCCTATACAACAGCTACTGGCGCTAGATTGGCAAAAATATTGCGCCAAAGTATAAGACGTATCGTAAGAAGATTCCTTGGAGAAACAAGTCGCTCTCGTCTGATTTTATCCCTTGAATCAGCCGATAAGGGTTTACCTCCAGATGGCTCACTTGAAAATATTGAAATCGGACCGAGACATCTGTTCAATAGTACCACACACTCTTTAGGTCGAAATCTAGGATCCCATACAAGGATGGAACCTTCTGAAGCACGTCCCGCGTCGGCTGGTACGACTGCGCTTTCCGGATCAAGACAACCCTTTACAGCGTCTGATGTTGCTAGTGTTTTATGATCTTCAACACGGCGTCGAGAATCAGGAGTTAACTCAATTGCGTCTAGAATTGATCAGACCTTACGAAATAAATCATCCTGGTCAGCTGAAAATTTGGTGATAAATGCGGCACCACTTGGTGAAAGTAATGCGGTTTTTTTAAGTGCTTCCCCGAACTCTACAACCAATAACCCACCGGATAGGTTAGATATATACGAAAATACATCTGTCATTTGAATTCTGCTTAACTTGTATCTCGTCCTTCCTACACGTTATTTGCAATACTACAATATTAAAAGTCCTTGCGTTACACTATAATTTAATATATATTTTTAAGTATGAAAATGTAATGTGCGTAAAAATAAATCTAAAATCTCAGTTTTGGATGATTTAGCATAGCTGGCCTCAAACAACTTCCAATATTGAGCAACGAAATAGTGCATTTAAGGGAGTAATGAACTGCTGATGAATTGTTATGAATTCGCCATAGTTTCTGGCTTTGGGTTATTTGTGATTCCATTAAAGTTAGACATACCACCTTGATCAAAAAGTTCCCGGAGGACACCACCGTGTGGCGATTGAGTTTTGTTTTTTTTTTGTTTGTTAAATTGGTAACATTCCCTCTAAATCTTAGCGTCATAGCTTGACAGTTGCAAAAGTTACATAACCAAGAAGAATCTATTTCTGTGTGTGTTGGCGATTTTTTACAATTTTAGAATTGGATTTAAATTTGCAACAACGAACTTATATTCAATTTTGCGGTGGAAATGTTGGAAAAGTGTTTCGGCAACGATTCTCTAAAAAAAACCGGTCGTTTACCAGTGGCAAGAGCGGTTCAAAAGTGGCCGTGAGTCAATCCAAGATGATGAACGCAGTGGCAGACCATCGACATCGAAAACCGACGAAAACATTGATGAAATAAAAGAAATGTTGGTCAATAACCGCAAATTAACCATCAGAGAGATAGCGGAGGACTTGAACATTGCCTGTGGATCCGTCCATGACATTTTGGTTAATGTTAATGGGTTTCCGTAGTGCAGCAGCAAAGTTGGTGCCTGGTGCCAAAAGACCTCAATTTCATGCAAAAAAGAGATCGTGTTGACATCGCAAAAGAGATGATTTTCGAGGCTGAATCCGATCCCACATTCATCAAAAGGATCATTATTGGATACTAGACATGGGTTTATGAGTACGACACGCAATCCAGATATCAGGCAAGTGAATGGCGTTCACCAAATGAGCCGAGACCAAAAAAACCACGTCGTTTTCAGTCAAAAAAGAAGGCAATGCTCACGGTTTTCATGGATTACAACGGTGTACGAGTAGTGCATCATAAATTTTTGCCAGAAGGCCAAACAGTAAACAAGAGTATTATGAGTATTTGGGCGTTATGAAACGTTTGCGTGAAGCAATTCGGCGAAAGAGACCAGAATTGTGGGCAGAAAACTCGTGGATTTTGCACTATGATAACGCACCGTCGCACCATCATTATTCGTAATTTTTTGACCAAAAATGCAACAAATACCACCCACCAGCCACCGAATTCACCTGATTTGGCTGCCTGTGACTTCTTTCTGTTCAATCGAGTTAAAAAACCACTACGAGGAACGCGTTTCAGCAGCCGAGAGGAAGTAATGGAAAAATCGCAGGAAGCACTGATGGACATACCGAAAACCGAATATAAAAAATGTTTCGAGGATCAAGCGCTGGAATAAGTGTGTTGCAGTCAATGGGGATTACTTTAAAGGGGACAATATACGTAGATTTAGATGAACAAACTTGTATTTTAAATTTTCTGAATAAATTCCGAAAAATTTTTGATCAAGGTGGTATTTGTAATTTGAGATTAGCTTCTCTTGGACACTATCAAATTTTATTTATTGCACAAATGTGCTCTTCTAATAATGTAGGGGAGATTAAAATGTCTTCCAGGTATGCAAGGCTAACTTCGTTTACGTACTTTTTAAGGATTTTACTCATAAGGCGTTGAAAAGTAGAAGGAGAATTTTTTAAGCCGAATGGCATACGGGTGAATTCGTAATGACCATTGGCAGTTGAGAAGGCCGTAAAAGACTTTGCACATTCGAGCTTTAATCATTGGTTTTCCATGAAATAAATATCTTGCTTAGGAAAAGAAATCGTTTCCCTCATCAATTTACAAATTTCCTTGTGAATTACAACTTGTAATATTTTCTTATAACCGGATTAAATATCCTTATGCACCAATTTTTGTTAATTTTTCAGCAACAAACCTATGAATCGAAGTCCTTCCTCGTTTTTAATGTTACCTTTTCATCGTCTCGGGTGTCTTTTTTTTAATACAAAGACAAGTTTTCAAGACAACACATTCCACTTGTGTGGAATGTGCCTCAGTTTTGACTCAGCATGTTCTTAAATTTTCTTGATTTCGTTTTGTTGTTGCGTTTTCAGTATCTCGTAATTATTAAAAAAAAATAAATTTAAATGTTACGATCTACTACTATGAGCTTTTCTTGCCGACACTCTGTATACACGAGGATGTAGGTGTACTACCCACATCCTGGTAGATTTTTGATAATTTGCCATTTCATCGTATCCCCTAAATCTAATCAAGGAATATTAACTACACCTCTAATTGATACTAAGGTTTCGGTACAGATGGTACTTCTTCCCTTCTACTGAAGGGTGTTCTTCAACTACACTACTCTTTCCGAGAAGACAGAAAACAGTATTTATCCAGCCTGCTACTAAGAAATCCTAATCTTCTCGAAACTGAGTGAAATTTTATGCTTCCAAGGCACGCTCCATTTTCCATGAATGGAACGTGCGTTATCGATTCTGAATAACTCTCTACTTTCGGCAAGTGTGTTGGAATGAGCATAAATTCCATCTCGTCAAAAAACCTGTGCTTTGTCTAGGTTTCTTCAAGTGATGTAAACATTTCTTTGTCCTGGTTTGAAGTACAATATCCATATCTGGTCAGGTATCCCAAAACTTGTGAGAACTTAGTAGAGAGCACACCAAAACCGTTCGATAAAATTCATAAGTGATGACAAATTTACATTGTTCAACGCCGACAAAGTGTTCTCTGATTTTTTTCACGACTTTATCACTATCAATGCTAAAATAAAATTACTTTCGGCCCTTTTAAACCTTCGATATCGATGTGGATGCTCATACTAAAGTTTACCATCGGTGGTCTAAAATATCGTACAATAAGCCGTTAAACTCTCTTATGACATGCACTGCTGAACTCTTTATTTTCATTATAACCTACGAACATTCAAGACCAACGTATTTCAGTATATCCTTTTTTGCACTCTAATCCTCATCCGCCGAGCTGTGTTCAGAAATTCTAAAGGTATTCATAATCCCGTGGGAAGGTTAATTAATAACAAAATGCTACGTGTGATGTAGCTTTCGATTTCAACTTCCTTTCTGGAATATGAAATTTTATATGCAATGTACAGAAAACTATGGACAATCGCCTGGCTAACCCCATACGCTGTTACAAAATATATTTCTTCCCTTTAGATCATCCTTCGCTGTTTTAATATTTCTGCTTTTCCATGTTATCAACTATGACTCTGATCCGAGGATTTCTCCTTATTTCTACAAGTTTCTGTACAGATTTAGTGGCACTAATAGCCACCTTCGCTTGGTTTTCCTGACAAGTTGAACACTATGAAGGTGACGTCCCCTAGAAAGACACCATCGGCGCATCCTAAATCCGTGAAGACCCGACTACATTTGTTTCCTGGTTCAGATTCTGCTTGAAAATTATTCTGAGCACAGGGAAGTCTATTTCGTATTTTTTCCGCAAAGGGGATTCTAGTGTCAAGATAGCCGGCGCGCTGTGTGTAATCATTTTAAGGGTACTCAAACTCCTTGAGCGGGAGTAAATTATAAAAAAAAAAAAAAATTACAAAAAAGGTTATCAAATCTTCCTGCGCGTGTTGTATTAAAGATATTTTTTCTTTGAGATGCTTTGAGTGCTCATGATTTGAACACCAGGGAAACGGACATTCACCAGTGCAATTAGAGCAGAACCAGGCGTGCTAGGGAAGCCTCCACGCACAGACCGTTTTTTGGAGTTTGATAAAGGCAGCAGCAACGTATTTTTGTGGGAGCTTGTGCTATCAGACAATCAACGCATAGGATATAATTGATATAAAGAAACCTTCTCGGTGCAGGGGCTTTGGAGGCTTTGACCTAATATGTTTAGTGACCTTGTTATGCAAGAGAGTTAAACGCAAGTGAGATGTGATTAGATGCGGAGATCTGTATCAGCTGCATCGACA
The DNA here is from genome assembly GCA_963966105.1 of Volucella zonaria. Classification (NCBI taxonomy): domain Eukaryota; kingdom Metazoa; phylum Arthropoda; class Insecta; order Diptera; family Syrphidae; genus Volucella; species Volucella zonaria. Next base: position 35,649,966 of record OZ014531.1, on the reverse strand, counting down.
AAAATGTGACATTTACCTTACTGATTGTCGAGATGAATGTGGGACCAAGGTGACTTCCCTGAGGTGGTTCAGATATATAGGTAATGAGATCTGATACAGACGACCTACAGCACACTTTATATTGCCATTAGGTTTAATAAGATGTGATCCAAATTTAAAAACTCCAATATATATTTTCTTAAATTTTTTTATAGCAAATTTTTAAAAACATTTATATTAATAACTTTTGTTTTTCTATTTTAATGACAGTTAACAATCTTCATTGAGAATCGATCGATTGCGAAAAAGTTGAATGCGAGTCAAGCATTCGACAACACCTGGCACTCAGACGTCGGTTTAGAAAACGAATTAGAAGTAAGACAAAGTCATAGACTTATTAATGGTTACTATATCACTATTGAAAGTATATTAATTTAGTGTATATTGCAGCAAAAAAGAGCAAAGGGTGGTTCAGGCAGTTCTGGTGTATGGTCCAATTGGTCGGAATGGTCAACATGTTCACGGACGTGCGATGGTGGTGTTGCGATGTCATATCCAAATGGCTGTAAAGGAGATAAAATACGCTTTAGAATTTGCAACGTGCAACCATGCCCAGAGCAACAGGATTTTCGATCACATCAATGTGCAGCTTATAATGATGTACCCTACGATGGTACACTCTATACACTCTTACATCCATCGTCTGGGTGTATTGGAATTTAGAGAAATCCTTTTGTCAAATCGATTCGATTTTGGTGAAATATTAGCACCTAAAGCGCCTTTCATTAAGAGCTGCTTATTTTTAAATTTAAATAAAACAAAGTGTGTATGAGATATCATCGACATTTTTTATTCGTTTGAAAGACCTATCGATGCCATTATGTATGAAATATAACATCGTTCAAATGTCCGCCGCGGCTTCTCTGGGTGGCGCGCATCCGAAATGTCCAATTTCCCATGACTCTGGTGCATAAATCAGGCTGAATTTAACCGATAGCATGAGTTTGTTGGCTGTGAGGGCCGCTGTGATTTGTGGCTTATTCGCATAGACCTGCGACTTCAGAAAACCCCACAACAAAAAGTCGAACGGGGTCAAATCGCACGATCTCGGTGGCCACTTCACATCACCTCCACGTGAGATGACCATGTCCTCGAATCGTTCGTGCAAACAAGCACCGTCTTGTTGAAACCATATGCCGTTGGTGTCCATATCATCCAATTCAGGCCAAAAGAAGTTGGTAATCATCGATCTATAGCGCTCGCCGTTGATGGTGATGGTTTGGCCAACATCGTTCTCTAAGAAATATGGACCGATGACGCCGCCAGCCCAAAATCCATACCAAACAGAGACTTTTTCGGGATGCATTGGACGCTTTTGCATCTCATGTGGATTGGTATCGTCCCAAATTCGACAATTTTGTATGTTGACGTACCAATTCATCCAGAAATGGGCCTCATCGCCCAAGATGATTTTTCGATGAAAATTATGGTCAGTTTCTAACTGCTCCAGAGGCCGTTCAGCGAACACACATCGTTGTCTAAGGTCGTTTACCTTCAGCTACTGGGTCAGTTGAATTTTGCACAAAATTCGCCAATTTGTGGTCAACGAAAGGCCGAGTTCTTTTGAGCGACGTGAAATCGACTGCCTCGGATTCTCCTGCACACTCTCACGAGCAGCGGCGATGTTTTCCGCAGATCTTGCGTTTCGTTGACGTACGGGTATTGGTTTATCGTTTACTGAAGTAGTGGACTCAAATTTATCCACCACACTGCGAATAGTCTTCTCGTTGGACGACTATAGCGACCGTAAAATGGACGAAGCCGCGGGACGTTGCCCGACCAGAATACCCATTTTGATAAAACAATTTTATCATTTGCACGTTCTGTTGAACGCTATGTTCGTCCTTGGCAATTTGGCAAAACAGACTGAATAAATGACAGCCAATTCGACAGATGGTAGCTTCAACAATATGGCCGCTATCAACTGTCAAAGTTTGGAAGTCCCTATTGGAAGACCCTGTACCTAATTAATCAAATAATTCTTCTATGCTCGGAAGTGGGCATTTGTCCTCAATTGTGTCATCGTTTAACTTACGACAATCACTTACAATTGTCCACTTTTGTTTATTAGAATCGTCTGTCTTCTTGGAGACCACCCATATAGGAGCATTATATGGGGAAATACTGTCAACGATAATATCTTTCTCAAGCATTTCTTGAATTTGCTTTCTATCTACTATATTTCAGGATATCAATAATTTTTAGTACGAATACGAGGGTTGTCTGACAAGTTTCCGACCGCAACGTAAAGATAGCGGCACTCGTCAATAAAGGCTAGTGAATGCTAGTTGTGCATCTTTTGACAGTTACTCACCGAAGTTTCAGTCATTTTGGATGAGCAGTTTTTAGTTGACAGTCGTTTGAGTGAGTCGATGTGAGTGTTTTTTGTGAAAATAGGAAAAATTGAGTATCGAGCTGTTATTAAATTCTTGTTTTTGAAATGCAATACGCCTACGCAAATCAAAAATGAGTTGAACTCTGTGTACGGGGACTCTGCACCATCATTTACCACAGTGAAATTTTGGGCAGATCGTACCTGGATTTTTAACGTAAACCTCCTGCCGTAAGACTTAATGTTTACCAGGTGCCCATACACCCATAGGGAGCAAGGATACGCCTTGCCATCGCTCGCCACAAAAATTTTGATACCAATTCGGAACTGCGTTGGAGGCAAAAATTCCACCCTTGGTATGAGTCGAGGCCGATCTAAAACCTCTTGCTGCTCTTAGGGTCGCAGCACCCAGTACTTCATTTGCAACTCTACAATGGGCTAAACCAAAAAGGAAACCCGTACCCGCGATTTGGGTTTAAACCACAGCCACCATGACGCTCCCACAAGGGGGCCTATCTCTAACAAGTCAGGCCCGGACCGAAATCCGGGGGGCTCCTGACTCCCATGGTACCATGATTTAAGTCCTGGTATGGACTACCGGTGGTCAAGCCGCCAATAAGACCTATGACCGGCAACTTGTAACTGGTCGAATCGTAGCATCCATTCATGCAATAAATCTGGATGTTTTCGATAAGATCAGTTATAGAATAATCTACCCCCGCTTTTTATTAGACAACGTCATTGATGGGCGAAGCCTTGATAATTGGGCGGGGGCCCGAAATTTTGGGCAGCTGAATTTAAACGTGGCCGTAAAAGTTTGGGAGATGATGAACGTTTGGGACGTCCAAAAACTGCAACCACTGACGATAACATTGCTAAAGTTCACCAAATGGTGTTAGACGACCGCCGAATTAAAGTGAGAGAGATAGTAGAGGTTATGAAAATGTCCAAAGAACGTGTAGTTACATATTAAATCAAGATTTAGGCATGAGAAAGCTGTCCGCGCGTTGGGTGCCGCGTTTGCTTACGTTAAACCAAAAACGTGTTCGAATGAACATTTCCAACGCTCTGTTGGCGCAGTTTAGGCGCAATAAATCCAAGTTTTGGCGCCAATTAATTACTGTAGATGAAACTTGGATACACCATTATACGCCCGAAACAAAAATTCAGTCAAAACAGTGGACTGCAAAGGACGAGCCGGCTCCAAAAAAAGCAAAAACTGTTTTTTCGGCTGGGAAAGTGATGGCGACTGTTTTTTGGGATAGTAAAGGAGTTATCTTAATCGATTATCTTCCAAAAGTGAAAACTATTACAGGAGCATACTACGCATCATTACTTGCCAAGCTGAATGCAGAAATTGCGTAAAAACGGCCACATTTGCAGAAAAAGAAAATCCTGTTTCACCGAGACAACGCGCCGTCTCACACCTCAGCGGTTGCCATGGCTAAAATCCATGAATTACGTTTTGAACTGCTTGACCGTCCGCCTTATTCACCAGATCTAGCCCCAAACGACTTCTTTTTGTTCCCTCATCTAAAAACTGCGCTCGGAGGACAGAGATTTTCGTCAAAGGAGGAGGCAATCACCTTCGTGAACAATCATTTTGCAGAGAAAAACGCCAAGTACTATTTGGACGGGTTAGAGAGATGGGAGCCTCGCTGGGAGAAGTGTGTAGAGTTACAAGGAGACTATGTAGAAAAATAAAAAAAAAATTGAGGAGAAATGTCTTGTATCATTGTTCGGACATTTACATACAACCCTCGTATGTAGCTATACTATTTTTTGTAATGATTTTACGTTTCATTTCATCTGTAAATGTTAGTATATCTTTTTCATTATCAAAAACATCCTTTGGAAGAATTTTAAAGATATTTCAACTTTGTGATACCTTTTCCTTCCCAGTGAGGGGCGAAATTCATTTTTTGAATGTTTAAGTTCTCAGTTTCACTACTAAATATAATCGTTCTTAATAATTAATTATGGAGCAAAATGGTACTAAAATACTATTTCTAATTATATCGTTAAAATAATTATGGAATCGATACTCTAAAAATTCTCCGAAATAATCATGTAAATTGAACACATCGAAAAGGGGAAATCTGCATTTTACATTACAATTTACGTAACTACCAAATACTTTTAGCGTTTGAGATTGTATAAATGTTTTTAGGTTTGCAAATTTCGGTGTTAATTATACCGATAATAAATTTAAGTTTTCTTTTATTTTAGTATCAATTATTATGTAGGGAAATTTCTTGAGTCGCTCGGTTGAAAATTTGATTTAAAGAGATTTCGATTGGTGTAGTTTGATTTGAGATTTTATATTTTTGGCTTTGTATAGTTTGTCTAGTCGGGGAGTAAATATCTCGATTGTTTCTGTAATACATAATTATTCCTGTTAGTATTACATTATAAGAAATATTGGTGGCATTCTTTATTTTTTATAGAAAAGTAACAAAATAGTGTTGAACGCCACTTCAAAGAGTAATTCACAAATCAAATTATTATGAGTGGGGTGACTCTATGAAACAATTAATATACTTAAGCATTAATTAAAATCTATGGAATTATATATTGTATATAAACAAATTCATTCGATTTACTTATTTAGACACTAGGTAAGCAAGAGAAAGGAAGAACATTAACAAATCTATATGAAGTGACCAAAGCAAAAATCTTAAATTTAAACTAAATCTGAAGCAAAATTACACCAGAATATTAGAAAGAATTGCTTTCAAACCAGCATAGTTAAAATTGAAAAGCCAAGATTTAGCATGTTTTAGGAACATTCCAAGCATTTATATCGCCCTTACTGACTGCGGAAGTTTATTAAACAATCGATAAGACGATATAGAATAAAAATTACGATATGCAGTAGTACGGAAATTGGGTTAGTTTAGTTTAGTTTTAAATGCATTTTATTATCTTAATCATTAACTCTTACATACTAACAAAAAATGCTTAAATGCTAGCTTAAAATTACTTAACAATCTTATACTACTCGTAACTTACTGGCCCCACACAGGCACTCTAAGCTACTCTAAATTCTTATATCTATGTCTTTCGACTTTATTTACATTTTATTTATTAATACTTATTTTCTATGCTTAAGGCTAAGAAAAGAATTTAACAAAAAACTTAACATATTGACAAATTTTTTATTTTTTATAAAAACTTAATATCTAACTTAAAATAACCTTAGTCTACCTAACCTATGTACACAATACATACATACATACATATAGACATTATACACAATGCCATACATATACTAGTATATACCTATATATATACTAATATATACATGTATTTCTTAGATGCTAACTTAAACCTATGCAAGCTGGCCATCGCTATTTACAGAACAAATAGACTGGTCAGCTCTGCCTCATTAGTGAGGCTGGTCCGTAATTGACGGAAACGACGACGAAACATCTTCTCCATCATTCAACCACCAGAAATGCTGGTGCTGCCGAACGATATCCCTCTTATCGCGATTCCCCACCGCCCTACTGAACCTGAGACGATCCACACTGCCGTGTGCGACGTCTCTGTCGTAGTTGAGTCGCCTGTCCCCAGCTTTCCGAGCGACATGGAAGATTAACGGGACCGCTGATCTATCCTGGATCAACCCTATCTGATCTAGGTAGAGGAATGCTTCCGGTGGAAGCCGTCAGAGCGCACACTCTCGTGGTAAAGGTATTTGGGGTAGCAAGCCCCAGATATCAGGTTATTCGTCGAGGCCATTGCTCTTGCGATGTGTCTTCGAGTCAGCTTAATTACGAAGTTGTCCACTCGCATTAGGTTCGCTCTGTTGTAAAGGACCTCATTACGATAAAAATTTTTGTACTCCGACTCTGGTGTTCTGTACAAGCGAAGGCAAGCCCTCTCAAACACCCGAATCTTTTCCATTAAGCTTGCTCGTACATTGAACCACACGGGGCACCCGAATACCAGCATGGGCCTGATAAGGGCCATGTAGCAGATTACCTTTACCCTCTCATCGAGTTGGCTGCTATAAAACAGTCTCTTTGTAAGGGCAAAAGCGCCTTTAGCTCTGGCCAGAGCAGCATCTACATTTTTATCAAAATACAGAAACCGATCTAGCCAGATCCCAAGGTATCTGACTACATTCCGACAGGCAAGAGGCTGTCCGTGTTGTCCAATGATCGAGAACTTATGCCAATTTTTCCTGGTATCCCTAGAGGCTCCAGACAACGGCGTCCTAAAGAGAATGGTTACCGACTTCTGAAAGTTGATTTTCAACTTATAGTCATCGCAAAATCGTCTTATGTTATCGAAGTCACGCTGCAAGAGAGTATTAATGACATCGATTTTTGGACCTGTTCTGTACGCTATCAAATCGTCTGCGTACGCAATAGTATGGGGAAGTGAACCTATCAAGTCGCTTGTATAAATGTTGAATAGGATCGGCGAATTGACCGCGCCTTGCTGAAGACCATTTTTAATTTGAAATATTCCAACAGAAGTCACATCGCCATTTTTCACGATGAACTGTCTGTTGGTTAGCATATTAAAAAGAATGTACAAGAGTGGTTTACTGATCCCCAGCCTAGTCAGCTTATAGAAAAGACCCTCTAACCATACGGTGTCGAAGGCCTTCTCCAAGTCAACAAGGCAGGCACCAGTACATTGGTTTTTGCCTTTATTCCATTGGATATCGGACACCAGTTTAGACGCGGCATGTGAGATATCATGTCCCGCCTTAAAACCGAATTGATTATCCGGAACTATATGTTTGTCCTCAACCCACCTAGACAGAGCTCTATAGATTACTTTTTCAAACACCTTACTGATATTCGGAAGGAGACTTATCGACCGGAGATTCGCCGGATTGGATACATCCTTTCCCTTTTTGGGGATAGGTTGCACCACCGCCGTTTTCCAATGCGCTGGATAATGTGCATTATTCATTGCATTATTAAACAGGGTGGTGTAAATGTCCACCGCTTCTAGAGGAAGATGTCGAAGCACGATGTTCGGAATGCCATCGGTCCCCACTGATTTCTTAGCCCTGATTGTGTCGAAGATCTCATGGAGCTCTTCCTTCGAAACGAACGGAGGCAGGTCACCCTCTCTGGTAATGACATTATTTGCCATATTTTCGTCGCTGAACCGGGTGTACCCAGAGCCCTCGGATCGCCAGTTCTCTATCTCATTTCGAATGTAGAAGTCGTGCACCAAGACGCGATTGTCCAGGTCATAATTAGGGCCAATGGTATCAGTGGCCTTGTATATTTCCTGGAAAGTCGCCCCTATGGCCTCAACCTTCTCCTGTGGATCCTCGATCACAAAGAAGTCGTTATCATCAGCGGCCTCATTTGGATCAATACCTGCTATTGTCAGTAACCGTTCGTTGTCTGTTGTCCGCGCTATTTTAAGACACTGAAGGTCGTTTTGATTTTTTCTCCGAAATAGTTTATTTATTTGCGGGAACATATTCGGGTTGCTGGTGTTTACAGCCCGAACCCTGTTGTTCCAATACAAACTTACAGAAATTCTGTAATTCTCTTTTATTAACGTTTGAATATTTTTAATCGACGCCTTCATTGTCCTAATCTCCGGGTCTTGTCTGTCAGTTAACTGTCTGTACAAGTTTTTGAGTCTTGTCAGAAGTCTACTTTTCTGTCGGTGCAGTGCGTCAATAGTAGGATTGCGGAACAGGTCTTCGTTAGTCGTATGTCTATATCGCGGTATTGTAGAGTCCATAGTTTGTTTAATTGTCTCGTCCATTTGTTTTAGGTGATTGTCGATCTCCTCGTTTGTCAAATTCCTATTGGACGGTGGGTGGAGCGTATTCGAGGAGAGCGCACTTGTCATGGTTGCGGAGAAGCGTGACCATCGCGTCTTACTGTAGTTGTAAGAATATCTTTGGACAAACTCCTCCAATTCAGTACGGAAATTGGGGACAGATACTATATGTATACAAAAAGTTTCCACGTAAATTAAAATTAGGAAGTAATCGAAAATGTGTTTTCGACAAATTTTTCTTAAAACATGTTTCTGCAAGATAAGTAAAGGTTGTACTTTGTTCAGATAAACACCTCCTCAACAAGTAATTCCATACTGCAGTTTGGAGTGGAAAATTCCATAATAAATACTCGTAGATTTTAAAAGCGTTTTCGAGCAGATGTTTCGCAAATAATAGAAATGTCGAAGTGTACCACGGAAAACATTCTTCAGCGATTCTGTGTAATTCGAGAAACTCATTCTAGAGTCGATGGTGAGTCCCAGGTATTTAAAGTCATCTACTTTTTCAATCAAGATACACTTATCACTGCAGCATAGGCTGCTGTTAAAAGTAGGAAAAGAAATATCAGACGTGCAGGAGCAGTTATAGAGTTTGTATCTCAGACACTCTGGTGCGTGGAAAAAAGAAATTAAGTTCAAAATTGGGTAGAGTTGCAAGACTAAAAAACATTATTTTAGTATTGGGACTAATCACCAACTTATGTTCAGCAAAAAAATTTCTCAACAAGTTAAGGTCCCAATTAATATTAGAGACTAGATCCAGAGGACTATTCAACCCATACGTAAATCCTATATCATCAGCAAAAGCAGCAGGTGCACCTTTAAAATTTAATGAGAACAGTGAGTTAATGTAAACTAAAAACAAAATTGTTCCGAAGATAGAGCCTTGGGGCACACCCAAATTAAAGAACATAATTTCACTCCTAATATCATCCAACTTCACCCTTTATGACCTATTTGCAAGGTACGACCTAAACCAATCAAGCATGAATCCACGAAAACCAGCTTTTTCTAGTTTTCTCAGCAATACGTTGTGGTTGACCATATCGACAGGTTCGATACAGCCGAACCTTTTTTGAACAGAGCCACAATATCTTCACATTTGAGGGCATCTGGAAAGACCCCAGCAAACACGTAACTTATATTGTTATAAGTTAATTGCTATTCTTGTCTGCTGGAGTTTTGGAATGTCCAGTTTTTTTAGTTCGGTCTTATTTAGATAATAATTATAATTATATCCTTATAGAGTCATTCTTACTTATTTTCATGTTTCATATTTATTTACGAAAATAATTGTTTACATTAAGATACAGTGGCATAGCTACCGGCGGTGTTATAGGTGGCAATCACCGGGGCCGCCAAGCTCAGGGGGCCCCAAACTTGAGGATAGATTAATTCCCAAATCGACAATAAATCAATCCTCTTTCAAAATTAATTCAAAATTCGCACAACGTGGCACTTCGTTTCAAGGATCTCGGTCGCACGTCCCATTATCACAATCCGATGTGCATTATGGACCACGGAAGGATAATCGAATGATATCGGTTTCTTTCTTTGCGCCATGTGAAGCGGTTTTTCTTTATTCCAGTCGCTACGAAGGATATTTTCCCTGCAACAGGCCATAGGGTGGCTCTGATGTGTGGCTTGTGCCAACCTGGATATTGTTTGTTTGCTGGGGATATGCGCGGGTTACTGTCACTATACCTTATTTAAATAAAAAAAACGAAAGCTTGATTTAACAAAAGACAATTTCATTCCAACGTGTATCACCTCAAAGCGAACTTCAATTATTCTCAGAATATATGCATATATGTACCACCTTGAATAACCACCGTGTGGCGCTCCCATTGTTCCGATTTGAGTTCTGTTTTTTTTTTTTTGTTAAGTTGGTAAATCTGTCGTTGATATTCCCTCTTAGTATCGTAGCTTGACATTTGCAAAAGTTACGTAGCCAAGAGTACATCTATCTCTGTGTGTGTTTACAATTTTAGGAATGGATTTCAATTTGCAACAACGAACTTGTATTCAATTTTGCGTAAAAAACGGATTTAATGGTGCGCGAACGTTGGAAATGTTGGAAAAGTGTTTCGGCAACGATTCTCTAAAGAAAACGGTCGTTTACCAGTGGCAAGAGCGCAAGCGGTTCAAAAGTGGTCATCAGTCAATCGAAGATGATGAACGCAGTGGCAGACCATCGACATTGAAAACCGACGAAAACCGACGAAAACATTGATGAAGTCAAAGAAATGTTGGTCAATAACCGCAAATTAACCATCAGAGAGATAGCGGAGGTCTTGAACATTGCCTATAGATCCGTGCAAGACATTTTGGTTAATGATTTGGGTTTCCGTCGTGTAGCAGCAAGTTGGTGCCAAAAAAGACTTCAATTTCATGCAAAAAAGAGACCGTGTTGACGTTGCAAAAGAGATGATTTGTGAGGCTGAATCCGATCCCACATTCATCAAAAGGATCATTCTCCAGTAGACGTGGGTTTATGAGTACGACACTCAATCCAGACATCAGGCAAGTGAATGGCGTTCACCAAATGAACAGAGACCTTTTTCAGTCAAAAGAGAAGGCAATGCTCACGGTTTTCATGGACTACAAGGGTGTAGTGCATTATGAATTTTTGCCACAAGGCCAGACAGTAAACAAAGAGTATTATTTGGGCGTTATGAGACGTTTGCTTGAAGCAATTCGCCGAAAGAGACCAAAATTGTGGGCAGAAAACTCATGGATTTTGCACCATGAAAACGTACCGGCGCACAGTGCCATCATTATTTGTGATTTTTTGACGAAAAATGCAACAAATACGAGTACCATCCAACAGCCACCGAATTCACCTGATTTGGCTCCCTGTGACTTCTTTCTGCTTAATCGAGGTAAAATACCACTACGGGGAACGCGCTTCAGCAGCCGAGAGGAAGTAGTGGAAAAATCGCAGGAAACGCTGATGGACATACCGAAAACCGAATATAAAAAATGTTTCGAGGATTGGATCAAGCGCTGGCATAAGTGTGTTGCAGTCGATGGGGATTACTTTGAAGGGGATAGAATTTAGATGAATAAACTTGTATTTTTAATTTTCTGGAATTAGGAAACATATAGATTTGCGAAGGTGATCCTGGGAGCGGATGTACAACGGACTCTATTTATTTAGTCTGCTCGAAATTGATATTTGAAACTTAGGCTATTCTTTCATTTCATTTGCAGTGTGTTGTAAGATTTGTAAATTTGACATTTTGATATGTAATATATACCTTTCCAATTGTAGCTGCAACATGATCGATACAAGTGAGCATGTCATTAAAGATTTTCTCCAAATTGTTAGCTTTATGAATGTATGCAATTGATGACTGTCCTAACAAAATTGGCGAAAATGTAGATGTATTGTATCTAATTGATGCTTATGTGTAGAAAAAAAGGGTATTTGGCTTTGAAGGATTAAGCGACAAGTTGTGTTTACAAGCCCACTGCTGGATGACCTCTAGATCTTCGTTAATTAACTGGATGTAACTGGATGCAACTACTAATCATATCCAATGGACATCACATGAATAATTGAACATCGTCAGCAAACATGTGGACGGTAGAATTTTTTTTTTATAATCTGTGAGATTCATATAAATTGAAAATAATATGGGGCCGAGAATGCAATCCTGTGGAACTCCGGCAGGTACCCCAAGAAATGATGACGCATTGCTGACAGTCCGTTAAGTAGGAATGTCAGAGCTTGACTGACTGATGCGAAAATTGAAATCTATGCAGAAGCTTCTGACCAAGAAGAGAATGGTCCACCGTGTCGAATGCTTTTGGGAAGTCCAGCAACGTCAAAAACGTAGGGCTGTTTGCATGCAGGCCTTTTCGAATGTAATCGACAACAAGTAATAGTGCAGTTTTACAACTTCTCTCTTCACGGAACCCGGCTTGAGGGGAGCTCAAAAGGTTGCTGTTTCTAAGATGTGCTTACATCTGTTCCAGAATGATCTTTTCAAATGCTTTGGATAAAAACGGCAATAGTGCGATTGGCCTATATTCGGGGTTAATCCGGTTTTGCGACTTAGGTAAAGGAATTATCTTAGCCTTTTTCCACTAGGAGGGGTAATTACAAGTGGTTAGTATTTGATTAAAGATATGTCTTATATATTTAAGGAGGAAAGAAATGAGAAGCTTTAAAAATTTTGGATTAATTTCATCCAAACTTATCGCATTCGATTAAAGCTCGACTCGTCATAATGGAATTCATTGGCTGCCCAGGTCATTTCATTCTGTGAACAATATGGTGCATATCTATCTAAAAAAATTCTTCGTCTCACACAAAATTAGATGAGTAATTCGATGGTTCTTAGGCTATATGATGAGATATTTAACAGCATAAGGAATATCTTTACAGTTGGCTATTCTTCCACCTACACGTAGGAGACCATCCTCATCAATAAAAGGGGACAACGAAAATAATTTGGAACCTTTTGGAGCATATTGAGCAGATTGAGACCATAGCAAGTACAACTGGCTAACTTGACGGAACTCAGTAAAAGAAATATGACCAGAAGAACGATACTCCATTTTGTTAAGCGAAATATCAAAAAGATCTTCAGCCGAAGACAAATTATGCACCGCTACAAATATTTTCCTCTCCTCAGGTGGATTATTACTTAAATACGATGGAGTTGATAGCTATTTGTTAGTTTCCTTAGCTCTATATCCCTAGCTGGATTTTCTTCTGTACGGACATAATTCCAATAAGATCTAGGTAGTGTAGCTAATGTATCCGAAGTATTATTTGCTACAAAGGTGTTCCATCGCCACGGGGTGGAAGACAGCCAAGACAAAACGATTTGTGAATCAGAAAATGCCGATCACCGAATGGGACTAACATCCAACGACGATCTAACCAATTCCATTAAACGACGTAAAAGAATGGCTGAACAGAGTTCGAGACGGGGGATTGAAAGCTGTTTTACTTTAGCCGCGTGAGTTGTAGCAGCAACTAATCGAACCTCCACTTCCTTATTCATAACACTTCGAGAGTAAGTAAGCCTTTTTCGACGCGTTAGAGAATCCTATTAGTTCAAATCAGTTAGAATTATTTGTAGATCTTCTCCTTTCCTTTCGATATGACTTCCATTCCCCTTCCGCATTATGTGGAAATGGATCGTCCAAACCAATTTTAGTTTCGTCAATCCACAGCTCCTGAAACAATATTTTATATAAAGTAGTGGAAGGGTCTAGAAAACCTAGGGGATCAAAAATTTGGGCAACCTCCGACAGCAGTTTTCGTTTTGTAGGCAACAATTCAGGCGATATAAGGATTTTGTAGGTGAAAATATCTCGTTGATGATTCCTTACCTAATCTAGAACTTTTGTCCATGGTGATGCATTCTCTAAATCCAAAGAAATGTTCTCGTCGCTATCTACCTGGCTTAATATTGACCAGCAATTCCAACCCCATTTGCTCAATTCCAGCCCTCCACAAGACAGCATTTCTACAAGTTCCTTTTTAAGTTGTAAGGTCTCGGAGACCGAATCTGAGCCTGTCATAATGTCATGGACATACATATCATGCAAAATTACATGAGCAGCAATTGGAAACTGATGCTTATAGTCGTATGCTAACTGGCGAAGCACGAAGCACTCTCATCGACAGGAAGATAGCAGGAGATGTTCCGTATGTACGCCAGTTAAACGAAAATGTGAGATTGGGTCAGATGAAAGTTTTCTCTAAACAATGCGCTGGAAATCCCAATATTTTGGATGAACCCAAATTTGCCGGAACATCTTAACAATGTCAGCACAAAATACATATTTATGAACACGAAACCGAAGGCATACAATTGCTAAATTTCTTTGCAGAGAAGGTCCTACTATGAGAGCCGTCAAATACAGCGCGAATTTTATTAGTAAAAACGGTGTGATGTAGCAAGTAGAAGACGTTTCCAGACCTAGGTTCGATTTTGTATTCTGGAATTAGCACCATATGTCCTAGGTCATGATAGGTTTGCATGAGTTTACAATATTCCGGCTTCTTGGTTCTTTGTTACGAGAAAGACGACGATCCATTCTAAATAATCTAGACAAGGCAACGGAAACCACATTGCCGAATGAGACTCTATCATGTCGAAATGACAACTCCACAATATATCTATTGTCTGGAAGAAATGAGCATCAACTTCGCCTTCATCGTGTAACGACGAAAAGTTTCGTGGAACTTCCTCTAATTCCCAAAATTATTTTAATATCAAACCAAGATCAAGGCCTGTGTGTAAAGAGACGATAGATTGCTTTGCCATACAACCAGCTACAACCCATCCGAATATCATCTCATGAGCTATACTATTTCCCTTCCCATCAGAACGACGTCCATTTTTGAGAATACTCCAAGACTTATCGGAACCTAGAAACACATCAATGGGTCCTGGGGTGTTGTATTCTGAATCAGCCAGATGTAGGTTGTTGGTGGAAGGGATGTCGTCATTATCAAAATATATGCCTCAACCACAAGAACATTCTAATCAAATCGAGAATTTAACAATAAGGTAATAGCTCCTTTGGTAACACTTGCTTCCACCGATGAGATCCCTGTTACTGGTAAGCCCGCATGGCAACGACGAAGGCCCAACCATTTTACCGAACTTTCAGTGACGAATGAAACCTGCGATCCAGTGTCAATGAGGACTCGACATAATAATTGTTAATTTCCCACAACATCTCAAACCTTTACAACTATAGTTGGTAAAACGAACTGGCGCCATTTCATAACTTGCGGTTTTATCCGAGCGATTGTTATCTAAATATACTAAACTATGGTGCCGAGTGTTACAAAACGAACAACGAGCCTTCACTCGATAACGAGCCAACGAATGTTTTGTTCCGAGACAATTATAGCATAATCGTTGGTCTCTGGGCTGAAACTCCGAACACTGTGGTAAAAAATGTTCATCCTTGCATTTTGGACACGTTGAGTTCACGACCGTTAAACTTTTAACATTTGAGGCTATACGAGAATTTTTGTTTGAGGGAATCTTCAACTCAGATGCTTCCAACGCGTCGGATCTTGTATCTATCAGATCTTGTATAGTGCATGTTTCCAGGTCTTTTAGAGCCCATGCCTTACGAGTAACGATGCCTGTTTTATCGAGTAAGAAATGCTTATATTAGCTACGGATCTCTTCTTTCTGAATTTAGAGCTGTTAAGCCGCGAACAACTTCATCAACATTGTCTACTAACTTCCGCAAATGGGCACTATCGGACGAAACTACCCAACAATTTTAAAAAACTTTTGATATAAGCGTTAACTATATCCAAGGGTTTATTGCACCGATTTTCTAATTTTTCCCATGCTTGTTCATAATTTGAGTCAGAAAAGGTTAAGTGATTAAGCAATTTTGCCTCCTCATCACGCAAGAAGGATGTTAGGTGCTGAAATTTCTGCGAACCGGATAAATTTCCGTTATAGCCCACCGTCTGAAGAAACATATCCCGAAAACAAGGCCACTGATGATAATCCCCAGAAAACGGTTCTAATTTAATGGCAGGCAATGAGGTAAAGCATTTTGTGTATTAATCAGAAGACTGATAGAACTCACCGAAGGTTCTTCACGGACAGGAAACGCATCCTTAATGGATCCTTATTCAGTTTCTACTATTTCGAAATCTGCTTCCGGATCGCCATACCCTTCGTCATCATGAAAAGTGAAAAAATTTTTTTGACTTGAACAAAATTCTTGCCACGAAGTTTCGAAGCGTTCCAACCGAACTTATAAAACCGCAAGGTCTGTGCCTACAGGAATGTCTTTCACAAAATTATACACATGTGTTATGGCACCCTTTAGATGAGCGCGTGTCTGTTTTAGAACTTCCCTTTTCCAAATGCAACTACCTTTCATCCGATGCACGAAATGTCCAAAATGCTTAAAACCGAATAATTCCACAAATCCCGATACTGATTATTTGGCAACCGATAATTATGATGTTGTGTTGACGATACAGCAACTGACGCAAACCGCGGATTGGGTATATTACAGTCAACGTCAGCAGGAGCACCTGATAGCTGCTTCCCATTACCTAATTTGCGCATCTTTTGCCAAAAGCACTTTCCCAGTCGGAGTTCGTGTTCGTAGTAGTGCCGCTTTTCGTCGCTTATACGAAGAACTACACGGTTGCGTAAAGACCGAATTATGAAGAACAGGTAGTTTGTGGCGTTTCCAAGGAGTATAAGCAATATTACGTTTTTGCATCAAATGTAATAAATGTCTATTAAGCCAAGGCGGGGAATTATAAATAGGTGTCCTTCGTAGGAGGGGAATGTGTTTATCAAAAAGTGATTTTATGTTATTTACCAGGATTAACTGGTGCAATCAAATAAATTTCGTCCCACTGAATTCGGATAACATCGGACCTTAAACATAAGTTAACTAGATGAAATCATGTTTGGAGAATCCAGGGCTTGGACAATTTAGGTCACCGGAAATAATATTGTTAGGAGTAGAACAAGAGATTCCTTGTAGAATATTAAAAATTGGTGAAATATCTAGATGTTTATTGGGCCTGTATATCACTCCAAGTAGCAAACGCTTTAGGCCACATGTAACATCAAGAAACAAATAGTCAATTGAACTGTTAGCACTTGATTTGCAAGCAATATTGCCTCGTAGTCCGTCGCGCAAATAAACAGCCACGCCTCCACCCACTCGAGCGATTCGATCACCTCTGAAAAGTTCATAACCATCCATCTGTGGTTTATAAGGTCTGGAACATTGGGGAAGAACTTATGTGATTTTGATAGTTATTGTGCGAAATAAAACGTGAGTTATGTGAGTTGTATATCCGTTAGTCACAATAATATCATAGGGATCATCCACTGTAGGAGAGTTTCTACCGATAATGATTCCTTAAGCGAGTTCTGGGAAATTTGATCTAAAGTAATTTAATTCTATTATTGGTCATTACCTCGCCATTTGGCAGTTGTTCGTTAAGTGAATAAGCATTATTTAATCTTATAAGATAGTCATTTAATTGATTATAGAATTGTTCTATTGCCCCGTGACAGCGATATAAAACTATGTTATCAGGAAGTGTGTTAATTGGTATAGTTTCACCATGAGCTCTAATCAACACTTTTTTTTTAATCTTGCACATGCTGCAATTTGGCTGTGTTTTAAGATTGTGTCTCTGGCTTCGTCAGTGAACCTATCATGTATGTAGCCCAAAATTATGCGACACAAGGTATCTGTAGGGGTCTCACTGGTTGCTCGAGAGAGAATGCCGGAAGTCAGGAACACCTTCAATCCCAGCCAGAGTAGTAGAGGTAGGCCCTCTTGTGGGACCGTCATGATGGCTGTAGTTTAAACCTAAAGACGCAGGAAGGATTTTCCGTCTACGAATACTAGGTGACCCTTTTTTTTAATCAGCGTTCAAGGGGTTAAAATGTACCCTTCAAAGGTTTGTTTGCAGCGCGAGTGAAGGAAAATTAGGGAGAGATACCTATGTACATTGGTCTTAAATGTTTGCAAGTTATAATGACTAGGAAATAGAGAGCTTGGCAGGGAAAAAATCACGATATTTCTTGAAAGTATACCGATGAGCATTCATAGCGAGACGGAAGAAATGCTACTGGAGATTTCATTGGAACACTGGTGGTGCGATAAAAGAACTTAAGATTGACGGGGGTTTTGCGTAGGCCTCTATCTCGATCAAAGGGGAAGTCTAGCCTACACGATGACTTGAAATTGGTACTGATTTGAATGGATTTCCCCAGGATGATCAAATTATCGGGAATGGGGATTATTCGGTATTGTAAATGAGAGTGGTGACTCACGCACTTCAATACCATATGACAGGTGTCGACATAAAACCCTAGAGATGTTCTGTTTCCAACAGAGGGGTGAGTGCTATTAATAAAATTTTATTTTCTATCCTATTTATAAAATTTAAGAGCCTTCTTTTATTGCCATCAAACGACTGAACATTAGCCATGATATCCGAGGACCTCAATTATATTAGTAAAATATGTGAACAAACTTATTTATGCTTATACTTATGTCAGAATATTTCTCTTTTTAATACTGATCAGAAATAAAACACATCCACTCTCTTTTAATTCAAAAACGTCCTTTAAGTTTTATTTATTTGAAAATGACACTTCAATGTTGTTGAAGTTGGCTGCCGTAGATGCAGGGTTCTGTTCAATTGGTGACACTTATATGTATTATACTTAGGATGAAGATATCCTCAGTCGTTTCGAAAGAATCGAAAAATATTCGGTCTCATTTACGTTGACGGCCTTTGAAGGAGAAAATTCAACGACGAACTATTCGAGCTGTACAGCGACATCGACCTAGTCAGAAAAGTGCGCATCAATCGCCTGAGATGGGTAGGACATGTAAAGCAAATGAACACCAATGCTCCAGCCCGCAGAGACTTCGAATCTAACCTGATGGCGCTCACAAGTAGAAGGGGAACTCAACTGACTAGAACTGAGACTATCTGAAGAGGTTTGTTAGTTGAGGCCCAGATTCACCACGAAACGTAGCGCCATCTAAATAATTAAGCATCAGGTTCTTCCTGCGTCGACGTTATAGAACAAAGCGTCGTATGTTGGTTTCTGATATACCATCGATTTCGAGAAAAACTTTGATAGACGGAAGCACGCACAATAGGTCTGGGTCTGATGTCTGGGGATAAATTCGGTTAATGTATCTTAGTATCGTCGATGTTTGGGGACTTGGGAATTCAGGGTGGACGTAGCCAATATACGCGGGCTAAAAAGTAATCACTTTTTTGCGTACGTCCACGTCTGTAAATACATAAATACAGACCAGCTGTTTTGACACTTAGTGAAACACAGGTAGATCCCCGCCCACACCTCTCAGATCACTCTGATCTGAAGCTACCTGGCTACGAACTAGTGCCATTATTCTTTGCCCATCGCGGTCTCGCCATTTATGTGCGTAGTGATGTAGCTTACCGAACTCCACAACAATGTAGTCCCTGTTCCAATCTGGAACTCAATTTCATGTGGTTAATATTCCATCTCCGTAAGCAAATTTACAGAAGCCCCAAACTGGACAGCAACTCGACCTTTCACGAGTTTGATGCGCTGTCTGACTTCATTCAAAGAATTGTATCCCTGTATCCTCATACTGAAATCGTGATTACGGGCGATTTCAATATACACAATTCTGATTGGCTTCGATATTCTGGACAGACAACACCCGAAGGACGGTGTGTTGAGATCTTCTCTGCGGAAAATAATTTAACCCTGACGTTGATATTCATACCGCCAATACCCTGGACTTGTTTTTAACTTCTCACTCTGACAAGTACTACGTTGATGTGCTCTCGCCTCTAGGCTCGTCGGGCTATTGTGCCATATCAGCTAAGTTCTCGTACATCGACCACACAGTTAGAGAAAAGATTTCTAAAAAACAGTATGGCAATACGAGAAAGCCAATTGGAGCGGACTTAACAACTTCTTTAGGAATTTTAACTGGATACCGCTGCTGACATGATCACAGAAACTATTCTCCTTGGAATGAGATGATAGCATCATGGTACAACTCGAGCTGTAAAGAGGCTTTCAGGGGGAGAGAATTGTTGTTTCGATCTTACAAGACCAACCCGACAGAGGAAAACCGAAAAAAGTCTAAACGAGCCAGAAATGACCGCAACGTCTTTCTCAAGCGTGTGAAATTCCAATACGACCAAAAACTGAGGCACAAAATACTACAATGCCCCAAAGGCAGTCTAAATTGTTGGTCATTCGTCAAAAACATTAGAAACTCTGCCTCATCCTCCATCCCAACGCTCATTTACAATGACATTCCAGCTGTCAGCTTTTTGGACAAGACCAATCTGCTTGCTGCAGATTTTGCGGCCAGCTCAGCACTTCCAGATTGTGCCGTCTCCGCTTATACTTGAGGGCGTCGAATCTGCAATGGGACTAATCCTCTTTCCCACTCGTGTAGTAGCAAGAGATCTTAAAGATCTTAACATTCACAAATCCGCTGGTCCAGATGGTATATCTCCCCTTCTTCCACGCTGGCAAAACCATAGCGTAAGCTTTTTCATCAATCTTAATCTTTATGACTCTTTCCGAGCAGATGGAAAAGAACATTTGTCCAGCCCGTCCCTACAAAAGGCGAATTTTCTTCTCTCTCCTCCTACAGACCCATTGCACTTACGTCCCTTCATTCCAAGATCATGGAAACGCTGATAAACCTTCAGCTCATGAAATATCTCGAAACACGAAAACTTCTTAATGACCGGCAGTACGATTTTCGAGCAACAGGTCCACTGGTGATCTAATGGCATGTCTCACTGAAAAGTGGAACAAAGCGCACATCAATCTGGCGAAAGCACGATAGTTGCACTTGATATTTCTAAGGCATTTGACAGAGTTTGACATCAGGCTCTTTTGTCGAAAATGCGTGCTCTTGGAATCGACGACTCTCTTCTTCAGTGGATTAGAAATTACCTTTCGGAACGTTCAATTCAAGTTGTCTTGGATGGTTTCAAGTCTGAAATTCACAAAATAAATGCTGGTGTGCCCCAGGGCTCCGTTCTGTCTCCTACACTCTTTTTAGTTTTCATCAATGATCTCTAATCCAATATATTCCTTTGCAGACGGCAGTACTCTCAGCTTCTCATATTCGTTTCCGAACTCACGTCCCTGCTCTTCGGCTGTAGAACGGGAACGGCAGCGTATGTTAAGCTCATTAAACTCTGATATTACCAGCATAACTAATTGGGGAACCACTAACAGAGTAGAATTTAATGCTTCCAAAACACAATGTTGTCTGCTGTCGTTAAAGCGAAATTTAAACACCCAGCCATTATCCATGGATGGCAATTGCATCGTCGAAACCGATAAAATTTCTATTCTCGGTATGTGTGTCAATGACTACTTACATTGGAATGACCACATATTCGATGTCGCCAAAAATTCTACGAAATGTCTAGGTTTCCTCAAGCGATTTAAGAAATATTTCACACCCTCAATATATAGGTTTTTTATCCGCCCGAAATTGGTGTACAATGCTCACATCTGGTCAGTTGCTCCTAAGACCCACTTGCTAGATAGGATCCAAAACCGTACAATAAAACTAATAGGTGATGAAAATATTACATAGTGATTCGATACCCTCGAACACAGACGTAATGTCTCCTGTCTCGTATTGTTGTATCGCTATTTTCACTACCAGTGCTCCACAGAAATTGCCAGTAGCATTCCACCCCTTATAGCTTTTAACCGTAACACCCGTCTCGCTATGAATGTTCATCACTATACCCTCAAGCCCATTTTCGATCGTACTCTAAAATATCGTGATTCTTTCCTAAGTTGTACAACTCGCTTATGGAATGCCCTGCCGATCTCTGTGTTTCCTGGTCGTTATAATTTACAAACATTTAAAAACAATGTACATCGGTACCTGTCTTTTATTCCTCCCTAAATTTCCTTCGGCCGCGCTGTGTACGAACATTTTAAGGGTACAAAAACCCCTTGAGCGTGCGCTGATTATAAAAAAAAAAAATGCAAAAACCTTGTGGTACCGACCTCGACGTGCATAGCAGAGAATCCAGAAAGCTAGATCTCCATTCGATATCTTGTCCAAGATTACTCATCCCGTAATGTTTTAAGCACAAAAACCAACCACTTTCGATCCGACGTGAAGTTATTGTTATTGTATTGTACGGGTGTAGTAAGATACATGAAAGCTACCACCGCTACCAACACGAAAAGACATTACCATTCGGCGAAAACAGTGGCAGTGGATCGTCTACATTCTACGGCCCAAAAACAGTTTTGTTTCGAAGTCGAAATCAATTAATCATCGGTAAAAGAGCATTATACCAAAGCAATCATGGCGCAAAACAATAGAGGAGTAATCGAGGTCGCTTGGTATAAGTTGGAGAGAGCTTCAGCGTTTTACAGAATCTCAAACCAAGTTTTGTAGACGCCCTAGGCCTCTTGCGGTGAAACCAAACTTAAGAATAATATAAGGAAGATGTACGTACACCCCTGAGAAGAGTTCAATTAATTAATTGTTGGAGCTAATGTCGGAGGCGGACCAAAGGCTAGTTTTTCCCACTCTATGTGTAGTTCAACCTGATATTTTCTGCATCTGCACATTCCGACCGACGACGGGAGGAAGAGAGGCATTGTCATAAGCAGAAGGTTTCACTTTCGGAAATTTGAAAAGTGGTGGCATCAAAAAAGCAAATAACTTCTTCTGCAGTTTGATGATGGTGTTGGATGACAACAGTCAATTTGATTAATTGCTTAATTAGATATCATGTTAGTTAACATAAAGAAAAAAAAATGGACTTGGCTTACTTTATTTTTGAACAAACCATATGTACATACAAATACAGTACTGTGCAAAACTTAAGCAACCATCTGGAGTCAGCAATTCATAGTAAATTTTTCAACTTTCTACCCCACCAAATACAAAGAAATGGATATGTAATGATGTGTAATAGAGTGAGTTTTGCAATTCACAACTTTTTATAAAAGTAATAATACTTCAGATAAAAAAAAACGCAAAACCAACAAAGTAGCCAAATTGAGCTGTGCAAAACCTAAGCAACTTTGTAACCCACTGTAAAAAAAATAGCTAACAGTACTTTTCCAGTCAGGTTACACATGAAATACTGTGAGCTCTTTGTCTTTGATCTTGAGTGATTGCCGTGATCAGTTTTCTTTTAAGTCAGTCGCATAATTGATATTTTTTAATAGTGTCGGGACAAAGTTACTCTTCTGCTCTTAAACTAAAGATTATTGATGAACTTAAGTCTGAAGATACTCAGGCAACATTCGCTGAACGTTATAATATTAATAAATCGATTATTTCGCGTTTAATAAAAAAACATAATGCAACAGGAGTCGTTGAAAGTCAAAATGTCAGTGGTAGGTCGAGTAAGACAACTTGTCGAACGGATAGAAACATTTGTGGTGTAATTAAAAAACAACCGTTCTTATGAATTCGTTTGAATGAAGTCGTAAAATTACTTGATTTAAACATTGATGCTAGCACAGTGCGAAGACGTGCAATTGAAAATAATCTTCGAAATTACAGGCCGTGCAAAAAACCGGTGCTCACAAAAAGACATTTAAGGAACAGGTAGTGCAATCAAATCCTTTAATCATAATTCAAACTAAAATCTTTTTTCATATTAGGCTAAATTTTGCAAGAAAATACCAACACTGGTGTCCTGAAAAATGGAAAACCGTTCTTTTCAGCGACGAGTCCAAATTTAATTTAATTTATTCTGATGGGATATGTTATGTGAGACGTCGTAGAGGGCAGCGACTCAATCCTACAGGGTGAATGACTCTAATTCCCAACTTTTTAAAATGCTATAAATGTTGAAAAATACATCAATTTTCAAATTGTATCAGTAGTTTTCAATATGTCCACCTTTGGCGCGAATAATGGCCATGAGAAGAGCATCGCACGCTGTACGCAAGTGGCTCTGAGGTATTTTGGCCTATTCCCGGCGAAGTGCTTGACAGAGAATTTGCAATCCATTGTGTCGAAGAAATGATGTGTGGAACATTGCTTTTTAACCAATCTTGGTTGACGAGCGTTTTGTGAGACGGTGCCGAGTCTTGTTGAAATGTCCACGGTCTCCGACTGAAATGATTGTTTGCCCAAGGCTTTAATACTGCCTCTAAGTTTCACGGGATACGATCGCATAATTTTAACGCCACGGTCCAAAAATACGAGCGGAGAGCGACCGCCGGCGGTTATGGCGGCCCAAACCACCACCATTGATGCTGCCTGCTTTCTGGTGGCCGTCCGAAGGTGTAAATTTTCGAAGGACCTCTCTGGCAAGTAAACAAATGGCGACTCATCGGAAAAAACCAAATTCGGGAACGCACCACTTTCGTGCAAGCGTAGCAACTCTCTCGCTCTTTCGGCTCTAACTTTTTTCTGTTGCGGTGTAAGATCGTGTGCTGTTTGGAACTTCAATGGCTTGAGCCCAAGCTCATTTTTCAGCATCCGTTCCAACGATATGTTGAGCTCACGAGCCATTTTTCTTCCACTTCGACGCGGATTTCGCTCAATTCGAGCCTTCACTTTCCGAACCATTTCTGCCGATGTTGCTGTTTTTTTATGACCGCCTCCATGTCGTTTTGCAACGCTGAAAGTATCACGGTAACGAGCTATGATTCGAGACACAAATGATTTATTCACGTTGAGGTGCTGGAGGGCTCCAACGAAAGCTACTTGTGGTTTTCCAGCCAAATAGAAAGCAATCACACTATCACGTTTGAATTCCATCGCGGATAAAAATTTTTCAACACAACTGAGACGCAAATCGTTTAAAAGGCGTGCAAATAATAAAATTATCTGTCAAGTGTCAAAATTTGAGCTCACTGTCATAAACGGTTTGGAAATTATAGCGAAATAATACGAAATAGACGGAATAATGGACCGGGTTAAATATAAATCCATTCTATGATCGGTACCACTAACACATGCAGAGTGGGAAATGTCACTTAGTTGGGTGTTTCAACAGGATAACGATCCGAAACATACATCGAAATTGGTAAAGGAGTGGTTAGCGAATAGTCGGAATCAAGTCCTTGAATGGCCGGCCCAATCACCCGACTTGAATCTCATCGAAAACCTGTTTGGTATCCTTAAAAGCCGTGTCGCTGGACAACACTTTTACAACAGGTATCAGCTATTCAATGCTTTGAAAGTTGAGTTGGAAAATATACCAGGATACACTTTCAAAGTTAATTACTTCCATGCCTCATCGTTGCGCCTCTGTTATTAGAAATAAAGGATATTACACAAAATATTAAAAAAGTTGCTTAGGTTTTGCAAAGCTCAATTTGGCTACTTTGTTGGTTTTTGCGTTTTTTTTTTAAATCTACTATTATTACTTTTATAAAAAGTTGTGAATTTCAAAATATGTACACTCTATTACACATCATTACATATCCATTTCCTTTTATTTGGTGGGGTAGAAAGTTGAAAACATTTACTATAAAGTGGATGGTTGCTTAGGTTTTGCACAATACTGTATATACAAGCATGCAATCGTACTCGTAAGTACGAATGTCTACTTAAGTCCTTTCAAATTAAGATATGATATTATCCCTATTATCCTTATCCTATACTGTATAGGCATATCCTGTATTTATGATACTCGCATATAAACCACAAATTCGCTAAGGTATCAAACCGACCACAGAGGCTACTTGCAATGCCATAACTCACATGAAGATACAAGCATTTAGTGTGGCGACTTCAAGGGTGAATGATGCTGTGAATAATGGTATTATTACAGGTTAAATATCATTGCCTAAGAAAAGTCTAATAAAATATTCATTGGATGCCATTTACGCGAAATTCCTATCGTTTAATCGATTCTAAACGGGCCGACGATTTGAAGTAGAAAAAATTAATGCCAAAATTCAGCAAAACCCCTTTCTAACAACACACACACACAGAGAGAAAAATATTATACATACATACATATGTACATATAGGTCATACCAACATTATATGCCCACATCAACCTCACAAACACATATGAATTGCAAAAGAAAACTCAATTTCATCATCGGAATAAAAAAACAAAAGCTACATAGAAAAAGCAAAAAGAAGCCACCACATTTAGAATGTGAACGGGGGGGGGTAGGGATACCATACAAGAGAAGCGCACAAATGTTCTTAACAAATATACAGAAATGTTTATGGGAGACCAAATAAAGTACCCTTCTGGCTTTGTTTGGGGCTGAACATGCAATAAAAAGGAGTTTTTAGCCTTTAAACGATTTTGGTATATAATTTGTTGACCTTTTGATGGTAGAGCGAGTAGATGGAGTCTACGTAGGTTTAAGAGTGAAAGCGTGGTAATACGATTTTCATATTTTCCCATTCAAATGACGCCAACGCCAACGCCAACAGACAAACGACAAAAGGAGGACGCATACTTTTGACACTCATGAAAAAAGTACAAAACTGCCAATGGCAATGTATCCTTTCCTTGTTTTGCTTTTGTAGCCAGACCCAGAACCACAAACCTTGTTGGTTTACTTTGAAAATAATATTACAATTCAGTTTTGCCCCCCCCCCCCCCCCCCACACACAGAACAGTGGTGGCGTCCTGAGAGAGACACCTTGTGGATAGAGCATCCGCCAGTAGTCGATCCGAAAGTATTATTGTATTTTACAAAAAAGCCCTTTGCGTTAGAGTGAATATTAAAAATACGAGTATTGTGATTGTTTTGATAGTAGCTAATGAACCATTATGGTTATTATCATCGGAGAAGCTAACAAACTCAACAAACAGTTATTTTGTTTCTTTATAAAATGCAGGTAAAGGACAGACTCAAGGGTAGCGAGATTAAAGTGTCTGTTTTCATTAGGCTTAAATGTGTTGTTAGGAATTTGTGGTAATAAAGAGTTTTACAACAGCCATAGCATATATTTTTAAGTCGTTTCTGACTCTTAAAATGTTATTCCTACTTTAGCCGTACATAAATGTGCTTGAACTTGAAATTAAACTTGGAATCAAAGATCATTCTAGTTATTCCATTTTAACTGGACCATTGATCACAAAGCAAATTTTATACGAAAATGCTAACGTTCACTTGCACATAAATAGTTGCCACTGTACTCACTACTCATACAGGTCGCATTTTGCATTGTTGCAAGACCAGTGTCAGCGCCCCAAGCAGAAGGTGTGGCATTACACTTACGATAAATTTTGAAAGTGTTGTTATTATTATTATTATGGAAGATTGGAGAGAAATCTCGCCAACAGCGAATGGGAACTAGAATTTCACTATAAACATCGAAGCAAACCAACAACCATTAGCCCCTGCCCCATATCGGCAAGCCACCTCTGGCGGTGTTTGCTCTAAGTTCCTAAGATTGCTTACTCAATGTGTATGATGAAATCAGGACGATCATATATATTTTCTTTTTCCTTTTTCACCCAGTGTCTCAGTTATTTTTTTTTTTTTCCTTGTGTTGGTGGTTTTTTATATGAATAATGCATAAAGCCAGGAACTTTTACTCGAAAAGAATGATCGCCTTGGGGTGTTCTGGGGTTGTAAGTGTAAATCGTTATGTGATAACAGAGGATATACTCGCATTTTACACTTGGACGTGGGCCTTTCGATTGAATCACTGCTGATTAGGATAATTTTGTATGCAAGAAAGAAACCGCATACATATATTTGTGTGTACGAATATGCACAGTGTTGTGAAAAACATACCGGATTTTTCCTTGAAGAATTCTAGGGAACAGGAATACTCGTACAGTAGGTACACTTGTTTGGCAATTTACACTGATGTGCGAAATAATAGGGACTCTTTTACGCCAATGTTTTAAAAGCTTCCAATTTCTCTCAACGTTGAGCGAAGAAAAAAAAACCATGAGGATCTTAAGCTTTGGTGTTTGTAAACCAAAGTGCACTTCTCTATACCCAAATATTGATCATGCATTCGTTAGTTTGCGAAGTGCGGTCGCTTTTGGATGAGAAAAATAATAAGGACACTTGTAAAAATAACCGTTTAATTAATAATTCATTATTTTTAGTTTTACGTTTTTGAATCGAATAGGTATGATTAGAGTTTATTTTCACTGAACATTATAAAACTTATGATTTTAATAGAAATTGTGATTAAAAATGGGTCGAAAACAGCATTGTAGAGCTGAAGAGAGGAAGCAGATTAAGAATCTCCATAACAACGGTATGACTTACCGAAAAATTGCTAAAATTGTTGACTATTCAAAGACGATGATGGAAAATGCCTTAAAGTGCCAATTTACGGCAGAAACTCGCAGGCAAAAATCTAAAATGTCTCCCTCTCTCAAAAAAAAGGATACTGCGCTATATAAAAAAGAACCCCTTTGCGTCATCCAGCGCGCTGAAAAAAGAATTTAGCCTGGATGTCAACACCTCTACTATACGCAGGATGCTTACAGCGAACAATCTGAAAGCAAGAAGCGCGAGAAAACTACCCCTGAATGTTCCTAAAAGATTGCTTTTTGCAGAGGAACTGGAGTTCGCTAGTACGTAGACCGCCCAATACCGCATACTACAACAAATACACAATCAAGACGGTCAAACATGGTGGGGGCTGCATCATGGTATGGGGGTGTTTTTCCTACCAAGGTGTAGGTCCCATTCACAGAATAGAGGGCAATATGAGAGCAGTGTCGTACGTCGAAATACTTAGGAATATCATGCTACCCTATGCGGTGGACAATATGCCTCTTCGATCGGTGTTCCAACAGGATAATGATCCTAAACACTCATCGAAGCGTGCAAAAGAATGGTTTTCAGAAAACAACTTTAATGTTTTCCTGGCCTTCAAAATCGCCGGACTAAAACCCGATTGAAAACCTGTGGCGAGGGAGGTCAAGGTTGCATTATGAGGCGTAAAAGCGTCCATTCGTTAAGGCTGCGTGGGAAGCTATTCCACCAATTACTTGCCAGAAGCTCATAGATTCGATGCCGCGACGTTACTTCGCTGTTATAAAAAACAAGGGCTATTTAACGAAATACTAAAGTATGTAGCTATGTGATAAAATAATTCATTTCTTATCTTATAAAATTAACATAATTTTTTTGTTTCAGTTTACATTCGAAGAATGTAACTTCAAGAACTGGTAATTGTCCTTATTTTTTTTGCACATTCATTTTAAGAGGATTTAAAACTTTTTCTTTTCTTTTTCCATTTTATGTATGAATTTTAGGCCATTTTATGTATAAATTTATTATTTGACATTGAGACCAAATAATAAAATATTATATATAACGTTTCATGAAAACAAAGAGGTTCCCAGTTTTTCTGCATTTTCAAATATTCAAATGGCTGTACCTATTATTTTGCACATCACTGTAAGAAAACCTATTGAATAAGTTAACAAATAGAAAAACAAAACACAAGGCATTGCTATCATTATTTTTAGAGTTTTTCCAAAAACAGTAGCTCAACTCAATACTATGCCTGTGCAAAACATACTGGATTTTCGAAAATACCGTATTTTCTTGCTCTTTAACTTGCCAAACATCAATGTTTTCGTCGATTTTCGATGTCGATGGTCTGCCACTGCGTTCACAATCTTCGATTGACTCACGACCACCGCTGAACCGCTCGTGCCACTGGTAAACGACCGTTTTCTTTAGAGAATCGTTGCCGTAACACTTTTCCAACATTTCCAACGTTCGCGCACCATTAAACCCGTTTTTTACGCAAAATTCAATTCTCGTACGAGTTCGTTGTTGCAAATTTAAGTCCATTTCTAAAATTGTAAAAAATCGCCAACACACACACAGATAGATGTACTCTTGGCTACGTAACTTTTGCAAATGTCAAGCTATGATGCTAAGATTTAAAGGTGTCCTCCGTGAACTTTTTGATCGAGGTGGTAGGATGTCTAAAACTGAAATAGAGTGGTGTCGTTAAAAATCAGGTTGTAGCGGATTTCAGGTCAGGGCTGAAACAAAAATCCATTGCCAAAAAGTATAAAATATCATCATCGACAGTGTGTGACATTATAAAAGAGTTTCGGAATGGAAAACCGGTCGAAACCATTTACTGTTGAGGGCATCCCAGAAAAACTACACTCCGAACCGATCGGCAAATTCAGAAAATGATTGCTAACGATCCTTTCTTGCCTTCAAGAAAGAATGTTAGTGAGCTCAATCTTTCAATTGAAGTAAGCATCGTACAGTGGCGTTTAAGAGAAGCTGGTTTTTGCTCTTTTCGTCCAGCGAAAAAGCCTCTACTTACGAGGGTTACGATGCATTTTTTTCTCAAATTTTTTTTTTATTTTTCTACATAGTCTCCTTATAACTCTACACACTTCTCCCAGCGATGCTCCCATCTCTCTAACCCGTCGAAATAGTACTTGGCGTTTTTCTCTGCAAAATAATTGTTCACGAAGGTGATTGCCCCCTCATTTGACGAAAATCTCTGTCCTCCGAGCGCAGTTTTTAGATGAGGGAACAAAAAGAAGTCGCTTGGGTCTAGATCTGGTGAATAAGGCCGATGGTCAAACAGTTCAAACCGTCATTCATGCATTTTCGCCATGGCAACCGCTGAGGTGTGAGACCGCGCATTGTCTTGGTGAAACAAGATTTTCTTTTTCTGCAAATGTGGCCGTTTTTCCGCAATATTTGCCTTCAGCTTGGCAAGTAATGATGCGTAGATAACTCCTTTACTATCCCAAAAAACAGTCGCCATCACTTTCCCAGCCGAAAAAAACAGTTTTTGCTTTTTTTGGAGCCGGCTCGCCCTTTGCAGTCCACTGTTTTGACTGAATTTTTGTTTCGGGCGTATAATGGTGTATCCAAGTTTCATCTACGTTAACTAATCGGAGCCAAAACTCGGATTTATTGCGCCTAAACTGCGCCAACAGAGCGTTGGAAATGTTCATTCAAACACGTTTTTGGCCTAACGTAAGCAAACGCGACACCCAACGCGCGGACAGCTTTCTCATGCCTAAATCTTGATTTAATATGTAATAAACACGTTCTTTGGACATTTTCATAACCTCTACTATCTCTCTCACTTTAATTCGGCGGTCGTCTAACACCATTTGGTGAACTTTAGCAATGTTATCGTCAGTGGTTGCAGTTTTTGGACGTCCCAAACGTTCATCATCTCCCAAACTTTTACGGCCACGTTTAAATTCAGCTGCCCAAAATTTCGGGCCCCCGCCCAATTATCAAGGCTTCGCCCATCAATGACGTTGTCTAATAAAAAGCGGGGGTAGATTATTCTATAACTGATCTTATCGAAAACATCCAGATTTATTGCATGAATGGATGCTACGATTCGACCAGTTACAAGTTGCCGGTCATAGGTCTTATTGGCGGCTTGACCACCGGTAGTCCATACCAGGACTTAAATCATGGTACCATGGGAGTCAGGAGCCCCCCGGATTTCGGTCCGGGCCTGACTTGTTAGAGATAGGCCCCCTTGTGGGAGCGTCATGGTGGCTGTGGTTTAAACCCAAATCGCGGGTACGGGTTTCCTTTTTGGTTTAGCCCATTGTAGAGTTGCAAATGAAGTACTGGGTGCTGCGACCCTAAGAGCAGCAAGAGGTTTTAGATCGGCCTCGACTCATACCAAGGGTGGAATTTTTGCCTCCAACGCAGTTCCGAATTGGTATCAAAATTTTTGTGGCGAGCGATGGCAAGGCGTATCCTTGCTCCCTATGGGTGTATGGGCACCTGGTAAACATTAAGTCTTACGGCAGGAGGTTTACGTTAAAAATCCAGGTACGTTCTGCCCAAAATTTCACTGTGGTAAATGATGGTGCAGAGTCCCCGTACACAGAGTTCAACTCATTTTTGATTTGCGTAGGCGTATTGCCTTTCAAAAACAAGAATTTAATAACAGCTCGATACTCAATTTTTCCTATTTTCACAAAAAACACTCACATCGACTCACTCAAACGACTGTCAACTAAAAACTGCTCATCCAAAATGACTGAAACTTCGGTGAGTAACTGTCAAAAGATGCACAACTAGCTTTCACTAGCTTTTATTGACGAGTGCCGCTATCTTTACGTTGCGGTCAGAAACTTTTCACAACGAAGTGGAAAACTGTACTCTTTAGCGACATGAGTAAGTTCAATTTGATTGCTTCCAATGGAAGTGTTCATGTTAGACGAAAGACATGAAGCATGGAGGAGACTCAATTATGGTGTAGGGATGTTTTTCCGCTGCGGAATGTGGATCAATACATGAGATTAGTGGTATTATGGATCGTTTTCAGTATAGGGATATACTGGAATCCGTAATGCTACCACACGCTGACGAGGAGATGCCACTGCGTTGGGTTTACCAACATGATAATGACAGAAAAGATTCATAAAAGTTGGTTAAGGAGTTGTTTGCGCAGAAAAATATTGATGTATTGGAATGGCCCTCTCAATCGCCCGATCTAAGCCCGATCGAGACGAGTAGGGTCAAAGATGCACACATCCAAAGACGCACTTATGACGTCACTAAAGAATGAATGGGAGAACATTTCAAAAGAAATTTTTGAGAATCTAGTTTTTAAAAACAACAGTTGCTGGACAAAATATTAAGTATAATGAAAGTCCGGTATGCTTTGCACAGGCCGTTACCAAGTTAAGTTAAGTTTTTTTTTTCTATAATAAAACATAAAATCGCAAAACCTTTTGTTTTCTTTTATTTGTACACTTATATACTAGTAACCTCCTTGAAATGCGCTGCTACTGCAAAAAAGGTTATGGTGCCTTGAAGTTCGTTCATATTTAGGCAGACATGCCAAACTTCAGTGCGATACTGTTGTTGTTGACGTGTTTGGCATCATGTTGAGTATGGGCAAAAACGATTGTCGTTCTCTCATAAAACATTATTTTTTGAGGGGCAAAACGGCGAAGGAAACAAAGGAAAAGTTGGATAAATATTATGGGGCTAATGCTCCGTCAGATTACACCGTCAAATGGTTTCGAGAGTTAGTTTCGCAGTGGCCCCAACTCCACTAACGATCAAGTCCGCAGTGTCAGGCCCTCCGATGCGGTTACAGAGGACAATGTCAAAAAAATACATGAAATGGTGTTGGCTGACCGGAAAGTGAAGGTGCGCCAGCTAGCAGATACCACAAAGATTAGTACTGAGCGCACACGCCATATTTTGGGCAATATTCTGCATATGAAAAAGTTATCCTGCCGCTGGGTGCCGCGAATGCTCACTCCTGACCAAAAACACGAACGCGAGAGCACTTCGATAGAGTGTTTGGACTTGCTGGTGCGGAATCGGGCGGACTTTTGGCGTCGATTGGTAACTTGATTTGGATCCCTCAAAAGATTTTTGCAGACCTTGCAGAAAATTACTTTTCGGGCAGGATCAAGAAGTTGGAAAATCGCTGGAATAAGTGTAACAAACTAAAAGGGGACTATATTGAATAATATCGAAAAAAACATTTAAAAAAAATTTTTTTTTTTAATTCCCAAGGAGGTTACTTTTCACTCCATCTAGTAATAAGTTTTCTTAAATTGACAACAGATTTTACTTAAGTTCTTTCTGTTCCCTAAAATTCATTAAAGAAAAATGTTCGATATAAATCCGGTATGTTTTGCACAACACTGTACCTATAGTTAGGTAGGTTTATGCTTTACGATAAAAATATCAACATCAACTTTTAAGAAAAAAAAAAAAGCCCGCCTAAGTATAAGCGTTGTTACAAGTCTATTGGCAAACACTTTCAACGTTGCTTTCATTTAATAACCTCTCTCGGATATATGTACGAGTATGTATTATACATGCTTATATGTATATTACGGCCAAGTATCTATATTTTATATAAAGATATACATATTTATGTATCGGCGGCGGCAGCGGCGGCGGCGGTTTATACTACGGTTTGTAGCAATCAAATGCAAAGCAACTCTGCCAACATTTACTTTAAGAACAAATGTATGCATACAAACACAAATATACAAACATACATATATATATATATATATATACGTATATGTAGATATAAATACTTGGATTTTTGGTACGATTCTGTTGAATAAATTCCAATTAACATGACTGTAAGACGCATAAATGACTAAAATCAGTCCTCGTACTTTTGCTGTTATTTTTGTTTTGAATATGCAAATACTCGTAGAACTCGTATATACCCCTTCGATATGTTCGAGAAAAAAAAACATGCAGATATGTAGTATATTGTACAAGCATATATATTTTAATGGGAATCCTTGAATTCATTTTACTCCTTTCAAGGCGAAATTTCCAATGTTGAATTAAAATTCATTGAAAATGGCAAAGTTGGCAGTTGAAACAGTAAATCGTTCACTCTTTAAGTTTCTTTAAAAAAATTTCCAGTTCCTAAAAATATTTACATGTGCCTACGACGAAACCAAAACGCTAATATTCAAATGCTAATCCAAGTGATACTCGTACATTACGAATATACGACGAGACATATGAATCTCAGTTCAAGTGCTTCAGATACATGTACTTGCATACGCATCTATATGTACGCAAGTTCATTAACCATTTGAATTGTTTTGTCCTCAACAATGCATCATATCATGAAACAACTGATAACAGGAAATGCATGTGCACATGTACGAGTATATACCATAAGCTTGAATTTGCTATCATATGTATCTACGCAAGGATATCTACAATATATGCTTGGCTGTATCCATGTATGTATGTAAATTTGCAGCTAAGTAACCTGTGGAAATACCAGAAGCACTAACTTCTATAAAGCTCTAAATGGTCCAACCGATGCAGCAGGTGTACTCGTATTTGTAAGAGTAGCAATAGAACGGTAGTAGTAGGCTTTGGTGAAAGCTTGCAAAATGCATTATATACCCTCATGTACGTTTCCGCTCATTTGCATTTTCATACACTTTCTACTTGTACACGAGTACTGTGAATTATCCGTACCAAACTAGACCTTGGGGCGCCATTAACAGGCTCAAACCTTGACTCGACTCGGTCGGAATGGTTTTAAAGAGGTAGCATGGAAACAATCGCTTTGATCCCTTCTGATTTGGAATAGTAGTCTTTCCCAGTGCCCCCATTTTCTCTAGCTGTTCCGTTGTCCATATTGAAAAGTTGCATGTTCTTCATGTCCGACGTATTAAATAATTGAAGTTCATCACACAAACCAACATGCTGTTTGTATTGTGAATTGAACAATATTTAGAATATAATACGAGGAATGTTCGCAATCTTAAATGAGGATGAAAGTGGAAGAGGAAGAGTGCTTAATTAATTTATTATACCACATGTATTATATAATCCACCCTAGCTAATAATCATTTTCTATGGCTAGGACTTCTTAGTTGAGAAAATAATTAATAAATTTTAACACCATGCATACCATTTGTGGCGTATGCAAGGCCCCCAGATTAAGCCCGCAGTTTATTTATTTGCACGCGCAATTTATGTTGTGAATTAGATTATCGGGCCGTTTGTCAAAAATAAATCATAGCATTGATACTCGTAGATGAAGAGCAGCATTGACAAAGAAAAATATGGAAATAGGGAAAGGCTTTAATTGTGAGTTAAGCAATTCTTTATTTCCGTTGTTTTAAATGGATCCTTAGCTAGTCGCCTGCATTTACGCACAGTGAGTTGAATGTGGTTCCATTCGATATTGGATATACTGCTTTCTGTAAGGTTTTTCTGTTCGGTCCCACTGAGGTGGATATAAAGATTTTTCGGCCTGGAGCACTGCTGTCCATGACTCTCTTACTTTTTCCAGCTGCCTCCAGTTGGGCTCACGAAGTTATTCTAGCTTAGGCCCCCTTCAACTTGTGTGTGCATGGTAAGATAAGGTCATCCTCTACTGCGTTAGAGACGAAAGTTTTCCGAGCCGGGGCGCTTGTGTCCATGCGTTCAAGGTCACCATCGCTGTACAGCCCGTACAGTTTGCTGTTAAAATATGTCCTTTATTCTCCATTGATGCAAACGGAATCGAAAATTACCCGAAGAACTTTTCTGTCGAAACCGCTGACAGCATTTTTATCCGTTTTCGCCAGTGTACAAGCTTCTGCGTTGTGAAGCAGGACTAGGTTAGTCAGTGTCTTGTGTAAAGTCAAGAAGCTGCAACTACCAAGAGTGGTTCTTCGCATGATTACGACAGTGGTGTGGCAAAAAATGATATGCTCCATTGTAGCCAAAACCGGTTTTTTTAAAATTTAAACACTCAGTTGAACGATATGAGATTGGGAAAAAATAATATAAACGAAAAAACAAACGAGCCATGATGCTGCAGCTTGTGATAATCGCTGAGGTAAATGGCTTGTGCAGGCAACTTGGAATTTTATTAATTTTTCATACGTGAAGTGCGTGTATTTTGAAAGTTTTATTTTTTTTTTAAATTACTTTATATCAAGGAATATTAATGTAAGTTAATTTATCTATTATTTAGATTCTAAAATTTTTGTGGTGGTGTATAAAGTCAAAAAATTAGTGTTTTTTTTTAATTATTTTAACATTCATTGGATTTGATTTGATTTGCGGCCCGGGTCAACCCCGGACAGATTTATTAATGCTTATTGCAAGCTTATTCTTAAAACTAACAATTTTCACTTAAAACTAAAGATAAAAACTAAAGGGTGGGAGCGGTTAAAAAAAGTTAGGATGTGAGGCATAGGTGGAAATAAGAGTGTTTTTAAGAGAGAGTTTGGTGAGATGGTAGTCGAAGAGAGGCAGAATATCGTTAACTTCACGAAGCATTCTAGACATTGGCTCCAAGTGACCGTAATTCGTTCGGTGAAGATTGAGCCGGAAAAGTGACACAGACCTAAGATTGCGTGGGTTGGTATTAAAAGAAATAAGGCGAAGTAAAGAAGGACAATCGATATTACCAACTAAAATTTGATGAATAAAGAGAATGTCGGCAACTTTTCGACGTATAGAAAGAGGTTGTAAATTTATAAGTTTCAGCCGGTCAGTATAAGGTGGTAAGTTTTGGCTATCATCCCAGGGAAGACCACGTAAAGCGAATGGTAAAAACCTGCGGTGAACAGCTTCTATCCGGAGGATGTGTGTTCTGTAGTAGGGAGACCAGGGGTGTAAAGAGATTTGGTAACATAAGGATTGGAAAACTCCTTAGACCAGCGCTTAATGAAGCCAAGAGCAGAGTTGGCTTTTTTTATTATATTGACAATGTGAAAACGTAAATTGAGTTCCTTATCACAGATAACACCTAAATCACGCAACTCATTCACTAAGGGAACAGGCAGATTAAAGATTAGATAGCAGCGAGGTGAAGTAGGCACCCGCTTATGGGTATACGTTATAGCCTGACACTTATTAACGTTGAGCTCAAGAAAATTCTTCTGACACCAAGTACAAAATCTGTCAAGATCTTCCTGCAGTGGTAGGCTGTCTGAGGAAGAAGATATATATCTAAAGATTTTCATATCGTCTGCGTAAACAAATATGTATGAATTTTTGATGATAATGGCTAGAATAAACAATAATGGACCAAGGTGGCTGCTTGAGGAACACCAGAGCAGGCTTTAATTGGGTCAGAAATCATGGACCTAAATAAAACATAGTACTGTCTTTCATTTAAATATGATTGAACCCATGTTATGAAGTTTATTTGGAAACCAAGAGCTTTTAATTTCAGAAGGATTATATCATGTGAAATCCTTTCGAAGGCTTTGCTAAAATCGGTGGCAATCACATCAACTTCATTTCCAGATTCCAGTGCACATAAAATGCTTGATATGAATTCCGTTAAGTTGGTGGTCGTAGATCTACCTTTGAGAAATCCGTGCTGGTTTTGGGAAACAATAAGTTTACAATGGAAAAGCATTACGTGCTCTCGAAAAGCTTAGGTATGCAGGAGAGCTTAGCAATTGGTCGATAATTGGAAATATCATCTTTTCGGGGAATAATAAATGACCTTTTCCAGGTCGAGGGAAATAATCCCTGGGTGATAGAAAGCTGAAAGAGAGCTGTAAGAGGTTGGGCTATGTGCATTTCACATTTCTTTAAAAATATAGGGGGAAGATCATCAGAGCCAGCAGAATAATCATCTTTGAGGTTTATTATTTTATCTTTGACTTGCTCTAAAGTTATACACTCATATTCCAAAGTTGTTTGTGGGCAGCTATTTAAGTAGGAAAAGTAAGAGTGGTCTGCCTCTTGGGAATGGGTGGCGAACGCTTGGCTAAAAAAAGTTGCGAAGAGATTTACTATAATTTGGGGATCGCCCGAGGACTTATTTAGAAAATTCAGAGATAATGGATAGTTATCCGATTTACTTTTAGTTTTGGTGAACTGAAAGAATCGCTTGGGGTGGGAAATGAGTGTGCGGTCCATTTGGTTTA
Source organism: Volucella zonaria (assembly GCA_963966105.1). Lineage (NCBI taxonomy): Eukaryota > Metazoa > Arthropoda > Insecta > Diptera > Syrphidae > Volucella > Volucella zonaria. Next base: position 35,611,996 of record OZ014531.1, on the reverse strand, counting down.
AATAGTTGTCATATAGAGTTTGACAAAGTACAGAGAAATTTATTTGGGGAGACTGGTAGTAAAAGAAATCGATGTCGGAACGCGATATTGAGTAAGTACGCCAGAGCTTATTTCTCTTATTACGAAGAGATCGCAGCTCTTTATTATACCAGGGTGGTGATGATGAGGGATTCTTTTTGGGTAAAAAAGGTACAGATTGGGAGAGACATTTGAAAATTTCGGTATAAAAGGATGCGAGAGCATCGTTAACCGTGAGGCTGGGATTATCGTAAAGAAAATCAAAATTGGCCATACTGAGGAGGTTATTCATTAAAATATGAAAATTAAAGCTGTAGGAATACTCATAAGAAACGCGATTAAGACCATTATCATACGCCAACGTAAAAGAAAGGGGAGGGTGGTAACTATCCAACTTAGAAAGAAGATGTCTGCTTTCTAAAACGAAGCAGTTATCTGTACCAGTGGCGAAGACCAGGTCGAGTTGTCTGCCAAAGTTATTGGTGACACCACTTAATTGATAGAGACCAGAGTCAGTAAGGCAGTCGATGAAAAGATTTTCTTTATCAGAGGTGGGATTTGTTGCAGTAAAGTAGGACTGGTCAGTCTGAGCCCATACAAGCTTAGATAGATTGAAATCCCCTAAAAAAATAACTACGTCGTTGGGATCAGCAGCATTAAAAGTGCTGTCGATTGCATCAACAGCTAGCTGGTAACCTTGAATTGGTTGAGAGAGGCGAATATAGCAGCAGCATATATATAGGTTGCGCTTGCAAATAGGAATTCTAGCGCAAACAAATTCAAAGAATGCAGTGGACGATTTTTTAAAGGGTTTAGACTCGAGACGAGAGTGTATAGCTAGAAGTACCCCACGGCCATATAAATGTTCCTCTTTATCTAGACCGTCGTCACGGTGTAAATCAAAGTCTTGGGAAAATAATTCATTATTCTTAATATTAGGGGTGAGATTGGTTTCTGTGAGTGCAAAAATGTCGTAGGGCAGAATCTGCGAATTAAGATATATGGCAGAAATCTTAGTTCGTAATCCTCTTACGTTTTGATAATACAGGGACTGATATTTGGGAGGCTTCGGCAAAAAATTATGTGATGGGTTAGGATGGTAGTTTTTGAAACTAGACCGTGTTCGCTGGAGGTGGAACTTACGTGAGACGCAAAAGAAGAGAGATCATTAGCCACATCATCAGGAGTCATATCTAATTGCTCATGAAAACGTATAAAAAGTTGGCGCAGATCATTGTGATTAGTGGGAAGGCCTTCTTGCAGAATGGAAACCATTGCATTGGTTTTCGTTATACCGTCTATGCAGACAGAGTCTGGCTTATCATGTAGATATGCGAGATATAAACGAACATTATCGTATAGTCTGCGGTCTCGTAGACGAGAGAGAACATACCGGCCATCTTCCCCTGAATCAATAAGGTGCTTGGTTAACTTTGCCTTTGGAGGATGTATGGGGTCTAAAAAGAAGGTGGTGTGGTATTAGGGTGGGAGTCTGATGGGGAGGGATTTAAAATATGGGAGCGAATAAAGTTAGGGTATGACGTTTTTGTTTGAGTGGGATGAGGAGATGTTGTTGGGTTTTTTAAATGACTGAGAGGAGGATCAAGAATTGGGTTGGACGGTGTGGAAGAACGTTTTGTGTATACGCGATTAGCAGTATGAAGTGAAGAAGGAGTGAAGAAAGGGAATGTCCCAACTTTAAAACTCCAGTTTGGATCAGGAGCTTGTTTGTTAGGCTTTGGATTTTTTTTATGAGAGTTGGGCTTCGATAAAGGGTTAGACTGCTGTTTTCTAGGTTTAGTGGGATTTGAATTACTGGACTTAAAGGTAGTATCCTTGCGATGTTTGTTGTTTCCTCTATTTGGTTTTAATCTTTCCATGGTTATTCCACCCATTCATATTTTAAAGGGATGCTTACCTTGAGTATGTTGGTGGAGATCTTACGGCAGTTGATGACATCAATTTTAAATTTAGATTTGAAAAGACTAGTTAGCCTGGCTCGATCGAGATGTGTACCTCTTATTAAAAAGGCAACCGATTCGGCTTTGTTGGAATTGTTCAACTTTTTGATTCTCTTGTTCCACTCCGAAAGTGTCCAAAAGGTGCCAAATCGTGAGATTGTGGGTTCAGGAGTTGGTGTATTTGGATCAATTTCCGGAGCGGGTTGTGGTGGAGGAGATGATGACCCAGGAGTTATTGGTGGTTCCATTATTGCAGATTCAAACATCTCAGTCAGAATTGAGGTGTTGTATGACGCAGTCGTTAGAGCCTGGGATTGCACCGGTATATCGTCGATTTTACTGGACGCTATCCGGATGTGATCAGCAATTTCGTTTAAAAGCGTGCGTGATTCGGTTATCTCGTTGCTTAAATCACTCATTTGGCACATGATATTTATGAGCAACAGATCATTATTTGGCTGAGAGGGAACGCTGCTTCGGGACGTACTTTGGAGATGAAAATCGAGGGAAGACCGTAGAGAACTTAATGAGTCTATTATTGTGGGGATGTACGATTTAATTATAGATTTAACACTATGGGATATAAAATTTTTTACATCTTCACTAATTTCGTGTTTATCGTTTCGTTTAATTAAATCACTATTTTGAGCCAACTGCATAGATAAGTTTCTAAATTGACTCTTATTATAGCTTGCTTGGAGGAAAAAAAAGCATTATGTGTTCTCGTTTAGCGTTAGATATGTGCTCTTGATTTTGTTATTAAATGTTTATTGTGAAAAGTCTTCGTGTTTTGTGCCATGTGGTATGTGGTATGTAAATATTTCATGCATTTCAGTTTTAAACACATAGACACTTTCTTGAAATTCCATTTTCAGAATGTCTTTCCATGTAACTAAAAAGGAAATCTTTGAAGTCTGGATATCAAAAACCAAAATAAAGCGGGTTGATGCGCTCTTTTCGTTTATTTTGAGTTTTTTTAGCCATGTAAAATTTTCAGAAGATGCAATACAATCACTCAAACAAAGTATAAAAAATCTTTGTCTAAAGTTTGATCAACGGTGGTCTAAAAGTTGTAGACATCTTGATCGCTTTAAAACTGAAAACGCTTCCTGGCTAGATGAACATTATTCTCTGCCACAGCAAACTTTATGTGAAATTCCATCTTCGCCAAATTCGAAAAGTGTTGGTAGACCAAGAAAAATATTTGATGATTACTGTGACAAAATAAAAAGAAGAAGGTGCAGCCGCTGTTACAGGGATATAGCCATGATGGAATTGCAACTGCATATGGAATTATTCTAAGAAAGAGTGGTAAAAGGGATACTGCTGCTGTGGTAAAAAAAAAACTGTCGGAGAGTTCTCCACAGAGGAGTTAGTTTTTGAAAATAATATCTATTTGGAAAATTTGTATTGATTTAATTTTCATTAATTTTAAGGGTTGATTTTGAAAAAATCTTTAGAAAAAGGCCCATCTTCAGAATAGAACTTATCTGCTAATGAAGCCTCAGCACTTATTGTGGATGCACAGCTTTCAACTCACCAGTATGAAATTATACGACAAAGAGTCAATTTAATTGCTAAAGACTTATGGCCTTCATACGATAATATCAAAGAATCGAAGAGGAAATGTTATCCGGGAAAATGTGCTATAACAGAATCCAGTGCGGAATGCGATCTTCAAGCTTTAGTTGACCATAGTGTTAGGAGTTTAATGTTTTTCGCAGAAAAGTGTGTTAACCTCGGAACACCTTAAAACTGGTTTGAAGAAATTGACATTGCTTTTTAAATGGGGATGCGATGGAGCACAGCAAAAGTCTTATAAACAAAACCCCAGTGCCGTAGAATTCTATGAAGAGAACCTTTTTAGCATATCGATGGTTCCTATTCAAATGTATTACAATATAGAAGATCAGAAGCAAATCGTTTGGAAAAATCACGCTCCTTCATCAAGAACCTACTGTCGGCCTATTAAGCTTTTATTTGCAATGGAAACAACAGATTTGATAAAACACGAGGTGTTTCAAGTTCTTCAACAAGTAAACTCTTTATCATCTGTTAAAATTGACGAATACGGTTTTGAAGTTGCCGCTAAGCCTGTGTTTTTACTCTCAATATTAGTTGGTAGGGTTTGTACTGACCTTTCAAACGTAACATCATCTTATCAAACTTGTTATGAATAATCCAAAAAGTGTACTCCAAAGGTTGAGAATTAATTTTCAATGTCCTGTAGCTTATCTCCACTGAATTCTTGGATTAGATTTATGGAATGTGTCCTTCACATAGCCTATAGGCTTGAAGTAAAAGTTTGGCAAGTGAAAAACCAAGAGCATAAGGACAACGTGAAAAACAGGAAGAAAATGATTCAAGAGAAATTTAGAAAAGAGACTGGATTACTTGTTGACATAGCTACCAAACAAGCGGGTAACACAAACGATGGAACTACAGCTAGGCGGTTATTCAGAGATGAAACCAAAACAGCTGAAATTACAGGCATCGAAATAGAGCTTATAAAAGGGTGCCAAATCGTTTTAGAAGCACTCTCTTCTGTAACTCGATTAAGAACTTTGTACATCGGAAAATATGACTGGTATTACTTATATGCCAGTTAGCGTGCACAAAGTGTTATTTCATGGAAAGCAAGTTATTGCATCTTGTATCCTTCCGATGGGCCAACTATCGGAAGAAGCGCAAGAAGCCAGAAGCAAGGACAACAGAAAATATGGTATAGGGAATTTTTCACGAGGAAAACGTCAAGAGTGGGAAAAGTGGCAGATCTAATTCATAGACTGTTAATAACATCAGACCCTTATTTAACTTGTTTAAGGTGCGTTCCAAAAAGGAAAATAAGTTGCTTAGAACCTGAGGTTCGGAGTTAATAATTTAAGAGGTAAAAGGGGGGGAGATAGACCCCCCTAGTCATACAAGTTTTTGCTCGTGTTAACGCAATCTATCGATTTAAGACATTTAAAGGATCTTTTAGGACAAATCTAATTTATGGGAAAAAATGGTTATTTCGAGACTCATTTTCCAAGAACTTTGACCAACTAAAAAAAAAAAATTATAACATTTCATATTATGGATATTTAACACTAAGCCAAGAAAAAAAAATTCAGCGAAGAGTTCAAAGCACAAGCGTTAATAATTTAATTCCGCTAGTTTTGCGAATTCCCACACTGTGTGTCGTTGTCGGAGTTGATAACTGATGATGACCTACTAATTTTATTTTCTGTAGGCGCAGACGTCTGACCAGATTCCTGTCGGAGTAAACTTCTTCATTGCACCATCTTCTTCGCACTTCATCAATGCAGACGCGACGAAAGCTCACGCAAAGAATCTTCCGTTCAAACAGCCAAGAGACCTTTCATCCGTTCTAGAGATTGTCCAGGTCTCTGGGCCGTATAACAATTCTTCAATTCGAGATAGCACATGTTTTAGCTGTTAGAAACAATCGTTGGCAATTGTTATTCTTAGCTTGATCTCCGCGATGATGTCGACTCATTAACCGCGAGACCCATTACTTTTGCTTCCGTCTTAGTATTCCCAAACGCCTGATTATTTTTCCTATCAATGTCGTCTAAATATGGCTATAGATTCTCTGTCAACTTCATGCGAGACGTGTTCAGGTAATACAATGACTTTTTATGCGATGTTTAGCAGGCTGATGTCCCTGTAGTTGCTACAACTTTGGGAATCTCCTTTCTTCGGAACAAGATAAGCAATGACGAGATTCCATTGATGGGCATGATTGCCTCGACCAGATTTAACAATGCTGGACAGAATTCTCAACACCGACTGTTTACCTACGACGATGTTCTCTTGGCCGTCCTTGCAGAATTCAACTACCTTGACACGTTCCTTTTACCTCCTGATAAGATTTTCGAGCCTCATTTCTAAAGTATTCGATCTCCTCGACTTCGCAAGGTTCGTACTCCCTTCGTCGTATTATGATTTTGTTGTTTGTGGTCGCTTCGTGAAACCTAGTACATCGGCGTTTCTGGTGGCCTTCCGGCAGCATTCAGTGCGTGACAATTGCTGCTGGGGAAGCTGACGGTCGGTTCTGATAGTCTCTTATCAATATAACCGTCTTAACACAAACCTTCTTAAGGTATTTTTCCGCCACTATACTATCCTTGATTTCCACATTATTGCTTGCTACTATTAGGTAATGCTCCAAGTCGTTGTTGACACCCCGAAATATGCGATTTTTAGAATAGTGGATGCATGTCTTTCGTCAATTCAGATATGATTAATTCTGCCTTGCCGTGTTTTGATCAGAAGACCGCCAAGTAGCCATGGATGATAGAGCCTCTGGAAGAGTAAAACAAGTGCTTGCTGCGATGATATTACAGTGGGGCAATTACGAAATGATGCTGAGGCAGTTAACCGCCAAATTGGAGGTACTGTTTTGGAGGTAAATCGGCGTCTTGTGGAGGGAAATATGTCCGTGTTATGGACTCAATTAATAGACCAGTCTCAGCCAACCGAAGATGGTTCAACACCACAAGAAGCTGTACGATCCTCCCATGTTTTCTGGTAGGCCTGACAAGTGGCCGCTTTTTCTCGCCAGTTGTGAAGAAACAGCTGTTAATTCCCAATACTCAGCCATGGAAAACAACATTCTCGTATAGAAATGCTTGCAAGGAGAAGCGAGGGATGCAGTGTCAGCGTTGCTCATCCACCCCAAAAATGTTGCTCAGGTAATTAAAATTCTTTTGTTTCATTTTGACCGACCAAATCAGCTGGTGAAAGCCCAGCTCGCCAGAGTACAACAGTTCCCGCCGTTCAATGATGCACGAGTCGAACAGCTTATTCTAATCGCCTCGATGGTCGAGAATATGGTGACCTTTTTAGCATCTGCTTACTACGAACAACATCTAGCCAATCCCACACTACTCGAGGAGCTTGTTACAAAATTACCAATGATCAAGGGTTTCGACAGGGCAAAACATGCCATGGACACACAGCCATATCTCACCTTTAAGCACCTTTCTACCTGGTTAAGCGAATTGTCCAAAGTTGTCCAGCTTATCCCACGCGGCAGAACAGCCGTTGCCGCAGAAGATCAGTCTACATATCCACGCAGAGTGCTGCACACCACAGAGAGGAATAGTACCGAGATGAAGCGAATTAATGAAGCTGTATGCGCCCTTAGCGAAGCGAATCACGCGTGTCTGTGATTCATTTAAAAATTTAATCATTTCGAATAGGTGAAGCCTCGTCAAGGATAAGCACCTTTGTTTCCCTTGCCTCAAATTTGGCCATGGTACTGCATCTTGTCGCAATCGCAAAAGGTGGGATGTGAATGGGTGCCGTAGGTTCCACCACCAGCTGTTACATGAAGGCAATGAAAGATTACATAGTTTCCGCACACAGAATTCCTATTTCACATATCACCAGTCGTTTTGCTGGGTCCACGAGGAGAAAAGCGGGTGCATGCCATGTTTAATGAAGGCTCACGGGTTGGAAAACGAGATAGCAACGGAGTTATGCTTCTCAGTCAAACCGGGATCTTTGACTTTACAGTGGTGGATGTGGATGATCAGTGAGTCATCCAGAATGCTCAATGTTGCCGTAGACATCCGTGGAATTGAAAAAGTGTCCCTTTCTTCTCAATGAGAAATGTGAGAACGGTACCAAAGCTTGGCCTACCGATTCAATCCTTCGACAAAGAAGGACTATATCATTTAAGGAACATTCCCGTCAGGAGTTACAAAGACGCCAAACCGGTACTGCTCATTGGGCTGGATAATTATCATCTGGGAGCTTCAATAAGTGCCGCCGTCGGAGGAGCTCAACATAAAGTGATCGCAACAAACACTAAGCTAGGTCGGGTTACCTATGGACCATAGAGTGACGACAATTGTTCTTCATATTCGTGAAGATGATACCTTCAGTAAACTGGATAAATTGGTTGAGTCCTATTTCACAGTGGAAAATTTTGTAGTACAAAGGTCAGAAAGAATAATGGAATCTAACGATGACGCGTGAGCGAGACGGATTTTACGAGAGACAACACATCGGGTAGGAAAGTAGTTCGAAACTGGTTTATTATGGCGACAAAATGATTTTACCATGGCCGAGAACTTTCAGATGTGGGCAAAACGTTTACGCAACCTAGAAAAAAAAATTAAAAGGGAACCGGAAAAGGATATGCAAAGAGGTAACAACCAATGATTGTCGAATTTGGTACCTGCCTCATTTCGGAGTCATCAATCCACATAACCCGAACAAGCTTAGAGTCGTTGTTGACGCCGCCCCCGAAGTGCGGGACATCTCACTAAATTCAATATTGCTAAGAAGCCCAGAGCAAGCTAAACCGCTTTTGTCAATCGCTTTCAAATTTCGCCAAGGTATCATTGGCGTGGCCGCCGACAACAAGGAGATGTATTCGCATGTTAGAATTCGTGCTGAAGACCTCAATGTCCAGAGGTTCTTGTGGAGAGATGGACTTCGAGGCAAACCAGTTCGCACTTATGGCACGACATCGATGATATTTGGTGCCGAGTTAAAAACCTTAACGGTAGTTCCTTCAAGAATGAGTTTCCAGAGGCCGTCTGCCAGAGGATCGACTGACACCATTCGTTCGCCCATTTACATACACCTGTTTGGATTACTTTGGCCCTTTGCAGGTCTGTATTGGTCGCAGAAGAGAGAAACGATGGGTGGCATTATTCACCTGTCTTGCGACAAGAGCAATCCACTTAGAGCTTGTTGGAGACTTATCAACCGATGCTTTCGTTCTCTGCCTGAGAAATTTTATCAATCGTAGTGGAACTCCAGTTCGAATCAGAAGTGATAATGCAACTAATTTTATTGGAGCAGGGAAGGAGTCTACACCTGAATTGAGATTATTCGACACTAGCCAAATTCAGAAGGAAATGGCCAGCAAAGGTATAGAGTGGAAACATATTTGCCCCTTAAATCCCAGCGAAGGAGGTGCTTGGGAACGGATGGTGCAATCGGTCAAGAAGGTATTGGCTATGACGTTGAAAGAAGAGGCACCACGAGTGGAGACGTTACGAAGCCTACTAATCGAAGCCGAAAACATCGTTAACCCTCGGTCTCTCGATCTCTAACAGAACTACCACTGGATTCGGAAGAAGGCGAACCGCTGACTTCCTGGTCGGATGCGCTAACTTGACCCAGATGGTATACCTTGAAGGCACGCCCATATGTTGTCGGAAGCAGTGGAGAATTGCGCAACAGTTGAAATACCGATTTTCGAAGCCTTTGATCCACGAATATTTCCCTATGCTGACCAAACGAAGTAAGTGGCATGGATATGTTCCGCCTCTTGAAGCCGGTAACTTAGTTATAGTCTGTGACTCCAGCCAACCTAGGAGCAAATGGCAGCGAGGAAAGGTTGTTCGAGTATACCCAGCAAAGGGCGGACAAATGAGGAGTGCTGACATCAAAACATCCCAAGGTTCATTTCGCCTACCAGCTTCAAAACTAGCGCTGCTTCAAATTGATGGTGAATCTCTTCGAGGCTACACGAAGGGTGGGATGTCTCAGCAAATTGGCGGCACAGGTCATGGTCACGCAGATCTACGGTAGAGGCTTTGCATAAAATAAAGATATGCAAGCATTGGCCAATCAATGGGAAGTGGCGTTTTATTTGCATTCGGTGACAGCTTTGTCCGTTGGCATATATTACTTTCTTGCCGTTTGTTCAAACACTTAACAAGCAGTATTCGCCTTAACAAGCAGCAAAAAACAATTTCGAAACCATAAAAGGACAATTAATCAAGCAACCATCCAGCCTCAGCCGCCATCGCCATACAGGTACTTAGTTTTTTTATATTAATACTTTTTCATTTTTGCATTTAACAGTCCCCCTTTTCGTTTCTGGCATTAAGGTCAACTGTTGGGATATACGGGCATATAAGACTGATGATAGCGAATTTATTCCTCTAATGGATTGTCACCACTTGCATAAGGTGAATTAGAGAGAAAAGATGTAGAGATGGCGATGAACGTTGGTTTGGAATCCCTACGAAATAAAAACTTCGGCAGGGTATTTCATAAACGAGATACACGACTTAGGAATGAACCATGATATTACATGTCGATGTTGAAGGGGGTCAATTGGCAGAGCAATACCGTCATCTCGTATGACTTATATCGCACGGTTTAATTAAGTGGACAGAAGTAGAGTGTGGACCGACATAAGCATTAGACAAACTGTAGAATGAAGTTTTTAATTAAATTTCAAAACCTCGACTGTGACTCTTGTCTTTTTTTTTTATTTTTTTTCGGTTTTTGCGTCGATGTTATTTTCATATTCTACTCAATATTCTGTCACATGTTTCGCCTGTGTCGTAGGGTTTACAAACACTCCTCGTTCTTCTCTGCAATGCCGCGTTAGATTGCGCATTGCATTGCATACGGTTGCCGGCATTCTTCATCAAACCAGAGATAGTTCCACCGTGCCTCACCGTCTAGTTCAGACGGTTCGGATCGCTCCGCTTGGTCGCATTCGAAGCACATTTTCCCAAATATTCACGTGATAATTTCTCAGTGTCAACAAAACACACTGACTTCGTAAGAAACAATTTACTTCGCAATATATTTATCACTTCATAGTGGTGAAAGTGACGCGATTTTGGTTCGTCTTACCCTCATTAAAGTGAGATAATTTAAAAATCTAATAAAAACCTCATACCTTACCCGCCACGTCTTCTTGTGGATCTGCTGAATGCACTGTACGTATTAACTCAGAGGAAATAATTCCATGCAATGGAGTATGCAGGAAGGATTCCATTCCATCTGCATTGGCTTGAACAGAAATTGTAAAACTCATCTCAATGAGTATGAAAGTATATTCTGCTTCTTCTGTGTAGAATGCCGAACCTTCTTCCTGGCACTTGCAATGCTGGCTATAAAATGTAATAACCAGCAACTAGGTGGACTTGTGGACTCGGTCATAGAGCTGAAATCTGAAATTCAGTATATAAAAATAACCACAATCATTTCCGAGAGCTTTGATACTCCAAACAGCTCAATCGATCACAGCGTAATCACTCTAAGATCATCTGTTCAATCCCTGCACTCAAAAATTACAAAATTAGCAGATTTTGATAAGTCTCACTGTCCAAACTCCTTACCAGTGATTCAGTTAACGTCAATTCAACTGGGTAAAATTATGACTAGTCTGGCTGACCAATCCACTCTACTACACCTGAACCTTGCTGAACACATCAAAAACATCGGATCCATTCAGCATGACATCGATTTTCTTAGTGAGGAAGCTGTAACCACAATGCAGATATTGAAGGAATTAAAGCACATCTCTAATAAGCCGGATAAACCAGCATCTCCAGCTAGGCCCTGCAACAAATCTCTACACGACGAACTATAGCTATCACTTCCAACCACTGCAGTACCGACTCAATCTACAGCCGCTACCACCGAAGCATCCTTTCCACTCTCTGATAACCAATCCCTTCCCAAGACCATTACCGATAATTAGAGCTTTCGGGACATCCTGGATTCTTCCAGAATAGAACAACAGATTACAAAAAGTAAATAAAATGAGGGCAATCGTCGACTGTGAGCACTTTTTGGTCATAGACCTTTTTAAAACTTAAGTATCGACTGTTGAACGAAGAGAAACTACGATCTTCCCTGGAAAGAAGAATTATCGTAGATCGCCTTAACCTTCCAACGATGGAATCGATAATGAAAGCACGCAAAGGAAAAAGGCGAAAAAAAAATACATACCGACAAGCGCTGTAACGTAAAACAGTAGCAGCGAGGGAAGAGTATCGAGCTGAAAGACTGGAGGAAAAGAAAATTCTTCGTAGAAAGAAGAGGGTCTCACAACCTTCCAGCGCAAGGATATCGAAGAAAGTCGCTACAGAAAAAACCTTCGCCAGTTCTATAAGAAAACTAAACAACTGACAGTCGGCTTCAAACCCGGAACCAAGGCATTTCAAAACAGAGAAGAAACCTAGTCACCGACGGCGATGCACAGGGATTTGTAGATATGTATATGGAACATTTCCAGCAGCTCGTAAATTGACCGCAAATAGAGAGAGTCATAGGGCAGGAAGAGAACTTAATTCCAGTCGATGTAATAATCCCCCCCCCCCTCCCCCAGTTTAAAAGAAGTGGACTTAGCTATAAAAAAGCTAAAAAATATAAAAATAACAAAGCCTCCGGCATTGATGGTCTGCCCCCGGAACCTTTTCAGTGTGGAGATGATCTAATAGTAGGGAGCATGTACCAAATAATCAACTAGTTATTCTATTAGAATTTAGAAAACCCACCGCCCATAAATGTTTGACCGATCAGATGGGAGGCTCTCTATATTAACGAAATCGTAGTTAGTACAGTCATCGGCAGATATTGGCCAAAATCTAATATCCCTGATTCGTCATGAAGGCGCATCATCTCACAGAAATTCAAATCGATAGCACTATTCATTCGCGAGTTATCGTGGGCCAAAGAAAATAATAAAGGGATCTACCTACTCACACACACATCCACCCCCACCCCTACATGCACAGAGCGAGGAAAAAATTGCAAAAGTCAACAAAATCGACCGGACAAAGACCGACCAAACGGCCGCAAGTGACGATAGCAATACCTGGACAAAGGTCATCAAAAAGAAGAAGCAAATGCTCACCAAGGAGAAAACCCAACCCGACGCAATTGTACTAACAGTGAAGGGGGAACTTTCCTATGCAGAAATACTCCAGAAAGATAAAGCGAAAAACTCAGTGTTCTCGGTGAATCATTTACGAATATCCGACGAACCCTGAAAGACGACCTGCTGATGCAACTGAAGCAGGCAGGAGAAAAAGCAGACCAATTTAAAGAGATAATTGCTAAAACCCTTTGCGACACACCGCATTACTCTGGAAGTAAAGGACATCGATGAGCAAACGCGAAGGAGGAGATCTGCAAATCAGCCAGACAGCAACACCAGCTAAGTGGCATAGACAACGCAGTCATAATTAGTCTGAGAAATGCCTATGGACATACCCAAATTGCGATGATTAGTTTCCCTGCAGGTAGTCCATAGAAAATGCTAAAGTCAGACAGAATCAAAATTGGATGGGTAAACTGTTGCTTCCGGGAACGAAAAACCCTAACTATATGCTTCAGATGTCTTGAATTCGGCCACGCCCATGCAAAAATGAGGTGAACCGCTCCAAGCAGCGGTAGTAGAAAATGTGGGGAAGAAGGCCATATAGCCAAAGGTTGCAACAAAGACGAGCTTTTGTTAAGACAAAGAAAACGACCGATCAAGTCAAACAATATGCTCTGGTTGTTAGATGAGAACTGTCTTTATTGCTTCATATTAAAACTAACTTGGCCTAAACTTACATGCTATGCTTACTAATACTTATACAATAATTCTCTCATACTTCATAGAATTCTATATACTCGTATATAACACTTCTTCCCTTTTTGAATAAAAGTTCATAATTGCTTTTGGTTTTATCAAACGTGCAGAAAAAAATTCACTTATATTAATTTATGTAAAGATACAATGTTATTTATCATATTATTTTATCTATAAACCGTTCTCATGTTTTGTGATTTTAATTTTATTCTTTTAGAACATCTGAGTGTAACATTCGAGTGAGGGTCAATAAGTCCGTGACTTTTGGATTAAAACACAGATTTTTTGATAAAAAAATAATTTTATTTTTCAACGTAGTCTCCCTTGAGCTCTATACACTTTGTCCAACGCTTCTCCAATTTTTTTATCCCTTCCAAAAAAAATGATTTGTCGAGGTCCTCAAAATAGGCCTTTGTTTGCGAGATGACTTCATCATTGGAGTCAAATCTTTTTCCACCAAGCCATTTCTTCAGGTTTGGGAACAAGAAGTAGTCGCTCGGAGCCAAATCTGGAGAATAGGGTGGATGAGGGAGCAATTCATAGCCCAATTCATGGATTTTTGCCATGGCAACTGCACATGTGTGCACCCTTGCATTGTCTTGGTGGAAAAGAACTTTATTCTTGGCCAAATGAGGTCGTTTTTTTTTCAAATCGTCATTGAATCGGTCCAATAAGTTGGCATAATATTCCCCATTGATTGTTCTTCCCTTTTGAAGGTAGTCAATGTGGATTATCCCGCGTGCATCCCAAAAAACAGTCGCCATAACTTTATTGGCTGACAAACCCACCTTGGCCTTCTTTGGCGCCGATTCACCCTTAGAAACCCACTGTTTTGACTGTTCTTTGTTCTCTGGTGTGTTGTGATGGATCCATGTTTCGTCCACGGTAACAAAACGGCGCAGAAACTCCTCCATATTGCGATTAAACAACGCCAAACCTTCCTGTGAAGTTGTTACGCGATTGCGTTTGTGGTCGACTGTGAGCAAACGCGGCACCCATCTTGCGGAAAGCTTTCTCATGCCCAAGTGATCATTCAAAATTGAAACCACTGAGCCATGCGAGATCCCTACGGCTTCCACAATCTCTCGCACTTTCAATCTTCGGTCGGCCAACACCATATCGTGAATTTTTTCGATTGTTTCGGGTGTAGAGACCTCAACTGGGCGTCCAGGACGTTCGGCATCTTCAGTGCTTGTACGGCCACAACGAAATTCAGTAAACCACTTTTTTACCATTGAAATCGATGGTGCAGAGTCCCCATAGTATTTATCAAGCTTAGCCTTGGTCTCGGTAATGGTTTTTTTTCGCAAGAAATAATGCTTAATAAGCACACGAAATTCACTTTTTTCCATTTTCTCCTCAAATTAGTGAGTAGTCTGATAAAAATAGCTGTCAAACACAAACTAACTGACGCAGAAAGTTTAAATTTTGACAGGAGTCAACTGACAGATGCCTGTTGACAGGAGCAGTATTGCTGTCGTTTTTTCTTCAGTTTGATTATCATTATCGGTATCCGGTTTCTTTTATTTTTGTTCAACAATTCTTCTGTATTTCTTATTGGGTGCTCTATAGGAATTCTAATATTTGACGGTGAAAATCTCACCTTTTTTATATGATAAGCTTTCTTCAAATCACCTACATGTGCCGTTCTCCTAACACCATTTACATCTATTTCATATATACTTCTACTTAACTGCTTGACTATCTGTGCTAGTACATAATTACAATAATCTTTATAAACGTTTCTATATCATACAATCTCATTCGGCTTAAACTTACAAATTTCATTTATAGTAACCTCCTTGGCTTTCCTAATTTGAGTTTTTACTTCTGTATTATGTTCTTCAGTTGTTTTCTCATTCCTCTTCCCTTTTAATTCATTACTAACCGATTTTCTGTTTAAGTTATTAAGCAATGTATTAGGTGTATATTTGAAAATTAATTGTGCTGGAGATCTATGCATCGTTGTAGTCGGGGTATTTCTATATTGAAAAAGAAAATTGTCAATCTTCCATTGCATCGGCAAACTTTTCGTTTCCGGATCTATTAAAAAAATTTTTAAAGAACGTTTTAGAGTTTGCACTGCTCGTTCGGCTAATCCGTTAGATTGCGGATGATATGGTGGCGATTTCAAGACTTTAATTGAGTTTTTAGTAACTATTTCTTTTAGCAGTCCAAAATAAGAGAATATTGTTCGCAAGGTTGATACAAGTGATTGAGCCGTATTGCGATGAAATAACTTGACATCCATAAATCTTAAGTAGGCATCTATTAACACCAAGAAATTATAACTTTCCAACTGACAAAAATCTAAGTGAATTCTATCTAAAGGTTTCTGAGCTCTAGGCCACGGATTAAGATCGGCTGACTTCTTTTTATTTTCAGTCATTGCACACACTTTACACTCTTTCACATAATTCTCCACATCACTATCCATACCTATCCACCAAACATACGCTCTTCCCAATTCCTTCATTCTAGCCATACCAATATGCCCATCATGTAAGTACCTTAGAATTTGAGTTTTAAGATTTGAAGGAACTATAACTCTTTCTCCATAGAACAAACAACTTCCGCAGCCAAACATTTTTGTCTTTGAAAATAGCACCTTACATCCCTACTAGTAATTAATTCCGGCCAACCACTCATCACATAACCATATATTTTGCTTAGAGTCGGATTCTGTCTAGTAGCATCAGCCACATCTCCTAATGTAATAGGTAAATCGTTAGACACGTTAAACCAATTTATCATAAAAAATTCGTCACCTGTATTCTCATTTAGTGGAAGTCTTGATAACGCGTCAGCGTGTTGCATTTTATTACCTGAACGATATTGTACTTCATAATCATACATGGATAACTCAATGGACCACCTTTGCAAACGACTAACGGCAATAGCAGAATTTCCCTTTTTACCATTAAAGATTTCTTGTAACGCTTTGTGGTCTGTACAAATAGTGAATCGTTTGCCGTAAATATACTTATGAAATTTCCTCACTGAAAACATAATACCTAACGCTTCTTTATGCGTTTGAGAATAGCCCTGCTCCGCTTTATTTAATGTACTTGGCACGAAATAAACTGGTCGCTCTTGTCCGTCAATAATATGTGATAATACACCACCTATGCCATACGGACTAGCGTCACAACTGATCACTATAGGTTGGTTTGGATCATAATGGGCGAGTAACTTGTTTTCCAGCAGTAACTTTTTGCTTTTCCGAAAAGCTTTCTGACACACATCTGTCCATTTAGAAGGCTTATTTTGTTTTTTCAAAGCATCGTATAGCTGATGCAGCTCACCCGACAAATGTGGAACAAAATGTGAGTAATATTGAAGTAACCCTAAATATGACCTCAATTTGGTTTCCGAATCCGGTGCAGGAGCATTCCAAATCGCTCGAATCATCCGCAAATTAGGACGAATTCCATCTGCACTAATTCGGTGACCTAAATACTCCACCTCACATTCAAAAAACTTACACTTCTTCTCATTTACCCTAACATTATACTTCTCTAATCGTTTCAAAACCTTATCCAAATTTTCATAACACTCTTCGAAAGTTGACCCAGCTACCAATACATCATCTAAATACGTTTGTACCTTATCCAAGCCACTAAGAATTTGGTCCATTACTTTTTGAAATGTCGCTGGTGCTATACTGACTCCAAAAGGTAGTCTGTTATACCTGTATAGTCCCACTGATGGTGAATCTAGAAGCTCTCGTTAACCTGCCTGCCCTGTTTCTGAATGAACGATCTGGAAATCTTGTTATCCTAGGTGATTTTAATCTAGATATCTTATGTTCGAACTCCGTTTCTGATTCCTACCAAGCGCTTATGGCTGAACATGGTTTTTTATCTTTTATTGCTGAGCCTACTAGACCAATTGCAGGCACCTGCCTCGACCATGTTTTTGCTCGTTTGGAGAATATTGGTGTGGATTCCCTTGCTGGCATTAACTTGGATCTACATATAAGTGATCATTGTATGACGGGAATCCTTTTTGAAAATATAACATGCAGGAAATCTAACGTGTCATCTGAAACCAGCTTTGATAAAATTAACTTTCCTGAATTGAACAATAGGCTACGTTATGAATATTGGGAAAGTGTTTATGTTGAAGGAAATGTTTCTTCAGCTTATAGTGTATTTCTTAGTATTCTGAAAAACTACATAAGCGCATCTACTTGCACACAAACACACAAAAAATCGGAGTGTCGCCTTAAGCCTTGGATAACTCGTACCCTTATCAAAAAAATAAATATCAAAAACAAACTAAGAAAAAAATGTTGGAAACATCCTTTTAACACCAATTTAAAAAATCGTTTTGATAAATTCTGCACAAAAGTGACAAAAGAAGTTAAAAAAGCTCGGGATGACTATTTTCGTTCGAAAATACAAGCGGCAAGTGGAAATCTTAAGAAAGAGTGGCAAGTAGTTAATAGTATTGTTAGTCGGAAAGTGTGTACTAACGCAGATCCTATTGTACTTAAAAATGGAAGTATTAAGATTTCAAATCCTTTGGAAATAGCTAATGAGTTCAGCAATTACTTTGCTTCCATTGGACAAACTTCTTTTCCAAGTAACTCGCAAATTTCATGTAACTGTTGCCCTAAGGCTGGCTCTCAAAACAACTGTTCTAGCAACAGCTGCATGTTTAAGTTCATTACGGGATTGGAATTACTAAAAACTATTAATTCCCTTCCTAATTCCAATTCACATGGTAAGGATAAAATATCGAATTTGGTACTCAAGTACATTGGACCCAACTTAGTAGATATTTTAACTTACCTTTTTAATTTTAGTATTATGTCCGGTACCTTTCCATCTGAACTTAAATGCGCTGTAGTGATTCCGTTATTTAAGAAGGGCAGCAGGACCGATAAATCAAACTACAGACCAATATCTTTACTGCCATCAATTTCAAAAGTTTTTGAGAAAATAATTAAAACGAGAATATTAACTTATCTCAATCATTATAATTTTTTCTCTCCTATCCAGTTTGGTTTCAGAACTGGTCTCTCCACTGAGGATGCTCTAGTGGACTTTTGCTCCTTCTTATATAAGGGACTAGATAAAAAACAGTTTTGCGCAGGCCTTTTTGTGGATATAATTAAGGCGTTTGACATGGTTGACCACGTCATACTATTAGATAAACTATGTAAGGTCGGTTTCAGAGGATTCATATACAATTGGTTTGAGTCTTATCTTAAAGATAGAATGTAATATGTAAAAATTAGAAGCAATATAAGCAGTTCAAAAACCAATAACCTAGGAGTACCCCAAGGTTCTGTACTTGGCCCAATTTTATTAATAATTTACATAAATTCCTTATTTTCTCTTGCATTCATAGGTAAAATTACAGCTTTTGCCGACGACCCTGGAGTTGCATATTGTTCAGCCAGTCCGCTAGATCTAATCGCTGATATAAACCATGATGTTTTCCTACTTAGATGCTGGTTTGCTAATCACAAACTTATTGTTAGTAGTAAAACTAAGTTGATGTTTATTCGTCTTACTGAGCAAGAGTACCCCGACTTAGACATAGTATTTCATTCTAATGTCTGCCCGTGTCACGACTTGCTATACAGCCAATGGAGAACCCAAGATGGTAAAACCTTCAACAGGAATATTAACTGCAGTATTGATTGTTTCAAAATTGAAGGTGTAGATAATTTCAAGTACCTTGGTGTTACAATCGATCAAAACTTGAACTGGTCCAAGCACATTTCTGCCTTAAAAAAAATATCTTCTTTCTGCTACTCGTTGCCTTTTCCGCCTTAGAAAGTATTGCTCTCTTAACACGTTGAAAAGGTTTTATTATGGTGTATTCCAATCCAGATTGCAATATGGGATTTGTAGTTGGGGTGGCGCTTATATTAGTAAACTGCAGCAATTAACTGTCCCTCAAAAATCTGCAATTCGTAGTGTTTGTGGTTTTCACTGTAATCCGCACACAATGGACCTTTTCAGGGCCTTGAATATTCTCCCTTTGCGCCATTTATTCTATTTTAAAGTCATTAAGGTCTTTTTCATGAGAGGCGGGTACCTGAAGAGTCCAATTTCTGACTTTCGCAGCCTACGCAGCCATTCAAACTTTGTTGTAAATGTCCCTGTGTTTCGCACTACTAGTTACAGAAACTTCTACTCCATTGTTTCATGCAAACTTTTAAACTTTTTAACAGTTTGCCCTTACAAATTCGATCCATAAGAAATTTGTCCACATTTTCTAAATTAGTTAAATCATGGCTTCTTAGTTTTAATCATCATGAAATCGAAACTCTTCTAAGTTATTCAATTTAAAATATTGTAAAGTAAATAAATAAAAGAAAAATAAAAGAATAGAAATGATTTGCTTATTTGCTCAACTATGTATTTACCTATTTCTGCCATTTACATTAGATTTTGTATATATCCGCTATTAATTTGTTAAAGATTCTTTTTTTTTCTTCTTTCCTCTTTCTCTTGAATTGAACTTCTGTTTTTCTATATACCTTTGTACACCCCACACAAAGTGAATTTTTTATGCCACATCGTCTCTATTTTTCATAAATAAAGGTGTCACTAACTATTCTATATGTATCAAATGCATGTAAAATCGTATTCTAAATTTGTAACTTTTGTATATACATATGAATAAAAAAATTTGAATAGAAATTGAATTATGTGTATTCACAGTCAATAATTCCTTTGATCTATCACTTACTGCCAACTGCTGATACGCACCTGCCAAATCAAGCACACAAAAGAAATTGCTTCCCCTTAATGATGCCAAGAGATCATCTATCACCGGCAGTGGATAATGAACGGTATCAACGAAGCGGTTAATAGTCACTTTGCAGTTCATGCAAATTCTTAGACTACAGTCTTTTTTTGCCACTGAGACGATGGGAGTAGCCCAACGACTATGCGTAACTGACTGAAGAATTCCTACACTGCACAAACGCTCTATCTCTTGTTCAACTTGATTTCTCATCCCAAAGGGCACAACATACGGCTTTAAAAATACGAGGGCGGGTCAATAAGTCCGTGCATTTTTGAATTTCTGACCTCTTTACTGAAACAGCAACACTGCTCCTGTCAACAGGCTCCTGTCAAAATTTAAACTTGCTGCGTCAGTTAGTTTGTGTTTGACAGCTATTGTTATCAGACTACTCACTAATTTGAGGAGAAAATGGGAAAAAGTGAATTTCGTGTGCTTATTAAGCATTATTTCTTGCGATTTCAATGGTAAAAAAGTGGTTTACTGAATTTCGTTGTGGCCGTACAAGCACTGAAGATGCCGAACGTCCTGGACGCCCAGTTGAGGTCTCTACACCCGAAACAATCGAAAAAATTCACGATATGGTGTTGGCCGACCGAAGATTGAAAGTGCGAGAGATTGTGGAAGCCGTAGGGATCTCGCATGGCTCAGTGGTTTCAATTTTGAATGATCACTTGGGCATGAGAAAGCTTTCCGCAAGATGGGTGCCGCGTTTGCTCACAGTCGACCACAAACGCAATCGTGTAACAACTTCACAGGAAGGTTTGGCGTTGTTTAATCGCAATATGGAGGAGTTTTTGCGCCGTTTCGTAACCGTGGACGAAACATGGATCCATTACAACACACCAGAGAACAAACAACAGTCAAAACAGTGGGTTTCTAAGGGTGAATCGGCGCCAAAGAAGGCCAAGGTGGGTTTGTCAGCCAATAAAGTTATGGCGACTGTTTTTTGGGATGCACGCGGGATAATCCACATTGACTACCTTCAAAAGGGAAGAACAATCAATGGGGAATATTATGCCAACTTATTGGACCGATTCAATGACGATTTGAAAAAAAAACGACCTCATTTGGCCAAGAAAAAAGTTCTTTTCCACCAAGACAATTCAAGGGTGCACACATGTGCAGTTGCCATGGCAAAAATCCATGAATTGGGCTATGAATTGCTCCCTCATCCACCCTATTCTCCAGATTTGGCTCCGAGCGACTACTTCTTGTTCCCAAACCTGAAGAAATGGCTTGGTGGAAAAAGATTTGACTCCAATGATGAAGTCATCTCGCAAACAAAGGCCTATTTTGAGGACCTCGACAAATCATTTTTTTTGGAAGGGATAAAAAAATTGGAAAAGCGTTGAACAAAGTGTATAGAGCTCAAGGGAGACTACGTTGACAAATAAAATTATTTTTTTATCAAAAAATCTGTTTGACCCGCCCTCGTATTTGTGTCGCGTCCGGTCTCACACTTATATTAACCTCGAAACTTTTAATTGGTTCATTAAAATCCCCTGAAAATACCTTTCCATATTTAACTTTAAGCTTTTCCACCAAAAAAAATCTTATTTTCCGAATTAATATTTATCAAATTTAAATTCATTTTGTCTTTTTTTAATTTTCTAGTTTTAATGTTTGTAATAAAACATTTTTGCCAATTAGGGTAAAGTACACCAATCCAATTTCTTCCCAACAACGGGCGGAAATACGAGTATTTGTTGGTTCTTAAAATCACCAAATGCAAAGCATGCAACTTACGAGTATTTACCTTTTCAGGATCTTCTACATTAACTAATAGAGCTCCGACCACATCGACTTTTTCTCCAGTCACTACCTGTAATATTTTAGAACATTGTGTTATAGAAACATCGCTAAAGTATTTTTTATAATCATTTATATGAACTAGAGACGCACACGCACCAGAATCAACTTCAAAGTTAATTAGCATATCATTAACACATATTTCAGCAATTAAAGGCTCGTCTAAACTTAAATTATTTATATAACCAATACTCAGCGTCTCATCCCCCGTTTCTTCTTCTTCCTCGGTTCCCTTTGATAGTGATTTTATCTGCTTCGGCTGCTGCCTACTTTCCTGTTGTTTGTTGTTTGTTTTTACACTGGACCAGCAATCGCGTGCAAAATGTCCCCATCGCTTACATCGAAAGTATTGTACTTGTGCGGCACCACGGGAAAAACTCCTTGCTCTATCTCTATTACCGCTTCTGTGTTGAATTTCTCTTGGCGATCTGTACTTACGGTTATGATTATGATTCCATGTACTCATACTCTTGCTTTCTAGAGAAGTATATCGGCGTGAAGATCTATGTGTTGATCGTATAGCATTGGTGTTTATGGGATTCATCATCCTAATCTCACTCTCTGTCATTTCCATTGTTGCTGCAAGCTCTTGAGCTTTGTCGAGTGTTAATTCCGGCTCGTTTAGTAAACGCTCTTGAATTTTTTCGTTTTTAATACCGCAAACCAACTTGTCTCTTAATGCTTCTCCGAGAAACTCTTGAAAATTGCAAGTCTTTGCCAGGAATTTTAATTCGACAATATAATCAGCCAACGACTCGTTATGCTTTTGATCTCGCTTATAAAATTTAAAGCATTGTGCGATGACGTTGGTTTTAGGCGCGAAGTACGATGAAAGCTTTTGAATAATTTCGTCATACTTAAGTGTAGCGGGATCCGTTGGAGACGCAAGGGAGTTAAGAATTTTGTATAACTCTCCTCCAATCATACTTATAAAAAAAGACACCTTGTCTTCGTCGGCTGAAATCCTATTTAACTTCAATAGCTGCGTCATGCGCTGCTGATACAATTTGAAGTCGTCTCCAATATTGAAAAACTCAATGTTCCCCATCAATGCAGTTGTCGGCAGTGCTCCGATATTCATTTTAGCGTCCTCCGCAGTAGAAACCATGTTCCTTGGTAACTAAATTATCTTCTAGTTTTTTTTTTTGTTTTTTTTTTTTATTACTCATTAATCACTTTACAACTTTTAGTCTTTTACTCGTAGGATGAACACTTTATCCTCGTCGCCATGTGTTAAGACAAAGAAAACGACCGATCAAGTCAATAATTCTCTCATACTTCATTTAATTCTATATATATAACAGCTTTTTTACTTCTGCAAGAGGGACAACCCGGAGAACGCTAAGAATGTAGCCGGTAGCAGCAAATGCCCGGTTGTCAGAAGAGCCATTACCAGCAAACAACCATGAAGATAAGATTAACCGATTAACCTTAACCACCGGACATCCTGGAACAAACGGCTAGAGACGAAGAAAGCATAAGTGCAGATGCACGTGTAAGATCTACAGTGGTTATAAGCGTTGCATGGGCAACAGAGTGGAGTACCAGGCTGAACAATGCCAGCGAATCTTGAAACCACCAACAAATTGGAACTTTCTCAAGCAAGAATCAATGATCTTTTTGCGAAAAAAAATTGCTATCCACAATGCCAAATGTAAACTAGTTGGAAATGCCAAAAGCTAAAACCCCCAGTTCCTCGAAATATGTACGAGGGTTGTCTGAAATGAAACGTAAAATCATTACAAAAAATAGTATAACTCCATACGCGAGTTGTCTGAAAAGTCCGAACAATGATACAAGACATTTTTTCTCAAATTTTTTTTTTATTTTTCTACATAGTCTCCTTTTTTTTTATAATTTACGCGCGCCTAAGGGGTTATGAATACCCTTATACTATTTCTATGGCGAGGGCGGAAAGATAGAAGGAGGAGAAAGGAAAGTTTGTGATGTAGTGGTTTGAAACTCAGGTGTGTTTGGTTTCGATATTGACTCTCCAAGGGTGGGAGTCCGAATAGGACGGAGAGATTTTTCTTCTCTCGGAATGTGAGGTTGTGAATTTTAACGGTTGTTTTGTCCTTGAGGACCCTACAACAGCCAAATCTACATGTCAGTGTTATGTGCCTTTACACGCAGATTTTTCTGACTGAGTTCCAATTACACAAATGAAAACTTGCTGTGGCTAGGATTCGAACCTTGACCTTGAGAGTGAGAAGCGATAGCTAGTACCACTACACCACGGCCACCCCCACACTCTACACACCTCTCCCAGCGGTACTCCCATCTCTCTAACCCGTCCAAATAGTACTTGGAGTTATTCTCTGTAAAATAATTGTTCACGAAGGTGATTGCCTCCTCATTTGATGAAAATCTCTGTCCTCCGAGCGCAGTTTTTAGATGAGGGAACAAAAAGAAGTCGCTTGGGGCTAGATCTGGTGAATAAGGCGGATGGTAAAGCAGTTCAAACAGTAATTCGAGGATTTTCGCCATGGCAACCTCAGCGCGCTGAGGTGTGAGACGCGCGTTGTCTTGGTGAAACAGGATTTTCTTTTTCTGCAAATGTGGCAGTTTTTCCGCAATTTCTGCCTTCAGCAAGTAATGATGCGTAGTATGCTCCTGTAATGGTTTTTCCTTTTTGAAGATAATCGATTAAGATAACTCCTTTACTATCCCAAAAAAACAGTCGCCATCACTTTCCCAGCAGAAAAAACAGTTTTTGCTTTTTTTGGAGCCGGCTCGGGCATATAATGGTGTATCTACGAGTAAGTTTCATCTACAGTAATTAATCGGCGCCAAAACTCGGATTTATTGCGCCTAAACTGCGCCAACAGAGCGTTGGAAATGTTCATTCGAACACGTGTTTTGGCCAAACGTAAGCAAACGCGGCACCCAACGCGCGGACAGCTTTCACATGCCTAAATCTTGATTTAATATGTAACAAACACGTTCTTTGGACATTTTCATAACTTCTACTATCTCTCACTTTAATTCGGCGGTCGTCTAACACCATTTGGTGAACTTTAGCAATGTTATCGTCAGTGTTTGCAGTTTTTGAACGTCTCGAACGTTCATCATCTCCCAAGCTCTTACGGCCACTTTTAAATTCAGCTGCCCAAAATTTCACTGTGGTAAATGATGGTGCAGAGTCCCCGTACACAGAGTTCAACTCATTTTGCGTAGGCGTATTGCCTTTAAAAAACAAGAATTTAATAACAGCTCGATACTCAGTTTTTTCCATTTTCACAAAAAACACTCACATCGACTCACTCAAACGACTGTCGGAACTTCGGTAAGTACTCGTAACTGTCAAAAGATGCACAACTAGCATTCACTAGCTTTTATTGACGAGTGCCGCTATCTTTACGTTGCGGTCAGACTTTTCAGACAACCCTCATAACTTGGAGGTCATGACTTCTAATAGGGAATCGTTTTAAAGTCTCTTCTATCGTTCGAATATAGAAGTTCTCCCAGAGTAACATAATTTCTAAATTTTGCTCCTCAGTAAAATTTTGTAGGAGCTGTTCACATTCTGGCCCAACGTAAATGGCTTTGTGGTCAATTATATGTACTATTTACGAAATCACTTACTGTTAAGAAGCCAGTAATTTATCGAAATCTCCTTTAATGAGATTTTAGGCTAGTTTAAGTAAGATCTTTTTCGACTCATTGTAGAGGAGGTGCAACAAAATTTGATTACTCTGACAAAGTCATTAAAGTACTTTAGGACAAACTTCAAGAAGTAGAAAAAGCTTTAATTTTCAAGTCTGCCAAACTTTCATATATATTTGCAGCCTTCGATATCTTTGTTTCTGGAGAGTCTAATAAGAATAAATGCTGAAGAACTGTCCAATTCTCTAATAACCTCACTACGCAGGAGTGGAGTACCTACAAGCCACCTTATTTTAGACGGACTTAAAATTTTTCTTTTTTCTGCGTTAAAATAATGTTGGAACTCCTCCAGATGCTTTTTGTATTTTCCCCTCATTTTGTTCTAAAACAGAGAAGATTCCCCTTTCGTCAAATTTTGAACTGAAATCCCCCACGAAAAGGGGAATTCCCCACGATCTGTTAACACTGGTTCACCCTATTCAACTTGAAATACGTATATTTCTTTCTTCATTCGTTATTTTCGTTTCAAATTACAAGTAAACGGGTATGTTTTTTGTACTGTGGTAGCGCAACTCAGAGTATGCAAAAACAAAATTTTGAAAATAGAAAATTTTACAAATAAAATCAAATAAAAATGACACACGCAAATTCATTTCGATTCGACACGTTGTCGAAAAATAACTACGAGACATGGAAGATACAAATGGAAGCCATTTTAATTAAAAATGAAGCATGGTCGTATGTAAGCGGGGAGATACCAAAACCCAAATTGAAAGTAGGTACTCGTAATGATACGCAAACAGATGCATGGATGTTACAAGACCGCAAGGCAAAATCCGATCTCATCTTGTCAATCATCGGAATTTAGCCAGATCCGAGGATGCATAATCTCCAGGAACATTTGGTTGAAATTGGAGACAATATATGCCTCTAAAGGACCTGCGCGAAGAGCAATATTGCTGAAACAACTCACGAAAGCAACGTACGGTTGCATTATCTTCGACGGAGGCTGAGTACATGGCGGTCAGCGGTGCTAGTAGAGAAGCAGTATTTCTCCTTAAGTTCCTCGAAGAATTGGGTTTTGACAACATGTGCAACGTAAAGATGTACAACGACAATCAAGGAGCTCTGAAGTTCGCTGAAAATCCTGTTTTCCACGTTCGGTCGAAACACATCGAGAATACAGGGTGAATGACTCGAACTCCAACTTTTTAAAATGCTATAATTTTTTTATTTTTTGATAAATTTCATTGTGCCAAAGCAAAAAATGTTGGAAATTACATCAATTTTCAAATTGTATCCGTAGTTTTCAATATGTCCACCTTTGGCGCGAATAATGACCTTGAAACGGCCGAAGAAAGCATCGCACGCTGAACGCAAGTGGCTCTGCGGTATTTTGGCCCATTCCCGGCGAAATGCTTGTTTGAGGTGGTCCAAACTTTGGTATTTTTTAGTGCTAACCTTCGCCTTCAACAGACAGAGAAATCCAACGGATTTGCATCCGGAGAATTTGCAATCCATTGTGTCGAAGAAATGAAGTGTGGAACATTGTTTTTTAACCAATCTTGATTGACGCGCGCTTTGTGAGACGGTGCCGAGTCTTGTTGAAATGTCCACGGTCTCCGACCGAAATGATTGTTTGCCCAAGGCTTCAATATTGCCTCTAAGACAGTTTCACGGTATACGACCGCATTAATTTTGACACCACGGTCCAAAAATACGAGCGGAGAGCGACCATCGGCGGTTATGGCGGTCCAAATCATCACCATCGGTGCTGCCTGCTTTCTGGTGGCCATCCGAAGGTGTAAATCTTTGAAGGGCCTCTCTGGCAAGTAAACTCGGTCATTTTGTTTGTTGATATATTGCTCGATAACAAATGGCGACTCATCGGAAAAAACCAAATTCGGGAACGCACCACTTTCGTGAAAACGTAGCAACTCCTTCGCTCTTTCGACTCTAACTTTTTTCTGTTTTCTAACTTCAATGGCTTGAGCCCAAGCTCATTTTTCAGTATGTTTTGCATCCGTTCCAACGATATGTTGAGCTCACGAGCCATTTTTCTTCCACTTCGACGCGGATTTCGCTCAATTCAAGTCTTCGCTTTCCGAACCATTTCTGCCGATGTTGCTGTTTTTTGATGACCACCTCCATGGCGTTTTGCAACGCTGCCAGTATCACGGTAACGAGCTATGGTTCGAGACACAAATGATTTATTCACGTTGAGGTGCTGGAGGGCTCAAATGATATCACGTTTGAATTCCATCGCGGATAAAAATTTTTCAACACAACTGATACGCAAATCGTTTAAAAGGCTTGTAAATAATAAAATTATCTGTCATGTGTCAAAATTTGAGCTCACTGTCATGAACGGTTTGGAAATTATAGCAGTCTGAAGTTGGTTGCAGTTCAAGTCATTCAGGGTGTAGACATCACTTCATTCGAGATGCACTGAAGAACCGGCCGATATCTCTAGAAAATCTACCAACGGAAGAAATGGTTGCAGACGTTCTCACCAAATCCCTTCCCAGACCGAATCATGAAAAATGCTTATTAGGACTTGGACTTCATGACCTTCGGGTCACGAATTGAGAGGGGGTATTGGACAAATACAATTGGTGTCCCTCGCAGAGCCATCTACATCTCAGTTCATAATTCAACGTAGCGTAGTAATTAATTTCAGCCTACTTTCATAGGAAGATAATATAGGTGGATCGGCCCAAGGTAGACTACGAAGTGCGAAACGAATAAACCTACGTTGGACGGCTTCGGTTTCTTGAATGTGGATTTGTTTATAGGGTGGCCAAACTTGGCTGGAATATTCGGGGAGAGACTTTACAAAAGTGATGTACAGGGACCTTGTGACATAAGGGTTCGAAAATTATTTTGACCAGCGTTTGATAAAGCTTACTGCAGAGTTAGCGTTATTAATAATGCTGTCAATGTGTGCGTCGAAATTTAATTCTCTTTCACAGATTATTCCTGTATCCGTACTTCGATAGTGGAAGGAATTGACTCATCGCAGATGAATTAGTTTCTTAAAAGGGGGCGTAAACGTTTGCGAGAATAGGTTTCGCCATACCGAAAACTTATTTAAGTCTTAAGTCGTCTTGTAAGCAATCGGAGTCAAAAGGCAATGAAATGACTTTGGAAATTCTCATGTCATCAGCGAAAATAGAAAGTTAAAATGAAATTTATATCGTTAGGATAAAAATTATTGGTCCAAGATGACTACGCTGAGGGACACCAGATGTTGCTTAATGGGGTCGGATATTGAGGATCTGAAAATGACTCTCTATTCTCGGACTTCTAAATAGCTCATGCTACAAATTGGGGGTAAAAATCAAGAAATTTTGTCGAATGCCTGGCTAAAATCTGTGGAAATTGCATCGACTTCATTACTGTCTTCTAAAGCACAAAGCGTCCTAAAGACGAACTCAATTATGTTAGTTGTGGTTGATTTACCTTTCATGAAACCCTGTTGACTTGTGCAGATAATTTGGCTACATTACGGAAGCAGTTCTTGATAGGCCATGGTTTCGAAAAGTTTTGGTAAGCAAGAGAGTTTTGGTAAGCAAGAGAGTTTTGGTAAGCAAGAGAGTTTTGGTAAGCAAGAGAGTTTTGCTATGCGCCTGGAATTATCAACTTCGGCATTACTTCTTTTTTTATGAATTCCCTATTCATATATAAGATTCCTTCCATAGGGAAGGAAAAGTACCTGTTGAAACAGACAGGTCAAATAGATCAGCTTAGAAAACTATTTTTTTAATTGATAAACAAAAAAATTTGGAATGGTTTTTGGGTCAGCAGATGATTTGCTGAGAAATTTAAGGTTAGAACGGTAGTCATCTGACTTTCTTTTAGTATTAACAAATTGTTAGAAACCTTTAGGAACCGAGATTGTGCTAAACTGCATGCGATAGAGGTACTCAGGGTAAAGAGACTCACAAAGTTCAGAAAAACGATTGTGTACAAATCGATAGTTACTGTATGTAGTCGGAATCAAATCCAGATCTTAGGAATTTGTTACGGAGAAAGCGAAGCTACTTATTGTACCAGGGAGGAGATATCGAGCAGTCCTTTGGGAAGGAAATACAATATGATAGGGCCACAGTTGTCGGAATCAGATGCGAAGAAAAAGTCGAGTTGTCTACTAATCTAATATAAACTTGGTGGACTACCATCCATATTTCTGTTTCAGAGGACGAATTTATAGAGACGAAATGCGAAGAATCGTCGGAACGAGCCCATTTTAGGTGACAAAGTTTGAAATCCCCTACTAGAGTAATACTATCTTCAGGTTGTGCATTATCCACTGCGTGAACTACAGGTGCATAAGACTCAATTGGTTGAGAGGGATGAATGAAACAACAAGTACGTAAACGCAGCGTTTGGTAGGCGTAATTTTGACACATATTAACTCAAAATTTCCCGTAGTTGTGAGATAAAGGTTAGTATTACATCTCGGCCATGGGGATTATCAAGTCTTTCAAATCCATCTTTTCGAAAAACGTTGAAATTTGGAAGAAAAGCCTCACGGCCTTCAATGTCAGGAGTTAAATTTGTTTCAGTAAGAGGAATTAAGTCACAGGGGGCTTTTGAAAATTGAGATATATGGCGGAGATTTTGTAGTAGATGGACAGACATTTTGTAATAGAGGATACAAAATTCGATTGGCTAGGAATTGTAATAGTTTTCAAAATTTTAAAGTTCTTTGGAGTTGACATGTGAAGAAAGCGTAGAAAGATCTTTTTGAACTTCGTCAGAAGAGATGTCATGATAGCGAACGAAAATTTGCATCAATCCATCTGGCTTGATAGGAAGGCCTTCTCGTTGAATCTAAACCATAATATTGGTTTTGGTTAAGCCATCGATGCCATCGTAGTTGGGTTTGCCGTGCAAATAGGCAAGGTAGAATCGCACATTTTCATAAATGCGGCGGTCTCTTAAACGAGACACTACATAACGACTGTCATGGTTCATATCTGAGAATTGTTTAGCGAATTTGACAGTGAGTGGAAGCAACGGATCGAGGTACTTGGGGTGAGTATCGGGAGAATTATGGAAACGAGAGGATGAAGACGGGGCTGATTGGTTAAGCACCTCGGATTTAGAATCTAGACTAGGGAGGGGAGCTGGATCAAGAGGATTAGTAGATGAAGATGAGGAAGAGGAGGTTGGTTTAAGTATATGGGAGCTAATAAAATTAGGATATGTGTCCAATGCGCCAATGGGATCATTTGGAATTTAGTATGAAGGCGCAATCTTTGTTTTGTGGCGACAAAGGTTTGGGGATAGGAGGGAGAAGATTTGGTGGTGGGGCACTGGTGTTGTTTACAGATGGAGCAAAAGGGGGAAGGTGTGAGGAAAATCTTTGGGTCTTAAATGACTAGTTTAGGTTGGGGTGTTGATGGGACAGGGCTG
The DNA here is from genome assembly GCA_963966105.1 of Volucella zonaria. NCBI lineage: Eukaryota > Metazoa > Arthropoda > Insecta > Diptera > Syrphidae > Volucella > Volucella zonaria. Next base: position 35,581,057 of record OZ014531.1, on the reverse strand, counting down.
AGTTATAGGTGCTATCTTTTCTTTTATTAGTTACTTTATTATGTACCTTATCCATCTTTTGATAGTTACTTACCGAAGTTTCAGTCATTTTGGAAGCGCAGTTTTTAGTTGACAGTCGTTTGAGTGAGTCGATGTGAGTATTGAGCTGTTATTAAATTCTTGTTTTTGAAAGGCAATACGCCTACGCAAATCAAAAATGAGTTGGACTCTGTGTATGGGGACTCTGCACCATCATTTACCACAGTGAAATTTTGGGTAGCTGAATTTAAACGTGGCCGTAATAGCTTGGGAGATGATGAACGTTCGGGACGTCCAGAAACTGCAACCACTGACGATAACATTACTAAAGTTCACCAAATGGTGTCAGACGACCGCCGAATTAAAGTGAAAGAGATAGTAGAGGTTATGAAAATGTCCACAGAACGTGTTTGTTACATATTAAATCAAGATTTAGGCATGAGAAAGATGTCCGCGCGTTGGGTGTCGCGTTTGCTTACGTTTGGCCAAAACACGTGTTCGAATGAACATTTCGAACGCTCTGTTGGCGCTGTTTAGGCTCAATAAATCCGAGTTTTGGCGCCGATTAATTACTGTAGATGAAACTAAGATACACCATTATACGCCCGCAACAAAAATTCAGTCAAAACAGTGGACTGCAAAGGGTGAGCCGGCTCCAAAAAAAGCAAAAACTGTTTTTTTCGGCTAGGAAAGTGATGGCGACTGTTTTTTGGAATAGTAAAGGAGTTATCTTAATCGATTATCTTCAAAAAGGGAAAACCATTACAGGAGCATACTACGCATCATTACTTGCCAAGCTGAAGGCAGAAATTGCTTAAAAACGGCCACATTTGCAGAAAAAGAAAATCCTGTTTCACCAAGACAACGCGCGGTCTCACACCTCAGCGGTTGACATGGCGAAAATTCATGAATTACGGTTTAAACTGCTTGACCATCCGCCTTATTCACCAGATCTAGCCCCAAACGACTTCTTTTTGTTCCCTCATCTAAAAACTGCACTCGGAGGACAGAGATATTGGTCAAATGAGGAGGCAATCACCTTCGTGAACAATTATTTTGCAGAGAAATAAGTACTATTTGGACGAGCTAGAGATATGAGAGCATCGCTGGGAGAAGTGTGTAGAGTTACAAGGAGAAAAAATGTCTTGTATCATTATTCGGTCGGAAACTTTTCAGACAACCCTTGTATGTGTAGCGTATATAGCTTGCCTATATACACATACTCGTACATAGGTAGAATTATCACTTTCCAATTTTCACCTTCATCAGAAACACCATTCGCCACCACAAAGAATTCTCTAAAATATTTAATCACCCGCTCGCCTGGCGGCAATACTTTCGTATCCTATACAGTCCCATTTAACGGCGGGCGCCCTTCTACGAGTATTGTACTATGTTTATTAACAATCTGCCTTAAGCACATGAATATGATTATTATGTGTTATATGAGCAATACTCGCTCACTCACTTAAAATGTACCATCAGTATAAACATACTAAAGAATATACACATACGCGTGTAGCAAAAAAGCAAAGTGTGACTTTGCATAATCCATACTCGTTATGCACTTAGGCGCTAGCGCAAAACGTCCTTACACCTATCACTACGCCAAAATGATCTATCCGTGTAGGTAAAAAATTATTTATTATTGCAAAATAGATGCGTGCATAAATTACGAAGTACCATAACACGCATTGTTCCTATACCAGATACAGAGATACTTATAAGCGGTGTTCTTTTTTTAATAATAATAGCGTTAGCTACTAAATTAAACAAGGTAGCTAAATAAGAGTGTTATTAAGGAGACATTTACTACATAGCCAAGAAACCATCAACTAAACATAGAAAGATTGCAGGGTCTGCTTGAAGTCAAAATTGAATAATATGTTGGCATATACTATACGAAGAAATATATCTGCTTAGTTTTAAATTTAAACTTAATTGATAGAGTGACCTGAAACCCCAGCCAACTGATTGAATATGAAATCTTCCTTGTTGTATCGTTATACGAGTAATTCGTAATTTCGCGAATAGCGCATTTCTATTTTTTTTCTGATATTTTACTTTTTAAACACAGTGTAAATCATTTGCACATTAGGAGCAGTTAGAACTTTTAGAAATCTACAAGCAAATTACCTAGTGCCAGAGAAACATCCAAACTACATCTACCTATGTATAAGTACAAACCTACATATGTATGTAGGGATGTATGTACGTCGAGAATTTATAACTTAAAAATGCTACAAGTTACATCTTTGGGATTTTTTTTTACACAATTTCCAGCTGCGTTGTTTATATCTCATTTGAGTCATCCCCCGAAATCTTATATGCCTATATTTTCTCTCTTTATTAAAGGAACCCACCCACGAACACCAAATCCTAGAACATAGAAAGGATTATACGACGTTTTTCATAACTAGATTTAAATCTTTTGCATTTTAATAAGTCAACAATAAATATCGCACTACACAATAAACTTGGCGTCACATCTGGCAAAGAACACCGTTACAACCTCACATGGATTAGAACCCTTTCTTTTGGGTTTTCACCTTTAAATTTAAGCTTACATACCGATATAGACGGCATGTATTTATAATTTGAACTCTTGCGTAAGGACACTTTTTAATGCGTTCTAAGTGTTCCGAATTCCTCAAGGCTCTCGGATTTCGACAATTTTGTATAATGCTTATGTGAACTCACTTCTAACGGACATAAAACTGGACAACCCACAAATAAAAGCACGTTTAACGTAAGCCGATAACCTCTTTGTACTGGCGGCGGGGCAACCAGAAGAAGTACAGAAAGCGCTTAATGAGACCCTTTCAAAAGCTTTAACGTAGTGGCATAACTCAGAATCCAAATTACCTGCCAGTAAAATGGAAGCTTTGCATATGTATATGCCGCAAACACAGATGTCCTGCCACGATGATAAATATCAGGGATGTCAGGTCCGCCTTCCTGGAAAAAATGAGAGTCCTCGGTTTAAAATGTACCAAAACGTGAAAATGGCATGGCCATGCCAAAATTGTATCGGAAAAATTAACCAGAAACCTAAATCAAAATTATTCGCAATAAATACAAACGCTAATCAGGGAGACCATTCAACCCGGTCTCACTGCCTACTCGCACTGGATAAAAGGAAATGACAAGGAAGTTCAGATAAAAATAAATGCCATATTGCGCACAGCTGTCGGAGCATTGCCATCAACGCCTATTGATTCATTGTTAGCGGAAAAAAACACCCCCTACTTCCTCGACATGAAAACCACAGCTCAGGTTAAGCTGGTAGCAGGAAGCCTGACCGATCAGAAACACCCTCTGCATCACTTTTGCAGATCCGGATGGGTGATTGCTCCAACCACAAAAATCAAAAGCAATCTCCTCAACCCTATCCGCTATTTAAAATCATAGGGCATAGAGATGCCGGACCCAATAATCTATGAGACAATAGCACCTCCATGGTTGTTTCCAATACAGCTGGGGTGGCCGTGGTGTAGTGGTACTAGCAATCGCTTCTCACTCGGAGGGTCAGGGTTCGAATGTTAGCCACTACAAAAGTTTTCATTTGTGTAATTGGAACTCAGTCAGAAAAATCTGCGTGTGAAGGCATAACACTGACATGTAGATTTGGCTGTTGTAGGGTTCTCAAGGACAAAACAACCGTTAAAATTCACAACCGGAATCATTCCGAGTGAAGAAAAATCTCTCCGTCCTATTCGGACTCTCACCCCTGGAGAGCCAATATCGAAACCAAACACACCTGCGTTTCAAACCACTACATCACAACAATGCTTTCCTTTCTCCTCCTTCTATCTTTCCGACCGCGCCATGGCAACGGTAAAAGGGTATTCATAACCCCTTAGGCGGGCGTAAATAATAAAAAAAAAAAAAAGCTAATCAACACCTCGCTGTACACTACACTAAAGGACCACACGCAACCTCTAGTAAGGTAGGTAGGTAGGTAGGTAAGAGTGGCTGTTGGAAATACCAACCCACTTAGGTCTATTGGCCCATTGTGATGTCACGTGGATTTATGATCCTCTTACTGATGGAACAAGTTTGAGCTTCTGACGAAGCGTAGGAGACTGTTTACGTCTGTATTTTTTAGATTGTTTAGGTCGTTGTAGAAGAAAGCTCATAAGTGAAGTTTTCTTCTCTAGGAGAGAGCTGGACATGTACAGAGTAGGTGGAAGATTGTCTCCTCCTCCTCCTCGTTGTCCATGCAGCTTCTGCAGAAATCATTTGTAAAGGCTCCAAGCGTTGTTGCGCACTTGCCTTGCAGTGTCCAGTAATGACACCTATTACGGCTCTGAGATGTTCCTTATTTAGAAGGATCAGACACTTAGAACGATTCAGATCCAATTTTGGACAGATCTGTTTGGTCGCTTGACATGTTGGTCCAACAGTCTACCTAGGGTCTATTGTTTTATTGGCATCCAGCTTTAATGTTAGTTTGCTACCCTTTTCCGGTAGAATAGGTAGAGTGGTTCCAATTTTTGCAAGTTCATCGGCTCTACAGTTCCCTGGAATGTCTCTGTGGCCCTGCACCCAACAAAGCTGAAGGTTGAACTGCTCTGCCATCTCCATAAGAGATGATCGGCATTCAAGGGCGGTTTTAGAATTTACTGAGACCGAGTCCAAGGACTTGATAGCGGCCTGACTATCCGAAAAGATGCAGATATCACGTTCTTCTTCAGTCAGGACAGAGCTTCTTTAATCGCCAAAATTTCCACCTGGGACAGGCTACAGTGATTTGGAAGATGGAAAGAGGGGCTTAGATTTAGCGTATCTGAGAAAACGCCGCCACCAACTCCGCCATCGGTTTTAGATCCATCTGTGTGGAGATGGATTGACTTGTCCTCCATGAAAGCATCTTCCTCACAGAAGGATCTAGAGGGGAAGCTTACATGGAAGTTTTTGTCAAACCAAAGTTCAGGTGTGTTGTAATCGATGTTCTCTGTGAGGATTCCTAATGTATTAAGAATACTAGCGTGTCCAAATGGATTATTTGTCCACTGTTTAGTCGCTGCTGCAGTCGCAGCTATTTGCCTGCTGAAAATATCGAGGGGTGTCAAATGAAACAGAATGCCTAATGCCGCTGAGGGGGTGGACCGCAATGGTCCGCTTATTCATAGACATGTTGTTCTCTGGACTCTGCTTAGTTTAATGCAGTTAACCGCACTTTCTAAGGTCGTCCACCAGACTACCACCCCATAAGTAAGTGCCGGTCTTATGACCGATATGTATAGCCAGTGGGTTATCAGGGGTTGAAAGCCCCCTTTATTCCCAATGGCTTTTTTGTAAGACACTTTCTTGAATGTTAGGTTTCCAGTTTAGTTTTCTGTCAAAAATGAGACCAAAATATTTTGCTGTATCGGAAAACACTAAACTACTCGTAGTATCGTTTATTGAAGGAGGGTCTATAGCTGGAGTTTTATATTTTTTTTTATAATCAGCGCGCGCTCAAGGGGTTTTTGTACCCATAAAATGTTCGTACACAGCGCGGGCGAAGGAAATTTAGGAAGGAAGAAAAGACAGGTACCGATGTACATTGTTTTTAAATACTTGTAAGTTATAACGACCAGGAAACACAGAGATCGGCAGAACATTCCATAAGCGAGTTGTACGGCTTAGCAAAGAATCACGATCTTGTAGAGTACGTCCGAAAATGGGCTTGAGGCTATACTGATGAGCATTCATAGCGAGACGGGTGTTACGGTTGAAAGTTTAAATGGGGGGAATGCTACTGGCGATTTCAATGGAGCACTGGTGGTGGAAATAGCGATAAAACATAGTGAGACAGGAGACATTACGTCGGTGTTCGAGGGTGTCAATTGATTGATTGATATTAGTATCACCAATGAGTTTTATCGCACGTTTTTGGATTCTATCTGGCAGGTGGAAAGGTGTTTTGGGCGCATCCGCCCAGATGTGGGAATTGTACTCCAATTTCAGGCGGATAAACGCCTTATATATTGAGGCCTGATCAGAGGGGGTGAAGTATTTCTTACATCGCTTGAGGAAACCTAGACATTTCGCAGCATTTTTGACGACATCGAATATGTGGTCATTCCAACGTAAGTTGTCACTGACACACATACCGAGAATGGAAAGTTTATCGGTTTCAATAATGCAAGTGCCATTCATGGATAATGGCTGGGTATTTGAATTTTGCTTTAATGACAGCAGACAGCGTTGAGTTTTGGATGCATTAAGTTCCTCAATTGGTTATGCTGTTAATATCGGAATTTAATGATCTTAACAAAGTATGCTGCCGTTCCCGTTCTACAGCCGCAGAGCAGGGGCGCGAGTCCGGGAACGAAAATGAAAAGCAGAGAGTGCTGTCATCAGCAAAGGAATATATTGGATTAGAAGTAGCGGACAAGAGATCATTGATGAAAATTGAAAAGAGTGTCGGAGACAGAAAGGAGCTCTTTGGCACACCAGCATAAATTTTGTGAATATCAGACTTGAAACCATGCAAGACAAGTTGAATTGAACGTTCCGAAAGGTAATTTCTAATCCACTGAAGAAGAGAGTTGTCGATCCCAAAGCACGCATTTTCGACAAAAGAGCCTGATGCCGAACTCTGTCAAATGCGTTAGAAATATCTAGTGCAACTATCTTGCTTTCGCCAGATTGATGTACGCTTTGGCTCCACTTTTCGGTGAGACATGCCACCAGTGGACCTGTTGCTATGAAAACCATATTGTCGGTCAAGTTTTCGTGTTCCGAGATATTTCATGAGTTTATCAGCGTTTCCATGACCTTGGAGAGAAGGGACCTAAGTGCAATGGGTCGGTAGGAGGAGAGAGAAGACGATTCGCCTTTTTTAGGGACGGGCAGGACAAATGCTATTTTCTCTCTGCTCGGAAAGTGTCCTAGACAGTAGTATTGATGAAAAAGCTTACGCAATAAGAACACCTCTTCAGAAGAAGGGGAGATACTATATACCATCTGGACCAGCGGACGAATATGATAGTCAAGAATGACAGCGAAGGAAATGAAAATTTTACAAATGGCAGTGGGTATAACAAAACGTGATCTTGTAAAAATGTACGCGCATCCGTGGAAGTCTTCACATTAAGAAACCGATAGTAGAAAAACTTCAGGCTGTGCAAATCAGCTAGTTTTGCAAGTAAAAGTTGTAGCCGTAGGTTCATGGAAAAGGGCGAAAAAAAATAAATGGATCATGGAAATGTGAAAACATCAGCAAACTCTTGGCCTCACTAATGAGGCGATCCAAAATATAGTGGCCTGTAAGCAAATTTAACCAATTCAACAAGCGACGAGAAGTTTGAACCATTTCATATAATTATAGGCTTTCCATATTTCAACGGTTAATAAAATAAGAAAAATATGTGCTTACCTGCATTCTCTTTGTAGAATTATGGTGACTGGGAAAAACCCTGCACATCAAAGACAGCATCTCAGATGGTTTTTTGCCACCGGTTTGCAGTACTTGATACCAGACCCCTTGAAATACTAAGAGACATTCGATCGGAAAAGCCCTCGCAAACTCTTGTGATTGTAGCCACCCGATGTACAATATTTCCTCACAGTATTGTCTTGTCAGGGGGTTGATCAAGACGTCCACGCCTTGCGTCGATCCTAATTCGGTCAATCTGGTTGGAGCTATCTTGCAAGCCACCTATCTTGGCACACCGACATCACGTACAAGCCACGTCATTGTTTCACACCGTCGCAAAGTCTATTAGCCGGAATCAATTATAGGAAGTTGGTGTCGTGAATGCTTTGCTTTCCAACAGTTCCACCAATAATCCTCTCCTTTCCTAAATAGCTTTGCGCGTCAAAATCGTATAGGTATTCAACAAAGCTGTCTTTGATGTAATTGTGGAGGAATGCGTGAGTTATATGCATATATATAAATAGATACTCTCCTTTACAACGAGCAAACCACATTTTCCCAAATTAATTAAAATATTTATGTAGGAATGCTGATTTATCAAATAAGCAATTTACTCCGGATCGACGACCGGATGATGTTTTGATCTCTAATTATAGCAGTATGATGGATGAAAGTCTTGTTTGGTCTCTAAAGCAGTGCGGTTCGGTGATTCCGGACGGTCCGGAGTCTTCTATATTTAATTGTATTATTCACTTTTGTAAAATTCTCCTTTTGTAAATTATTCCAATAGAGTATAAAGTATTTCCTACATGGGGGCTCAACCGGAATTCAACGGATAAAATTGGAAATCTTGTTATTTGTCTCAAGTGAATAACGACTACGGTTAAGAAGATGAAATAAAGCTGAAGAAAGCTAAGAGGAAAAGAACAGCAAGCGATAAGAGCGCAAAGAAGAAAAGAAGTGTAAAGGGAAAAAGCTTAGAAGAAAGTGAATGGACGACTTGCAGACATTGACAGTTCGTCGACTACAAGCATTCCTTAGAAGCAAAGAGCTGTCCTATAGGTGCAATGACAAACTGATTTAGTAGATCGGTATCCCGACCTTTGAAGGGCAAAGTGTGAAGGTACAGAACGTATTGAACGCCATAAAAGAGGAAGAAGACGAAATATCCGACGCGAGCAACGATCAGCCACAAATAAGCGACCAAGACAAGGAAGCCCGACAACAAACTGAGGAGGTAACGATGTCCACAAAAGCAAATTTCGTTTTCCGAGACGTCGAAGAGTGTCTCTGGAACAGTTCTCGGGAGAGGAGGGAAAAGATTTCCCCAATTGGATAAAAGAATTCGAAGAAATAGGAACATCGTGCGAGTAGAACGATATAAAAAGATACCTTTACTGACGTAGATTACTGAAAGGTGCAGCAAAATTGGCAGTCGAAGCGGCGAAGGGAGTCACAGACTGGGTAAAACTGCAGGCACTTCTGGCAAAGGAGTTCGGAAAGAAAACATCGAGCATCGAGGTACACAAAAGATTGGAGTCTAGAAGAAAGCCTTCCTTCGGGACTCTATTAGAATGCCTGTACGTGATGTGCGAGATCGGTAAGGGCGGTGTAGATGAGATATCCTTGATTGAGTACATTATAAACGGGATTCCTAACACAGTATTCTACGAAGCTTCAACACTAGAGGAGCTTAAATCCAAGTTAGAGGTATACACGAGGATACAACGATATATGTCGAAACAACGATTTGAGGTCAATAAGTCCAATTTGACCCATGGAAAACCTTCTGACGTCGCAACTACGGGTCTACATCACACTTAGCGTCGAATTGTCCTGATAAAGCTAAAGGAGCACGTTGTTTGTGATGTAACCAATTTGGACACATCTCTCCTAAGTGCACGAACCAGAAGAAGGAAGACGTTGACTCTAGGGGTGTACACAAAGTCAAGCGCGTTGGATCGGATGGCAATAATGTGTTAATAAGCATCGTAAGGAAACCCTACCGCGCTTTCGTCGACAACGGCAGTGATGCGCATGAGTCACTCGTAGAAGAAATCGGGGGAGCAAAAGTGAGTCCTGCAGGAATGATACTAAAAGGATTTGGGTATGCTCCCGAAAAGACGATGGATTCCTTCCTTCTGAAAATACGAGTTGGATCAGACAATCAAGTGGTTCCCGACAGATATTGCTGCGAAAAGATTTTCTACAGAATGTAGAACTGCTGATAAGTCACGGAAAAATAAAGTATATGAAGAAGGTAAATGCAGAGAGGTTAGAACAATATAAGACGTACGAACTGGACGAGAATGATGTTTTGAACATCGAACTGGTGGATGGTGAAGAAGAAGACACAGATAGGGGTCACCTGCGTGTTGGCAACGATAGTTATAGAAAAGTTGTCACTGGTATCGTTTCGGCTATTCTCCCAAACGAGTTCGAGAGTCATGCATGAACCTCGTCCTAACGGACGAAAGCCCTATATATCAGAAGGCCAGTCGACTAACACCGCCAGAAAAAGAACGAGTTCGCAAGCAAGTGGAGGAATGGATGGACGAAGCATTGCCGATCAGACTTTGCTAGTCCTATTGTACTGGTGAAGGAAAATGACGGGAGCAATCGACTGTGCGTTGATTTTCGAAAACTTAATACTAGGATTGTCAAGGACCGGTATCCTCTGCCAGTAATGGAAGAAAGTAGCAGAAAGTATTCCTCATTCGTGACTACAGATGGCCAGTACGAGTTCTTGAAGGTTCCTTTCGGACTATGCAATTCATCTATAGTGTTTCAGCGGTGTGTTAATACGGTTTTCGAGATCTAATAAGGCAAGGCCTCTTACTTTTGTATTTGGATGATATTATTATCGCCGCAAAAAATGAGGAAGAAAATTGGGAAAAGCTCAATGTTGTATTGAGCGTAGCAGAGGAAAATGGTTTGGTGATTAAATGGGAATAATGCGATTTCCTCAGCAGCTCCACTAGATTCCTTGGACACGTGGTGGAGAACGAGAGTATAAAGCCGTCTATAGAAAAGATAAGTGCTGTGAGGGGTTTTCCGAGACAGTCTAATAGAAATCAGCTGCAGAGTTTCATTGGGCTGACTGGGTTCTTACTTAAGTTTGTGCATAATTATTCTGTTTATGCAAAACTTCTTTCAGACTTGACGTGGAAGGGGAGCGTATTCATCTTCTGAAGGATTTGTTGTATAATGAGCCAATCCTTGCAAGTTTGGTTGGGTACGGCGGAGTTTAGCTTCAGAGACACGAAGGCCAGTTGCACCCTCTCTTCTACATGAGTTTTAATGCAACTCCAGCCGAAAGAAATTATCCCAGCTATGAGCACGAAATTTTGGCCATAGTAAAATGTGTCAAGAAGCTACGATTTTATCTATTAAGAATGAAATTCAAAATCTATGTACACGGACTGCAAGGCATTCCAAGTCACCATGAATAATAAGGACTTGTGTCCACGAGTGGCCAGGTAGGCATTTATGTTGCAGGAATATCCTTATGTGGTGTTGCACCGATCAGGATCATCCATGCGTCACGTACATAGATGCACTTAGTCGATATCCAGCTGTACTGCGAATTGAAGAGGGCATAGTTGAGAGAATTGAAAGATTACAAGGTAAACAGGAATTTTGTCAGTTAATCATAGATGTTCTTTTGACAACGGGAACTTACAAGGACTACGAAATGAGACCTACTGTACAAGTTTGTAGACATGCTCGTGGTGCCTAGGTCTATGTACAAGAATATTCTGAGAGATGTTCACAGGGTGGGCTATATTAGTGCGAAGAGAATGGAGACAATCTGCAAGCAGGACTACTTTATCCCTAAGATTGGTAATTGTGTTGATGCTGTTTTATCCAACTGTGGTCCGTGTATACTGGCTGCGAGGAAAGACAGAAAAGCAGAAGGATTTCTACAGCCTATCGAAAAAAGCGACGTACCATCGCAAACTTATCACGTGGCGGATTTGAGTCCGCTTCCTTCGCCTACTAAATCTTATCTATTTGTTATGGTTAATACTTTTACCAAATTCATCTGGATATACTCGGTAAAAACTACGAAGAGCTAGGAGGTGTTCAAGAAGTTGCAACAGCAAAGCGAAGTTTTCGGAAGTCCAGCGCGTATTGTATCGGACCGAGGGACAGCATTCACCGCCAACATATTCAAGGAATACTGTGAGTAAAACGGCATTCACCACATCCGTACCGTGCGGAAACGGACAAATGGAGAGAATGAATCGCATCATAATAGAGGTACTTACCAAGGTGTCAGTAGAGGATCCTATGAAGTGGTTCAAACACGTTGCCAATGTTCAACCATTATGAAACGCGAAGACGACCGGCTGCTACGAGAATTGTTAGAGAAGGCTATACTGGACGACTTCGAGAACAGCCGCGAGATAATGACGAAAACAGCTAAGCAAGAGATAGAGAAGGTGCAGAAGGAGAATAAGAGGACGTTCAATCGAAAGAGGAAAGCATCCAGATGTTACCAGTTACATGATCTGGTGGCCATCGAAGGAACGCAGGTCGGTGCCAGCCTTAAGTGATGCATCAAGTTTATGGGTCCGTAAGTATATTAGGGCAAACGATGGGCCCAACCTAACATCCACCTCTGCTGTTCACATGAAGCCGTGGGTAAATGATGGTGATTTAATTTAATTTCGGTGGGGGCGAAAGCCCCCATTTATTCGGCTTAATACAAGCTATAACTTAAAATTAAACTTAAACTAAAACTTAAAACTAAGGTTGGTTATTGTGGTGAAGGAGAACCGATTTGAGGTAGGAAGTGGTGCGGTAGAAGTCAAAGACGCTAGGGTTTGAATTAATTTTTCGTAGCATGCGGGAGATTGGTTCGTTCGCGCCATAGGTGGTGTGGTGTGTTGGGAGATAGAAGAGACGAGGGGTACGTAGATTACGAGGGTTAGTGTTGAGGAAAATAGAATTGTGAAGGGACGTGCATTCAACCTGACCTGAAAGAAGTCGTTCCTCAAGGGTGTTTAGGTTAATAAGGTTGAGACGGTTTTGATAGGGGGGCAGAGTAAAAGAATCTTCCCAGGGCAAACCTCGAAGAGCGAATCGAAGAAAACGGCGCTGGATGCTTTCGATTCTCGAGATATGAACGCGATGATATGGGGACCATACTTGACTGGCGTACTCTAGGAGGGGACCAACAAAGGTAATATAGAGGGACCTGGTCACGTATGGGTTGGTGAATTCTTTGGACCATCGTTTTACAAAACCTAGTGCAGAGTTGGCTTTAAGGATTATCCCATCCATATGCAAACGGAAGTTGAGCTCCCTATCACACAAAATGCCGAGGTCGCGAAGAGATTCAACGGAGGAGATAGGTTGGTAGTGGAGAAGGTAGAGTCGAGGAGGAGATTTGTGTCGCTTATGTGAAAAGGTGATGGATTGGCATTTGGTGATATTAAGTTCCAAACAATTTTTGAGGCACCAGATCGAAAAACTATCAAGGTCTTGTTGAAGAAGGAAGGAGTCATGGGGAGAGGAAATGGTTGATCCTATCGAGATCGTTTATGGTTAATATAAAGAGAAGGGGACCGAGATGGCTACTTTGAGGAACTCCAGAGGTGGCCAAAAATGGAGCCGAGTGGGCTGACCTAAAACGAACACTGTAAATATGGTTTTCGAGGTAAGAGGATATCCATTTTAACAGTATGGGTTCAAAGCCGAGGGCAGACAATTTGAAGAGTATTAATCGATGAGAGATTTTATCGAAGGCTTTGCTAAAATCGGTTGCAACTACATCGACTTCGTTGCCGTTCTCTAGGGCAGAGATGGCAAAGGATACGAATTCAACGAGATTTGTGGTGGTTGACCCACCCTTTAGGAAGCCATGTTGTTTAGGGGAAATAAGTGATTTGCATTGGAAACTTAGAGCTTCATACAAAATACTTTCGAGGAGTTTGGGTATATGGGAGAGTTTAGCGATTGGACGATAGTTTGTTATTTCGTTCTTTGATCCCTTTTTGTGAATCGGGGTTATAAAGGAGGTTTTCCAAACCTGAGGAAATTCTCCTTGTGAAAGGGATAGACGAAAGAGATCAGAAAGGTCAAGGGAAAGAGACGAAGAACATTTTTTAAGAAATATGGCAAGGAGGCCATCTGGACCGGGTATAAATTCGTCATTGAGTTGGTGTAATTTATATTCGATATAGGAGGGGTCCAAGATGTGAGAGAGAAGTGGGCCGTTGGAGAAGTTCAGTAGGTAACGAAGATAGGATGGATCTGGTACAAAGGAGTCGTTGGTGAAGGATTGTTTAAAGAAGCTGGCAAATAGGTTGGCAATGGTGAGTGGATCGGTTGATGACTTGTTGTTGAAAGAGAGGGAAGGAGGGTAACCATCGGACTTTCTTTTGTAGTTAACAAATTGGTAAAAGGACTTAGGGTCATTTATAAGGTTGACTTGCGCATTGTTAAGGTAACGCTGGTAAAGGGAATCGTAAAGTTCGGTGAAATGAAGATAAGCACCAAGATAGTTGGAATAGTCGGACAAGGATCTGGTACGCAGGAAAACAGCCCATAACTTGTTTCTCTTGTTTCGTAAGGAACGAAGCTTGCGATTATACCAGGGAGGACTAGTAGATGATGTTTTAATTAAATATTTCTTTATAAAAAATGGATAAGGCATCATTTACGCTTAGGTTGTGAAAGTTAAAGGGGGATCTGCTAAGATAGTCACTGATTTTGTGAAAGTTTGCTTTATGAAAGTCGTAGGATGAGAGAGTTGTGGGAGGAGTGGACTGGAAAGAAGAGTTATGAAAAAATGAAAGTAGAAGGGGGGGGGGGGTGGTAGTTGTCGATTGTAGAGAGAGATAGGGGACAAAGTGAGACTGAGGAGTTAATTGAATCTGTTGTGAAAATAAGGTCCAATTGCCTGCCCATATAGTTGGATACACCACTGACTTGGCATAGACTTGAGTCTGTTAAGCGATCTAAGAAGAGACATTCCTTAACTGAGTTGGCATTTGAAGCGACGAAGAATGATTGATCGTCTGATGGAATCCACTGTAGCTGAGGAAGATTAAAGTCGCCGAAAACAAGGATATCGTCAGTAGAGTCAGACAGGTCAATTAAATAGTCGATCGCATCGACAACAAGTTGGTAAGGGGAGTGATATTTTTATAGCTACAGAGTCGACTTTAGAGGATGAAGAGATGGGAATGGGAGAAGGGTTAAGGGTGTTGTGGATCGCCAGTAGGACGCCTCGACAGGGGGAATCATCATGTGGCCGGGTAGGATCGTCGTCGCGAAAAACATTAAAAGTAGGGGGGAACAATTCCTGGTTCTTTATGTCGGGAATCAAATTGGTAGTAAAATGTAAGAGGGATTTTGTGGGGTGGAGATATATGGCGGGATGGTTTAAGTGCTGACGAGGAAGGCACGTTATGGACGAAAAAATTTATCGTGGTCAGCTCGGCTTCGCTGTAGGTGTGAGACTCGTTTAGAGTGAACGTAGTGGCCGAATGCAGCAAGGTCGTCTGCTACTTTCTGAGGGGACATGCTAAAAATCTCGTGGTACCTGACATAAAGGTTCCTGAGACTGATAGGGTCGGTAGGGAGGCCATCCTGCTGAATGGATACCATGACGCTGGTTTTGGTCTTTCGTTCGTAGCAGACCGAGTCCGATTTGTCGTGTAGATAGGCGAGAAAGAGACGAATGTTTTCATATATCTTTCTCTCTCTAAGTCTAGAGAGTGCATAGCGACTTTCTGTAGTTCCATTGGTTTGCTGGGTTAGTTTAACTGTGGGGGGAAAAAGAGGATCAAGAATAGGGGCAGTGGAGGAGGGAGATGGAGATTCGTGGTTGGATATGGAGTTGGGCGCCGGATGAGATGTTGGGTTTAGGGTATGGGAGTTTATAAAATTAGGGTACTTAGGTCCAGTTTGTAGGTCGAAGTTAGGAAACGAGTTGTTTGCTGCGATCGGTGGCGTAGAAGATTGAGAAGGGATAATATGGGTGGTTGGGGTTAAGTTGAAAGAGACGCGTTGGCGCGGGGGGTGATGATGATGAAGGAGATTGCGACGAAGCCGATGGTACCCATTTCGACTGAGGGCAGTCGAATAAGTTAAGGATCGCCGAGTATAGGGATGCCGATTTATCAAATTACAATTTACCCCGGATCGACGACCACCAGTTGCGCTCGATAATGTTTCAGCAGGATGATGGATGCAAGAATAAGTCTTGTTTGGCCTCTAAAGCAGTGCGGTTCGGTGGTTCGATCGTTCGATTGTATCGTTTTTTTGTATTATTCACTTTTGTAAAATTCTTCTTTTGTAAATTATTTAAATAAAGTATTTCCTACATTTATATTTCTTTTTGTGTTCTTTATTTTCATTAGATTTATTATTAATTCAATTTGATTGGTATCTTATGTTTTTTACTTAACAATTTCAAGATGGTATAATTGATTAGTTAATTGATCAGCATACAGTGTGGAAGTTGAGAAGATCGTCTTCGCCCACTAAACCTCAGAAAACAGAATGAAGGTTCACTTCTCGTTGGTAAATTGAAGCCGGCGAATTAAAGCGCCAAAATTCTGTCTTATCAACATTTTTACTTAGCGAAATTATTATAGCGGTAGTGCGTCAATATGGCTTGTAACAGCGTTGGTATAGTTGAATCTTTAGATATGTGTGCTAGGTTTGGCGTTGCTAGTGGGGACCTAGTAAATAATGTAATGCTTCCGTTGCTATGCTGAGCATATAACTCGCTCATACGAGTATGCATTTAGAGAATTTAATTTTGATACTAACTGACTAAAATGCTCGTCCAAATATCAAAAATCGAAAAACTGGAAACTTCTTGCCTAAACCTGCTCCAATAGCAAATTTGGAAAAAAAAAGTCTTCACTTTTGTTGTCAGTAGCATTCAATACAGTATACGAGTATGTCGGAGCTTTTCATTCTATATTTTATCCGCCCGCCCTACGGCACTACTAATTTTCCGGTAGCACGCGAATCTTATCTGCAATATGCTGATCCAGAATGCTCATTTAAAATGACATTCCAGCTGCACACTCTGCGGCCAGCTCAACACACCCAGATTGTACTTTGTCTCCTCCTACACTCGAGTGCATCGAATCTTCAATGGGACAAATCCACTTTCGCACTCGTGTAGTAGCAAGAGTTCTTAAAGGTCTTAACATTCACAAATCCGCTGGTCCAGATGGTATATTTCCTCTCCTTCTGAAGAGGTGTTCTTTCTCGCTGGCAAAACCAATGCGTAAGCTTTTTCACTAATCCTACTCCTTAGGACTCTTTCCGAACAGATGGAAAACAGCATTTGTCCAGCCCGTCCCTAAGAAAGGCGAATCTTCCTCTCTCTCTTCCTACAGACCCATTGCACTTACGTCCCTTCTTTCCAAGGTCATGGAAACGCTGATAAACCGTCAGCTCATGAAATATCTCGAAACACGAAAACTTCTCAATGACCGGCAATATGGTTTTCGTAGCAACAAGTCCACTGGTGATTTGATGGCATGTCTCGCCGAAAAGTGGAACCAAAGCGTTCATCAATCTGGCGAAAACAAGATAATTGCACTTTCTAATGCATTTAATAGAGTTTGACATCAGGCTCTTTTGTCGAAAATGCGTGTTTTTGGGATCGATGACTCTCTTCTCCAATGGATTAGAAATTACCTTTCGGAACGTTCAATTCAAGTTGTCTTGGATGGTTTCAAGTCTGATATTCACACAATAAATGCTGGTGTGGCCCAGGGCTCCGTTCAGTCTCCGACACTCTTTTTAATTTTCATCAATCATCTGTTGTTTGCTACCTCTAATCTAATATACTCCTTTTCTGACGGCAGTACTCTCTGCTTTTCATATTCATTCCCGGACTCACGTCCCTGCTCTTCGGCTGTAGAACAGGAACGGCAGCGTATGTTAAGCTCATTAAATTCCGATATCAACAGCATAACCAATTGGGGAACTATCAACAGAGTGGAATTTAATGCTTCCAAAACCCAATGCTGTCTGCTGTCGTTAAAGCGAAATTTAAACACCCAGCCATTATCCATGAATGGCACTTGCATTGTCGAAACCGACAATGTCAATGACAACTTACGTTGGAATGACCACACATTCGGTGTCGTCAAAAATGCTGCGAAATGTCTAGGTTTCCTCAAGCGATGTAAGAAATATTTTACCCCCTCTGATCTGGCCATTTATCCGACCGAAATTGATATAAAATGCCCACATCTGGTCGGGTGCGTTCAAAACATTTCTGCACCTGCTAGATAGGATCCAAAACCGTGCGATAAAACTCATAGGTGATACTAATATCACTCAAACAATGGACACCCTCGAACACCGACGTAATGTCTCGTGACTCACTCTGTTTTATCGCTATTTCCATCACCAATGCACCATAGAAATCGCCAGTAGCATTCCGACCCTTCAAACTTTCAACCGTAACACCCGTCTCGCTATGAATGCTCATCAGTATACCCTCAGACCCACGTACTCTAAAATATCGTGGTTCATTTCTAAGGCGTACAACTCACTTATGGAATGCCCTACCTAGCTCCTTATTTCCTAGTCATTATAACCTTCAAACATTTAAAACCAACGTTCACCGGTACCTCTCTTTCCATCCTCCCTGATTTTCCTTCGCCCGCGCTGCGTGCAAACATTTTATGGGTACTAAAAAATAATCCCTTAAGCGCGCGCAAATTATACAAAAAAAAAAACATTGTTCTTATTTCATTTGCAAACAATTTCGTGTATTGATTGAACGTTGAATTAAATTATACTATGCAATCTACGGAGTTGCATAGTATGACTAATATGACTAATAGAGGCATTCTGACTTTGCAGTTTCAAAAATCGAATGGGCAAGTCCTTCACTCTTGTGGTTCAGAATCATCAAAAAAAAAAAAACGTTAGTACTTTTGCAGCTAAGTAGAAAACGATAATACGAAGAACGTACTTAGTGGGGCTACTAAGACGTGGTTCCAATGACATTAATTTACTCAACTTCAATGACACAAAGTATTCGTATACGCTACTGTATATATGTACATATACAGCCATTGACAACTAATTAGAAACGATATTTTCAATTAAAAGGTTCAGTATTTTTTCATTTTCATTTTTTTTTACTAGTATACATATCCTTATTATGTGAATAAAGGAAAAAAAAAACAAACAATAAAGCTGCGTCAAAGTCTCAAATTTACCTGGGACAACTAATTAGACAATCTTCACAAATAATGTTGAAACTTAACATAGGGTCTTATTATGACTAATGTTTAGTTGGAAAACGACTTTGCATACACTCAATGAGGCCTTGTCATCTCTCCACTGGAATCGCATACCACACTTCCTTTACCTTTTCAAACAAAACGTCCAAGTTCGAAATGTTTGTGTACTGACGGCATTTTTAACATCCATCCAAAGATGTTCAATCGGACTCAAGTCCGGACTGGATGATGACCAGTCAAGTACAAACATAGAGCTTCGTTCGAAAAATTGCTTGGTTAGCTTTGCGGTATGCTTAGGTTCATTGTCTTGTTGGAATGACCGAATAACCGGCATGTTTTCTTCGGCCCATTTTTCAGTGTGTGAACGTACTGCTCCTTGTTCATCATTGCTTCATAACGATGAATTGGGCCAATGCCGTTCCAAGAAAAACAGTCCTAGATGAAAATTGATCCACCGCCATGCTTTACTGGGGAAGTGTACCTGGGATCAAGTACTTTGCCTTTTGGTCATCGGACGTACCTTCTACCATCGGGACCACTCCGATTGATCTTCGTTTCGTCACTCCAGAGTACAAATTTCCATTGGTTTGCCGTCCAACAAGCATGGGTCTTAGCAAACTCGATACGGCGTTTCCCTTGCGACAATTTGACCAACGGCTTCTTGCGTGCAAGTCTCCCATGAAGTCCAGCTTCCGCCAAACGACGTGCAACAGTTCTCTTGGATATTGTCGCGTTTCCCTTGCGACAATTTGACCAACGGCTTCTTGCGTGCAAGTCTCCCATGAAATCCAGCTTCCGCCAAACGACGTGCAAGAGTTCTCTTGGATACATTGATGTCGGCTTCATCCATAGTTTCCCGTTGGATGCAGCACTTAGCACTTTTCCTCGGATCCGCTTTCGACAACCGAATAATTTTTTTGTTGATACGTTGTGTGGTTTTACGGGGTCATTTTTAACGAGTAACATTTTCTGTGGTGCCATACTTACAAAAATGCGAAGCAGAAAGCACCATCTTTTTAGAATATTTTAGCTGTGTTACAATTCCTTGGTAGGAGAGTCTCGCTTTGTTTAGCTCAGCAATACCCTTACGCGTCTCTGGTGTGCAACTCTTGCCTTTGCCCATTTCGAAAACAGCTTTCTACCACAATTATTACGTTTACAAATGTAAATTAATATTATACTTACCGAAATATTATGTAATACTTAGAACTTAGAAGTTTGAATGAACTTTAGCTTAAACAAAATCGTTTCTAATTAGTTGTCAACGGCTGTATATACCATATATCCTAAAATCATTGAATGTACGAGTACATAAGATAGCTATAAAAAGTAAATATTACAAATTTATTATGCAATATATGGACATCTATTTTTGAATTACAAAATGTACTAATAAAGTTCGCGATTAATTGCTGTACTATCTCCTTTTGACAATTTGACATTCCTTTTACCTTAAATAATCCCTCGATACTTAGATAAAATAAATTAACCAAAGCAAAGGACACAAAAAATCAATAGATCACGTCGCCAGAGTGCAACTAAATTCTAGTTGGCTTCTCGTATATTGCTTGTACAAATCCAAGCATTTTATCCATCGCCAAAAATTCCATTCCATTATTTTTCTTCATACAAAATTCACTTCGCTTAAGTTTCGTTGCAATTTCCCCATCAGTTTTGGAAATGTTCATAAAAAATTTACATCCGGGGCCATTTTTAGTGCACTCCACAGTGTAGCCCCTTTTTTAACATTTACAACAAGTCTGATGTCCTTTTTGGAGTTTCCTTTGCTATTGTTCTCATCATATTGACCTGACTGGCTAACAAACATATATGTGGTTTTATATATATATGAATGAATGTAAAAGGATACATAAATATCCCAACAAACATACATTAAGCTACTTGGTATGGTGCATAATCAGTGCTACCACTGCAGTCTCTATCCCGTCAGGTTAGTGGGCAATAGTTTGGATAATCGTTTTCGTTTTCCAATGCCCTACTCCAGATGCCATTGAAATTATTTAAAAAAAAAAAATGTTTTCTTCAGATTCGAAATAACATTTTTTTTTTTGCTGATACATATGTACACTTGCGGTCATAAAAACCGCACCATATCAAAATGATTGAAAAATTGTTAATAACTACGATAATAATTTTTATAATGAAATGAAATTTCTGTTGAGTACTCCGCAGTAGTTTATAAGTATTTCTATCTAATTTCCATCTGTTTATTGAATGTTTGAAAAAAGATATTAACAAAGAAAGAAAAACCAGTTAATTTTCTTATTTTTTTTTAAATATTTTAATACAGTCATTGGTTAACAAAATCAAACGATACATTTTTTATGTATGTGTATATAAGATGTTTAGATATGCCGCTTTTAGCAAAAAATTATCAATACCGAGTTGCTCCTCCCTTGGCGGTTATAACCGCTTTTATTCTAGAAGGCATCGAGTTTACTAGGAGTTCAGTAATATCCCTTGAAATTGCAGTATTCCATACATGTTCCAGAACTTCATTTAGCTTTTTTTTTACTCTCTGGTTTATGTTCAGCCACCTTACGATTCATTACATGCCACAAGTGTCCGATGTCATCAAACGTTGTCTTGAGCTGAAAATTATTGAAAGACTCTAGTTACTTGTCTGTTTATTATTTATAAAATAGACGTCTAGAAGTTGATTTATAACACTTTACTTACGGATTTGGCGCGGTGGCAAGGTGCAGAATCATCTTGAAGAATGTACTTGTCAGTATACGAATGATGCTGTTCAATTGCTGGTACCAAAAACTCCCTTACTACTTCTCCATACTTTTGAGCGTTCATAGTTCCATTAACAAAGTGCAAAGGGCCCAAAACGTAAAAAGAAAAACATCCCCAAACCATCTGGCTTTGAGGAAACTTCACTGTTTTGACTATGCAGTCGTCCTTGAACCTTTCACAACAAATTAAATTTACTGCCATCGGACCATATCACACATCGCCAATCATCCTGCGTCCAATCTTCGTACTTTTTTGGCCACGTAAAGCGAGCTTTTTTCTTTTTTCATTTTTGTAGTTAGGAGAGGTTTTTTCGCTGGTCGTCTTCCAGTTAAACCTATCTCCCGTAGCCGTCGGCCTATGGTTTCAGCACTTAGATCAACTTGATGAAATTCACTCAGCTCTGCTCTTATACGGACAGCACTTTTAAAGCGATCTTTCATGCTAATTCGTTGTAATACATTGTCCGTCTTCTGGGTTATTTTACGTTTTCGTCCCGAGCCTTTTTTCCTTTCCAGTGGATCCAAATTTTCTTTTTTCTTCATCAGTCGTACGATAGTTGAATGACAGCATCCTATTTTAACCGCAATCTCACGATAACCAAGCCCTTCTTCGACTAAAGTCAATATTTGAACTTTTTCGTCCCGAGTCAGTTGATGATATTTACCAGACATTTCACTTTTTTTTACTTGTCACCGTCACAACTCAATTCAAACTGATTTTTTTTGCACTAAATACGAGGCCGATCTCCGCTATGGGGAATACCCTTCATTAGTATAAAAAAAAACCTTACGATCTGATGTAATTAGGCATTTTTTTAGAACTCATTAGGTGGTGCGGTTTTTATGACCGCAAGTGTACGAGCATCTTCAAATGAAGGAGAAATCGCATGTGCAGTTTTTTGTTCGATTTATTATCTACTAAAAAACTTGTAATTATAACATAATTCTGTTAAAAACAAGCCTACAATTATAGATTTATATTAGAGGCTACGATTTCACGTGAAAGCGGGTTCACGTGATTCACGTGAAATACACCTTCACGTGAAAATTCACGTAAACATAAATTTCACGTAAATTTCGTGAACACGCTAACACGTGAAGTATGTGAATAACGTGAACACGTAAATTACGTGAATAATATCTTTTTTCCTGTTTTCGAAGAATTTTTCAATGAGAATTGAAAATTTTTAGTTTTCCCTGATTGAAAGCAAAACAAATTCGAATAGATCGCAGTGTTTCCCAGAAAGAATGGAAGAAATCCACCAGGCACTGGCAAATATGATAGCAGTGAATCAAATGGCAATATCTTTTTGTTCCAGCGAGGGTTTCCATCAATTTATAGTATGGCTGTTGTTGAGCCAAATTATAAGCCTTTGAAAGAAGAAGCAATTAAAAAGCGGCTTCAGGCCTTAAGACAGCAAAAAGAAAACCTACTTAAGGAGAAATTAGAAAAGGCTTGTAAAGTATCATGCACATCTGATTGTTGGACCTCCGCGGTACAGGACTCCTACATGACTATGACGGTGCACTTTGTAGATGGAGATTGGATTAAACATTCGTACACTCTTAACACAAATGAAGTAGATGTACGTCATACTGCTGAAAATCTCCTTCAAACTATGAAAAATACGTTAAATAAATGGGGTATAGATAAAAAAGTAATAGCTGTTGTCACCGATAATGCAGCTAACATCGTGAGAGCAGTTGGAAATTTGGAGGATACACAAGAGAAACAAAATTTGACGTGTGCCATTCACAGTCTTCAAATAGCAATAAAAAAAAGTCGATCTCGTCGGAACATACTCAGGCAATTATCAAAAAAGCAAGCAAACTTGTTGGACATTTTAAGCATTCTAGTGTAGCTAAATATGCTTTAGAAGAGAAGCAGAAGCAATTGTCTTTGCCAGTTCAATCTCTATTACAAGCGAACAACACAAGATGAAATTCCATTTACTTTATGCTGCAGCGACTTATACAAAACCGAAGCCCAATCACCAACGTATTAGCAGATCGAACTGTTACTTCATTTGCATCGGCCAAAAAACTGGAAATATCTGAACAGGAGTGGACACTGATGAAACAACTTGCAGACGTACTCAACCCGATGCAAGTTCTCACCAGCGCACACTGGTAAATTTTCCCAAAAACATGGCCAAAATTATTTTTTGTGTTTTTTCAATTCATTATTGCACGATTACACCAAAATAAGATAGTTTACTAAAATGCACTAGTCTATTTGCATGAAAATTCTTTAAAAAAAATGGAAAAAGTGTTTTTTTTTTTATTTTAACGCCGTAGGTTTTCTTTTGTTTGACATTTAATAATACGATACATATTGGGTCTACAAGTAAGTTTCCAGCGTTTTTTTCGAAAATTTGAAGTGTTATTATGAAAACATAGTTACAATGCTTTATTCAAAGTATCGTCCATCGGACGCTACAACTTTCTCCCATCTTTCTGGCAATTTATGAATTCCGGACTAAAAAAATTTCTAGTCTTTCGAGCCCAAGAACGTATCGAGCCAATTTTTGATTTCCTCTACTGAGCTGAAGCGTATTCCTGTAAGAGCGTTCTGCATCGAACGAAATAAGTGGTAGTCAGATGGTGCCAAGTCTGGACTGTAAGGCGAGTGAGGCAGAACTTCCCATCCACTACTTTCCAAATAGTTTTTCACCGAAACCGCAACATGTGGCCGAGCGTTGTCGTGATGAAAAATGACGGACTCATGCCTGGTCTCATAATCTGGCCGTTTTTTTTTTAATGCTCGCTTCAAACGAATTAGTTGGGTTCGATATAATGGTCCTTTGATGGTTTCACCACTCGGAAGCAGTTCGTAGTATACGACACCCTTTTGATCCCACCATATGCAGAGCATGACCTTATTTACGTGAATATTTCGTTTCGGCGTCGATTGGGCTTTGTATACGATTTTCTGCGTTTAGGATTATCATAATAAATTCATTTCTCATCACCAGTGAGAATACGATGCAAAAACGATTTATTTTTATACCGCTGCAGTAACATTTCGGACATGCAAAATCGCCGTTCGACGTCTCTTGGCTTCAATTCGTACGGCACCCAGTTTCCAACCTTTTGAATGAATCCCAGTGCTTTTAGGCGCAGGGAAACGGCTTTTTGCGTGACGCCCAATGATGCAGCAAGTTCTTCTTGAATCTGACACGGATCCTCATCCAGTAAAGCGTCCAATTACTCGTCTTTCCGGGGCGATCTTTGTCTTCAACTCCAAAATCACCACTTTTGAACCGTTTGAACCACTCGCGGCACGTCGATTCACTAATACATTCCGCCAGATAAGTTTCCGAAAGCAAACGATAGGCCTCAGCCGCACTTTTCTTCATATTAAAGAATAAAAGCAGCGCTTCCCGCAAATGACGTTTATTTGGCTGGAAACTTGCCATGATTTTGCTCGATAAAATGTGCGACACCGATAGAACTGCTTAAATATAACGCTGCAAAGTTGTTGACAGATACAAAACCTACAAATAAAACACATGGGGTCTAACATTTCTGCCCGGGATCCACTGGTGGCGCCATCTCTGACAAACACTGGAAACTTACTTGTAGACCCAATATATATTTAGAATATTAAAAAAAAAAACAATTGAGTTGTCATTATTTTAAATAAATTAATAAATAAATAGGTATAGGCAATATAATTTAAATAAATAAAGAAAAACCAACATGCTTCCTCAATTTCTGGTTCTATTAGAAATTGAAATACTTCAGATGTAAACGCATTTTTCGTTTTAAGGTTTAATTTTCTCAAACTACTTAGTCAGAAGAAACCAGAAGGTTGTGAAACACATCTTCCATATTTTGCTGCCTCGAAAATTTTCTTGAGAAACTTTCTCGAAAGCGCTTTATGTCTCTGTTCTGTGATTCTTTGGCTTCTTCGCTGATCTGTCCAAACGGAAGAATAGCTTCAGATATAATTTCAGGGCTGTGTATTAAAATTTTATGTACAGTTGTCGGAATATTATACCATGGATACAATTGCACAAACATATTTGCAGTATCAATACAACACTCGTTAAATCGAGCGATTTGTATTGGATATCCACTGGATATTGTTAACAAAACAAGCCTAAATCGACATTTGATGTTTTCATTTTTGTTGGTTATATCTGAAGAAGTAGCAGAGTCATGAAAAAATTGGCGGGCAGTGTTGCCATCGTTCGTACCATCAAAACCTTGTTTTGGTTTATCGACTAACATTCGGCTCCTAAATGCTTCTTGAATCCTTTTCTTGTTTTCTTCGACTTTTCTTTTAATTTCTTCACCACGAGCTTGCTATTGTCCTATAGGCAGTTTGTAGGCAACATGGATTAAACATACAAAAAACCTTTTCCAAGCATGCAAGGCAGATAACCCAAACCTCAGCTTTGACTTGTCATAAACTTACTTGTTCAGCAAGTTAAAGTTTAATTTAAAGAAGATATTTAGTTTTCAATGTAATCGAATTCTTTTACAGTTACATCTGTTGTTTCGTGGACGAATTGAACTCGTATTGGTCTACAGAACCTTGTTGATGATGGACGAGGATTTTGCCACAATATAATTTTACTTTGTGATTCTGGGTCCCCTGACACTAATTGAATAGGAACAAAAGATGTTAAGAAAATGCTTGGATCTGAAAATCGTTGTTTATATACACTCATGCCAGAGCTTCCATCACAACCCCATTTGGAAATATGATTCATGTTAAACACTTCATTAATATGCAATGTTTCTATAGCATCTTGTATTCCTTGAAATAAACGTCGAACTGTGTGATCTAATAAACTTTGAAGCGGTGATTCTGCGAATGATTCAGTTATGCCCAAGTTTTCGGGATAACATTTTTTTTTTCCTTCTAAAACAGCTGCATAGTTTGGATACATATGGTTATTATGTTTTATTGCGGAATCTCTAATAACATTGTATTGGAACTTTGTTAGTTTACCTTCAACAACTATTGAAAGAACTTCCTCTGCTGTATATGGAATAATTCCCTGGTCCAATTTTTTCAAAGCTATTTGGTATTTATCAGCACGTGAAGGAGTTGAAAAGATTATGTTTTTCATCACATTTGAGAAGTTAAGTTTTCCTTGTTCTCGTAGTTGCATCTGTGCAGCATAGCTTAATTCATCGGTAGTGTAATTAGAACGCAAATCTTCTGTTTTACGTCTCTTTGATAGTTTGCATAGGTCCGAAAAATCCTTTTAATTCCGTCCAACAAAACCATGGGCTCGGCATGGAAACTAAATTCCACATTGCAACCAGTTTGTATTTTGTTTTAAGAAGTTGTTGGTATTTCTTTAGGCGCTTAGCCATCTTCTTCTATGTTCGTGAAAAAAATCAGTTAACTTTTTCTTTGTTTGCTCTGAAATTTGGATATTGGTCTCGTTTTAAACCTTTTCTACCAAAAAATTCATTTTTTCTGTAATATCACGAGACGTACAGCTTCTAAGAAATTCAGAAAGCTGATTTCTTGAAAGAAAAATGAAATTTGATTGCGATCCTATGTAAAGAAAAAATACATTTAATTAAAAAAAGAAAAAAATCAGCTTCGTCAACACCTTTTAAAGCTAATATTTTAAAAAGTCGCAAAAAGTCGCAATGTTTTATGATTGTTTCTTATAAAGGAAATATCTACCTAATTTTTAAGACTATTTTCATTCAAGAGCAATGCCCATCACCTTAATTTTTACATTAAATTAAAAAAATATATATATATATTTTTTACTGCTCAAACACATTATCTTTCAAAGTTTGAAAATTAACTTTAGACTTAAAATATTGCAAAAAAGTGTCGTTATCCTCTTTTTAGATACCGCTAGCAACAGAATCCATGTCAAATTATTTTACGCATCGCAAAAAAAAATAAATAAAAAACAAAGCAAACTATTTATTATCACATACCAAACTTGCTATTGCACTTGTTAATTTAAAGTTTACACTTTAAAAGCATGTACTGATTAAACAGTTATAATTTGCATCGCATGATCAATCAAGTTCAAAGCTCATTTTATTTGTAAACAATTTGGCGTTAAAAAAAACAACAAATCGTAGTTTTTTTTCTTGTAGTTTTGGCCATGAATTTGGGGAAATTTACCTGTGTGCAGCGTGTTAAGCAGGGAGGGCTCACCAACATCTATGGTTCGACCACATAAGCTACTAGAAATGCATATGGAAGAATCCGATGCTGATTCCGAAATGATAAAACAAATCAAAAATTTATTTTCTTCCGAGTTACGTAAACGGTTAGACCAACAGATAAGTGAAATACCTGAAACCATATCATCAAGAAAAATTGCTTCTCTACTAGATCCACGCTACAAAGATCTGCAGCATGAATGCCATTCTGTTCGAAGTGCAATAAAAGATAAGTTGAAACAACTTCTCGAAGAAAATTTTCCTCAAGC
This sequence comes from Volucella zonaria, assembly GCA_963966105.1. Lineage (NCBI taxonomy): Eukaryota > Metazoa > Arthropoda > Insecta > Diptera > Syrphidae > Volucella > Volucella zonaria. The sequence continues at coordinate 35,553,243 of OZ014531.1, read as the reverse complement.
ACAGCTTCAAGATTCTAGCCAAACAGAAAACAATGACGGTACAGAAAACGAGTTGGAATTTCTTTACCAAGAAACTAGAGTCATTCCAGCAAATTTTGAAAAGCAGCTCCAATCATACTTAGAAGAGCCTCAGCTAAGGTTTACGTTTAACCCTTTTGAATGGTGGAAACACAAAGCAGTAAAATATCCCGCTATTGCATTCTTAGCAAAACAATATTTGTGCATGCCAGCAACTTTTGTCAGCTCAGAACGTTGTTTTTCTGCAGCCGGAAATATTGTTACAAATAAAAGAACTTCTTTACTTCCAGAAAATGTTGATATGCTAATTTTTCTTTATCAAAATCGTAATACTTTCTAATAAGAATATTTAAATTCAATAAGATAAACGTTTGTTTTTTTTTCTTTTGAATTTATTTCTGATGGCCTTATATGTTTCTTCATATTGTATTGTTCATTTCATGCAAACTTGTGTACGTTATTCACGCGATTCACGTCATTTTACGTGAAATTTTCATTCACGTGAACATTCACGTGAATATTAAATCACGTGATAACGTGAACACGTTTTTCACCTTATTCACGTGAATGATCTGAAGCTCTAATTTATATACATACAGTCAAGTGCAGGTAATTAGAAACGCCAAATAAATAAATTCTTATCTTCCCAAGAACACATACGTTTTCATCTTAAGGAACTGCAGTATCTTCATGAAATTTTAAGAGATGATTTTCCTCTTTTACTGTAGAATAGAGTACACTTATAAAAATAGTCAGGGAATTGGCACAAAGTACCGTTATCTTAGCCACTATATATCACACAAGAAAAAGTTAATTAAAGTGGTCGTGCACATAATTAGAAACGCGCGCATAATTTGTGTTCAACTGGTATTTTAGATTTAGCATATTTTATTATTAAATATAAAGTTGAGTAATTAAACCTTAGGGCAATAGGCAATGGGATAAAATCCATCTTGCAAGCTATGGTCAAATTGCGAAGGCGTTAAAATGTTCTAAAAAGTAGGTTTTCAATGCGGTTAGCCGTAAACCTCGAGTGAAAGTGACTACCCAACGAGAAGACCAACTCATTGTTCGGAATAGTAAAAAATTCCCTCATGCCACCGCTAGGGAAATTCGAACGAGAGTATGTGGCGACAATAACAGCGGACCATCGGTAGATACAGTGAAACGAAGGTTGCGCGACGCTGGGCTCTTTGGGCGTATAGCGAGGAAAAAGCCACTTTTGACTGAGCAAAATCGCAAGAAGAGGTTAGAGTTTGCTCAGTGGAAAAACGTTTTGTTCAGTGATGATACAAAAATAAACCGAATTACATCTAACGGTAAAGCCATTGTACGCCGCCCCAGGTCAAAGGCATATGACCCAAAATACGAGGGCGGGTCAATAAGTCCGTGCATTTTTGAATTTCTGACCTCTTTACTGAAACAGCAACACTGCTCCTGTCAACAGGCATCTGTCAGTTGACTCCTGTCAAAATTTAAACTTGCTGCGTCAGTTAGTTTGTGTTTGACAGCTATTTTTATCAGACTACTCACTAATTTGAGGAGAAAATGGAAAAAAGTGAATTTCGTGTGCTTATTAAGCATTATTTCTTGCGAAAAAAAACCATTACCGAGACCAAGGCTAAGCTTGATAAATACTATGGGGACTCTGCACCATCGATTTCAATGGTAAAAAAGTGGTTTACTGAATTTCGTTGTGGCCGTACAAGCACTGAAGATGCCGAACGTCCTGGACGCCCAGTTGAGGTCTCTACACCCGAAACAATCGAAAAAATTCACGATATGGTGTTGGCCGACCGAAGATTGAAAGTGCGAGAGATTGTGGAAGCCGTAGGGATCTCGCATGGCTCAGTGGTTTCAATTTTGAATGATCACTTGGGCATGAGAAAGCTTTCCGCAAGATGGGTGCCGCGTTTGCTCACATTCGACCACAAACGCAATCGTGTAACAACTTCACAGGAAGGTTTGGCGTTGTTTAATCGCAATATGGAGGAGTTTTTGCGCCGTTTTGTAACCGTGGACGAAACATGGATCCATCACAACACACCAGAGAACAAACAACAGTCAAAACAGTGGGTTTCTAAGGGTGAATCGGCGCCAAAGAAGGCCAAGGTGGGTTTGTCGGCCAATAAAGTTATGGCGACTGTTTTTTGGGATGCACGCGGGATAATCCACATTGACTACCTTCAAAAGGGAAGAACAATCAATGGGGAATATTATGCCAACTTATTGGACCGATTCAATGACGATTTGAAAAAAAAACGACCTCATTTGGCCAAGAAAAAAGTTCTTTTCCACCAAGACAATGCAAGGGTGCACACATGTGCAGTTGCCATGGCAAATATCCATGAATTGGGCTATGAATTGCTCCCTCATCCACCCTATTCTCCAGATTTGGCTCCGAGCGACTACTTCTTGTTCTCAAACCTGAAGAAATGGCTTGGTGGAAAAAGATTTGACTCCAATGATGAAGTCATCTCGTCATTTTGAGGACCTCGACAAATCATTTTTTTTGGAAGGGATAAAAAAAGTGGAGAAGCGTTGGACAAAGTGTATAGAGCTCAAGGGAGACTACGTTGAAAAATAAAATTATTTTTTTATCAAAAAATCTGTTTTAATCAAAGTCACGGACTTATTGACCCGCCCTCGTACACCCGCCCAACGGTCAAACATGGTGGAGGAAGTATTTTTATTTAGGATACAATCTCATGGCGCGGTATCGGCCCAATTAAAAAAATAGAACGGCGTATGGACAGATTCCAATATTGTGAAATATTGCAAAATACAATGCTGTCGTACGCTGATGACCACCTTCCCATCACTTGGAGATTTCAGCAGGACAATGATCCAAAGCATACACCGAGATATACAAAAAATTGGCTGGAAGACCAAATGGTAACGGTCTTGGACTGGCCGTCATGTAGTCCTGATCTCAATCCAATTGAGAATTTATGGCAACACTTAAAACGACAACTATTCTTCAAAAAAAAATTGGAAATTTTAACACTCTTGTTGAAGAAACGAACGCTACCTGGAAAAACATTCCACAAAGCGTTTGCCAAAAGTTGGTGGAGTCTATGCGCCACAGATTACAAGCTGTAGTCGAAAATCATGGCTATGCAACTAAATATTGAAATAGATTAATTATTTTAATAAAAATTAACAATATTCCTTTCAAAAATGTCTGCGTTTCTAATTATGTGCATGACCACTTTAATTAACTTTTTCTTGTGTGATATACAGTGGCTAAGATAAAGGTAGTTTATGCCAATTCCCTGACTTTTTTTATAAGTGTACTCTATTCTACAGTAAAAGAGGAAAATCATCTCTTAAAATTTCATGAAGATACTGCAGTTCCTTAAGTTGAAAACGTATGTGTTTTTGGGAAATTAAGAATTTACTTATTTTGCGTTTCTAATTATCTTCACCGTGACTGTATGTATGTATATATGAAGAACATAAGTAAAAACAATTGAAAAAACCAAAAATCTTGTATTTGAAATCGAGTTTTTATTGTTTAATTTTTATTATAGTAATAATGATTCTAAAATATTGGTTAAAAAAAAAAAAAAAAACAACATAAAACTGGCGCAAAATTATAGTACATACAATAAATGTGCTCTAGAATGTGATAACTATAATAAAGAGACGACAAAATAACTTACTTAAATAGCCATACGAATTCGGTTTAACTATTCAGAAATGTATGTTTATGTATATGGATTCCAAACGTGTACAAACACATCACTATCACTAAAAATAAATTGATCACAGCAAGGTTTGGAAACGTTTTGTTACAGAATACAAGGAAAATTGGTAGTTTCGTAGTCTCAAATTTACATATGTTTATGTTTATGTTTATATTTATGTTTCATTCTTAATTATTATTTAAAAATTACGTACGAAAGTATAACTATTCAACAAGGATCATTACCTTTGTTTTAATTAATTATTCACAGTACAAATTTCTTAGTTAACCATGTTACGTATAGTATACTTCGCCCGTATTATACAGCATTTTCTTTTGTTGTATTTCATTTTTCTATGATTAAACATTCGTCTCATATAGGAAAGCGATAGAATGTTTCGATAATGGAGTTCTTGATTTTCAAATGCCCAATGGTACATAAGTACATAATACGGCAACTCCTATGCGGGGAAAAGTTTATCTTGATGAGTTAACATTTAAGCAGTCCTTCAGATAAAGATATTCGCGAATTCTTGATAATGCATATTCCTGTTGCAAGAAAACATTAAATAACAATATGGTTACATACTTTCAATAGGAAATTTGATAAGTTCATCTCACCCAGTAGCCAAATTCAATGTTTTGATGAACATTTACTACAGACCACAAACTCCAAAACAAATGAGAAACTAACGAAAATATCCGTACTTCATCCTCTACTGCTTCAATTTCCTCTAAGCTCGGTGAATAATTTTCAATAGATTCGTTCCCTTTTTTCAGATAGGCACTAATAAAGTCCTGACGTTGTTGTTTTGTGGGATACTGTTGTTTATAATGGAAGTAGAATGGAAATTGTGGATTACTATAGTCGAGTGTCCATTCGATAAAATGATTTGCAAAGTCGAATCCTCGATAATTGTAGGCACAATATTCAAAATCGATTATAAAAAGATCTGGTTCGCAGTCTTCTGACTCATTACTAAGTACGGAATCACGTGTATTTTCTAGCTCCGAGTAGCTATCGTCCGTCGGGGTTGAACGCTTTCGGCTATATAAAAACAAATAGTTAAAATTAAAATTAAAATTACTAAAAACTGTATTTTTTTTTACTCTACCATCTAGATCCAATTAATCCAGTAGATAGATTTGCATTACGATCACTATTCAGACTTGTAGAAGCTTCATTATCATTATCAGTGTCTGCAAAAGAACTACTACAGAAAAAGAATATTTAAGAAGGATATTAGAATTCTGCTTTTAAAAAAAAAAATCTATAAAAACGCTTCCGAAATAAATACAAATGTATTAATTCAGTTTTTTTTTTTTTTTTGTAAGCATAAATAAAACAAGCATACTTCACCGAAACCCAATTTAAATTCTACACTTGTTTTTTAAACTCAATGTAGTTTTATGGAATGTGAGAGAGATTGTATGGAAATAATGTTTTTTTCCAATCGATCTAGCCTTTAATTAGACTGCAATTAGATAAATCATGCAAACAAAATGTTCGTCGCAATGCAAATGTGTAAAATCGTCTTTGTAGTTACCTCATACTTTTTACCGATTCCCGTCTTGATCGTGACGTTTCTTCTCTAAACAGGATGTTACCTTCCTGTAAATCATTATGACAGAATACAACTGGATAGCCAGCTTTTTCAACGTAAGTACGAAGCCACTTAACTTCTTCTTCGTAATTGATTTTCTTTACTTCCTTCACTACACTTTTTTCTTCATCTGCTGGACTAAAATGATTACCTTGAATAGAGCTTTGTTTAAATTATGAAATATTTTTTTCTACCAACCTGATATTGTTTAAGTTAGAGTCTAAACTCTTTAGCCAACGTTGCATCGTATTCCATAACCATTCAGGTTCTTTGGATACTGGAATGTTAAGACTGTGAATTTCAGCCATTTTTTCTGCTATTTTCATTGAAGTTTTATAATCAGACAATTCTACAGTGATAAGCGGGCGTGCCTTTTTTTTTTTAATCAAAATGTATACATTTAAAAATTTCTATATGATAAAGATTTATTACAAAAACAAAAAAAAAAAAACTCACTGGAATGTATTGTTCAATTCTTCCACCGGGGAATAGGCCATGTAGTTTCGGTCCTAAATTACGTTCGCTTAACAAGGCGAAGACCACAGATTCAGTTATCATTGTTTCAAGCGCATGTTCACCATGGGTCTGGCCATAAATTCGTAATAGAACCTGAAAATATTCTTTAATAAATATTGCATCTGCATTTGGGAAAAAGATAATATAAAGCCTACTAAATATAATCACAATTATGTTGGATCAAAATACTCCTTAACAACCAATAATACGAGGGCTATTCCAAAATCAACCACCGAAGTGAAAAATATTTTTTAAAAAAACCAAAAACATTAATTTTTTGCACAAAATAGTTTTATTAACATCTAAATTATTTTTCTACATAGTCTCCGTTTAAATCTATACATCTTGGTAACGTAGGACGAGCTTTTGTATACCCTCCTTAAAAAATGGCACCGCCACACAGTGCGTCGACCAATGGAAAAGAATCAAAAAATTAGATTTACAAAATATTATTTCGAAACACTCAAAAGGCATTACATATCCCCAAACTAGATAACTGTAACTTTATTAGCGGTAAAATTTACCCGCAAGCTGTCTGGTCACCACAAAACCTTACCTTACTTGATTATTTAAAAAATGACAGTTGGCTCCAGTACATGAAGCCTCGACTGGCAGAGTAAAATAATTATCTTATAAACCGGTTTTTACTTGGATCTACACCACTAGGACAAATAGAGGTTATTTGTTTTTTTTTTTTTTTTTTTTACTTGCAACTTTTCAACAGTTGTTATCAAGCTTAAAACAACTCCCATTAAGACACTTTTAGTTCCGTTGAAAAGAGATTTTAAAGTGAGTGTTGCTGACTATTAAGAATTTTTTTCTTGTTTAATTAAGAGGACAGTAAGGTTATTTCGACAAGGTAAAAATTGCCTACGACAACTTGCGACTGTTTTTTTGCAACTGTTTATTTAGCCATCTATTTATAGGATGTGTACTAATAAAGAACTTTTTCAATTATGGTCATCCGACCCAACCAACCGATTTGCTGTCGTATTACAGTTTATCAACATAATTAAGACTGTTTTAGATACAGAAGAGGAAGAAAATTTGCGAAGTCATGTTTTTCCTTTGTGTTCAAATATAAACAAGCAGCGGCAAAAGTCCGGATGGAACCGTAATCGGTTTTAAAAAAAAAAAACAAGGATTGGCTCGATTTGCAGCACTCGTTTCCAGACAACATTTCTTCCATAAGCATAGAGTCTAACAATCAAGACCTAAAAAATAAACGTGGAAGACCGAAAAGCTAAGAAACAGAGAGTGGAAGAGCTGTGAAAGACGAAATCTGTTGAGGAGCTTAGGTTTGCATCAGAAGTTTCAGCAGCAAATTCATCGTCTTCGAGGTTTTTAGCCGAAGAAAAAAAAGTTTTGTCATCCGAGGAAGCTTTGACACTGTACCTTGACCCTGATCTAACTGCGCGAAGCTATCAAATTTTGCGAAACACCGTAAACGCATTGCTCAAAGACTGTTTTCCCAGCATTTATGCTCTACGGCAGATGAAAACGAGTATGTTGCCAAAATCTATTGTCACAGAAAAGTGGATTTCCAAGATGTAATGGTAAAAAATAGCCAAGTCTGTTAAGTGTCAGGAAAAATTCTAATGCTAAGTTGATATGCAAATGGGGCTTTGACGGTAGTGGCAGCTACAGTTTGTACGAAATTGGATTTGAAAATCCCGAAAATTCCGACGAAAATTTATTTTTAATCGCATTTGTTCCAAAGAGAGTTCTGGACTGGTGAAAGAAGAGGAGGCCACTATGCAAGCTAAAATTAATCAGCTTCGTGACACATCTGCGCGTGTAACTAGATACTGCCTTAGAATATCATTTCAATTTCATTTAACCATGGTTGATGGAAGTGGGTGTAACGTGTTTTCAGAAACAAACTCCTCTTCAAAATGCTATGTTTATGGTGCATTACCCAGTGAAATGAAAATTGTATAATTGGTATTACATGCTCTGTACATTGCACAAACTTTTCTTTCATGGCATTGATATCATAAAAAGTTTTCGAATACTAATTGGACACTTATCCGAGGAAGCACTAGAGGGCTTACACAAGACTTTCCGCCGCACTAGGCTTCATCATGCAAAAAAGTCCTAAGTCTAACAACATGCAAGATGTAATAAACTATTTGCCACTAATATCTGACCCTCTAATTTCATCACAGAGAAAAATTGTGCGCAAACAAAAAAGAATTGATGAAAATATAAGATACTACTTTATTTCCAATGAGGAACATGATTCTTCTTGTGATGAATTAACATATAATATCTTATTCTAAGTTTCATTCTTTCATTTTAAATAAAAAAAAATTCAAAAATAGATAAAAACCCTTTTTTTGTACCCTTTTTGTTAAAATAAAAACACGTTATGAAAAAAAAAAATTGAAACCGAGTTTTTCTGCTTTTTTTTCCTCACTTTCTATTGACTCGTCGCACTGTGCGACAGTGTGTTGAGGCATTGATTCACACCGTTCATAAGTTCCTCATTACTTCCAAAATGTTGAGATGCAATGGATGATTTCAATTTTGGGAAAAGGTGATAATCACTTGGTGCCAAATCAGCACTGTAGGGAGGGTGATCAAAAATATCCCAATTGAACTCCTCCACTAAAGTTTTTGTGCGTGCAACAATGTGTGGTCGTGCATTGTCATGCAGAAGCACCACACCTTTGGTAAGCATTCCTCGTCGTTTGTTCTGGATTGCTCTTCTCAACTTATAGAGTTTCACAGTAAACCGCTGCATTTATTGTGTTTCCAGGTTCCATAAACTCGGTCAACAATATGCCTTTACTGTCCCAAAAAACTGTGGGCATCATTTTTCGATAGGAAAAAGTTTGTTTGAACTTTTTTGGCTTGTTTGGGGAATGAATGTGCATCCATTACTTTGAGCGTTCTTTGCTTTCTAAGTTTACATACTGGACCCAAGTCTCATCTCCAGTCACAATTTGCTGCAAAAATTCTTCACCTTCCATTTCTAAACGTTCGAGAAATGCTTTTTGAATGCGGCGGGAGATAATATTGTATTCTCCATATTAAAACGCAACTATTGGGAAAACACTGAACGAAAACGGTCGAAGCTTGGCATATTATTAGAGAATAATGTACTGGTTGCGACATGCAGAAACACGTCACCGAATTGCACGTATGTAATGAATTGTAACACATCGGAGGTTGATTTTAGACTAGCCCTCGTACTTATAAACATACACACAGATCTTGTTTGGACGACACACAGTGGGGCAAAACGGCCTTAAAACTGGAAATCATTCCTGTGCTGGATTTAGACAAGTGAAACTTTTTGAAATCGTTAGATATCACCTATTAATGGTAAATAAACCCAAAATAAGCTCATTTTCACTTTTAATTTTTTTATTTTTTACGTTTTAATTAAGAATTAAAGTATTTATTTAAGAACACATAAATCGAACAATTTTGTTTACAATTGTTTTACCTTTTTTTCGAACTTATATAAATATATAAAGACGTAATAAAGAATATATGTATATAGTGCATAATATTGTTTTTCAATTGGTTTCAATGTTTTTACAGCGAAATGAAAAGTTTGATTCATCTAATGAAGAATCATCGTCGCTCTCAAATTTGCCATCAGATGCATCACCTTCACCTGCACAAATAATCAAATTAAAAACATCTTTGGGAAATGATTTAATCTTTTTATTTGGAAGTTTTCTCAGACTTGTAATTAGTGGATCAGATGTAATTAACATTAAATTAAAAACATCTTGATTAGTCCTCTCCCTGTAACATTTTCTGGAGTAGCTTTCGCGATATTTCTTAAAATCTTTGTTTCTCGCCTCCTGAGCTTCTTCAGACAACTGTCCGATAGGAAGAAGAGCAGTGGATATTACATCTGATCCATGGATTAAGAGTTTGTGCACAGTGGGAGGCATACAAAACTACGGATTGATGCTTACAAAGTGTTTGGCGGTATTAATTGCGAATTTTTTGATGTTTTCAATGTTTATTTCATATCCGCTTGAAATTGCCACTAAAATTGTATGAAATTCTTCATGTCAACACCCAAAATTTCGGAAACGAGTTGCCAAACCCTGGTTTTGGTTGACCAAAATTAAGCCCCATTCGATTTTTTGTCGTCATTTCTGGCTTGCCAGTTTTTGATTGGCAGTTTATTTCCAACATGTAACAGACTTTCAAACACTCTAATCCAGCAATGTAATATTGATAAACCAAACTCTAAAGTATCGAGTTTATGAGATTTTGACAACATCTTCTCTATATCATTGAATTCTTTAGAGCTTGCACTACAGATAAAGCAACGTTGAGTGGAGGTATTATTGGCTAATGCGTTATACACTTTCCCATCCACCATAGTGAATTACAGCTTGTGAGTAACGCTAACAGTTTTGCCATCCACGTCCACTACCAAAGGGTTTAATTTCTGTATTTGTTCATCAACATGCAACTTTTCGGAAATTGATAGTTCTACCGATTCTTTTACGAAACATATTTTTAAAGGACGACAGTATCTCGTAGAAGAAGGCCGCGTGTTTTGCCACACAATTTCTCTTTTATCCAAATTGTCAATAAACAGTTGCAATGGTACCATAGAAATAATAAAAACACTGGAATCATTAGCTTCCATTCCAACATATTTTTGTTTATATGAACTATGGCCTGAACTTCCGTCGAAGCCCCACTTTGATAACAACTCTAATTTGTTCAATTGATCGTTGTTTAATTCCGTGATTAAACATTTTTGAGATTTTATCAAGCGTTCAGTGGTGTGGTTCATAAGTGCCTGAAGAGAAACTTCAGCGGAAAATGAAGATACTTTGATACCTTCTGCATAACAGTCTTTTTTGGCATTTTGAATGACTTTATATGAAGGAAACCTTTCAAGATCTTTGCTTCTAATGACATTGTACTGATGTCTCGTTAATTTTGCTTCTACGAGTGTCGAAAGAGCTTCTTCTTCTAACATCTTTACTTTTTGTTTTGTTTCCTGTGCTTCATAAGCTTTTTTGTATTTAGTTGCACTTTTAGGTGAACGCAATACATGTCCTAGCAGTTTAGAGGCCGGTACATGACCTGCGGCTCTCAGGCTTACCTTCGCAGCAAATCCTAATTCCATAGAGGAAAAATCTTTTCGTATATTAGCCGTTTTACATCGTTTTGATCTATCGCTACATTCTTCAAAGTCCCCTTTTGGACGTGCTCTTTTGTATGGGGTTGTGTTGTATTGCCTGAAATCAATTGATGTTTGCAACCACATTTCGTTAATTTTCTTGAATCGTGCTACTTTGCGATCTGATCTGAACCATTTTTCTTTGAATCTTGAAACAAACTGGGAAAGTGTGTGATTTAATGCGACCATCTTATCCGGAGGACAATTAGTGCGTTCCTGGAGGTCCAATTTTAAGAATTCTATTTTCCAGAATCGTTCATAATGTCGAATAACTTCATCCGAGATAAAAATAAATCACTTGAGTACGAACCTCGGGCAAAATGTTAACATTTAATAAATTCATAAAAAAACGACCAAAAATGACATTTTTTTTAAAAATTAATTTTAAAAAAAGGCGCAAGTATGCGCAGCCGATCTCTTTTGAACCAACAAGTTCAACTATATAGAAATGCAAATATCTCGATGTGGAACGATGTGGAAACCTATTGTACTTTCAGCTTAAGGTTTTTGAAAACACATAAAAAATGTTAGTTTCTGGAACACACTTCCATTTTTAATTAAAACAACTAAAAACAGGCACATACATGGTTTACTGCTGATTAGAATATTAAACTACACACCTGATTTTGAAAACCAAAATCATGAGGCTATGTCAAGTCATTAGTTATTAGTCATGACGATAAACCAGCAACCATTGACGCTTCGAAGCAAAACATTGTTCGAGTAATACGCCATATACGCCCTCAATTGCTCGAAAAAGTGGTAGCAAATTGGACCCCCAAAATGCGCTTTGTACGAGACAACCGTGGTACCCATTCCGCGAAACTATTTTCAAATATTAAATGGCATTTAATAATCTTTTGAATGAATTTAAAAAAATCGTCATCAAGTCTTTGTGTTTTATTTAAACAATAAAGTCTGGACCTCTTAGAAAAAAGCACCCTTTATATAAGAATGATATGCGATATGTACGAGTACGATGATGTTAAAACGAAAGTTAGATGCACGGTAGGGATAATCGGAGAATTCGAAGTTAAAGATGGAGTACACCGAGGTAGTGTACAAAGTTCGTTTGACTTTAATGTCGAGCAAGGTTATCCGTAGCCTGAATATCCGCATTGTCGTTTTTCCGAGCCTGGAACCAAGCTCCTGACAGCCGAATAAGTCTCGCGCCAAACATAACCTTCAAGAAACAAGCATATGGTATATAGCCAGTGTGGTGTGGCCTAGATGGCGCGAAAACACCGCAGTTTTTTTGTGTCAGGAAAATGCCGCTTAAACTTAAGGGTTTGTGTACGATGTTGGACGATGTACGAAAAATATAAAAGAAAATTAACAGCGACGGAAATGAAAATGTCAGCGGGTGTAACAAAACGTGAATTTATAGGAAGTATGCGCATCAGAGGTAGTCTCCACATTAAAAAACCGAAGTAGAGGAACTTCAGGCTGAGGAACTAAGCTAGTTTTGCCATGTTTTGGTCATCCGAAAATCCGGTCCAAAAAGCAATAGAGGTTCAAGGAAGAGGCCGGAATTGAACCATAATTGAACAACTTAAGTGCGAAAACATCAGCAAAACCTAAACCTCACTAACTAGGTGATGCAAAATAGAGTAGCCTGTAGAATAGTTCTGAGGTCCGTAAATTTAGCCAATTTCACAAGCGGCGCGGTTGCAATACAGATGCAGAAGGGAGAAATTTATAACATTAGACGTAACTACACACGTTACATATTTCATATATCATATATCATATTAATCAACGAAGAAGATATCTATTTGCAATAAGAAATTGATTCACTGGTCACAGATTTTGTTGTAATTATTATTAAGGTGGTTTTAGGGGGCATTTGTGCTGCTAATTTCGATATCGGCTATCTTTTCTGTCAGATTAGCTCCAAAAGAAAACAAATAAATCAAAAATAAAATAATGTATTAAAATCAACACAGTTAAATTTTTGCAAACGATCTTTTATAGAGCTTTTTATTAAATTCGTCTTTAGGACAAGCTCGTTGCTTCAGCAATTATCTGTCATGGTATGCTTATCCCACGTGCCCTGACATCTTCCGTTCAAACTCCTGATATCCTGATTAAATCTTTCCCTTATTCCTCACTAAAATCCTCGTATTAGCACGTTTTTCATAATTTTCCGCTCTATAGTTACCCAAGAAGTTCTTAATAACTAAAATAAAACTAGCCCATGCTGAATTTTAAATATCAGTCATAGATTCCACAAATCGTTTATTAGTTTACGAATTTGAGGACCATCAAAAATGCCTGCTTCCAATTTTTCAATTCTCAGTTTGGGGAACGATCTACTCGTATAAATATATTTAAAGCAGCCATTTTTATCCATAGCCTTTACAAATTGCTTAACTGGCACCGGTTTAATGTGGAGTGGTTGAAGAATGGTTTTGCTTCTGTCAACCAATGGTCTATTTACGATATTTGCTGTACCTACAGTCAAGTTTGGCTCCAATGAGCCATGTCTTTTTCGTTCAATGATGTTGTCTAGCTCTTCTACGTACACAAAAATGTTGTCCCAACAAGAAGTTCACCATCCTTAAATCAACGCAAACCGCCCACTAATTATCATCTTTTCTAATATTCTGTAAAACCGTCATGCTTTAATGTTTCCATATTGATCTTTAAGTTCTGTTGACTGACCACTTGGTATCGTGTTCCAAAACACAAGCTCTTTACTTTGGTGAAATACTATATAAGAGAATATCCTTTATTGAAACACATCCGGTCTTCGGCAGTTTTTTGCTTTTAATCTGCATGCTAAAATCTCAGAATCATGTATCGATAGATTTAGGCCTTTGACCAAACCATTAAATTCGTTTTGAGAAAAAGATAGTGGTTTTGATAAGTTTCCTTCAAATTGACCTCCACTGCTTGTTTGAGGAGACCACCGTGGGCTCAGCTGTACTGCGGCATCGGGAGAAGGAACGGTCTCTGAATTAAAAACTTGTACAGTTACGAGTATATCCACTCGCTGCTTCCTTAAGCGATTACCAGACAATATAGTATAGCAATCATTGTGATGGTTTTTAGGCTCTGTCCATGGTACCTATGATAGGTATACCAAAGCCTACATTTTGTTTTTTTTCCTTTTGTCCACTGCCATAATAGTCCCGTACCCAAGAACTTTCCTGTTTTCCAATCGCATAACCAAAATAAGCAAAATATGCTTGTTTCACGTCATCAGTTATCCTTTGCCTTTATTTCTGCAGAGCGTATTTACCGCAAATGTAACAAAATGTATCTGGGTCGTTCGCACAAGGTTTACGTGATGAGCTCATTTACAATATATACATATACATATATCGATCGGTACGTGAATAAGCTATTACTAAGCCAATTTCTTATATGACTCGCTCCAACTATGTATATGACTAATGAGTATGCGAACGCGTATTTTCAAATAAATAGATTTAGACTTAGTGACAAGCTGGAGAATATTCGTTAGGCATTGCAACAAAGTTTCATCATTTGTGGTTTATATAACTTAGTTAAATAAGCAGAACCAATTGAATAAAAATGTAAATGCAGTTCTAATTTAGGCCATTAAGTTATTATAAAACCGTTGAAATATCTTTTATAACAAAGGATAGTGACTCGAAATATACGAATGTATGTAGGTTGAAACTAAGAACTGTGTCCTACTTCAAAAACAAAAAGACTTGACCTTCATGCATCTGAACGAATGTCTGATTTCTATCCACATAAGGCTTAATTCGTCAACATAAGCCTGACATGCTTATGTTGCCCATAGAGGACAATGACGACTTTACCAAAACTTTCCTTTAAGAGCTTCTCGACAACAGATATGACCAATCATTAGTGGTTTTAGCGCCAAGTTTTGAAAGAAGAGAATCTTTGGCCCACGACTAGAAAGCCAACTTGCGCGACATCAGCTCTGAAAACAGACGACCTTGACATCACAAAGCGATAAAATACCTCACAGTCTCCTGACCAGCATCCTGGATGTCTAAACGTTACGAGAACCGAACATTTGCTCTGGCCAATACCGTGTTGTAGCGCAGATGCGAATCCGAATATGCCACCAAATCCGTGTCGAGTCGCCTAAAACTTCTCGAGAAGTCGTTTGTTCATTAAGCGTTGAACACCAATAGCCACATTATTACCAAGCCACAAGACACGCCACATCTGATGTGTTAACTGGCTTGCAGAACTATGCAGTGAAATGAAAAACTTGCGAAGTGTCCCTACAAAAAAATTCCGTGAGTTGTAAAATGTGAATCACGAAAATACCATTGAACGGAATATTAGCATAGTCTGCCTTATTCAGGCCCTCCAAACTACGCCAACAATTAGAAGTCACCGTCCTTGACATCATACACAAGATGTAGCATGAAACTCTATGAACAATCTGTTAGGTCTTTATTAGAGTGATTTTAAACCTAGTGGTCCTTCGCCGACCAGATATTTTGCTTACGACAGATTTTGAAAAAAACCCAAGAACTTCAAATCGATACACATCACCTGCTATTCATTGATTTTAAGACCGCGCATAACATCATTGCTTGTGCCGTGGCGCAGTACGTACATAAATTCGCTGACTACTTCGCTGACTACACCAAAAAGCATAAAAATTAATATATTTTTCTGACGTCACAACCTTTTCAGTGGGCAATGGAAACTTTTCTCACTCTCCGGACATGGGTCATCCCTCACTGTACACAAAATGATAATTCGAACACCATAGTGAGGCCTTAGCCTATCCCAGACTGTCGCGCCAAAAATTTATTTTTTTCGTAAATCATTTAAAACGACGAGCTATATACGAGTAGAACCATGTCAAGGTCACCGAGGATTGCGATAAGAACACCGTTGTCGTTGGATTTTTTCAACGTCATACTTAAAAGAAAAGCGCGAAGCTCACAGATAAAATTTAGTGGCACACACACAATAAAGATAGATTTAGTACACGTACATGCTGTGGACAAATAAGGAAACCGACAATAGGAAACTATAGTTTTGAGGTAGTAAGGAAATTTGGTTACCGGTCTAAATTCAAACAACGACACAGGTGTAGAGATCAAGCAAAGATTCACTCTTGCAACTTTAAAATAAACACGTCGTCCCAGTAGTTTTTCAAAATGCAGAAGGATTGACTTTGTCAAAAAGGAATGAAAAGCTCTCGGTTGGTTTGAAAGCAAAAATTCTCCAGCTGACCTTCGATCCCGTCTGCTTAAACGAAATTTGAAGACGCAGGTGCAACAACGGACTGTATACATAGACTGCAAGTAAAGGGTACCATAGGAAAAAAAATTTAACTAAAACAACAACGGTGTGAGATATAAAATTGATTCTGGCTTCATTTTGAAGTTACGTTTATGTCATTATGTGTGAAATAGCACATCGTTCAAATGGCCGCCTCGGCTTCGCTGGCAGTGCTTCAAGCGGCCGGTCCAATTTCTGATAAATCGGTCAAATATGTGCGGCGTTATTCGGGCAAGAGCGTGGCGAATGTTGGCCTTGAGCTCGCCCAAAGCGGTTGGCTTTTTAGCGTACATTAAAGACTTGACCTAGCCCCAGAGAAAATAATCGAGTGGTGTAAAATAGCATGATCGTGGCGGCCAATTGATGAATGCTCGCCGTAAGATGACCCAGTCGGCAAATTTCTCCTTCACAACTTCGAGCGTTGCGTTGCTTGTACGGCATGTAGCGCCGTTTTGTAAGAATCACAGCTCATATATATCGATGTTATGGAGCGCTGACCACAGAAAGTCGATTAACATCGCTCTATACCTGAGACCATTAACGGTATCGGTGTCTCCTTCCTCAAAGGAAAGAAACAAGGTCCGATGATGCCGCCATGCCACAAACCGCACCAAAGTGTCAATCTTTGTGGATGCATTGATGCTTGGCCGAACACCTGTGAATTGTGTTCGATACAATAACGACAATTTTGCGTGTTGACATAGCCGCTGAGCCAAAAATGGGCCTCGTCCGAGAAGATGATTTTTTGACAAAATCTGGACTTCCAGCCAACATTTCCAGAGCCCAATTAGTGAACTCATGGCATTGTCTATGGTCGTCCGGCTTCAATTCTTGCGTTAGCAAAATTTTGTACGGATGTAGGCCCAACTCCAACCGCAAAATAAACGCTGTTGGCTCTCTAGCGCTATGGCGGCTATGTTTTCTTCATTTCACACCAATCTCTGTCTGGTTGGTGGCTTAAGATCCAAAAGAGTGTACTCACGCTCAAACTTTTCCACGGTGCGACGTATTGCCTGCAGACCAAGTCATGATAACGACCGACCTCGCGACGAAATTCACGTTGCATATTTACAACTAAGGACTGAAACGAATAAAATCTGTAAATTTTAATACGGGCTATACTTGCAATGCGTAAAAATTGCAATCCCATTTTGTACCCAAATTAGCCTGTATATTCTCTAGTTTCAGTTTGTTATTGATTTTAGTTCGGTGCGGTTTAAAATATTTATAAAATATGAGTCAAGAGGAACGCCGTAAAAAGATCATCGACAAATGGCTCG
The DNA here is from genome assembly GCA_963966105.1 of Volucella zonaria. Taxonomy (NCBI): domain Eukaryota; kingdom Metazoa; phylum Arthropoda; class Insecta; order Diptera; family Syrphidae; genus Volucella; species Volucella zonaria. The sequence continues at coordinate 35,535,720 of OZ014531.1, read as the reverse complement.
AAAATACTTCGCGTCCAAACCATTTCATCGCAAAAAATTTAAACATAGCACGCAGTACAGTGGATTCTATTATTAAACGATATTTGGAGACATTGACAGTTAAGCGAAAACACAAAAGTGGAGCTAAAAGTGGAGCACATGATACAAATTTGGACAGGAAAATAGTGGGTACCATCATAAAAAACCGGACTATGTCATCCAGAGATATTGCTCGGAAATGTAATACCAACCAAACAATGGTACAAAGATCTAAAAAACGTAACCGTCTAAAAACACGAAAAAAACAAAAAATACCAAAAGTTACTGAAAAGCAAAAAAAAGTCATAAAAACACGATCCCGAAAGCTATACGAGTTGATCGGCAACAAGAAAGCGTGCTTGGTTTTGGATGACGAAACTTATGTCAAAGCCGACTTTACTACTCTTCCAGGTGAGCAGTTTTACAACTCGTTTGAAGCTGAGATTCTTCCGCAATCAATAACATCGATTGGGGTGGAAAAATTCGGGTCAAAATATCTCGTTTGGCAGGCCATTTGCCAATGTGGACACAGAAGCTCATCGTTTGTTACAACGGGAACAATTAACGGACAAGTATATATTAACGAGTGTCTAAAAAAACGGTTGATTCATTTCTTAAACAAACACGAGGGTTCAACATTACTTTAGCCAGATAAAAATGTCGACTTTGTACCAAAAGACATGAATCCATCCAATGTTCCACAGTGCCGTCCCATTGAAAGATATTGGGCCTAGGTCGAAGCTAAATTGAGGAAAAGTGAGCAGTGTGCAAAGGACGTAAAAGATTTTAGTGCTAAATGGAAAAGAACGTCCAAAAAAATCACGGATGTAACTTTCACCAACCTTATGAAGGACATTCGAAAGAAGTTGAGGAAAGAATGGGAACCCAAATAATTTTTTTTATTTTTTGTAATTGTGAATGAATTTAATAAAAACAGAGTCTTAAAGCAAATAAAGAAAATTTACATGAATTATGAAAATATTTTTTTTTTACTTTGAAGTTTCCAAATTTTATTCGTTTCACTCCTTAAGCCGGAATTTCGATATTTTTTTTAATAATTCTCGCACGTTCGGCAAGCATAAAACGGTGCATGATGAAATGGCAAACCTTACTGAATATTTTGACAACTGGATGTCATTGGTAACTTTGACAGGTACTTAAACATAACAATAACGTTACATTACGAAAATCTAAAAACAATTTAATTTGATTTATTTAATTCAAATCGCATAAAACCCAGCTTCAGAAAAATCCCCGAGTTCAAAGTTTTTGATAAATAAAATCTTTTGTTGAAATTACATTTTATATCCATCAAATATTTATTTGCATATATGCATATGTACGAGTACGTACAAATGTATTTATGTATTTTTTAATGACCAAAACTGGAAACTATTTCATATACGAGTATAGTTAGTATATGTGTATGCTATAAACAAATTAAAATTAAATACCAAATAGTTATTAACTACGCATCAGGGGAATTCCGCGAGTTATTTAACCGCATTAGGGGAATTTATCAAACTAATCTACATATCACGTACTCGTACAGTTCCAGGAACGATTATCAATCAAAGTTTCTCGCAGAATGAATGAATAATTATTCTAAGTTGTACCGCTCTATGACTAATATATAAAAAGGTGAAAGTACGAGTACAATTAAAGTGAAACCTGAAATATCTAAAATACACTCCACGTAACTAGATTTATGAGTAGCTTTTGATAACAATTTTGTTGTGATGTAACTGATTCAATGTTTCTATACTGTTCAAATTAGAGCTTTTAAAGAAGTGTCCCATGTTGAAAATAACCAGCTAAAAAAATTAGGCGACGGAATGGACCTTAATTTCATTTTTATTTGTTAATGAAACAGATCTGAAAATGAAAGCTTTTTTTACCTCATTTGAGTAAGGCCAACAATAATAGGATTCCAGAAATGCTCAATATGTCCTAGAATTAGTTGAGGGATATATTTCGTTTAGTGCTTTCTTATTGCTTCCAAACTGACTTCCTACTTTGAACATCAGCTTTATGTGCCATGTGTAATGTAAATGTTTGAGAATATGGTGAACTTGTTACCAAATTTAACATTTTGTTTTCATATTTAAGAGTATACCACACTTTCTGTGAGACTTGGAGCATTAACTTACTGATAAATTGTGAAATTCTGGATCTTCTTCCACCTCCAATTGCCAAATGTTCGACGTGCACGATGGTTGTTTGGCTTGAGCTCTTGGGTCAATACGATTTTATACGGACTTATAGCCAAGTCGCCAGAGAACGGGTTTAAATAGATCGATTCGCTGTCCAAATTGGCACGCCAACGTTAGGAACGTTAGGACTATTACGATTGCCGAAATTTGGAGGTAACGCACGCAACGTAGTAATAACTAACCGCGAAAAATTGGATAGTTTGTAAACGTTGTTGAAACGTATACCTTTCCATGACTAAATAGTAGACAACCTGAAACACAAATATTACATCTATCAAAAGACTTTATGCGTGAGTTCAGAGAATCGCTCTTGAAAAATGGGGCCCATCTAACAAGAAACCCTGTAGTCCTGAAAGCTATCAGAGCTATCTAAATATCTTTGACAAAAAGCCCAACCTTTTTCTGAACTCAGGATTGACGCGTAAAGTTGGATTTTTGGAAACCCTGATATCAAACAACTTGGAGAACAGCATCTTTCAAGTCCAATCAAAAAAGATTTCGGTGCTTTCGGTGCAATCGACATATTGCCAAGGATTGCCCGGACAAGAAATCACAGCAGCATAAGCTAAAGCATAAAACAGAAATTTATTGTACGCGGCTTTAGTGGAGAATGAAGTAAGTAATCAGACCTGGTATCACGACTCTGCGGCATCCGCTCACATGATATACATATATGGTATGTCACGAAGCTGAAGAACAACAAAGTTGCCATCGTAAACAAGAATCCATTTAAGATTAAGCTCCTGGAAGTCGTTCATTTTCACTTATGAAATATATGTTATATGCTGAAAAGGGGAATAAACGAGAATGACATTCAAGCAGTCGGTACGAGAGCAATTGATCGTGTTGTACATTCCGATTTTTGAGGACTGATATCAGTAAATTTCATTGGAGAAGCGCGCTTACAAAGTTGTTTGCCCAAATATGGGATCAAACATCGGACTACCGAAGCAAAACAGTTTGACCGAAAGGAGCAACGGAAAAATAATTGAGAAGGCCTGTTGCCAATTTTTCTATACTGATTCGAAAGTTGAGTCTGAAGCGAAATTGTAACAACAGCTGTTTACATACTCAACTGTTCGCCAAAGAAAAAAGATTGTTAGCTACTCGTATGACACCAGAAGAAGCCTAGAATAAACTGAATCCGAAGTTCATAATTCCTAAGCAGCTGCGGAAGAAATTCGATCCAAAATCCAGATAGTGCTTATGGATGGGATACTGAGAAAATCTGAAGGCTTATCTTCTAATAAACACGAAACCAGAACAAATTTACATCAATAAAAACGCTTAATTTAAAAAAAGTCTAGTAAGTGAAAGTGAAGAGGTTTATGTACATATCGATTCAGTGCGAGAACAAGTTGAGGTCATCAACTGTCAATAAAAGTGTCGTCAAATTATTCATCCGATAGAGAGATTTATTGTGAAATAAAGTCCAGTAAAAATGAAACGTATTAGTCAGACACTGATAGTGCCGAGCAACCAGGGCAAGGTGACAAGTGCCGAGGTGACCATCAACCAGTGCACAAGCACAAGTGCACTCATAAATCCGTGTAGTGAAATCGTCATCCACAGTGCGGGCATTCCTACCTTCCTGCTCCTGGTCATACTGTTGCTTGCACTCGGTCACTGCCGTTGCTGTATTACATTATCATACAGCGCGTGCAGTGACTGAGTGTATGTAACAACCGATGGATAGCGGGCTGTGGGTTTGAATTTTGTTGTTGTGCTGGTTCCTATTGTTGTAAGGGCATAACACCTACAACAATTTGATTCGGTAAACCAACTCTGAATTTGTACTTCACATCTGCGCTTAGTAACGTCGGTGTTTGTGTTTTTTGTGTTTGCCTTTCTTTATAATGACTCGGGAATTCAGAGTGGATATTGCCAATATACGCGGGCTAAATTGTAATCAATTTTCTGCGTACGTCCACGTCTGTAAATATAGACCAGCTGTTATGGCACTTAAATCCCCGCCCACCCCCCTCAGACCACTCTGATCTGAAGCTACCTGGCTACGAACTAGTGCCATTATTCTTCTCTCACCGCGGTCTAGCCATTTACGTGCGTAGTGATGTTCCAATCCGGAATTCAATTTAATGTGGTTAAAATTTCATCTCCGTAAGCAAATTGTCCACTACTGCTTTATTTACAGAAACCCCAAACTGGAAAGCAATTCGATTTCTAACGAATTCGATTCGTTGTCTGACTCCATTCAAAGAATTGTATCCCTGTATCCTCATACTGAAATCGTGATTACGGGCGATTTCAATATACACAATTCTGTGTGGCTTCGACATTCTGGAGAGACAACACCCGAAGGACGGTGTGTTGAGATCTTTGCTGCGGAAAACAACTTAACACTGCTTGTAAATGCGCCCACCCGAATACAAGACGTTGATAGCGATACCACCAACACCCTGGACTTGTTTTTGACTTCTCACCCCTATAAGTACATCGTTGATGAGCTCTCACCTCTATTCTCGTCGGACCATTGTGCTATATCAGCTAATTTCTCGTACATCGACCACACAGTTAAAGAAAAGATTCCCAAAGGAAACGTATGGCAATACAAGAAAGCCAACTGGGGCGGTCTCAACAGGTTCTTTAGGAATTGTAACTGGTCGTTATGTTTCCTCGATAACGACGTGGATGCCGCTGCTGATATGATCACAGACACCATTCTCTTTGGAATGAGAAACTTTATCCCTCATCGGATGAAGAGTATCAAACCAAAAGAAAAGGCATGGTACGACTCGAGCTGTAAAGAGGCTGTCAGGGTTAGAGAAATGTTTTTTCGGTCCTTCAAGACCAACCCGACGACCAAAAACTGAGACAGAAAATACTACAATGTCCCAAAGGTAGTAACAATTTTTGGTCATTCGTCAAAAATATTAGAAATTCTGCTTCGTCCTCCATCCCAATGCTCATTTATAATGATATTCCAGCTGTCAGCTCTTTGGACAAGGCCAATCTGCTTGCTGCACACTTTACGGACAGCTCAACACTCCCAGATTGTGCTTTGTCTTCGCCTACACTTGAATGCATCAAATCTTCAATGGGACGAATCCACTTTCGCACTTGTGTAGTAGCAAGAGTTATAAAGATCTTAACATTCACAACTCCGCTGGTCGAGATGGTATATCTCCCATTCTTCTGAAGAGGTGTTCTTCCACGCTGGAAAAACCACTTTTTCATCAAACCTACTCTTTAGGACTCTTTCCGAGAAGATGGAAAACAGCATTTTCCCAGCCTGTACCTAAAAAAGGCGAATCTTCCTCTGTCTCCTCCTACAGGCCCATTGCACTTACATCCCTTCTTTCCAAGGTCATAGAAACGCTGATAAGCCGTCAGCTCATGAAATATCTCGAAACACGAAAACTTCTTAATGACCGGCAGTACGGTTTTTGTAGCAACAGGTCCACTGGTGATCTGATGGCATGTTTAACCGAAAAGTGTAACCAAAGCGTACATCAATCTGGCGAAAGCAAGATAGTTGCACTTGATATTTCTAAGGCATTTGATAGAGTTTGGTATCAGGCTTTTTCGTCGAAAATGCGTGCTCTTGGGATCGATGACTCTCTTCTTCAATGGATTAGAAATTACCATTCGGAACGTTCAATTCAAGTTGTCTTGGATGGTTTCAAGTCTGATGTTCACAAAATAAAAGCTGGTGTGCCCCGGGGCTCCGTTCTGTCTCCGACACTCTTCATAATTTTCATCAACGATCTCTTGTCTGCTATCTCCTATCCAATATACTCCTTTGCTGACGACAGTACTCTCTGCTTTTCATATTCGTTCCCGGACTCACACCCCTGCTCTTCGGCTGTAGAACGGGAACGGCATCGTATGATAAGCTCATTAAATTTCGATATTACCAGCATAACGAATATGGCGACATATTCGATGCAGCCAAAAATGCTGCGAAATGTCTAGGTTTCCTCAAGCATGTAAGAAATATTTTACCCCCTCTGATCTGGCCACAATATATACGGCAATTATCCGCCCAAAACTGGAATACAATGCCCACATCTGGTTAAGCGCTCCTAAAACACCTCTGCACCTGCTAGACCGGATTCAAAGCCGTGCGATAAAACTCATTGGTGATACTAATATCAGTCCATCAATTGACCACCAATTCTACCACCAGTGCTCCATTGAAATCGCCAGTAGCATTCCGCCCATTCAAAGTTTTAACCGTAACACCAGCCTCGCTATGAATGCTCATCAGTATACCCTCAAGCCCACTTTTGGACATACTCTAAAATATCGTGATTCGTTCCTAAGATGTACAACTCGCTTATGGAATGCCCTGCCTAGCTCTTTATTTCCTAGTCATTATAACCTTCAAACACTTAAAACCAACGTTCACAGGTACCTTTCTTCCTATCCTACCTGATTTTCCTTCACCCGCGCTGTGTGCAAGCATTTTAAAGGTACTTAAATCCCTTGAACGCGCAAATTATAAAAAACAAAAAAAGACAAGAGCTGAAATTTTAGCGATGATGTGAGAAGATCATCTCGAAGAACGAAATCAGGACAGAGACCAAACTTGGTCCGACTTGATCCGACAACAAAAACTGAACTTAAAGATCCCGAGTGAAGCGATGCCTAGAGCTGATGCAAAACTGTGGCATGCAGACATGCAAGAGGATTTTATCGCATTAGCCAAGAACAAAATTTGGACAAAACTTGTGGGTGGCTGCGGCTGAAGTGGTAGTATACTAGTTTCTTAAACGAAAGGTTCCGCGTGTATTTCCCGATGATTTCAACAATAAAAAGTGGAAGGTTTTCAGACTCCGAAAAATGATTTACGGCTAAAAACAGTCACTTTCAATATGAAGCCAGAAATTGCATCCATCCTACATATATTTTAAAATTGTTTGTAAAAAGAAACTTATGGTGTTGTCAAATGAAAATCAGATAAAAATGTAAATCAAGACAAGCTTAGCAGAAGTCTTCCAGATGGAAAACCTAGCAGCAGCAGATAAACCGAATCCCTATCGATTAACATCAATACGTCAAGGAAATTCCCCAATAATTTGGAGAGGCCGAGGTCGATTGCAACACATTTTAACCCCATTGGACATACGAGTAAACCAAATGCTTACCGAATAGATGTGTTTACTAAATATGTATGTCCACGCATCATTGTGACGAAGTCGGTAGTGACATAAGCGGCACTTTGGATGCAGCATCTGACCTGAGTAAAAGCCAAGTCTTCTATAAGTCACATCTCCATTAACGATTTTTGGCGAACATAAGAGAGCTCTGGACTTGGCTTTTATTCAGGTCTCCTGAGCACATATGAAGCATGTTAAAGTGCGTTATTTATTCCGTCAGAGAAGGACTTAGTATAGCAATGGAAGCATAATTATGAGTCATATCGAGACTAACAATATTTTCTTTTGACAAAAGCCGTATCCAGACCGGAGATTGACTTTTGCTGTTATGGTTTAAGACTACAGTTTGTCAATTCAATTGCTGCTCTTTAGTGGGATACTTTAATGAAAACTGTAAAAGTTCTGACAATGCTATTACACATGATGTAAGCTTTGTTCAGTGAGGAAAAACTAGAACAGAACAGCACAGATTTGTGAAAAACGTCAAATCCAATGAGAACAGAAAAGTACAGCACAGCTGATTTTGACACTTCACAATTATTTTCTACTTCGAAAGTAGAGGCAAGATTTTCTGTTCCGAACAGATTGGAACAGCCTCCCTGAACACAGACCAGAATAGATTCGGACAGAAATTGTTCTCACTGAACAGGAAAGCTTGTACTTGTACAAGCTTGTACTCGGAACAGTACGGAACAGCCTCACTGAACAAAACTGTATATTCAAATAATGTCAAATTCAGATTTATCTTGTCCTCTTCACGTATAGTTTTGTTTCTGGAGTTTGGATGCCATTTTGTTTTCACGTTCGTAAAGTAGCTTAAAATGCAATCATGAACTAGTACATATGGATATGATGTATAGAGAAATAAGTCACTTTTTTAAGGATATCATATTCGTCAATATCATTATTGTTTACTATTGAGGTCTGAGTGTAGAGGAACTTATGTGTTTTTATTTACCCATTTCTGTTCTTTGAAAACCAAAAACATGCCCCCTTTTTCCATTATTTCAAATTAACAAAAACATCTTCATTTTGAAGATAGCATTCTTCTTTGATGTTCCCAAGTCTAATCGTCTAGAAAAATCGAATCACTCATCATGGTACAGCAAAATTGTTCTCAAAAAGCTTGGCCTTAATCAAGTAACGTTGAGTGTATGTCTGTATGTAGGTACTTGAAAAATAGTTCACAAATTCTTAAGTCGTAGATTGCTTCACATTTGGATTGGATGGTGGTGCCCTGATTTCGTTAACATTGTGCCTAATACGTTCTTCTTTATACGTTGCTTTGATTTTGTTTACAATGTCAATGCTATGGCAACAGAAATTCTAGCTCACACATCTGGCATGCATACGTACACATCTACATATAAATAACATACCTCATGCGGCTCATCCACCGTCGCTGTGCTATCCGTGCGTTGACGCTTACTGGTACTTGCAGAGTTTTGAATATTACATAAGCTATTATTACTATTTTTATCACAAGCTTCTGGTAGACTAACATAGTACAAGAAATTAGATAAGCCGCCACTGAAATCAAAATACAATAGATACACATAAGTTTCAATCGATGCACGTTTTCACTAAATATTTACCTAATACGTTTTACAATAATATCCTCAGTAGTAATTGACTTCCAGCGTCCAGTCAAGTAATCCCGACACAATCTTGAAGCTGCATCCCTGATTTCTTCAATTGTAGCCTATTTATGAACAAAAAACAAAAAACACAAAATTAACTAGATTAGATCAATAGTCGTATTGGCCAACTTTTCAAAGGATATTGTTTACGTTTTTCATAAAATATTGCTTAACGTCTTCAGTGAAAGGTAATTTTTTTACCAATTTCATGCTTTTTTTTTTGTAACTATTGTAGGTATGTAGATGTACGAGTATTTCCGTATTCGATTAGCTGCCTTATTATTTCACAAGATATTATTTATTATTGTATTATGTTACTTTTTCGACATATAGGACGACGGAATTGTCAAAAGTATTTTTTTGTTTTTTTTTTCTTGTTTTTTTCTAGTCCGAATAATTACACAAATAAAGACAAGAGGTGCTTCAAAGAAAGCAAAACTCACTACTGGCGGGGAAAATCAATAGAGAAAAGAAATTGTGCCAACATTTACCACGGATAAAAGATACGAGAGCGGGCGCAACTTAAAAGGGGTGGTTTCAGTTTTTTCTTGCATTTGCTTCGTACTCGGTCATGTTGTGGGTGAGGGAAATAAAAGCACATGAATAAAATAAACATATGTACACATACATATATTGTACTAAAAAACCAGCTGACAAAACAGACAAAATAATTTGGTAGAAGTTTGGAAAACGCATGAGCAGAACATTTTAATGAACCAGCAGTACAGGCAAGGCTATAAAAAGTTATCTGTTTTCGAAAATAAAATTTGAAAATAGAAAAATTTAAAAAGGGAGTAATTTACATGAACATGAACAATACTTAGAGTAGACTCCCATTAGCGTGAACACCGGTTAGTGTGAACAGATTTTTTTTTTGCTTGACATCTCTAAAACGTGAACAAGTCGTGAACACTCTAAAACGTGAACAACAATTTTTGCTTTAGGTTAACAGTAAACTGTTTAAGAAAGCTGTATTTTAGCTTAAAATTCCTTATTCTTGGTAAAATACTTCGTCTTGTACAGTTTCCGGTTTGTGCACGTCAGTTCGTGTCAGTTTGTTCCTTACAATAATTGTTTTTGATTGCCTTGTCTGCTCGATTTTTGCGGTTTTCTTTGTTTCGTGTCATCATAAGTTTTGTACGCGTTACGGTTTTCATTTTTTAGTTCTTTGCGTCAACATGTCCTCAAAGAAACCAAAGTTTTTGTCACTTAAGAAGAAATGCGCGATAATTGAGCAAATCCGTAGTGGTTCCAGTGTAACAAGTTTGGCAAAACAATACGACGTTGCAAAGTCTACTATTTGTACCGTTAACAAAAAGAGTGAAACAATTTTAAAGTATACGAGGTTTGTCTGTAAATATCCTAACCATGATACAAGACATTTTTTCTCAAAATTTTTTTTTATTTTTCTACATAGTCTCCTTGTAACTCTACACACTTCTCCCAGCAATGCTCCCATCTCTCTAACTCGTTCAAATAGTACTTGGCATTTTTCTCTGCAAAATAATTGTTCACGAAGGTGATTTCCTCATTTGACGAAAATCTCTGTCCTCCGAGCGCAGTTTTTAAATGAGGGAACAAAAAGAAGTCGCTTGGGGCTAGATCTGGTGAATAAGGCGGATGGTCAGGCAGTTCAAACCGTAATTCATGGATTTTAGCCATGGCAACCGCTGAGGTGTGAGACGGCGAGTTGTCTTGGTGAAACAGGATTTTCTTTTTCTGAAAAGATGCCCGTTTTTCCGCAATTTCTGCCTTCAGCTTGGCAAGTATTGATGCGTAGTATGCTCCTGTAATGGTTTTCCCGTTTTGAAGATAATCGATTAAGATTATTATCCCAAAAAACAGTCGCCATCACTTTCCCAGCTGAAAAAACACTTTTCGCTTTTTTCGAAGCCGGCTCGCCCTTTTTAGTCCACTGTTTTAACTGAATTTTTGTTTCGGGCGTATAATGGTGTATCCAAGTTTCATCTACAGTAATTAATCGGTGCCAAAACTCGGATTTATTGCGCCTAAACTGCGCCTAAACTGCGCCAACAGATCGTTGGAAATTTTCATTCGAACACGTTTTTGATCTAACGTAAGCAAACACGGCATCCAACGCGCGGACAGCTTTCGCATGCCTAAATCTTGATTTAATATGTAACAAACACGTTCTTTAGACATTTTCAGAACCTCTACTATCTCTCTCACTTTAATTCGGCGGTTGTCTAACACCATTTGGTGAACTTTAGCAATGTTATCGTCAGTGGTTGCAGTTTTTGGACGTCCCGAACGTTCATTATCTCCCAAGCTCTTACGGCCACGTTTAAATTCAGCTGACCAAAATTTCACTGTGGTAAATGATGGTGCAGAGTCCCCATACATAGAGTCCAACTCATTTTTGATTTGCGTAGGCGTATTGCCTTTCAAAAACAAGAATTTAATAACAGCTCGATACTCAATTTTTCCCATTTTCACAAAAAACACTCACATCGACTCACTCAAACGACTGTCAGCTAAAAACTGCGCTTCCAAAATGACTGAAATTTCTGTAAGTAACTGTCAAAAGATGCACAACTAGCATTCACTAGCTTTTATTGACGAGTGCCGCCATCTTTACGTTGCAGAAACTTTTCAGACAACTGTGTATAAACAACACATTTTCGGGACCATGGAAAAGAAAAACACTTCGACCATCGGAACTTCCCAAAACGGGAAAGGCGCTATACCGGTGGTTTCTCGAACAACGTGAAAAAAATTATTAGATTAATGGAATGATGATAAAGGCAAAGGCTTTGTCACTGCATTCTCAAATTAAGGACAACCAAAGCAGCTTCGATGCTAGCGAAGGGTGAATGCAGACATTTAAAACTCGATACGGGGCGTGAGATTTATTAAAATCACTGGTGAAAAACTGTCTTCCCAACCCAAGCTGGTAGACCCATTCAAACGTAAGCTGCAGGAAACGATTGATACGATGGGGGTGACCACTGACCAACTTTATAACGCAGACGAAACCGGGCTGTTTTGGAAACTGTTGTCAGAAAAAAAATATGTTTCGTCGTTAGAAAAAACGTTCCTGGCAGAAAAACCGACAAACAGCGCATAACTTTCCTCGCCTGTACAAACTACAAATCCAACTGGATTGCATAAGCTGAAGCCGTTGATGATTGGAAAGGCGAAAACTCCTCGTTCATTCAAAAATTTTAACTGCCCAGTAGACTACAAGAATTCGAAATCATCCTGGATGACCGCAACTATATTCAAAGATTTTTTTTTTTTTTTTTAAAAAGAACTTAACACTCAAGTGGGTATGAATACACTTATAATGCCTCAGCATGTGTTAAGTTTTTTTGGAAAATGGGATAGAGAGAGAAAGAAAGATGTTTGGAGTCAGTGGTTATTTCGCTCCATGGGTGGCATCCAACATTTAATGGAGAGACTAAAACTCTTAGTGGAAGTTGGCTTAATGTTGATTTCTAGTCAACTACTCGTCTTCCTTGATTTTCGTTAACTGAAAAAATGGATGATATGTCTTTCGGGCGAGGCTGGGATTCGAACACCGAACCTTCCGATTTGGAAACCAGTCCATTACCACTTGAGCCAGGGCCACCCACACTCAAAGATTAGTTTCATGATTCATTTATGCCACAAGTATATATGATGAAAATTAGCCAAATGCATACAGACTTCAATACTGAACTTTTTTAGGTAACATCATTCATGAAAAATCAAGGTCTACTAGTGAAGGCCCTTCTGCAGTTAGTTAACCACAGATGATCACTCCATTACAGTCATGTTTATGCCTCAAAATGTGACGCCACTGATCCAACCCATGGATCAAAATGCGATCAGAATAACAAAGCTTTACTATAGAACTAGTCTGTTAGCTTCGGTTGTAGCAAAACAAGCGGATATTCCAGAATCACTGAAAAAGTTAAGAGATTCCATTTCATTTTTAAAATCAGCTTGGGATCGATTGCAAACGGACACAATCGCAAAGTGCAGGAAAAATATTTTAAGTTTCGTAGGTAATGAAAATGATCCAGAAGATTATATTCCACTAAGTGTTTTGAAAGATAAGTTGTATCTAGAAATCAATTTTGAAGTGGAGAATGCGATGAAACTGCTCGATGCTATAAATCCTGAGGTTTGATTTCTACTTTTTTTGGATTCCTGTCTTTAATCAAATCATTTGGGTAGATGAACTGCACGGCTGAAGACATCCATAAATGGAACGAAGACGAAGAAGACCATAATGTCCCACAGAGTATCAAAATCATAAGTGATGAGGAAAGTGATGATGACGGTGTGCTAGAATTGCCAAAAGAAAAAATTAAGCAATGAAGCCATTTCCATTTTTAACAAAGCTTTGGAATGGGCTGAAGCTGGTTAGCCAAAATGATATTAGTGTCTTAAGGCTTTTGGAGAAGAAGAAGATGCAAAAACAAATGACTGATTTTTTCCATTAAATTTCGTATCGGTAATGCCTGTGCTCAGTCAGTATTTAATGTTACTTTTTATGCCATAACATTTTATTTTATATGTTCCTATGCAATAACTTTTTGTTTAAAATTAAATATTAATTTGTTAAGATAAGACGTTTTAACATGAAAATCTACAGTGGGATTGCCCTATCCTTTTATTAAAATTAGACCTTCGCAAAGGTGAACTCTCCCGCAAACGTGAACTCCCTTGGTTTTTAATTGTTCACGTTATCGACAGTGTTTTTGATTCAAATGAAAATTAGGGGAGTCACAATGGTATCTATGGATAGCTTAGTACTCGGACGTCATCGAATGGATTTCAGGGAACGAAATCTACTCATACTCGTGCCCACGCCAAAATCACAGCAGGTAGGGCGGTACAACAAGCAAAGTTTGCATCTCAGGTCCAAGCGTCAAGGGCTTCTGTGCTCCTATGGGTTGAACGAAGAGCCACACTGTTTAAGTTGCTCGAAGACCAAGCCCCTGATGTGTTGTTGATAGGCGAAACACACAGGATGAGGCACAGCAAATATAAAATTGTACAAAGTAGATGGTGATGCGATCCTTATCAGGAAAGGCTTGCTATTGTACAGCCGCATAGGTAGTACAATGATTCCAGGCTTCCAGGTACTGGAAGCTTGCATCGTGTAGTACATCCCCCTCGGTAGTAAAAAGCGGTTGTGTATGGTCTCTGTCAATGCACCTGAAGCTGCTAAATATAATTATTTGCATCAAAGTTCGAGACATTTGTGTCATTAAGTCTGTGTTTAACAGCAATTGGAAACAGACAACAACCCAAACCAGGGGTAAGCTTAATAAATACTATCGGACTCTGCGCCACTAATTTCAATTGTAGTAAAGTTCTTTACTCAATTTCGTTGTGTACGATGTGGCTCAAGTGGTATTGGATTCCCAATTGGACGGCTCGGAGTTCAATACTAACCGTAACTGAAAGACTTTCTTTCTCGCTCTTTCTCTTTCTATCCAATTTTCCAAAACTTAACACGTCTTCCGGCATTTTAAGAGTAGTAAGACCACGAACGTTCTAAACGTCCGATCGATATCACTACACCTGAAACAATTGAGAATATTCACAATATAAAGTTGGTCGATCGGGGATTGAAAAAGCGCGAGATTGTAGAAGTCATAGGCATCTCAAATGACTCAGTGATTTCGATTTTGAATGATCACGTGGGTATGAGAAAGCTATTCGCAATATGGGTGCCATACTTGCTTACAATTGGCATTTAGAAAATATGATACTACACCTGTTCCACTTAATACTAGACGGAACCTACTATTCAATTGGTGAGGTCAGAACGATGTTATGTACCTACGGTGTAAAAACGACGGTCGTTTCAGACAGGCCCCTAATCTGAATGTTCGACACACTGAATCAACTGATACTGGGTGCGATAGACAGTCTTCTCCAGAATGTTGACTAGAACATTTTGCTCGACGCGCAGTCCAACATAAATTCGTTAAGGTACCTAAAACAAGTGGATGAGACAGCTAAAGGAACTAAGGAGATCGGTTTCGACACACTGACAACAGAGACACATTCCACAACGCAATACTAAAACCAAGAATACGCAGACATTATTTACGTTTATGGGCTATGCAATGGAAGTTCAACTAGTGCGCGACAAAGATACCATGAACTTTGTCCTAACCGACGGCTTCCTAATAAAAGAGTATTTATAAATATGTATCAAAGGCTTCGAGAAACGGTATCACTTTCGAATACACGACCGAATGCGGGAGCTCCACAAGTAAGAAGGATTTCGGCTGATGAAAGAATACTGGATGCTGTTACAACTGATCCATCAATCAGCATCAGACGCTTAGCTTTGCAATTCAATGTTTCCAGACATAAAATTTCTAATGTACTGCATGGAGAAAATCTTTATCCATACCACCATATGTACAAGAACTGCTTCCCAATGATTTGGAAAAGAGACTTGAGTTTTCTAACTAGTTACTGGAACGGAGCTCGGATGACAACCAGCTTATTAGCAGAATTCTTTGGACGGACGAATCTCAATTTACAAGAGATGGGATCACATATGTTTATGATCTTCATACGAGGGCTGGGGACAATCTACATACAATGAGACATAAATCATTTCATTACAAATTCAGCGTCAATATGTGGGCAGGTGTACTTGGAAATAAGTTAATCGGCCCCTTCAAACTAACCTAGGCTGAATTCTACAAAATATCTGGAGTTTATGCGAAATGATTTACCAGAACTATTGGAGGGCATTCCACTGATTCAACAGGACGATGCTCCAGCCCACTATGGTGGTGAGGTTAAGAATTGGCTAGATGAAGAGTACGGTAACCGTTGGATAGAAAGAAATGGACCGGTTCACTGGCCTGCAAGATCTCCTGACCTTACAGTACTGGATTTTTTTGTATGGGAAAGAATGAAATAACTGAAATAGCAACTTTAATTGAATTGGAAGATCTTATTCTCGAAGCGTCATCAAAAGTGAGGCAGCAGTTAGTATCAATAAACATTTGCAGTGCAATCCAAAAACAGGCTCTAGCATGCATACAAAACCAAGGAGGACACTTTGAGCACCTGTTATAACTGTTTTAGTGTACACATAAAATAAAAACTACCTAAGACTACACAAAATCATTTTTTATTCATAGCCTTTGGAGCTTAAAGCAAAAAAACCCTTTTTATAAATTTTAACTGCTACAGGTTTTTCCAAGTATCATAATATCTATGGATTTTTGTGCAAACTTGATGATGAGTTTTTATTTTATTATTTTTACTTTCATAAGAAAAAAAATAGTAAAACGTTATGTTAATTAGGCATTTTCTTGAGTAAACTGACCTCAAAGTCGAAAATTAGCATGGGCAATGAAAATGGAACAGCCTTAGAAATTGGATATCTAAAGACTCAAACAAGATATCAACTTTATTTGAATGCAGTTACAAATAAACGGCGGATTAGGGGACACCCTGTATATACTTCGAAAGTGCTTAAAGAAATGCTCTAAACGCCTGGGAGGGCCAACAAATATAAAAAAGCATTTTCAAACAGTTTATCTTCCGGAGTTACGAAATTATCTACTTCCAAAGCACTTTCTAGTTTTGTTGAAGCTGGTTTATCGCTCAGGCAATATGAGATAATAAGGTCCAGCGACATAAAAATTCTTCCTTGTTACAGTACATATATTGTAAAAAGAAAATAAACAATGCTACTCTGTCTCGGAGTCATACGCTGTTACAGAAACATCGGCTGATGTTAACTTGCAGGACTTATTAAATCATACTGCTGAACGATCAATTCTGTGTTTGAAAGAAGTGCTAAATACTTTAAGTGAAAGCGATTGTAGTTCCTTGGAACTTATTTCTAAATGGGGATGTGAGGGTTCCCACTCAAACTCAAAATAAGCAAAAGTTTGAAAATAGCACTGCTTCCGATGCCAATTAATATTCCAAGTTGCACTCGTACTATTAAGATTACTTTGCACTTCAACAAAAACAATTATTTGGCAAAACCGAAACCAATAAAAATAAGTTTTGTAAAGGATTCCATAGATTATACGCAAAGCGAAAAAATCTATATTGACTCCAAGATCAGTTCACTTACAAAAACGCGAATAGAAGGCAGATGCATCGAAGTTAAGCACACGTTGACCTTTACAATGGTTGATAGCAAAGTTTATAATCCAGCTACAAATACAATGTCAACTCTAAAATGTTACATCTATGGAGCTACATCAAAAAATTTTAAAGATTTAACCAAATCGCAAAAAATTAAGAGAGACACATCAAAATTTAGTTTATCAATTTTACATGAAAGGATACGTTTATTTAAAAGCATTCTTCACCTTGCATACAAACTCCCACTGAAAAATGGCAGCTTCGAACACAGAAAGAGAAAGATTTTGTAAAACAAAAGAAAGCTGAAATACAGGAGAAGTTCCAAATCAAACTAGATCTTATTGTGGATGTCCCAAAACCTGGTTTCGGCAATTCGGATGATGGCAATACTAGCCGAAGATTTTTTATGAATCCAGAAGAAGTTGCCGAAATAAAAGGTGTTGATGTGCAATTAATTTTGCGAATCAAAGTCATACTGGAAGTAATATCAAGTGGATTTAAAATAATTATCGATACTTGTATTCTGCCAATTGGGCAGTTATCTGAAGAAGCAGCAGAAGAGCGCAATAAGCATCTTCGGTTATACCGGTCAAATTTCGCGAGAAAATGTTCAAGAAGGGACTGCGACATGGATGTTTTAAACAGGTGCAGCCGCCATCCTATAAATATTTAAAATTTCTTTCATTGTTATCTGTTAATTTTCATTTATTGCTCATACATATAAATCCATTAAATTTCATTTCATTATAAAGCACATTTTCCTATTTACATCCACCGTTGTAACATGAAGTATTTATATACACAGAATTGAACAAGAGAGTATGAATAAAGGAATAAAGAATTGAAAAGATCGACCGTTACAATTCTAAGTATAAAAGGGCGGCGTGATTTGGATCAATTTGCAGTCTAGTGAATAAAGCCTTGGCAAGCACACAACTTTAATTGGAGCAGCTAAAAGCATAATTCGTTTGACTGAGTAGGGTGTCCAGTGGACAGGTTGAGCAAGAAATTGGTAACACGGCTCTGAGTTTTTGTTTTTTATTCCACACATTTTGTTGACGAGAAATAAAATAATTCCTAAGTAAGAGAAAAAAAAAGACAACTTTTATTTTTTTTCAACAATCACCTGATCAACCTGATCGCTTCACAGGTAAATTAAAAATAAATGTTAAATATCAATAAATAATTATAATACCAACTTTTCCTTTTTTTTCGAAACAGATTACCATTGACAACTGATTTTCTTAGGTCAGGTTTAAGACCTTTCCATAAGGGGAAAGCAAAGCAATTTAGCCTGGAGCCACTCGAAATGTTCATTTCTGAGCCTCCTGGGCATGATTACAGCAAGAATTTTCTATCAGATGACGACGCAGAATCGAATGAAAAACCCTTTGATGAAGCAGAATCATTTCAATAATTTAAACTCGTAGCGAACTATGTATTGTCATTATATATAAAGAAAAACAGAAAAATATAACCAAAACCACTTTTTAACTTTTTATGCTTTTAACAAGCTCAAATAGCGTCTAAAGTTTAAAAATAATTGTTTTAAATATACAGGGAGAGTCGCAGTTTAGGTTTTCGTCGACA
The DNA here is from genome assembly GCA_963966105.1 of Volucella zonaria. Classification (NCBI taxonomy): domain Eukaryota; kingdom Metazoa; phylum Arthropoda; class Insecta; order Diptera; family Syrphidae; genus Volucella; species Volucella zonaria. Next base: position 35,517,048 of record OZ014531.1, on the reverse strand, counting down.
GCTGAAGGTTCCTGAAGTTATGGCAAACATAAAATTATTTTGCAGGAGGGATCTAAATATTTTCACCCCCCTCCAAGTTATAGGCCGTTAAAGTGAGGAACCCCTGATTTCGAGGTAAAACTTCTTAAAAAGACCGTAGCTTTCTAACGGATTCAGCTTAAGAAACTGTTGTGCACATGAAAGAGAATTTCAATGTGAACGCCGGCCAAAATTATGGCATTTAAAGCTAATCGTTGGACCAATTTCATCAGAAAAATAAGCGCAATTTTCAACTTTTAGGTTGACTTTTTTTATCAAAACTTTTGTCTTCTCTTCATTATCTATGATTTTTATGCATGACTTTTCCACCTATCCTAATAGACTATTGAAATAGGTTGCCGTTGGAACACAATGAGACCATGTAAACTGGCCATACCGCAACATCTTTGCATACGTATCGTTCGAAATTGCTTTGCTGATTCTGCCGCATATTTCAAAATATATAAATATGTATGTACCATATATAGTAAGCATCCTAAGTTTTTTTCAATGTTTTGTATTAAAATTACATAAATATTGTTGTCTGTTTTTTCCGCCTTTGATTGTAAAAAATGATCAGCGTCTGGGAAAACGTAAACACTCCTTTGGCAATTATGTATTCTATGGTACACTATCAGTTCAAGGTGGTTGATTTATTGTTTAATTTTTACTCTTATATCGTGGTTTGTATCTTTATTACGTTTAAGAATTAAATTTTTCTATGGTAAAGTCGGTCCGCCATAGTAATCTTATCTCATCACCCGCGGTATTTTCGTTCTAAAGGGTGATTCATGAAACGTGTACAAATGTGAATGAGCCCTTAACTTTGTATTTTGACAAACCTCAGTTATGTCTATTGTCACATCTAGTTTATCATATCCTTTGAACATTTGATTATCCTAAAAGCCTGTTACAAAAATGACGAGTCACCAGTGTCAAAATGTCGATAGGAGACCTAATAAGCAAGGTTTGGAGAGAAACATACGTATTCGTATGTATGTATGTTTGTAAAGTGTGTGCGGAGTACACCTGAAAAATTTGCAGTCGTAAGTCGCCAAGCTCATCAAAATCCAATTGTGTCTATTCACCAAAGGTCAGGGCAGTTTTCAAAGAATTTCAGCGATTGATTCGGAACTTCATGCGTTCAAAATCAACTTAGCTCAACATCTAAGTCCAGTGGATCATGAACAAACCTCATCGTTGTTCAATTTTATCAGTTTTTAACAAATTAGCACATTTGCAAATTGATGGAAGTGAGGAAATCCAATGAAAATGCTACAAGCGATCTATTTTTTGGAGAGCTAATTGGGAAATGGCATAGCTTTTCGAAATAGACCCACCAGCTCGTGTGATCTGACGCCTTGTAAATGTAAATCAAAATTTCACGCTTCGTTTAATTGATTGATTGATTATCAGTGCACATATGCCCGAAGCTTGATATCACGTATAATTGTATTGAATCAAACTTTCAAACTAAATAAACGGTACAGCTCATATCATTTATCACACCAAATATCGTATGTGTTAATTTTTTTTATTTAAAATGTGTACACGTTCCGTAAATCACCGGTTTTCAATCTTGTTTTGTGGTCCTTACAAAAATGTAACTATGTGAAAATAACAGTGCAAGTCTAATGGTTGAACGGTTTGGTCTTTCGCAAAAATAAGAAATCCAAGATGATCGAAGAAAAAATCAAAAAGTTGGGTGCAGAGAATAGATGGAGAGTGGTTTCCTCCTCTTCTTTATCTCTACAACTCCTGCAAACCTGCAAATATAGGTTAATTTTGTTTGCATGTCTGCTAATTAAGTACAGGCCTATAATATTATTATAAATTTTTTTTTGTCAAATTGCAGTTTGTGCACTCTGACCACTTGCATTTGGCTTCATCTATCTATTGAAGCTTAAGAATGAATTACATAATATACGAGGTGTTCATAACGGGAATTTTTTAAATATCGTGGGTTTGGAGAGTCTGATTGTCAATTTTTTTTTATTATGCCCCTGAAGTATGATACAATTTACAGCTGTATTCATTGTTTACTTTGTTGTGGCAGCCACTAAAGTTAGACGTGTTTTTATGAGCTCGGCGATTTTCGTTTGTTAAAAGAAATGGATCAAAGAATTTCTGCCAAATTTTGCGAAAAAATTAAATAAATTGTAACAAAGTGTGTGAAATGTTAACAAAGGCCTATGGTTAGTCTGCTATGAGTAAAACAAGAGTTTACGAGTGGTATAAGCGTTTCTAAGATGGCCGTGAAGACGTTGAAGATGACGAACGCCCCAGACGCCCCAGCACATCAACAACCGATGAAAACGTGGAAATGGTTACGAACGATCGCCGAATCACAATCAGAGAAGTAGCTGATGATGTTGGCATATCGATTGGCTCATGCCATGAATTTTTTTCGAATGTTTTGGGTACGAAACACGTGGCAGGAAAATTTGTTCCAAAATTGTTGAACTTTGAACAAAAACAGCGGCGAATGGAAGTTGCTCAGGAGTAGGCTGACCAGACATCATCTTTTAAGAGGACATGTCCTCTTTTTGTCAAAAGAAAAAAATGTCCAGTATCCTTTTGGAAAAACATGAAATTTGTCCTCTTTTTGGGTTTTCTCAATTAACTAAGTTTTTCGACATCACAAAACTACAACAAAACTTTTTTTCAACACTAATTCAGAAATTGTCTGCATCTTTCAGGTGCGAACACGATTTAAAATATATTTGTACCTAAACTCATTCACATCTGAACACAACGACATCTTTTTTGTTTTAACAATCGTCTGAACACACCCACTCATTTGACAGCTCAATTCATACCTCTTTTTTCCGTTTAAAAGCAAATAGAACGGTTGGTTTATTGTGTTAGTGTGTACTTTTCAAATGTGAAAAGTGAATTAAGAAACAAAATGCCAAAGCGTAAATGTACGTTTAACGAAGATCTGCAGAAAAAACACCCAACGTTTAAACAAAAAAATGCAAATGAACGGCATATTGTCTTTTGCCCGTCTTGTAATTCGTCATTCTCTGTGGCAAACAAAGGAAAAACAGATCTAGACCAGTATTTACAAACTGAAAAACACAAATATAATCTGTTATATAATCTGGAAGTTCCCGTAAAATGTTGCGGAATTTTTTATTCCAAAACATTCAAAATTGGAGGACCAGGTGTCTGCAGCGGAAGGTGCACTCGCCTATCACACCACCTCCACCACCACTTTGGATTTCGATCCGTTGACTGCAGTCATAAGTTCTTGAAATGCATTTTGCCAGATTCGAAAATTGGTCAGCATAACAAAAACAGAAGACTTTGTTATCAATGTCTTAGCTTCCTTATCTCTAGACTGTGTTCTCGAATACTTAAGGAAATAGATTATTTATCGATCTCCACAGACGCGCCAGTAATCATGGAAACCAAAAAGTATTCCCTGTTTTGGTGCAATATTTCAAAAAGGATTCAGGTAATAATTTAAAAATGGTAATATGAGTTAAACTCTATTCGACTTTTTGTTAAACTACTAGGTGTTAATATAAAAGTGGTTGATATTCAAGCAATGAAAGATGAAACATCGGACACGATATCCAACTGCTTGCTTTCAACTTTAAACAAATTCGACTTATCGACAATGTCTGCGGATAATTGTAACATAAATTTTGGTGGTTTCAAACGCGCAACGTAAAGATAGCGGCACTCGTCATTAAAAGGTAGTGAATGCTAGTTGTGCATCTTTTGACAGTTGCTTACCGAAGTTTCAGTCATTTTGGAAGCGCAGTTTTTAGTTGACAGTCGTTTGAGTGAGTCGATGTGAGTCGATGTGAGTCGATGTGAAACGCAATACAGTGAAATTTTGGGCAGCTGAATTTAAACGTGGCCGTAATAGCTTGGGAGATGATGAACGTTCGGGACGTCCAAAAACTGCAACCACTGACGATAACATTACTAAAGTTCACCAAATGGTGTTAGACAACCGCCGAATTAAAGTGAGAGAGATAGTCGAGGTCCAAAGAACGTGTTTTTTACATATTAAATCAAGATTTAGGCATGAGAAAGCTGTCCGCGCGTTGGGTGCCGCGGGGGCAGTTTAGGCCTCTGCCTCTGTTGGGGCAGTTTAGGCGCAATAAATCCGAGTTTTGGCGCCGATTAATTACTGTAGATGAAACTTGGATACACCATTATACGCCCGAAACAAAAATTCAGTCAAAACAGTGGACTGCAAAGGGCGAGCCAGCTCCAAAAAAAGCAAAAACTGTTTTTTTCGGCTGGGAAAGTGACAGCGACTGTTTTTTGGGATAGTAAAGGAGTTAACTTAATCGGTTATCTTCAAAAAGGGAAAACCATTACAGGAGCATACTACGCATAATTACTTGCCAAGCTGAATTTTCGCAGAAATTGCGGAAAAACGGCCACATTTGCAGAAAAATAAAATCCTGTTTCACCAAGAGAACGCGCCGTCTCACACCTCAGCGGTTGCCATGGCGAAAATCCATGAATTACGGTTTGAACTGCTTGACCATTCGCCTTATTCACCAGATCTAGCCCCAAGCGACTTCTTTTTGTTCCCTCATCTAAAAACTGCGCTCGGAGGACAGAGATTTTCGTCAAATGAGGAGGAAATCACCTTCGTGAACAATTATTTTGCAGAGAAAAACGCCAAGTACTATTTGAACGGGTTAGAGAGATGGGAGCATCGCTGGGAGAAGTGTGTAAAGTTACAAGGAGGCTGTGTAGAAAAATAAGAAAAAATTTTGAAAAATAATGTCTTGTATCATTGTTTGGTCGGAAACTTTTCAGACAACCCTTGTATTTAAGCATTCCACTTAAGCCCAGGAAGGGCATCTTCATACTTTTTTTTTATACGCAAAAACTTCTCAGGAGGTGATAGCAACATATTTTATGAAAACATGTTTATAATATTTTGCCTGTATCGATGTATCGGCACTTTATTGAAGGTCTTCATCTTGTAAATGGAATTATAAATTGCTTATGGATTACAATTGAATTTGTACTATACTCGTATAATAATTAGAGATAACAATTGATTGTAAATATTTATACGTAAACAAAAGCCGACCGATTAGTACAAGTGCTCTTTCCCCTTTCTTTACTCTACACATATGGTATGTACATATGGGTTTAGTACGCACATACAGTCGTGGCGAACTAATTAGGGACGACTAAAGAAATTAGAAAAAATCGCCACTACAATAAAATGAAGATGGCATCCCATAAAAAGGATCCGTTATTTTGTTGGTATTATTTGATCGGTTATGTAACAGCTTTTTAAAATAATATTGCACGCAGTTTAATATATTTATTTGCAATTGAGTTATCGAAGTGTAAAGTTTATTTGGTGACCTAATTAAGAACGACCATAAGAAACGCAGTTGTTTTGTGAAAAAAATTTTGATAATAAAAGAAATAATCGGTAAGCATACATACAAATTATTATCAAAATTAAATAAATACAAATTAATTTTCTGTAATCTAGAGCTTGATTGAAGAAAAAATGGGCAAAAATAGGAGTTGCACACCACAGTTAAGGGATGACATTGGAAAAAAGAGAACTATCGAGAAATTATCGTTTTCAGAAGTCGGGAAAAGGCTGAATTGCTCAAAAACAATGGTCTTCAACGCAGTAAAATACAATGAAAAACATCAAACTATAAAAAAGGTAGCAAGACGCAAAAGACCGCCTAAGACTAATGAGGCTGAGAATCGAAGAAGCTTTTGCGAAGAAATACAAGGACTCGATGATTTCTGAGTGTAAAAAAATATTATGGAGCGACGAAACAAAGATTAGTAGACTTGGATCAGATGGTAAGAGATATGTCCGGAATCCAAAAAATAAGGCATTTAATCCGAAATACACTACGGTTACTCTTAAACACGGAGGAGGAAGTGTGATGCTTTGGGGTTGTATGTCGTTTAAGGGAACCAGGCTTTTATATCCATTAGAAGGTATTATGAATTCGGAGTATATATAAAAATATTAGAAAATGTTATGTTACAACATACTGAGGACGAACTGCCCGTTACTTGGAGATTTATGCAAGATAATGATCCAAAGCACAATGGTTTAATAAGAATTCTGTCGACGTTTAGGAGTGGCTATCATGTAGTCCGGATTTACGAGGGGCGTTCAAGATATTCTCGGTATCTGGGTGAAGCTGTGGTTGCATATACGAGGGCGGGTCAATAATTCCGTGCATTTTTGAATTTCTGACCTCTTTACTGAAACAGCAACACTGCTCCTGTCAACAGGCATTTGTCAGTTGACTCCTGTCAAAATTTAAACTTGCTACGTCAGTTAGTTTGTGTTTGACAGCTATTTTTATCAGACTACTCACTAATTTGAGGAGAAAATGGAAAAAAGTGAATTTCGTGTGCTTATTAAGCATTATTTCTTGCGAAAAAAAACCATTACCGAGACCAAGGCTAAGCTTGATAAATACTGCACCATCGATTTCAATGGTAAAAAAGTGGTTAACTGAATTTCGTTGTGGCCGTACAAGCACTGAAGATGCCGAACGTCCTGGACGCCCAGTTGAGGTCTCTACACCCGAAACAATCGAAAAAATTCACGATATGGTGTTGGCCGACCGAAGATTGAAAGTGCGAGAGATTGTGGAAGCCGTAGGGATCTCGCATGGCTCAGTGGTTTCAATTTTGAATGATCACTTGGGCATGAGAAAGCTTTCCGCAAGATGGGTGCCGCGTTTGCTCACAGTCGACCACAAACGCAATCGTGTAACAACTTCACAGGAAGGTTTGGCGTTGTTTAATCGCAATATGGAGGAGTTTTTGCGCCGTTTTGTAACCGTGGACGAAATATGGATCCATCACAACAAACAACAGTCAAAACAGTGGGTTTCTAAGGGTGAATCGGCGCCAAAGAAGGCCAAGGTGGGTTTGTCAGCCAATAAAGTTATGGCGACTGTTTTTTGGGATGCACGCGGGATAATCCACATTGACTACCTTCAAAAGGGAAGAACAATCAATGGGGAATATTATGCCAACTTATTGGACCGATTCAATGACGATTTGAAAAAAAAACGACCTCATTTGGCCAAGAAAAATGTTCTTTTCCACCAAGACAATGCAAGGGTGCACACATGTGCAGTTGCCATGGCAAAAATCCATGAATTGGGCTATGAATTGCTCCCTCATCCACCCTATTCTCCAGATTTGGCTCCGAGCGACTACTTCTTGTTCCCAAACCTGAAGAAATGGCTTGGTGGAAAAAGATTTGACTCCAATGATGAAGTCATCTCGTCATTTTGAGGACCTCGACAAATCATTTTTTTTGGAAGGGATAAAAAAATTGGAGAAGCGTTGGACAAAGTGTATAGAGCTCAAGGGAGACTACGTTGAAAAATAAAATTATTTTTTTATCAAAAAATCTGTTTTAATCCAAAAGTCACGGACTTATTGACCCGCCCTCGTATAAATTGACTTATTTATCAAGTAATACTATTATTTTAGTGCATTCATGTAAAATTTCATATAAATGTGATTATTAATTCGAGATTTATCTCTAGTTAAACAGAATCATGATGGCAACTGAGGCGATGATGGTGAAAATTTATCATCGCGCTGTAATTAAATTTCTCACTAAGCAAGGAAAAAGTCAAAAAACTATTCATGAAGAGATGGTGGCTGTTTACCAGGGTTCCGCACCTTCATTATCAACTGTGCAAAAGTGGTCAAGTGAGTTCAAGAGAGGCAGAGAGAGCATTGAGGACGACCCCCGCTCCGGCGCCCCGGCTACTGCTTGTACGGGAGAAAGCATCAAAGAAGTCGAAAAACTTGTTCTTGAGGATGCCCGAATAAAGGTGAAAATGATGGCAGAGATCACCAAGCTTTCAATTGGTACCATTCACACCATTCTTCATGACCACCTTAACCTTTCAAAGGTCAGTGCAAGGTGGGTGCCACGAATGCTCACAGCGCCTCAGATAAAAAGTGAGAATCGCATGCTGTAGAGAGCTTTTGGAGATGTGTAGTGAGAACGCGGACGGTGTTATGGATCGAATTGTTACTGGGGACGAAACATGGGTCCACCACTATGACCCTGAAAGCAAACAACAGTCCATGCAGTGGCATAAAAAAGGAACAGACCCCCCGAAGAAGTTCAAAGTCACTCCGTCTGCCCGAAAGCTCATGGCCACAGTTGTTTGGGACTCAAAGGGAATCTTGCTCATTGAGTACAAAAAAAAAGGTGAAACCATCAACGCCACATCCTACGCTTCCACTTTGCATAATTTGCGGGAGGAAATTAAAAAGAAAAGACGGGGTAAACTCGCAGCGGGTGTGTTGCTTCTTCATGACAACGCTCCTGTTCACACGGCGCGAGTTTCCAAGGCTGCTGCGCGAGATTGTGGTTTCGAAGAAATCCAACACCCACCCTATAGTCCAGACCTTGCCCCTAGTGATTATTTCCTGTTTCCGGATTTGAAAAAATGTCTTCGTGGAAAAAGATTTTCGGATGATGAAGAACTCAAGTCGGTATTTTGCAGACAAAGAGGAAATTTATTATTTTGAGGGTTTAAAAAAGCTTATCTCAAGATGTAACAAATGCATTGATGTTAGGGGAGATCATATTTCAAAATAAAAACAATTTAAATTGAATTCGCATTTTCCTTCATATCGATACCGAGAATATATTGAACGCCCCTCGTAAATCCAACAGAAAACCTGTGGTATCAACTTACTAGATGGAGTGAAAAGTGACCTCCTTATGGTGCCTTGAAGTCCGTTCATATTAAGGCAGACATGCCAAATTTCAGTGCGATACTGAATATGGACAAAAACGATTTTCGTTCTCTCATAAAACATTATTTTTTGAGAGGCAAAACGGCGAAGGAAACAAAAGAAAAGTTGGATAAATGTTATGGGGCTAATGCTCCGTCAGATTACACCGTCAAATATTGGTTTCGTGAGTTTCGTGGTGGCCGCAACTACAGTACCGATCAAGTCCGCAGCGGCAGGCCCTCCGATGCGGTTACAGAGGACATTGTCAAAAAAATACATGAAATGGTGTTGGCTGGCCGGAAAGTGAAGGTGCGACAGCTAGCAGATATCACAAAGATTAGTACAGGGCGCACATGCCATATTTTGGACAATATTCTGCATATGAAAAAGTTATCCTGCCGCTGGGTGCCGCGAATGCTCACTCCTGACCAAAAACACGAACGCGAGAGCACTTCGAAAGAGTGTTTGGACTTGCTGATGCGAAATCGGGCGGACTTTTGGCGTCGATTGGTAACTGGATTTGGATCCCTCGGACTATTATCTCTTCCTAAACCTCAAAAGATGGCTCATCAATAAAAAATTCAGCTCACGCGAGGAAATCATCGACGCCACGGAGGAGTATTTTGCTGACCTTCCGGAAAATTACTTTTCGGACGGGATCAAGAAGTTGGAAAATCGCTGGAATAAGTGACTATATTGAATAATATAAAAAAAAACATTTAAAAAAAAAATTTTTTTAATTCCTAAGGAGGTCACTTTTCACTGCATCTAGTAAAACCGAAATAGCCAAGCACAAAATTGGGAATTTGAATGAATTATTTGAAGTCGCAAGAATGGCTTAGGCCAACATACCACCTAAAAAATGCCGCGATCTAATTGAATCTATGCCACGGAGATGTAAAGCCGTGATCATTAATAAAGGATTTCCAACAAAATATTGAGCCAGGACATGTCAATTCCGCAAATATGAAAAAAATTGCATAACGTTCGTAATTAGTCCGCCAACCATTTTGAGACACTTATTTGAATTAAAATTATTTTTCTTGTTTAAAACGTATATTTTTTTGTTTTTTGTTACTTGTTTTTCTTACTTTTATAATAAATTAAGAAAAATATATGACAAGGTGCAATATATTTTAACTTTAAGTAAAAAAGAAAAGACATTGAATAATTTTAATTTGTACCATCGTTCTTAATTAGTTCGCAACGACTGTATGTACGTAAATTAGAAATGAAGTTCATTCTTGTACTTTGATTACACAATTTATTGTATTTTGTTTTTAATTCTATTCAGAAAACTGACCTGCAAAAATAGTTCTACGCAATGATTTTTTCCTCGAAAATAATTGTTGTTAAATTTTTAACAATGAAGCGTAGATAGACTAAGCATACATATTTATTTTTATGTATATTAAAATATGTACATAGCAAATAAAAGAAGAGATACTTAAGTCGACATAAGGAGTATGTTATTATCAAGATTTTATTATTGTAGATGTAAGATGCGCATTAAATATTTTTCTGTATCTTAAGACGAAATAGCCCCAAAACAGCAATTTTAATTTATTTGAGACTCTTTCAGAAAACAATGTACACAATGTTTCTCAAAAAAACATTGACACAGATATATGGGTTTGTAAATAATTATAGAGTATTGTCAGATTGTAATCATATTAATCTACGAGTACATAATATTAATAATGAACACCTAAAGTCTTTTTTATATAAAAATCAAAATATTGTAATCTTGCCAGAATCCCAGGAAATGATTTCCTGCACATTTGACAAATTATAGCGCATGCAGTGCATATCATACGAATGTTCGAATTATATTTTGCATTTAGTTTTTGTGTATATGCGCCTACTACTCTGTGGCAATATTAAAAATAAAAATAGGAAACTTACATATATCAACGCAGATACATATGTATCTATGTATATAATAAGCGTGCAGTTCAATACATTGTCTCTGAACGTTTGGCATTGAATCCGTTTTTAGAACGAAACAAAAATTATGTTACTATACGAGTATTTCGAATGCCAGTAACTTTTTTTTTTTTTTTTTTTGCGAAAACGCCATGGATAAGACATACTCGTTAGATATTGCAAAAATTATTAATCAAAGATTGTTGTGGATTTTCATTGAGATAAAGAGATTTTAATTTAAAAACTAAAATTCTATTCAACGCAGATAACTAAAAGATAACTACGCAAAAAGTGTTGATAAGAGTTATTTCATCAAAAAAAAAATAGGAAGTACCATATATGTACCTACTCGTATTTTTTTTTTTTAATTCATATAGAACAACGCACACTCATTTTATCTACAAACATATGTACATTTGTTCAAACAACATCTAATTCGCTTGAATAGGGCCAGTGGAAAATTCCCAGATTCGTATATGCTTAGGCCTATACACAGGGAGATAAAATATGAAAATCCGAAAACAGATTTTAGGAAAACTACCAAACGACACAAATCCACAATACCTTAACAATTGAATGAAGGTGAAACTCGGTGCGAAAACCAGTTTTTAATGGAACTTATAAATTCGCAACTGAGGTTATAGGGTTGCCATCGAGCGAGTACTGAAAATTGAATTTATCCTTTGGTGTATTTATTGTTTCGCAATTCAGAGGCACCAGATGTTCTAATTACATTTTAATAACTCTCTGTCGAATGACTGAGCTCATTAATGATTTGGAATAACTTGTTAACACAGTCAATTTGCTATCTGTTAATGTGATAATTACATTTAATAGACCAAAATTTAGTAGACACAAAATTGTCTACAGTGTCTAACCATGTGCATCATCTAAGGAGTTTCTGGAATGTTCATTAGAATAACTTCCGCGAATATGGTACGAGTATTTGTTACAAATAAATGACTAGTGATTCGTTTATGTTAATGAAAACACTGAGACACAAAATACAATAGTTCATTGACTCAGAAAAGGCATGTTCTGTTTGTTGTTCGATTCAAAACAAACCTTATTCTTTTATTTTACGTCATATATGGTAGTGACTAACGACTAACGATTTGGGTTCTTAAAGATTAAAATATATTGAGCACTTAATTTTTACTGGATACTAAATACAATTATTTATATGCACATGCGAGTAAATTATAAAAAAAAAAATGCATGCATTTGTACACAAAGGGCTCCAGATTCTTTACTCATAATCGTTGACTACGTTTCTGCTATCAGTAAGAGATAGCTGTTTCTGAAAATATTTTGCCTTAATGTACGAGTACAGAGTTCATACTAAAGTTGAAGGAAAATGAATTTTTTTTTTTCAAGTGTTTATTACATGTTAAACGTACGGTTGTTAACGATGTCATTTCGCCAACGTAAAGGTGAAAATGATGAATTTAAATGCAATTTTCTGAATTGCCCGAAATTGTTTTTATAATTTTTATAATTACGAGTATACGTAAGTTTATCTAATATAATCGCGCACGCGAAAATAAAAATTTGTCGTCACAAAAACACTTCTAAGTGATAAAATTAAAAGAAAAACTGAATTGCACAGGTAAAATTCTATATTGTGTTATAGTTTTCTTTTCTATTTAATATTAGGTGGTTTCACTTTGTCGATTTATTGATCAGGTAGAATATGGAGGTAATACGATTATCGTTTTCTATGCGGAATACGACAGTACCTTCTGAACTCACAGTTAGGTTGTAACTGAGAGCGAAAATACCCACTTGTTGGTTTCTTTCTAAAAGCACTCAAATCGTTTGTCGACTCAAATTGTGATTGTATTTGTGTTATCTTTACAATAGTATCCGGAATCGAATTCATGAAAGGAAAAAAAAAATTAAAAATATATTAAAGGCGCCATTCTCTGATAAGAACAAGTAAATCTGTTAACGATAAAGCCTTAAAAAAAACTAAGCAATTAAGTCGGGACACAATCATTTGTGATCATGGTGGATCTGAAATTTATATGTTCCTACATAAGATTATCTTGCTTTAAATTATCATAAGGAAATACAGAGATCTAGTCCAACGAACTGTTTAACCCTTATACAATACATATTGAGCCAATGCACACAGGCGTAATTACCCTGGGGTAAGACTGGTTTTATACTGATAAAGAGGGAGATGAAATGTAAAAGATACCCCGGGCTAAAATTGATCCAGTGTGCACTGGCCCATTCCGTGTTGGTATGTGGCTATAACTTGGGATTGGTGCAAATGTTCATGTCCATAAGAATCATCATTTGGGATTTCAAGTGAGTCACATCATATCTTATTTTTGAACAAGTAAGATGCACACCGAGTCAGATATTTGAGTTTCCTTGCATATACCATTTAATTTATAGATATTGTAGAAGAACAAATATATTTGGCCTTTTATAGATTCAAACTTTATTCTAGTACGGGCTCGGGTAACTAATTCAAATGAAAGTAGACCGGATAAGCAGGTGTTATGCAACTTCTATTTAGTTCTCCTTAAATTTAATCGTCTTTGAGCGATAATACTATCATACTTGATATACTTACAGTGTTGTGCAAAACAAAAGCAACAGATTTAGTTCGAACGTATAAATCGAAATAATTCTTTTCCTAATGAACTTTCTAAAAAAATTAAATGTAGCTTTATGTAATGATGAAACTGAAACATGATAAAGTAGTTTCCAAAACAGTAACACCTCGTACTTATATAAGAAAATGTTAACAGCAACAATTATATGCAATATATTGCAATGTACAAAACTAAAGCAACAATTTCCTGATTTAACAAAAACAACAAAAAAAAGTTAGCGATACTTTTACGTGTTCTGCTATATTCTTACGTACGTACATATAAGGGCAGATAGAAACTAATTTGTCGTGTTGAGTATTGGAGAATTGTGTCGTGATGCCGAGTCCATAGAATCCGTTGCGTTCGTTACGATAACGTTGACGTATTGGGTCTTAATTCGTGCGGTTTGCTAAGAGATGGCGTAACTTGTATTATTCCATTGGAACACGCGTTGGAAAGCTACTGTCATTGTACGTCATTTCAGTATATGTCATTCATTTGAATGTCGAACCTTGTGCCTGAAAAAGTGTTTTTGCGGGAAGTTCTTCTTCGTTACTTTAATATGAAGAAAACTGCTGCCGAAAGTCATCGTATTTTGGTGGAAGTTTACGGTGAACATGCGCTAGCTGAGCGAACGTGCCAAAAGTGGTTTGCACGATTTAAAAGTGGTGATTTTAGCTTGGAAGACGATGAACGTCCCGAGCAGCCAAAAAAGTTTGAAGATGAAGAACTGGAAGCATTACTCTATGAAGATTGTTGCCAAACACAAGAAGAGCTCGCAGAATCTTTGGGTGTCACTCAAGCAGCCATTTCAAAACGTTTAAAAGCAGCTGGATGTATTCAAAAGCAAGGAAATTGGGTTCCATATGAACTCAAGTCGAGAGACGTCGAAAGGCGGTTTTGCATGTCCGAAATGCTGCTGGAACGCCACAAAAGGAACTCATTTTTGCATCGGATTGTTACTGGTGATGAAAAATGGATCCATTACGACAACCCCAAGCGCAAAAAATCATATGTGAAACCCGGCCAACCAGCCAAATTAACGGCAAAGCCGAATATCCATGGCGCGAAGGTAATGCTCTGTATTTGGTGGAATCAGATGGGTGTGCTGTATTATGAGCTGCTAAAACCGGGTGTAACCACCAATGGACAACGCTACCGAACACAATTAATCCGTTTGGAGAGAGCAGTGGCCGAAAAACGGCCGGAATATGCGACCAGACACGAGGCAATAATTTTCCATCATGACAACGCTCGGCCCCACGTTGCTATTCCGGTTAAGAACTATTTGGAAAACAGTAGATGGGAAGTCTTACCCCACCCGCCCTATAGCCCAGACCTTGCCCCTTCTGACTACCATTTGTTCCGGTCGATGCAGAACGCCCTCACTGAAATACGGTTCACATCAGAGCAGAATATCAAAAATTGGCTTGATTCATTCTTGGCTGCCAAGCCTGCGCAGTTCTTTTGGGATGGGATCCACAAATTACCAGAAAGATGGGAAAAAGTCATAGCTTCAGATGGGCAATACTTTGAGTAATACAATTACACACGTTTTTTTTAAATAAACGTTCAAATTTTGAATATTTGGCGGAATTGACAGTCCCATAGAATCCGTGGCGTACGTTGGCACAATAACAAACGAAAAGAAACAAAATAATTGAAATGTCAATTAATCTCAATCTTTTCAAGCTACGACAATTTTTCTTCATTCTCTCAATGTATCCACCAATGAAAGTGCTTACTCTCAATTTGTTAATACGTGAACCTCAATATGTGAATGTATGGTGTTCAATGTGTGAATGTGTGAAGTGCCAACGGATTGAAAATTAGAAAGTAAATCTACTTTATCAGTCCGTTCCGTCATATCCTTTGTTTATGGACCTGCTTCCATAACAAAGTGTATATTCTATCCAGCTGTCAGTCGATAAAGTCGACGCAATGGACGCAACGGACTGCGGAGGCCTTGGCCTTAATGTGTCGTGTCGTGACGCATTCTGACGTTATTTTGAACCGTATCAATCGAATCGTTGTAGCGCTTGGACGTTTGGAATGTTTGAATCTTCTGAAAGTGATTTAGAGGAGGACCTTCAATTTTTGTCTATGATGACACTCTTTGAGAAGAAAAAAAAACAGAAGGTTCTGGATTCACCCTATTAATTCACTAAGACAGAATGAAGGTGAATGTCATTATCTTGTCCAGGAATTGGAGCGTAACGAAGATAGATTCCGACAGTACTTTAGAATGAGTAAACCTCAATTTGACCAAGTTCATTTAATGATTGAATTAGACATAAAGAAAGCATACTAAATTGCGTGCACCAATAGGTATCAGAAAAAGGCTGGCTATATGTTTAAGGTAAAGTTTATAAATTCAAAAATTGTATTTTAATTTTTCAAAAATCAACGTTTATTATTTCAGAATTAACAATCATAAATTAAATTTATTTCCTCGTATAAAAAACTTAATTTTATTTTAAAAAATAATAATAACAGATCATCTATAACTATGATAGTAACTAATTATGGCTGATTTTCACTGAAATCATAATTTATGTTTCTATAATATGTTCTAGGATTAAATGATATAGTTTCGGATTGTTGTGAGGTTGGTATTGTCTGTAGCATAGACGTCTGTGGCTGCATGTAGCTAGTCAAGTCATAAATACTGATACACAACTGAACTCACTCATTACGAATGCAACACTGGGCGCATCCATTTCGTTTTGATTGCGATTTGACAGTTGATATTTATGCTTCATTGTGACATAAAAAGTTTTTGACATTAATTGCTTACAATCATGGAATGGGGCGACATCCAAAATCGTATTGTTGTTGTTGCGATGTCCTTAGGACATTGCGACCGCTTGGAATCACTCGCAATTTTGTGTATTGTGAAGTTGTTTGAGGATACTGGTGGAGTACGAGACCGTCAAAAATCCGGCCGTCCGCGCACTGTGAGAACTCCGAAAGCGATCAAAGCTGTGAAGAAACGAATCGATCGAAAACCGGTCGTGAAAGAAGATTTAGGACTCAGCACGTACAGCGCGTACACTGGACATCTGCTCACGGCCGCATTGAAGGAAAAACGAAAGCGAAGATCGAAAGCGTTACTCAGCCAGTACGCGAAGAACGCTCACAGACAAATTCTGTATACTGACAAGAAAACCTTCACCGTAGAAGAATCGTTCAATAAGCAAAAAGATTATGTGTATGCCCAGTCATCCAGAGAAGAATCCCAACTCATCGCGAGGGTTCAAAGAGGCCACCATCCCGCATCTGTAATGTTATGGTGGGGAGTGTGCTACGATGGCGTTACCAAGCTCCATTTTTGCGAGAAAGGAGTGAAAACATCGGCCAAAGTATATCAATCGACCGTCTGGGAACCCATTGTGAAGTCTCTCAACCAATCAATATTCAACAACAAGCCATGGACTTTCCAGCAAGACTCTGCTCCAGCTCATAAAGCAAAAACGACTCAACTGTGGCTCAAAAACAACGTTCCGGACTTCATATCAACGGATGATTGGCCAGCTGGTAGTCCTGACCTCAACCCGTTGGATTCCAAGTTTTGGTCCGTATTAAAGGGCATGGGTTGCTCTACTCGACACTCAAATAGTGAGTAGTTGAAGCGAGCCCTTGTTCGTGCAGTGGACAATTTCCCCATGCATGAAGTGCGTCTCGCAATCGATGAGTGGCCACATCGTTGTGCTGGAAGGCAAATGGAAGTCATTTCGAATAAGTTGTTCTAAGATTTGTAGCCATTGAATAACCCAATAAAAACAAAAACAAATTGTTTAAATACGAGTATTAATTCGTTTTCATTTGGCGCTTATTTTTCTGTGTAACAGTATTTATGTCCCTACTACAATTGATAACATATATTGATGACTAATGGGAATGGAACTTGGACTTTGTGGAGGGCTTCGACTAAAGTCATCATTTTTTGCAACAGATGGCGATTCGGGTGGAAGCATAATGCTTGTTTGAGTATTCCTTGATACCATAGAAGGAATAAGAAAACTCATGCTCTCATCATATTTCCATGGAAAGTAAGGTAACGCGGCCTGCCCACTTTTCCTAATTCTTCTTTTCTTTAACGCGCTGGCGATAGCATTGCGTGGTTTCGTCCATTCCGCTTTGCATTTATCAACTGTTTTAAAAAAAATAGCAATAAAAATGATGACTTTATTATTTTTAAATTTTTAGCAACTGGAAATAGCTTTCGATCGTTGGCGTTCAATTATCGTGTAGGGTTTTCAACAGCGAGGGTTATAGTACAACAAGTGTGCGAAGTAATTTGGAGAAATATGGCACTTGTAGTAATGCCTAATCCTTCAGAACAGATGTGGAAAGACATTGCAAAAGATTTTGAGAATTTCTGGTATTTTCCAAATTGTATAGGCGCATTGGATGACAAACACATGAATATAATTCGCCCAATAAACGCCGATTTTGCTTTTTATAATTACAAACAAGAGCATTCAATAGTTTTACTTGCACTAGTCACCATCGACTTAGGTGCATATAGAATAAATAGTGACGGCGGCATATATGAAAAATCATTGATGGGAAGATTATTTGAGCAAAAAGCTTTGAATTTGCCACAGGATAAGCCGTTAGGTCACAATTCGCAACCTTTGCCTTATACCATTGTCGCGGATGCAGCATTTCCCTTGAAAACATATTTGCCAAAGCCGCATCAGAAAGATAGGCCTATTAATAATGATGAAAATAAAATATTTAATTATCGTCTGTCACGTGCACGCCGGTGCGTAGAAAATACCTTTTGAATTTTACGGTCCCGATTTAGAGTTTTTCAAGGGAGTATGCAAGTGCAGCCCGACATGGTTCTTTAGAATGCAAACTTCCCAAAATACATTTGAATCAGAGGAAAATATGACGGGAACAACGTTTAATAATAGCAACGTCAACGGCCTGCAAGATATTAATTCTTTATCAAGAAATCATTCCAGAGACGCTGCTTATGTCAGAAAGAAATATAAAGAATATTTCATCAGTCACGAGGGGCAAGTACCGTGGCAATCAGAAATAATTCGCCGTGGTAAACAAAAAACATAAAAATATTTGTGAATTGTAATAAGTATAGTCAAAGACACATCAACCTACCCAAATCTGTCAAAAAATCGTAATTGGTTTTTTACTTTTAACTTTGTCTATTGTATCTATGTATATAAGCTAAAGAAAAAAAAATACGCAAAAATGTTTTTTTTGCTTACCAGGTTCATTTAATATTCCAGCGATTTCTTCCCATGCAGCGGCTCTTACTGCTTGATCTTTGTATTCTTTGGACTTTGTGTTTTATAAAACTTTGTGTTGACGAACATGTTCAATTAATTTTTCACACATTTTAATTTAATTTAAATATTGTGCATCCAGAAGAGTGCACATCCACGACATAACTGGAAATATACTTGTGTCGCATCAGAACCCCCCACAAGCTCTGTTACGCGATCGGTTTCGATCGATCCACGACACGATACATAGGGTTGCAACAAAACACACTGTAATAATGTGTCTCTAACCATACTAAATGCATGAAACTGATATGCTTATGACGCGCCACGACACTACAAGACACAATAGTGTGTTTCTGCCTTAAGGAAGTGAGTCGTAGATCAATCAAACGGATATCTTTCTTGCTGGTGGATCTACAACTATGGCTAGAAATAAATTTAGCAATGAAATTAAATCTCAAATAATTAAACAGTTTTTTTAATGAAGAGACTCAAATTTCTATAGCCAAGAAATATAATATAAACAGATACACTGTTTCTCGGCTAATCAAAAAATATTAATCAACGACCCCGAAAAACTTCGGAAAAGATGGGTAGAAGAATTTGCGATTTAATTAAAAAAGACCCCTTTGTGACTTCCCCAAAGTATTGGGACTTAAAAAGTTACAGACCTGCAAAAAAGCCTATGCTTAAAAAAGTGCATCTGAATTGGTCCATAGGCAAATGGTGAACTGTCCTTTTCAGTGAAGAATCTAAGTTCAATCTAGTCAACAGTTAGACGTCGGATAGAGAAAGACTCAATCGTCGGAACTGCAAAGTTACATCAAAGCATAGAGGGGGTAGTGTGATGGTGTGGACAGGCTTATTATTTTTTTTTACTTTTAAATTCATTTTTATTATTTCTTTCTATATGATAACTTACATACTAGAAAAAATGCCTACATCTATTGGGTCTATAACTTCGTGCGGTTTGCTAAGAGATGGCGTAACTTGTATTATTTCATTGTTATTATTCCATTGGAACATGCGTTAGAAAGCTACTGTCATTGTACGTCATTTCAGTATATGTCATTCATTTGAAGCGTAAACAACAATAATTTTTTTTTCACTCAAATATGTCGAACTTTGTGCCTGAAAAAGTGTTTTTGCGGGGAAAGTCATCGTATTTTGGTGGAAGCTTATGGTGAACATGCGCTAGCTGAGCGAACGTGCCAAAAGTGGTTTTCATGATTTAAAAGTGGTGATTTTGGCTTGGAAGACAATGAACGTCCTGGGCAGCCAAAAAAGTTTGGAGATGAAGAACTGAAAGCATTACTCTATGAAGATTGTTGCCAAACACAAGAAGAGCTCAAGCAGCCATTTCAAAACGTTTAAAAGCAGCTGGATATATTCAAAAGCAAGGAAATTGGGTTCCACATGAACTGAAGCCGAGAGACGTCGAAAGGCGGTTTTGCATGTCCGGAATGCTGCTGGAACGCCACAAAAGGAACTCATTTTTGCATCGGATTGTTACTGGTGATGAAAAATGGATCCATTACGGCAACCCCAAGCGCAAAAAATCATATGTGAAACCCGGCCAACCAGCCAAATCAACGGCAAAGCCGAATATCCATGGCGCGAAGGTAATGCTGTATTATGAGCTGCTAAAACCGGGTGAAACCATCAGTGGACAACGCTACCGAACACAGTTAATCCGTTTGAAGAGAGCAGTGGCCGAAAACCGCCCGGAATATGCGACCAGACACGAGGCAATAATTTTCCATCATGTCAACGCTCGGCCCCACGTTGCTATTCCGGTTAAGAACTATTTGGAAAACAGTGGATGGGAAGTCTTACCCCACCCGCCTTATAGTCCAGACCTTGCCCCTTCTGACTACCATTTGTTCCGGTCGATGCAGAACGCCCTCACTGAAATACGGTTCACATCAGAGCAGAATATCAAAAATTGGCTTGATTCATTCTTGGCTGCCAAGCCGGCGCAGTTCTTTTGGGATGGGATCCACAAATTACCAGAAAGATGGGAAAAACTCATAGCTTCAGATGGGAAATACTTTGGATAATACTATTGTACATGTTTTTCTTAAATAAACGTTCAAATTTTGAAAAACAACCGCATGAATATATTTATATACCCAATAATTTGACAGCGACCGTTTCTGAATTTAGCTTACTGTCTCTTACCGAGCGCTTTAAACTTAACGATATTACTACAACTAATATCTTTCGACCTTAAATCTATCCTAGGACTTAGCTTATATAACCAACATATTTACATATATGATTCTCTAAGGAAATTATTGCCAAAAAAAATAGATATTTCATCTTTTTTAAATTTTATTTAAAACTAAAAGTACCTATCTACTTAACCTACCTATGCTTCTTAATTTAACTTAACTACACGTATAATCCAGATGGCGAGCACTCGTTTTCTTTTGCTCCGAGTGGTCACCATCTCGACTGCGTTTTCGGGCGCCTGGCAGTCGTCATCATGGTGCACATGCTTCTCCGAAACTTGATCGAGACCGTCTGGCGTCGGTCAGCTCTCGGAGGTACCCCTACGTGATAACGATCCTCTACACGAAAAGCCCCTATCAAACCCTAATCTACTTCTAGGTATAAGCTAGAGAAGCTACACAAGTAACACACCGACCTATGAGAGCGTGTCGCCTCCCTTCCCTTCTTTAAGCCACCAGTATTTGGTGCACTGCTTTTCGGCATCGATCCTATCCCTGTCAGCAATTGCAGGGTTAAAACGGAAGAGCTCCTGAGCACAGGCGACGTACCCGTCGTAGATGAGCCGCTTTTCTCTCGCACCGCGTTGGCGGTGGTATAATACCGGAATACCATCACTACTTTGCACTAACCCTTTAGCGTCAATATGGAGAAATGCTTCAGGCGGGATATATCCAGATTGAAGTGTACTCTTGTGGTACATTATATTGGGGTAATATGCCCCAAAGATCGGGCTATTATCGCTCGTCATTGCTCTTGCGATCCTATTTAGTCCAGTTCCCTTGTAAAGGACTTGGGATAATATTTAATGTACTCAGACCCTGGTGTTCTATACAATCGAAGACAGAGTCTGAGACACTGTCTCTCAAACACACGAATCATTTCCATGTAAGACGGCGTTACATTAAACCACACCGGACAACCGTAAACGATGATTGGCCTGATTAGAGCCACGTAGCATATGACTTTCGCCCTGGAATCAAGTTGACTGTTTTGAAACAGTTTTCTTGTCAAAGCTATAGCTTTCTTGACCGCAGCCAGACAAGCATCTATATATTTATCAAAATATAAATACTTATTAAGTCAGATGCCAAGATACCTAACTGCGCTTCTCACCGCTAGTGGTAGTCCATGCTGTCCAATGATGGCCAAATTTCGCCAGTTATTTCTGGTATCCCAAGAGGCCCTTCTCAATGGAGTTCTAAATAAAATTGTTTCTGACTTTTGGAAATTAATTTTCAATTTCTAATCATCGCAATACTCCTTAATATGGTCGATGTCCCATCCCGAATCCCCAAGTGATTGAAGGCACCTATTAGATCACTTGTGTAAATATTGAACAGTATCGGAGAAATAACCCACTCCTGTTGTAAGGCATTTTTAATGTTGAAAACTGTACTCAAAATCACGTTGACACATTTGACAACGAACTTCTTTCCCATAAGCATGTTGTAAAGCATCCAAATCATCCAATCAACCAAATTCTGGCTAGCTTGTAGAAAAGCCCCTCCAACCATACGGTGTCAAGGGCCTTCTCCAAGTCAACCAGACAAGCACCCGTACATTGGTTCCTGCTTTTGTTCCACTGTATGTCGGAGATCAGTTTTGACACCGCATGAATAGTGTCGTGCCTCGCCCTAAAACCAAACTGATTGTCCGCGATTATATTGTTATCCCCCACCCATTTCAATAGAGCTCTGTTGACTACCTTTTTCAATACTTTCAAATGTTCGGAAGTAGACTAATTGACCGAAAATTAACAGGTTTGGTAATAATTTTATCCCTCTTTGGGATAGGGTGTAACACTGCTATTTTCCAGTGCGCTGGGTAATGTGAATTATTTAGCGCGTTGTTAAATAGCATAGTGAAAATATCCACTGCCTCCAGGGGTATGTGTCTCAATATGACGTAAGGGATACCATCTACTCCCGCCGACTTTTTGTTTTTCTATGAATCAAAGATGCACAGGAGCTCATCTTTTCCATCGGCGACGATGACGTTTGCCGCGTTTTCTTCATTGAACAGGATAAAACCGTGGTTCTCAGATCGCCAATTTTGGATTTCGCTATGCAGATAGAAGTGATTTGCGTAAGTTCTGTTTTCAATATCGTGGTTACGGTAAACTGAATTGTTCACAGTATGAACGGTTTCGAAATAAGAGCCCAGCAACTCGATTTTCTCCTGTGGGCCTTCGACCACAAAGATGCCGTCTCCGGAGTCGACACTTTCTGGACTTATACCCGCAGTCAGTAATAACTGTCTGTTTTCTGTCGTCTGTGTGATTCGAACACATTGGATGTTATTGTGATCTTTTCGCTTGGGTGTGGACATACTTCTCAGCAAATGGTGTTGGTCTCTTTCACCAGATTGAAGAAATACTGGATCGTTTCAAATATAAAAGCATTAAGATGGTCTCAAAAATCAACGCCAAGACGGTGTCGGTTATCACAAAATTATAAAAAAAAATCTAAGTCAAGTACTTTTAAAATTATTGGCACTCAAAAAAAATCGAGAAATCTGACACCCTGTGACGATCTTTCAAGTACTGTGACCGGAAATCTATTCTGTAAATTACGGTCCAAAATTAAAACATAACTATATCGGTTTTAACTAATACACTATATTGCTTTTTTGTCCATCCATGTATCTGAAAATCTTTAATCACCCAACTTGAACTGACTGTACTGACAAAGGTATCAATAGAGTCCTGACCAAGTGGGTTGAGGACAAACATATAGTTCCGGATAATCAATTCGGTTTCAAGGCGGGGCATGATATCATTCATGCTGCGTCTAAACTGGTTTCCGATATCCAATGGAACAAAGGCAAGAAACAGTGCACTGGTGCCTGCCTGATTGACTTGGAAAAAGCCTTCGATACCGTATGGTTAGAGGGACTCTTTTTCAAGCTGGACAGGTTGGGCATTAGTAAACCACTGCTGTATATTCTTTTTGATATGCTCTCCAGTAGACAGTTCATCGTGAAGAATGGCGATGTGACTTCTGCTGGAATATTTAACATTAAAAACGGTCTGCAACAGGGTGCGGTAAATTCGCCGATCCTATTCAACATTTACACAAGTGATCTGATAGGTTCACTTCCCCATGCCATAGCGTACGCAGACGACTTAATTGCGTACAGATCAGGTCCAAAAATCGAGGTCATTAATATGCTTTTGCAACGTGACTTCGACAAAATTAAGCAATATTGCGATGACTGGAAGTTGAAAATCAACTTTCAGAAGTCGGAAACCATTCTGTTTAGGACGCCTTTGTCTGGGGCCTCTAGGGATACCAGAAAGAATTGGCGAAAGTTCTCTATCGTCGGACAACATGGACTGCCACTTGCTTGTCGAAATGTAGTCAGATACCTTGGGATCTGGCTAGATCAATATCTATATTTTAACAAACATATGGATGTTGCTCTGGCCAGAGCCAGAGGTGCTTTTGCCCTTACAAGGTGACTGTTTTACAACAGCCAACTCGATGCGAGGGTGAAGGTGATCTGCTACATGGCCCTTATCCGGCCTATGCTTGTGTTTGGATGTCCCGTGTGGTTCAACGTGAGAGCAAGTTTATTGGAAAAGATTCGGGTGTTTGAGAGGGCTTGCCTTAGGGCTTGTCTTCGGTTATACAGAACACCAGAGTCTGAGTACATAAAATTCTATCGCAATGAGGTCTTGTACAATAGGGCGAACCTAATAAGAGTGGACAATTTTGTTATTAAGTTGACTCGAAGGCACATTGCAAGAGCAATGACCTCATCGAACAACCTGATCTCCGGGGCTTACTACCCTAATTATATGTATCACGAGAGAGTTCGCTTAGACGGCTATGTTCCTCCAGAAGCGTTTCTCTACCTTGATAGCAAAGGTCTGATCCAGGACAGATTGGCTGTGCCGCTAATCTTCCACGTTGCTCGAACAGCTGCGGACAGGCGACTCAACTACGACAGAGACGTCGCACACGGCAGTGCGGAGCGTCTCCGGTTCAGTAGAGCGGTAGGGAGTCGCGACATGAGGGATGTTGCTCGGCAGCACCAACAATTTTGGTGGCTTTTAGAAGGAGGGGATGCTTCGTCGTCGAATTCCTCCAATTCTTAGTAGCTTCATGTGAAGCAAAGTGGGTCGCCTAATTTTTCTTTTAGCCATGGCCGGCTTACATAGTTTTAAGTAGGAGTAAGTTAGATTTAAGAAAAAAAAATATATAAAAACCAAAAAAAAAATTAATAAAAATAAAAAATTCAAAAAAAAACATACATCTATATATATATACATATATTTATATATTAAGTATATATATATTATGTATGTATATATATATATGTATGTACTAGATGTAAGTAGTTTAAGTAGATTAAGACTTATTTTTAGGTAGTTTTTAGGATTTTAGTTTTAAGTTTTATAATAAAATATAAAAAAAAGTCATGTTACTAAGTTTTTTTTTTTGAAAAAATGTTTTCTTAGTTTTAATTATAAGGAATAGAAATAGTATAGTATAGTAGTAAGGTACGTCGAAAGACATAATTTAAGTGTTAGGTTTAACTTAGAGTGCCCGCATGGGGTCAGTAAGCTAGAATAAGATAATTTTAAGTTAATTAAGCTAATTTTTAAGCATTTTTTGTCTAGCAAGTAAGAGTAAATTAAGTAATACAAAAAAAATGCATATAAACTGACTGAACTGAACTGTACTGACAAAGGAATATACTATGCCATTTGGCAAGTAACTTTCAAAGATGGCGTATTTAGTCTGGATTTCAAAATATTATGACACTTACTAGATTAACGCTTAATTGAAACAAAATATTTTGCTAAACAAACTCGATTCATAGTTAATTATTTTTAATAAGTTAAAATGAGTACCAAGTATGAGCGAGACAGACAGTGACGCCGTGATTGAGACGGATAAACACACCATTTCGACTAGTGTGAGTGAAACAGATAGAGATGCCACCCTTGTCAAGCAGTGACGCATAGGCACACCGTGCAATACTGCAGTACGTCACGCTCCTTCGCATTATTCTGTATTCGTGTTGATTTCGTGCTTACAACTTTGGCCTTCTTTATTGGACTTGATTGCATTGCGACTTTGATTTGCTATCTGACCGTTTCTGTCGAACCTGGATTTCTTCTGGTCTATTATTGATCGTTGATCCCGTGATTGTGTAGTGTGAATGCCATACACTGCTCAGGAATATGCTAACATGCATAACATGCAGGTGTAATGCTAGTGCTGCAGCCAGACTTTATCATGAGAGATACCCAAATCCTCAGCGTCATCCGGACCATCGAGTGTTTATAAATGTCGATTTCCAAATCTAATGGTTAGTGAGGGAAAACCCGTCATGCCCTACGAGGACGAAATCTTACAAGCAGTCGCACAAGACCCTAGTACGTGCAATTGAAGAAAGCATTTGAGTGCCCAAAAGTACAGCACACCGAATTCTAAGGAATAACCAGCTCCATCCGTACCATGTACAATAAGTCCAAAATCTGCTACCCCGAGATTATCCAGACAAAGTGCGATTTTGTCAAACGATGTTGCAGAGGTTCAGAGAAGATCCGAAGTTCTTCGAAAAAATCCTATGGTCGGACGAATCAACTTTTCAAAGGGACGGTTACATGAACCCCTCCACAATTTGCACGAGTTGCACGTGAAAATCAACATTTGATGCGAAAAGATAGATCACAGTATCGTTTTAAAGTAAACATGCGGACGGGAATTTTGAATGCCAAGGTTTATTTAAATTTTTTTGAGAACCACTTACCAAATTTATTGGAAGACGTACTACTAAATATTTATGCATGCATGTGGTATCAATAAAATGGCTGCCCAGCGCATTATACATACACGCACAGTACGAGAGTTCCTCGATCGGGAATACTCCAACAGGTGGATAGGGCGGTCTGGTACAATTTCGTGGCCAGCCCGTTCAACTGATTTAAATCCACTCAATTTTTTTTACTGGGGAGCAGTAAAAGAAAAAGTTTATTCTAAGCTGATAGAAAATTTAAACGACCTGCGACAAAAAATTGCAGAAGCCGTTGAAGACATCAACTCCAGAAGATATGCCCGTCTTATTACCAGATCATTTGTAAGAAGATGCAGAACTTGCATTGCCGTTGAAGGCAAATTGTTTGAACATTTGTTGTAAGATACAAGATCGGTAGATGGCGATCCTGAGAGTATACACCAAGAGAACGTAGGGTTCTGTGTGCTCTGTGATAGGAAGACAATTAAATGAAATGACAAGGATGGAATCTCTATCTGTTTCACTCGCACTAGTCGAAATGGCGTGTTTATCCGTCTCAATCACGGCGTCACTGCTTGTCTCGCTCACACTTGATACTCATTTTAACTTATTAAAATTAATTAACTATGAATCGGGTTACTTTAACAAAATATTTTTTTTGTCCTCAATTA
The DNA here is from genome assembly GCA_963966105.1 of Volucella zonaria. Taxonomy (NCBI): domain Eukaryota; kingdom Metazoa; phylum Arthropoda; class Insecta; order Diptera; family Syrphidae; genus Volucella; species Volucella zonaria. The sequence continues at coordinate 35,489,832 of OZ014531.1, read as the reverse complement.
AGCGTTAATCTAGTAAGTGTCATAATATTTTGGAATCCAGACTACTAGATGGAGTGAAAAGTGACCTCCTTGGGAATTAAACAAATTTTTTTTTAAATGTTTTTTTATATTATTCAATATAGTCCCCTTCTAGTTTGATACACTTATTCCAGCAATTTTCCAACTTCTTGATCCCGTCCGAAAAGTAATTTTCCGGAAAGTCTGCAAAATACTCCTCCGTGGCCTCGATGATTTCCTCGCGTGAGCTGATTTTTTTATTGATGAGCCATCTTTTGAGGTTTGGGAAGAGATAATAGTCCGAGGGATCCAAATCCAGTTACCAATCGACGCCAAAAGTCCGCCCGATTTCGCATCAGCAAGTCCAAACGCTTTTCAAAGTGCTCTCGCGTTCGTGTTTTTGGTCAGGAGTGAGCATTCGCGGCACTCAGCGGCAGGATAACTTTTTTATATGCAGAATATTGCCCAAAATATGGCATGTACGCTCAGTACTAATCTTTGTGGTATCTGCTAGCTCGCGCACCTTCACTTTCCGGTCAGCCAATACCATTTCATGTATTTTTTTGACATTGTCCTCTGTAACCGCATCAAGGGCCTGTCGCTGCGGACTTGATCGGTAGTGGAGTTGCGGCCACCACGAAACTCTCGAAACCAATATTTGACTGTGTAACCTGTCAGAGCATTAGCCCCATAATATTTATCCAACTTTTCTTTTGTTTCCTTCGCCGTTTGCCTCTCAAAAAATAATGTTTTATGAGAGAACGAAAATTGTTTTTGTCAATACTCAACATGATGCCAAACACGTCAACAACAATCAGCTGTCAAAACAAATAAATATGAACGGACTTCAAGGCACCATAACCTTTTTTGCAGTAGCAGCGCATTCTAGCGGTCAAGGAGGTCACTTTTCACTCCATCTAATAAATATGCCATCTTTGAAAGTTACATACTTGCCAAATGGCATAGTACATTCTTTTGTCAGTACAGTCAGTTCAAGTTGGGTGATTAAAGATTTTCAGATACATGGATGGACAAAAAAGCAATATAGTATATTAGTTAAAACCGATATAGTTATGTTTCAATTTTGGACCGTAATTTACAGAGTAGTTACTCAGGGTTACATGACAATAAAAAATCGAAGAAAAGTAAAGATTTCCGGTCACAGTACTAGAAAGATCGTCACAGGATGTCAGATTTCTCGATTTTTGTTGAGTGCCAATAATTTTAAAAGTACATGACTTCGATTTTTTTTTATAATTTTGTGATATCCCCCGTTTCCGGCTTGACGTTGATTTTTGGGACACCCTGTATACGAGTTGCTATTCTTTTGGAAAATACACTTTTATGTTTCTTTTTCTTCATTTATACGTTCGAACTAAATTTGTTTTGCACCATACTGTATGTGCATACGAGTACTTACATTTTTCCGCATGCCTCTGCTGGCATAAACACACATATTATAAGCGAAAACACACTTGAATAAATTTAAATTTAAATAAAATATTGACTTCGTCTACGAGTATATTGTTATGGTTTTGTATCGGAACTGTTTTGTTAGTAAAATATTGTAAAAAAATAAAATGAAAAGCTTTTATTAACCATATCGAGCACATAATTTTTTTTTAAGCATTAAAATTGTTCGTTGGATAAAAATAGGATTGTGCGTACATAGCGGCTAAAAAAATTTCTATAACAAATGATAGTATTGTACAATATACATATATACGTATGTCAAAATTGTACAAAAAAAAATTAAGAAACAAACGCTTTGTGGTGATCTTTTGACTAAATTCGTAACTATACGCTAGTGTTATGATAAGTAGTCATAGCACATAACGTGTTACCGAAATTGAATACTTATCTAATTTCAAAGTCCAACATTCCAAATAACCAAATGGCATCCTCCACAATTTTTAATTAATTTTATACAGAAATTCATAGATAAGCTGCTAACATGCAGAAGAAAAAAAAAACAAATTTTTCAGCAATGTATTTTACTTTGTTTCTTAACCCCTTACCGCATGAATTATTAAAGAGATGAAACAAAAAATTTTTTTTTTGCGAAAATGTGTTTATTGAACCTTAAATGATGAGATCAAACTGAGAAAAAAAATTATTTACTTATATGTTAGAAGTTACATATATAAGCCATATATGGCTTCGTATGCAATTACTTATACTTCGTGAAATTCTTTATAACAATTGCGTTTGTCATTATAACACAAAAAAACATTACATTTTTCACATAATGTGAAAGAATGAAATTTGGAACAACATTGGAATAGTTGTCGGGCGTTCTTCTTCCAAATCAGATAATGGCTAATCCCATCAGAACGTCCCGAATCCAAAGGCATACCTTGATGTCTAGTAGGAGCTTGTCGTAGATTTTTCGCGGGTACTGGAGAGTCAGGCAAACCGGTGGGAGTGCCGCGGTCGGTGTTCCGAGACTACTTGATGGGCGACCACGTTTTTTTGTTATAACAGATTTCCCTGACTTTCGCATATGTTCAGAAACAGCGAGCTTAAAATCCTACAAAGACATGTAGGTGTTGTCGTTTGCATTGATTCGGCGCCATAACAACCAAACATTTACAAGGGACATGTCCACCATGTGAAAAAAAATCCTTTTGTACCACTGACGAGACCGCAAATGGATTCTGTAATAACTCAGCATGGGGTCAAGCAAATCGACTCCTCCCATATGTTGGTTATAAACATCGACAGCTTGCGGGGAAGGTATGCAAACATATTTTTTATCCTGTCGAACATAACGTCGTTTTGTTGTCGTTGGTTCGCTTCCAACGTAGGCTGAAAGAAGGTTCACATTCTTGTTATCAAACCAGGAAACCAAGCTCAAATTTACTTCATCTATGTCTGCTACTTTTTCTTCCATGCTTCCGCGACCTCGCTTCTTCAGTTCCTTTTCTATAGACATATTTGAGTTTGACACACGATTGAGTCGCACAGTTCCTAACACCGAATCTCCACGAGCAATATATATCATAGCTTACCATCTGTCACTTTTCATAGAAAGAAAGAAATATAGTATGCTATGAAATTTAGGGTGGGCATTTCATAGCTTACAATTTCGTTCCTGAAAATGTCGTAGAAGAGAGCATACGGTGTGTGCTTGCATTAGAGCCATTAAAGAAATTATTAAAATTGGAAATAGAAACGCAGAAAAGAAAACATACGTTTTGGGTGAATCCGTTTTTAGAGAAAAGGGAGCTACACAGTTTGGAGAAGCATTTGTTAAAAGACATTTTGTGGGACGATAAGGAATATCGTAACTTTTGCAGGATGACAATTGACAAGTTTGAAGAAATTCTCGCACTGGTAAGATGGAATTTTTAGTTCGTGAATACTAACTTCATTTTTATATCTAAAAATAGGTGGATATCAACATCAAAAAAACTGATACAACTATGCGTTATGCTGTCAGTTCGAGAGTACGGCTTGCAATAACTTTGAGGTACATTGCTACTGGTGATCCCTACAGATCCCTTGAATTCTTGTCGCATATTTCCCACAAAACGATATCAAAATTTGTGCCCGAAGTACTTAATGCTATAAACCACTCTATGGAGTGCGAACATTTAAAGGTGATTTGTTGTCGTTTTAATTATACTCATCGATTTAATCAATTCTCTTTAGACACCTACCTACACAAGACGAATGGTCTGCAATTGCAAACGATTTTGGTGTATTTTGGGATTTCCTGCACACTTTAGGTGCTGTTGATGGGAAACATATAAGGATCAAAGCTCCACCAAATTCGGGATCCGATTTCTTCAACTATAAGGGGTTCTTCAGCATCGTCTTATTTGCTGTGATTGATGCTAATAGCAAATTTATATATATATTGATGTGGGCGGCAACGGAAGAGCTTCTGATGTGGTAGTGCTGAAGAACTGTAGCTTGTACCGCGGACTTCAAGCCGGAAAACTGAACATCCCCCTCCAAGGCCTTTAACACGTTAAAACGCCTTTTTATTTTATTGGTGACGATATTTTCGGCTTGGATCGAAACTTCATGAAGGCCTATGGCCGAAATGGAAATTTAACCACATTACAGGATTAACAGTTGAAATAGCTTTCGGCAGGCTCGCATCTCGTTGTTGTTGTGTGTAACACAATTACCTTTCTCCAAAACACAAGTACCAGATAACGTCGAGCAAGTCAACAACATTTTGGAATTGCCTGTAACAATAACTCCATTGTCTACTCAAGGTCCCAGTAGGTATAAGTATGCATGTGAAATACGAGAAAATGTAAAAAAATATTGAATGACGGATGGTGATGTTCCATACCAATGGAGTAAAATAAAAAAAAACAAACCATATCATAATTTTAGTTTTAAATTCATTGTTTATTACAGCTTATATACTCGTACTTATTGAAATGAAAATTAAATAAAAATAAAAAAAGGTAAAAAAAACAGAACCAATGTTACTCACTAACATCGAACTGGATGTCAGCATCGACCACTGCTGTATACAGCTTGTCGCTCCTACTACTTCCAGTTGACGACGACAACTCGGATTGACTCTGCGTTCTCAACAGCAGTCTATCGGCACTACTTTTCTAGTAGTCAGGAGTTGAATTTCTCCCATCGTCTCGGCCGCTTCCACCGGTGTCAACTGCTGCAACTGCAACGCCATACTTTTAGCAAAAGAGGTATAGATGTTGTCTTGTTGTTCACCTTTTGCGAAGTTGACGATCGCATTAATCGCACTGTCTATCTTAACTTCTTTAGACTTCTTGTATGATTTTCTTTTCACGCTTACAGACGTTGAAGCTAAAGATAACGGCGACGGTGATTCTACCATTCCTCTTCTCGGCACAGGTACTGCCACCGATGTGGGTGTATGGTGATCCTCTATGTACATTGAATCAAATACATTTTCCTCGACTGCTTCCGTAGCACACTCTACGCTGTCCTGTAAAAACATAAGGATCAAATATAATATAAACAATTAATTTGTATTTATATAATTTCATACCACATTGTAATTGCTTTCGGTTCTTCTTAAAACAATTACTCCATCTAAAAATTTAAGCTCATCATAGTAGTACAGATGAGGCTCATACACTGACTCCGCTGAAGAACCCGATTTTTTGAATCATCCACTTTTTTTTTTCTACGATATATGCTGTTTGCAAGTGTTTAATTTTTTTTTATCTCTGCCACTTCTCTTCCACTTTCTTTTTGTAGTTGCATTCAAGCATTTTTTCTTAAATCTAGTCTTTTATACTCGGCACTCTTGTAATTCCACAAACACTCGAATTTTTCATAATTATTAATAAATCACTTCGTCCACCCGCCACTCAGCCATGGCGAAAAAAAACGTAAACGTCAAACATTAAATGACAGCCCATAGAATGCTATCCATAGAAAGCCATAGAATGCCGTTTTTCATAGTCTCCACGAGCAATTTTCGTAGAATGACATATGGTAAACTATGAAATATTACTCGTGGAGACTCGGTGTAAGGGAAGTAAACCGTTTTTGTAAAGATATACTTGAAAGTTTGAGCTGTTGAACCAGTTATCAAAACAAATCTTGTAGTTTTGATGTCGTGGAACTGTGGATGTCAATCGAGTGACCACATTTGAGCTTACGCCAAGATCTGGCGCGTCTGAACGGTACGAATTGCTTTGGTCTCCAACAAATATGTCGAAGTCATAGCTAAAGCCACTAACGCCGCTCAGGACTTGGTTTTTGTAGTCCCATTTGTGAGGTTTAGCTGGGTTATATTGCTTTAATTCATAACGACATTTGGTAGGGATAATTTGTTCGCCTACGGCTAAATATTCTTCTTTAGGGGCTAACATCAAACGCCCAGGAATCATATCCATTAAAGGCCTAATTTTAAATAATTTGTCATGGCCATCTTCTCCACGGGATACAAAAGTGTCATAAAAATCTTTTGATAGCTTCGAATCTGTTACATGTTATTATTTCATAAACGTGCGACATCCCTATTTCTTTTGACCAATACTTGATGGCTGCCTGTAACTTCACACAGCACATAAAGATGGCAATTCCTATAAATTTTTCCATTTTGTCTTTCGTGATCATTGCTGGTTTGTTAATATTGCCTTGAACAGATTTGAGTTTAGATTGCTCAGTACTAAAATTAATCTACTAGCTATAAACAAGAACTTGAAAACGTCTGCAGGAGAATTCAGTTGTTTTATAGTATCCGGTAAATCTATATTACCCAAGAATTGGAAATTGTTAACATCGTAAGCTGGCATTTTCCCCTTTTTCCAAATAACCCTTTTAGCAGTTTTTCCTCTGGATTTGGATGTAGTTGCAGACAGTAAATTTATCAAAGGTACGCCGTCTTCTTCAGAAAAATCAGAGTCAGACTCGGGTATGATAATGTGCTTTTTTGGAACTGAACTAAGGTCATCATCACAATCGGAATTAATGTCATCATCACTCACGTTTCCATCACCAGGAATAGTATTAACATACTTAGCAGAGCCGTAGAAGCGTGCTGGTTGCATTTCTGGAATAAGTGTATATATATTGTAATAAAAGTAACCTTAGATGCATACCAAACCACATATGGCAAATTTGGAAAAGTGAAAAAAAAACTACAAAGCAAAAATTAATGTTTTCCCGTATTTAAGAAGTCCGGAGAATTCAGTTTTATTTCTTTTTATCACTTTATTCACCTTTTTGATATTTATTTTTTAATTACTACTCACACTTTTTTCAATGCACCCGGCCCGTCGCACGCGCTGAACATAACCTTCAAAATATTTTTGACAGATCACAATTGTTCGATGTACAAATTATTAACAGTCCGTTTTACGATGAAACTCTGGTTTTGATGTAATTTAGTTTTTTGTGATGATGTACGAGGGGCGTTCAAGATATTCTCGGTATCGGGGTGAAGCTGTGGTTGTATATATAAATTGACTTATTTATCAAGTAATACTATTATTTTAGTGCATTCATGTAAAATTTCATATAAATGTGATTATTAATTCGCGTTTTATCTCTAGTTAAACAGAATCATAATGGCAACTGAGGCGATGATGGTGAAAATTGAGCATCGCGCTGTAATTAAATTTCTCACTAAGCAAGGAAAAAGTCAAAAAACTATTCATGAAGAGATGGTGGCTGTTTACCAGGGTTCCGCACCTTCATTATCAACTGTGCAAAAGTGGTCAAGTGAGTTCAAGAGAGGCAGAGAGAGCATTGAGGACGACCCCCGCTCCGGCGCCCCTCCGGCTACTGCTTGTACGGGAGAAAGCATCAAAGAAGTCGAAAAACTTGTTCTTGAGGATGCCCGAATAAAGGTGAAAATGATGGCAGAGATCACCAAGCTTTCAATTGGTACCATTCACACCATTCTTCATGACCACCTTAACCTTTCAAAGGTCAGTGCAAGGTGGGTGCCACGAATGCTCACAGCGCCTCAGATAAAAAGTGAGAATCGCATGCTGTAGAGAGCTTTTGGAGATGTGTGGTGAGAACGCGAACGGTGTTATGGATCGAATTGTTACTGGGGACGAAACATGGGTCCACCACTATGACCCTGAAAGCAAACAAGAGTCCATGCAGTGGCATAAAAAAGGAACAGACCCCCCGAAGAAGTTCAAAGTCACTCCGTCTGCCCGAAAGCTCATGGCCACAGTTTTTTGGGACTCAAAGGGAATCTTGCTCAATGAGTACAAAAAAAAAGGTGAAACCATCAACGCCACATCCTACGCTTCCACTTTGCATAATTTGCGGGAGGAAATTAAAAAGAAAAGACGGGGTAAACTCGCAGCGGGTGTGTTGCTTCTTCATGACAACGCTCCTGTTCACACGGCGCGAGTTTCCAAGGCTGCTGCGCGAGATTGTGGTTTCGAAGAAATCCAACACCCACCCTATAGTCCAGATCTTGCCCCTAGTGATTATTTCCTGTTTCCGGATTTGAAAAAATATCTTCGTGGAAAAAGATTTTCGGATGATGAAGAACTCAAGTCGGTATTTTGCAGAGAAAGAGGAAATTTATTATTTTGAGGGTTTAAAAAAGCTTATCTCAAGATGTAACAAATGCATTGATGTTAGGGGAGATCATATTGAAAAACAAAGACAATTTAAATTGAATTCGCATTTTCCTTCATATCGATACCGAGAATATATTGAACGCCCCTCGTATGTAATAAGCCTATAAAAAAATTATAAACTTCGGAGTCCAAATATGGCTTCGTCTGCGGTAAGGGGTTAAATTGTACACTTTTTGATGTTTTTAAAACGCACAAGGATTCACAGACAAAAAGTCTAAGCACATGCCACACATTAACCCATATATGCCCAGAACTATTTTTTTTAAAAAAACTTATCATTTTTGGTAGGTGGTCTACTTGAATGTATAAGCAACTATTTAAAGTCTATTTTACGTTATTGTAACTTAGAAGTGTGTTTTTGGCATGGGTCGTAACCCCTTGGGCAAATATGGCTCCTATATGCAAAAAATAAATTGAGGGAAAAAAACTATGTGAGAGAAAGATAAACAAGTGGAATCAAATATATTTTTATTACAAATATTACTTACTACTCGTACATACCACCTTGATCAAAAAATTTCCGGAATTTATTCAGAAAATTAAAAATACAAGTTTATTCATCTAAATCTATATAGTCCCCTTCAGAGTAATCCCCATCGACTGCAACACACTTATGCCATAAATCCGGTATGTCCATCAGTGCTTCCTGCGATTTTTCCATTACTTCCTCTCGGCTGCTGAAACACGTTCCCCGTAGTGCTGTTTTAACTCGATTGAACAGAAAGCAGTCATAGGGAGTCAAATCAGGTGAATTCGGTGGCTTCTGGATGGTATTTGTTGCATTTTTCGTCAAAAAATTACGAATAATGATGGCACTGTGCGACGGTGCGTTATCATGGTGCAAAATCCACGAGTTTTCTTCCCACAATTCTGGTCTCTTTCGGCGAATTGCCTCACGCAAACGTCTCATAACGCCCAAATACTCGTAATACTCTTTGTTTACTGTCTGGCCTTTTAGCAAAAATTCATGATGACTCGTACACCGTTGTAATCCATGAAAACCGTGAGCATTGCCTTCTTTTTTGACTGAAAACGACGTGTTTTTTTTGGTCTCGGCTCATTTGGTGAACGCTATTCACTTGCCTGATGTCTAGATTGCGTGTCGTACTCATAAACCCATGTCTAGTCTCCAGTAATGATCCTTTTGATGAATGTGGGATCGGATTCAGCCTCGCAAATCATCTCTTTTGCGACGTCAACACGGTCTGTTTTTTGCATGAAATTGAGGTCTTTTGGCACCAGGCACCAACTTTGCTGCTACAGGACGGAAACCCAAATCATTAACCAAAATGTCTTGGACGGATCCATAGGCAATGTTCAAGTCCTCCGCTATCTCTCTTAATTTGCGGTTATTGACCAACATTTTTTTTACTTCATCAATGTTTTCGTCGGTTTTCGATGTTGATGTCTGCCACTGCGTTCATCATCTTCGATTGACTCACGACCACTTTTGAACCGCTCGCGCTCTTTCCACTGGTAAACGACCGTTTTCTTTAGAGGATCGTTGCCAAAGCCCCTTTCCAACATTTCCAACGTTCGCGCACCATTACTATAAATCCGTTTTTTACGCAAAAATGTAATACAAGTTCGTTGTTGCAAATTTAAATCCATTTCTAAAATTGTAAAAAATCGCTGAGAAACACAGAGATAGATGTACTCTTGGCTACGTAACTTTTGCAAATGTCAAGCTATGACGCTAAGATTTAGAGGGAATGTCAACAACAGATTTACCAACTTAACAAAAAAAAACAGAACTCCTATCGGAACAATGGAACGTTTAAGAATCAAATGATCCGATGATGTTTTGCGAACAGAAGCAGAAACGGTTCTTGCAACATTTTGCACGGGTCCAGGTTGCGATTTTATTGTTCCGTGTTTTAGGAGTAAGGATCTGGCGATACTGCGATGAACTCGAGAGTATATACATATATTTGCCCCATGTGATTTGACGACTAGAGTAGGGTTATTAATTGTCTATCAGCCAAAATAATATACTCGTAGCATGTATGTTATGTACCATTTTTCGCTCCTTATGCCCCTTTTTAGTCAATTAACAGTTCCTTTCACCTGGAAGTCTATATATACAGACGGCTTTAAAAATGACCAGAGTACTGGTATGGCTATTGTTAACGAAAACGGTGCAACATTACTCGCAGAGAAGCTCCCAATTTTCTTTTCCATATTTTCGATAGAAGCGCTGGCAATTCTTAAAGCAACAAGCATTGCTGTGAAGAGTAACAAAAACACTATTATATATACAGACAGCCTCTCTGTTGTGTCGTGCTATAAAAAACATCACTAATAATACATTTGTCATCACTCAAATCAGGGACAATCTAATATCCCAAAGTGCAAAAATAAAAATCGTTTGGGTCTCAGCACATATAGGTGTTCCTGGGAACGAAGCAGCGGACATCGCAGCAAAAAATGTTTCCACGGACCCCAACGTCGCCATATCTTCATATCGACCCAACAAAAAGGATTTAGATAAACTATTAAAAGCACACTGGAATGCAAAAAAGCATGGAACAATTACCAGCATCATTACTCTACAGTAAACCCCCAACTCTACCCTACTAATTCAACAACAAAAATGTTAAAAAGCTTCATCCGTGTTTAAGTTATTACAAAAACTGAAACTAGAGAGTGAAATTTAAAACTTAATCTTATTACTTTCAGTTTGGGACGGTCATCTCATGGGTATTTAGCCTAACCTACGGATGCCTCTGACAGCCCCCAATAATTTAAGTATATCGTCGAAAGTAAAATTCAAAATGATTATGGACCACAGCAGTAAGCCTAAGATGCTTGCGCTGTATTTTCTATGCATTATTCTCTATATTTATGTGAGATTAATAAATTAATAAATAAATAAGTAAATAAATAACATTCTCTCAGTTTCTGTTTTCGCACTGTGTCGAGCTCTTTGCCAGTTGCTGAGCTTTGTTTTCCATTTGTTCAATATTCTTCTCTATTCTTTCAAATTTGTCATCAATTTCTTCGAAATTTTGCTGTAGAACGTGTTTTTGCTCTTCCAGATTATTCCTTTGTTCATCCATTTTTTATTGAAGACCGTGCAGGCTGTTCTTTTGTTCGTCTAGATTTTTCTTTTGTTATCGATTTTTGTTCAATGCTATTTTTCTGTTTTCTAGTTTTGCTTCGAGACTGTTCTTTTGTTCGTCTTGGTCTTTCTTCTGTTCGTCCAGCTTTTGTTAGAGGCTGTTGGTTTGTTCATCTATTTTCGACAAGATAAGTTACATCATCGCAGCAATGTCGGTACCGGTAGGCATTTGTTCTTCCTCGTCAAAGTCAAAGAAGTATGTATTTGGGTCATGTCCCATATTGTTTCAAAGTCCTGAAGTCGGAGCACTAAATCGCGATAACTGGCGATGGCGAATTGATGTTTTTCAATTCGGATTTGAGTTGGACAAGGGTCAACATTATAGCAAAAAAAATGTTTTTTTTTTGGTTAACACACAATAAGTCTTATCCCACTTCTGACACCAATGTGACACAATTCTGTGGGTGTAAAGATAGAACTTTTTCTCTTCAATACAATCACTTTATTCAATACAGTAATAATTCACAATTCAATCCCTTATCTCAACCACTTTTACTTTTCTTAATCGTTTTCAAATTCTACTTTAGAACTGACTTACATATCTTGGAGGACGCTAATATTTACTATATACTCCCTTGACATCTTTCGAGAATATTCTGTACCATTCAACGTTGTATTGGCCTGGAAGAAACACTAATCGAATCAATAAAGACCAAACTACCAGGAGATATCCGATTGCAGCCAAACTCTGTTGAAAATTCAACCCAATCAACACTATCATATATATTACATCGCATTGTTTAATACATTTCTATAACTATCTCTTTCTACCATGTAGAACTTTGTATATAAGAACCTCTTTATTGGACCCGATAAGATCGGTCTCAACTTACAATTCTACTCGATGTGCCTTTTTGAAAATTAATACAATAAAAACTCCAAATATAAAAAAGTGCGTTCTCCTTTGGGCAAATTTCAAATTGGTGCCGAAACCCAGTATAGAATTGAAAGTTTGTCGCAATTAGCTAAATCTGTAAAAGAGCCGTGGTTATAATGGAGCATCAAGCGCGTGCCGGCTATAGAAGCCAGGTGGCCAAAATATCGAACGAAGAGAATGATTATTTGCAATCGTTAACATCCTTGCGGGAAATAGAAGATAATTAGACACAATTGAGGAGGAACTTTCGTCCTATCTTTAACGCCTCACAACAACGCACGAAAACCTTTGTGCTATATATCAAGAAGTTCGGGCCAAAGGATTGGAGAACAAAACGATGGCTGAACACGCAGATACAGCAGTAGGTGTAATGGCCAAATTGCAGGTACGTTTGATAAAATTGCAACAAAGACTACATCCAAGTCCAAATGACGTGAGCGTCCAGCGCAAATCCATCTCAGTGAAATCTCATAGTTCTACTAATTTGCCAAAATTAAAGCTAAAAACGTTCTCTGGCGACCACCAAGAGTGGCTACTGTTTTGGGAAAATTTTCGGGCCAACATACACGAAAATGATTCACTTTCTGGCGCCGAAAAATGTAATTACCTGCAGACCGTTTTAACCGGTAAAGTGAGAAAAACGATTTTGGGCTTTACACCCACCGACGCATGTTATAATGGAGCCATCTCACTTCTGCAAGAAGAGTATCGTGACAAAGAAAAACTCATCGACAAATTGAAGCAGGAGCTTATGAGCTTATGGCACTGCCAACGGTTCAGCAGAAAACAGATGCAACAGCATTATGACAGCTGTATAACACAGTTATAGCTTGCAGCCGTTCACTCACGCCATTAGGTCGTCGTCGCATTACTACATAGTGCTTAAAACTATTTTGCTTAAATGTATGCCCAGCGAGCTGCGTATCGACTACCATCATTTGCATAAAGAAATGCCGGTAACATTACAAGATAACGGATTGGTTAAAGATAGCAGCTCCACTCTCTCTTTCGATGGGGAGAGACAAGTCAAAAATATTTTACGGTTTTTAAAAGAAGTATAGACTCGACTATAGAAAGAGCAGCTGTGGGAAGAGCAACGAGATCAGCTTCTAATAACAAGCACATGGCTTCACAAATGTCAACAGCAGCGGGCCTTCTCACTCCTTCTTCGAGTACGATTTCCTGTTTTTTCTGTATGTACATTTCTAACGAGAGAATATAAATGTTCACGCGCAATCGAAGAAAAGAAACTGATGTTAAAGGGAGATGGTAGGTGTTTTCGCTGCAAATATAGAGGTCACACGCAAATTTTGTCATTCCAAGACAATATGTTGTAAAATTTGCAAACGAAGACATGCAACAACTTTATGTGAGGCAAATCACACATCTGCAGTGAATATGGTGAGCGACAGCCTATCTGCTAATAGTGAGACTCAAAATATTGCCGTGCTGACTAACCCAACATTAAACCTATGTGCTCCGAGTGTACATAAACAAAGTGAGACAAAAGTATATCTGCAAACTGTTCGAGTAAAGTTGTCTCCACCGACCGGTTCAAATGAATAGCCATAGTTTGTTTGTTCGGATAATCATTGATGGCGGTAGTCAGCGAACATTTATCGGAGAAATGGTAGCAAATAAACTGAAGCTGCCTGTTGTTGGAGTCGTTAATCTTTCAGTAATATCCTTCGGTAATGCGGTAATTTCCAAACATTAGGAATTAAAAGCCGTGAAGATTTGCGTACAAAGTCAGCACAGTAGCCGTTCGTTGGAAATGATTGCCTTAGTTGTACCCGAAATCTGTCTCAAGGTTTTACCAAATCCTGAGGAGCGAATTCACCAAATAAGCAAATTCACATTAGCAGACAGAAACCCAAATGGTTGTAAGCAGGAGCAAGGATAAGTGTACTTATCGGTGCTGACTATTTCTGGCAAGTTGTCACCGGGAAATATAGGAGGTTAACTGATTGTTTGACTGCGGTTCATACCATCTTTGAATGGATAATCCAAGGTCCAAGTAGCGCAGGTAATAATTCAATTACCAATGAATATATAGCTACTCGTTGCAGTTTATCGGTTGAAAATATGTAGAAACTAGAATGCCTTAGAATACGAAAGGATGAAAACGAGATGAGAAATTTCACAAACGAACTTCAAACGAAATGCATCCGGAAGACGAAGACGAGGTACGAAGCACCTCTTCCTTAGATAAGCTTAGATGTACAACTAGGTACCAAAAAAGAAAACGCTTTAAAAATTTTGCACTCACTCATCAAAAGATTGTCAAAAGACCCAGCGAAGCTCGATGAGTATAACACTACAATGCGGGAGTTGATTTCAGCAGACTTCGCTGAAACAGTTAAATTGGATCTTGCGGCTTGCGGCTGCTATATGCCGCATCACGCTGTATATCGTCCCGAAAAATCAACTACAAAGATTCGTATAGTATTTAATGCTTCATCAAGAACTCGTGGTAATCTTATTTTAAATGACTGTCTGTTTACGGGTTCCAATCTGCTTCCAGATATACTTATCGTCCTGCTGCGTTTTCGAATCCGAGAAATTGCTTTGGTAGCAGATATAGAGAAAGCTTTTCTACAAATCGCTTTAGCGGAAGAGGATCGTCACAGTCATCGATGTATTTGGTTTGCCCATAAACCAACATCAGTTAAAGCTTTGCCAACCCTGCAGGAGTTCCGTATGACCCGAGTGAACTTCGGTGTTACTGCCAGTCCCTTTTTATTATCGGCGACGATCGACATGCACATCAATTTAAAAGCAGCTGAGTTTCCTGAAACGTGCGAGGTATTAAGCACGAGTTTTTACGTAGACGATTTGGCAACTAGTCTCGATAAGTATTGTAGTAGGAAACAAGCGGAAAAATTTCCCCGGGAGGAAATGAAGTGCATATATGGGAAGGAGGTAATGAGCAGTGCATATATGTATCTTAGGAAATGGGTCACCAATAACGAGAATATGAGGAATCAATTTGGAGTCAAAGGTAGCGAGGGTACACATATGGTTTTAGGAATGAGATGGAACGTATTTACTAGCGATGAGCTGACAATCAACGTGAATGCCAACCAAAAAACGAACTTGAATATTGCGACGAAACGCGCCGTTTTGGGATATTTTATCCCAGTTGTTATGAGACTCAAAATCTGTTCCAATCTTTATGGCGCAATAATTTGGATTGGGATGAACCCTTAGGGGCTGGAGCTGCCAAGGAAGGCCAGTACAAGAGGCCTTGACAAAATAGGCAAGTTGGCCTTAAAACAGATGGCTTGGAACAACAACGCAATCCCAGGAAGCAGATGTCCATATATTTGCAGATGCGAGTACTAAGGCATATGGAGCGGTGGCGTTTGTACGGTTTAAGGACTTAAGTACTGGAATATAGGCAAGTTTAATTTGTGCAAAGGGGTGTGTGGCGCCTTTAAAAAAGGAACGAAAACCAGATGATTTAAGTTTACCGAAACTGGAGCTAACTACGGCTTTGATTGCTGCGAGGCTGTGTGCATATTTTAGGAACGCGAGCCTGCCTTTTGAGCGATACTATTTGTTGACTGACTCCTTTATAACATTACACTGGATTAAAGGCGATACCAGACGATGGAAGCCATATGTTTTCAGTTGAGTTAAGGAAATACAGGATTTAACTAATTCGAAGGATTGGCTGCACTGTTCCGGTAGAAAAAATCCCCTCAGATGTTATTACGCGGGTCATATCGTTTCTGCTTCATCATTGTGGAAGGAAGGTCCGGACTGGTTGAACAGGAGTATTGAGGAATGGCCTGGTTAGGCTCTGTTACCAGAGAAATCGATTTCATTGTTAATTGCGTACGAGGAACCGAAGATGATATCTGTTGCGCCATTACTTGGCAGCACTGTATATTGTAATACACTCGTGTCGTCTCTGCACAATGGTTGCTGTTATCTCTTTCTCTTAAAGAATTTTTCTCCCAGTAACTTTAAACGTCAAATATTCTCGTTCTTTTCTGATTGACCATTGGGCGGACACGGCACGAATGTAAGTAAATGGATTTTATTATATTGAATTATACTAATTTAAAATAAAGATTTTAGCATTCGCTTCAAAATATTATATACATATGAGTACGTCCGCCGAAGAGTCAATACTCTAAAATATTCTCGCCATTCGAAAAGAATTGTGGCCATTCTGTGTGCACACTTCGACTGGTAAGACATCGTCGCAAGGAGTACCACAAATCCAAAAAAATCGAAGCAATCGAAAATCCTTTTCGACTAAAAGCAACGATGGAACATTCTTTGGTTGCCGCTGCCGACGACCTAGCGCGCCGATACAATCTTAGCGCTGGAACAGACCTACGTGCAAATGCGAACCGACACAACGTGACCGGCACAGCTGAAAGCGTTCATTGCGCACAAGCAACTGCTGAGAATACGCCGTCCGGAGTGCTCAGTCCAATAGCACATACCACCACTGCTCCAGCTACATCGATTTCAGCCGCAATCGTCAACACGCCCCCGGCAAGTAGCTGCCTAACCTCCTCAGGCACGGGTACACAAGTCACCAATGACCAGTCATCGTTGGATAACATGCTTCGTTCTACTTATGTCAACAACACTGCACCAGCAATTTTCAGTGGGGCACTTTCGTCGACACAAGAATTATTTTCCGATCCACGGGCCGCCAACAGGAGTGTGTTCTACCCCCCACCAGCAACATACGGTATTCCCGGTTGTAATACAATTCCAGTTTGGACGAAGCCATTGGCATTCCCTAATGTGCGACCATCGCCCGAAAACACTTATCCGCTTGTCGCCAATAACACCTATGTGAATTCCGCTGTTAGCACAACACCATCACCCGGCTCAAGCAACTGGTTCTACAGTTTGCCACCATCTGTCATGTCTGTGCCATCGCCAATTACAGCTCCAATAACATCAAACAACTTTAGCAACTGTGGACCTGTACCTCAAAATCATCTCACCTTTTCACACCTGCCCAACATGACGTCAGAATGTACCTTGTCGTCATCACAGATCGCTGCAAGACAGGTCATCGTGAAGGACTTACCAACATTTTCTGGAATACCGGAGGAATGGCCGATCTTCATCACCAATTTCGTCCAGTCGACTGAAAGATGTGGGTTTTCTGACCAGGAAAACCTTCTACGTCTCCAAAAGAGCCTCAAGGGACAAGCTTTGCAAGCCGTTCGGGGGAAATTAATGATGCCCAGTACTGTTCCAGCTGCTATCGATACCCTGAAAATGCTGTTTGGCCGAGCAGACGTTATCCATCAGACAATGCAGCGCAAATTGCGGCAGGAACCTCCAATACGATCAGATAAGTTGGAAAATCTTGTAAAATTTGCTCTTTCCGTTCAGAATTACTGTTGTACAATTGAAGCCGTAGGTCTTGGGGACTATTTAAATGATCCAGTGCTGTTGAACGACCTAGTGGGGAAGTTGCCTACTGACCTAAAGCTCGACTGGTGCCGACATCAGATGTTTTTTCCGAAAGCCAATATCAAGACGTTCGACGGTTGGTTATTTAATCTCGCCACATGTGTTAGCCACGTAACAACCATCAGTCAGCCACTACCCAACAGTGAGGAGAAGAGCCCTTGTAGACAACTAAAGCACCGAATACTTGTGCACGATGTCTCTGACGGGAGGTGCAATTCAACCTCTCAGCAAGTTTCCTGTGCAAAGTGCAGCGGCAGCCACCGCCTCAACCAATGCAATGCATTCATCTCGCTAAGCATCACCGAACGATGGAACTTTATACGCCAAAAGGGAATTTGTCTACGTTGTCTTAAGAAACACGCAGTGAGGCGCTGCAACTTGCGAAAACAGTGTGGTGTTGATGGCTGCAGGATGCCCCACCATCCTCTCCTTCATTCCCTGCGGCAAGAGCCAACCGGCATACGAACTGAAGAAAATCGAGTTGTTTCCTTCCACACCGTGGACAGTAAGAGGGCAGTTTTCCGATACGTTCCCGTTAGGCTTCATGGGAAAAACAAATACCTGGACACATTTGCTCTAAT
Source organism: Volucella zonaria (assembly GCA_963966105.1). Taxonomy (NCBI): domain Eukaryota; kingdom Metazoa; phylum Arthropoda; class Insecta; order Diptera; family Syrphidae; genus Volucella; species Volucella zonaria. Next base: position 35,471,730 of record OZ014531.1, on the reverse strand, counting down.
TGATGAAGGATCGGCGTGCACACTTCTGGAGAGCAGCATCGCGACTGAGCTCGGACTGGAAGGACCCGCAGAAGAATTGTGCTTGAAGTGGACTGGGGACATCAGTCAAAAGGAAGCAGAATCCAAGATAGTGAATTTGGCCATATCATCTCGTGACGTATGCGCTCGAAAGTTCAATTTGCAAAATGTTCGTACTGTATCGAGTTTGGATTTACCGATCCAGTCTTTGGATAGCGCAGAGATACAACAAAGCAAACATCTACGAAAATTGCCAATTCTTCCATATCAAGATGCACAAGCGCGTGTTCTCATCGGCTTGGACAATGTTAAGATTGGCTTGCCATTAAAAACTCGAGAAGCTTCTGGCGATGAGCTAATTGCTGCGAAGTGTAGATTGGGTTGGACAGTATATGGACGCAACGGATCGAATAATCAAGCTACAAAAAGAGTACTGCACATTTGTACCGGCGCTGTGGAAGAGAAAATGGATGAGATGCTTAAGTTCTGGTTCTCTTTGGACGCAGTGGGGGTTGTGGCCAAAAATTCCACTCTTCAATCCAAGGAAAACGAACGAGCCTTACGTATCATGGAGTCGACAACCAAGTATATTCCTTCGGAGAAAAGATGGGAGACTGGACTCTTGTGGAAACATGACATCATTGACTTACCCGACTCTCTTCCGATGGCAAGACGGAGACTTCAGTGCCTGGAGTCCAGAATGAATCGCAATCCAGCTTTGAAGAAGTTTCTGGTGGATACTATCAAGGGCTACGAGGAACGAGGTTACGTCAGAAAGGTGGAGAAGGATGAGATCTATTCCGGCGGAAGGTCTTGGTACTTACCGATGTTCACAGTGACTAATCCTAACAAAAAGAAGATGCGGCTCGTGTGGGACGCTGCCGCTAAAGTCGACGACATCGCATTAAACACTTACCTGGTGAAGGGACCAGACTTCTTAACATCTCTCGTTGGTGTGTTAATTCGCTTTCGGGAAAGGCCAATAGCCCTCTGTGGCGACATAAGGGAAATGTTCCACCAAGTTCTAGTTCGAAAGGAAGATCAGTCGGCGCAGAAGTTCTTGTGGCGTGAGGGTGATTGCTCGAAGCATCCCATTGTATATGCGATGAGTGTCATGACCTTTGGTGCATCTTGCTCTCCATCTTTGGCCAATTTTATTAGAGACAAGAATGCGGATAGATGGAGACAAGAATACCCGGAAGCTGTCAATGCCATCGTTAACAACACTTATGTAGACGACTGGCTGCAGAGCGTAGAGACCGAAGATGAAATGATCCAGCTGGCGAAGAGGGTGCGATTGATTCACAGCGATGGTGGCTTCGAGATGCGCAACTGGTCATCTAATTCCAAACGCGTCCTAGCAGCTCTAACGAATTCCGACGTGCAGTTCGATAGGTCCATCGAAGAGTTTAACTCTATCAGTGAAAAGGTCTTGGGTCTCTGGTGGCGACCGGCTATAGATGAATTCTCATTCTTCAACAATCTCGGCGATTCAGCTTTCGACGAAAACGCTGTCCAAACGAAACGGAAAATTTTGCGGACCGTGATGACAATTTTCGACCCACTTGGTCTTCTGGGATTCTTCGTCGTCCGCGCAAAAATTATACTTCAGGACATTTGGCGCTCTGGAGTCAGCTGGGATGAGCCTATTCGAGACGCTGAGCGAGAGACATGGTCGCAATGGGTGAGTAAAATCCCGCTCATTCGCACAATTAGTATTCCTCGATGTTTTCCTTTGGTGAGTGGCGGTGGCAACATCGAACTCCACACATTCGTCGACGCAAGCACATGGGCTTATGCGGCAGTATGCTACGTAAGAGCTGAAAGAGATGGAGTAGTCTGTTGTTCGCTGATAGCATCTAAGACGCGTGTTACCCCACTTAAGCCAGTATCGATTCCGAGACTAGAGTTGATGGCTGCGGTCCTCGGTCTGCGATTGTCAAAATTTGTGGAGGCTGAATCTTCAATCAAAATAAATCGGCGTTTCCTCTGGACCGATTCCAGAAACGTGCTATGCTGGATCAAATCCGACGCAAGGAAGTTTCATCAGTTCGTCGCTCTACGTATTGGCGAGATACTGGAAGACTCCAAAGTCACCGAGTGGAGGTGGGTGCCGACAGCACTAAATGTAGCAGATGACGGGACAAGATGGAAGATAGACTCAGACATTGGGGTACATTCTCGCTGGTTTCGCGGTCCCGACTTCCTCTACGCTTCAGAAGAGAAGTGGCCCTCAGCACGAATGGGAGGCGAGACAGTTCCAGAGACTGAAACAGTTTGTCATATTACAGTACATACCACGGTAGCAAGTTTGGCCGTCATTGCTCCAGACCCGAAAAGATTCAGCAAATGGGAAAAGTTACGAAAATCTCAGCTGTATGTACTACAATTCCTTCGGAAGACAGCTAGACATTTCTCACCATCTAAGCAGCTTTCAACACTTCTCAATATGGATGCTATGGCTGGCGCCGAGTGTGCTATTATCCGCACTTGCCAGGAAGAGGCGTTTTTAGAAGATCTGGAGTCTTTGTTATCGCCGCCGAACAAGGTAGGTCGAAAAAGTTCGATTTTTAAACTCTCTCCTTATCTAGACGACTTTGGTCTGCTGCGAGCCCGGGGACGAGTGGATGCTGTTCAGGGAGTGCCAATAAGCGTCAAGCGCCCTGTTATACTTTCCCGAAGTCATCGAGTTACGTGGCTAATAATTGACTCCTATCACCGGAGGTTTCATCACCACCACAACGAGATTATCATCAACGAGGTGCGTCAGCGATTCTATGTGAGCGGTCTCCGAGTTTTAGTTCGAGCTGTCGCACGAAGCTGTCAAGCGTGCAAGAACCGACGTGCAATTCCTGTCCCTCCGAGCATGGGTGACTTACCACCGGAGCGCTTAGCCCCATTCACGCTACCCTTCACGTATACGGGCGTGGATTACTTTGGACCCCTTAGCATCGTTGTTGGTCGACGAACGGAGAAGCGATGGGGTGTGATTTTCACTTGTCTCACCACGAGGGCAGTTCACCTCGAAATCTCCCCTTCGCTGTCGACGGGATCCTTCATGCTAGTACTGAAGCAGTTCATTAGCCGACGAGGTGTACCGAGACGAATTGTGTCGGATAACGCGACAAATTTTCGGGGTGCAAGTCGTCTGCTAGCGGAGGAGATTGAGAGGGTTTCATCAAGCGAATTAGCGGAGGCCTATCCAGAAATTGAATGGCGTTTCATACCACCGGCGGCGCCCCACATGGGTGGTGCATGGGAGCGAATGATTCGCTCGGTCAAATCGATTCTGATGGACATCCTGCCGGACAATGGGCTTAGAGAAGAGGTGTTGAGAGCCGCTCTGGCTGATGTGGAGAACATCCTGAACTCCAGACCCTTAACATACGTCCCTCTAGACTCACCAATGAGCGAAGCGATCACTCCAAATCACTTCCTGGTCGGAAGCTCAAGTGGCATAAGGGAGCGGAGCAGTGAGGACAACAGCGGACCTACGCTGAGTAAAAATTTTGCTCTATCAAACCAATTGGCAAATCAGTTTTGGAAGCGCTGGTTGCGGGAATACCTCCCGTACTTAACCCGGCGCCATAAATGGTTTCAACCAGCCCCAGATCCGATAGTTCTAGGAGACGTAGTTATAATCGTTGACGAGAGCAGTAAAAGGAATGACTGGAAAAAGGGCGTAGTCATGGACTTACAATACGCAAAAGACGGTGAGGCTCGCAGTGCAGTGGTGCGGACGGCGAACGGGCTGATGACTCGTCCAATCGTGAAGTTGGCGAAACTCGACTTGAAGAAGGAGCAGTAAAAATCACGCTTAGACGCGCGACATTTACGAAGGGGGGAATGTTGCGCCATTACTTGGCAGCACTGTATATTGTAATACACTCGTGTCGTCTCTGCACAATGGTTGCTGTTATCTCTTTCTCTTAAAGAATTTTTCTCCCAGTAACTTTAAACGTCAAATATTCTCGTTCTTTTCTGATTGACCATTGGGCGGACACGGCACGAATGTAAGTAAATGGATTTTATTATATTGAATTATACTAATTTAAAATAAAGATTTTAGCATTCGCTTCAAAATATTATATACATATGAGTACGTCCGCCGAAGAGTCAATAATATCGTCGGAACAAAATGAGCCACTACTTCACTATAAAAATATACGTAGCTGGGGTCGTCTATTGCGAATAACAGCCTATGCTTTAAAGGCAATGGACCGGATGCATAAAAAGTTGAGATCTCCTATGAAGCTCCTTAGAGGATTGGGTTTGAAGAAAGCTGAGGATTAATGGTTGAAATACAATATTTTCAAAAAAAGTTTTTTCCTAATGAGATTTTGTCCCATTCCAAGGTCAACAAGTCTGTTGAATCCGAATCCTTTTCTGGTTGATAATGGCCTATTGCGTGGTGGTAGGAGGTTGCAACAACTGAACGAGCCGCAAGATGTCGTCAACCCGATCATTTTACTGAAGACGTCCTACTTTAACAAGATGCTTATCAGTTATCTTTACGAACATGTATTGCATAGAGGAGTAACTACAGTTCTGGTTTTGCTGCGTCAGAGATTTTGACTTCCATGGGGCCGCCAAATTATTAAGAAGTTCATCGCTGGTTGTACGATTTGCATATAACTCAAATGCAAAGCCGGAGCACAACCTTTTGCCCCACGTTTGTTTGCATCGCGACCATTTGGGACCGTCGGAGTGGATTTTGCAGGCTCCCTCTATACTTCACCCAGTAACAACAACATCAACAGAGGGGAAGTCTATATTATGCTTTTTACGTGTGCAGCAATCCGATCTGTGCACCTGGAGTTGGTACTAAATCTCATTACCGAAAGTTGCCTGTTAGCCATGAGACGATTTATGGCCCGAAGAGGAACATCGATGTTTATATTTTCGGATAACGCTAAAACCTTTAAGAAGTCAACAACTGAGTTGAGAGATGTGGTAGGTATTTTAACCAGCGAAATTTTTCTTGGTTTTGTGGGTAATCGAGGCATCACGTGGCGATTTAGCGTGGAACTCCCTCCCGTAGTGGGTTGTTTTTGGGAGCGCTTGGTGAAAAGTGTAAAGAACATACTGAAAGTCACCATTTGGAAGTCCAAGATAAACAATGAAGAGCTTCATACATTACTCACAGAAGCTGAACGTATAATCAACATGTGACCACTAACATACGTAAGTGATGACCCGATGAATTTGACACCATTACCACCAGAGAGTTTCCTTGGTGGATGTTCCATGGTAACCGAGAAAGAGAACGGACCAACACTCACTGATAAGCAGATCCAAAGAGCAGACTTACAAGCGGGGTGGAAGTCTAGAATTCAGTACACCGCCTTTTTATGGGAAAGGTAGAAGAACGAGTATCTCAACCTTCTGCGTTCGGCACATCACACGAAGCAAAGTCTTTCAAAGTAAATTAGAGCAGGGGATGTTGTTTTGGCTTATGATAGCGCTACCCCTCGGATACATTAGAGAATAGCTATGGTGGAATGCTGCTATTCGGGCAGATGTGGAAAGGTGAGAGCCTGCGAAGTACGTTTTTCTGACGGCAAGCGGATGAGGCGTGCAATACAATGGTTATACCCTTTGGAAACCCGTCAGCTGACCCGCCCGGAGGATGTTGAAAATTAAACTCAATCAACACTATCATATATATTACATCGTATTGTTTAATATATTTCTATAACTATCTTTTTCTGCTATGTATATAAGAACCTCTTTGAATTAAAGAGAGCAGTGATCGCAAATTCTTCAACTCGATAAGATCGGTCTAAACTTACAATTCTACTCAATATGCCTTTTTGAAAGTTAATAAAAACTCGAAATATAAAAAAAGTGCGTTCTCCTTTTTGCAAATTGGGAACAAATTGGGCACAGTGGGACTCGCTTTATGTGCAAGATTATTTGCTGAAGTGAAAATTGTAATGTGCAGATGGAACAACATCTCGTATGCAGCTAATCTTGCCACGGCAACCGATGCACCCTCTTGATCATGTATTACTTCAGTAAGTTGCTGCAAGTGTTCTCAATCCGAAATCAAGAGGCTATGGCGCTACACTCTGGTCAAGGACGAAACTCTGAACCAAAAGCCTTCCAGGAAGTGTGCCAATATCTTTGAATGAGGAAGACAATGCTAACGCCACTACACTCTAAATCCAATGTAATGGTCGAGCGATTCAACAGAACCTTGAATGAGCACCTGTCTAAGATCGTCGGCAGCTGCGATTAGGTCTGGAATCGACACATACCCCTCTTCTTAACGGGCTACCGAAACGCGGTCCATAGTTCAACAGGACACACACCATCCGAGATCTTATTTTGTCAAACGGTTCGGTTGCCAAATGAAATGGAATTCGGATCCTAACGTACGGAGCCAAAAGGGAGCAGTGTGATAAAAGCGCTATCTATATTTGAATAGCAGAAAATTTCCATATTTCAAGAGCAAAAGACTCAACCATTGGAGAGTGAAGAAAGGAAACATTGAGCGAATATTCTAGTAAAATGGAAAAATGTATGGAGGGTACAGAAAGTTCTTAAAAGATGTCAGGGTTGAATAAATATCAGCGTGCCACTAGACGTGAAAGTCAGTTCTAAAGTGTAATTTGAAATGTGAACTACGAATAGTGGTAAAGTAATTTAAGTAAAAGATAAGATACTTTACTTTTACTTTACTTTATCTTTAAAGTACTTTACTTTTACTTTACTTTATCTTTGAAGTACCTACTTTAGATTTACTTTACTTTATCTTTTACTTAAACCTCTTTATCACTAACGGCATGATTTTGTTCCGTTTCAACAGCTATTCGCATATGGGAATTCGAGTTGGTTTTTGTAACCAGCTTGTTCCCAATTGCTGAAAACTGTCATTAGCTTTCGATAGAATACCTTCAATACAGGGTGTCTCAGTTTAGCAGTATAATCCTTTACGGGCACATTCCCGAATTTCCACCGAACTATGAATTGTATGGCAGGGGGGAGGTCTATTCTCACTCCATTTCTCAAGTTACATCGCTTGAAAATGGATGACCTCTAATTTGGAGGTGTAACCACTTTAAACGCTATAATTTCTAAACTAGTACAGGTACACAATAGTTTTGGACATTTTGGAAAGATAACTTAGTAGTGCATACAAGTCTTACATAGTTTGGGTACACCTGTACAGCAACAAAAAAGTTATGGATCGTTAAACTAAAAATTATGAAAATCTGCTGTTCCATTTTTTTACTTAAAATGCATTTTTCTTTAAATTTTTAATAAATTTTCTTAAATTTTCTGAAATTTTTATCCTTGCAAAATTTCATAAAACTTATGTTTAGAAACTTTGTACATACGATCAACAGATTTTGTAGTAAAAGCCATTTTTCGTCAACTTGTTGTACCTGTACTAGTTTAGAAATTATAGCGTTACACCTCCAAATTAGAGGTCACCCACTTTGAAGGGCTTTAACTTGAAATGGAGTGAGAATAGACCCACCCCCACCCCCTGCCATACAATTTCTTGTTCGGCGAACACGGACATACAGTTGGCCGTGTGAAAAACATTAATTTTCCAGATTCCGGCCACAAACACTCAATGATTGACCATGTGATTTATTGATTGTCATGGCAAATGCGAGACGAATTGGAAATTGGATTCGCTTAAACTCGAATGGCATATCGGTTGGGATCATTGGAATTCTCGGAATAAGAACTTCCTAACCTTTGAACTTTCCTTTTAGTACTCTCGCGTGAATCACATTGAGTTTTTTGACCGCTAAATGCCTTCCGTTGCATAATTTTGGTTGATTGAGATTGCGAAGCATGATGACGACTGAACTCACCTTCAATTGTAAATTGTGCGGTGGTAAGCCAGGCACATCCAATGAATTCAAAAAACAGTTGGTTGCTTCGTCTTCGTTTGCTACACATTATCGACTGTGTTTGAAGGAATGCAGGGAACCAACGATTTGATTTTTAATTGTGCAGTTTAAAGATACAAACCCACCCAGCAACTGAAACTGAAACTTTTTCATTTTTCAGTTTTGCATTTCTTCGTACCGAAACTTGCAACTTTTTTCTCTATCGTTGTAATTTCTGTTTGCATAAGTTTACAGACATTTCCAGATGTCAATTTCTGACGTTTTGGTTGTCAAAGTGAATTGTTTTTATTGTTTATTTATTTTTTTTTGTGATGAAAAGTTGAAATGGAAATTGAACTAATTAAAAGAATTAAAAAAGAAAAGGCTGAAGCTAAGAAAATTGCTAAAGATGCTAGTATGCAAAGGAAACAAGAAATACAGATGTTCGAATCAAAACTTATTCTGGAAGTAGAATCCCATAAATCCATTTATGATAAAACTTGCAAGGAGTACAACAACAGGAATGTAAAAGCATCTGATTGGCAAGAGATATCAACAATTTTAGTAAAAAGTGGTGAACGAAAAGAAAATTAAGTTCATACATGTTTGTTCATAGCTTTTTGTTTTTTTAGTTCCTGATTGTCAGAAGAAATGGATTATATTGAGGGATACTTTTTCTATGAATTTAAAGGCATCAGCAATTACTGCTAGCGGTTCAGCAACTACTCCATTTTTTTTTTTGCATATATTGTTTATGTATTATAGCAATTGCGGCAATTATTACTCAAGTTCAAATGAAAATGATAGCGTTGTTATTGAAGAAGTTGAGAAAAATATACAAAAATTATTTGGCGAAGTACCTTCATCACAAATAATGGAAACCGAACAATCATGGAATGAATCCAGCTGCTCGCTTGAAACCCTGAAAGAGTCAAACAGACGTTCTTGTAATAGGAAACGAAATGCAGACAAGGATGAAAATAATATTTCAAAAATTTTAAAAGCCATCCAAAATATTCCTGTAGAATCTCCAGAAGAGTTATATTACCTTTGATGAATTTTTCTGCTTCGCTAAATGTCTTGACAAGTCATTTCGCACGTGACCAGCAAATTGATTTTCAGGGTGGATGCATCAATTTGGTAAAAGAAATCGATAAAAGGGGCAACTAATTAAGTCTTCAAGACTTCTATATTTTAAATAATAATATGTGCCCTAATTTAATCAGTGAATTTAAGAAGACTTTTTGTTTTCAATAAACTTTTATTTCGTTTAAATTGACAGTTTTTTACTTTAAAATCAAAATAAAAATAAATCAAATCATAGAACGCTGGAAGGCCAGGTTTCCTTCATTTAAGCACCAATCTGCGAAATGTTCACGTACATTGTACGTTTGTGATCCAGGTTGGATTTCTCGAGACTCATTAGAAACTTCCTCCATTATATTTCCTTCAGCAGTTGCTGGCAAGTGTTCCAAGCTAGGTAAAATTTCGTGTAGATCCATTTTAAGAAAATTGTGGAGAATGCAACAGCACAACATAATTTGCTTGGCAAATGCAACCTGCACTTCAAGCGGTTTCAACAAAATCCTCCAGATGTGGGCTAGTATACCAAACGTATTTTCTACAATGCGTCTAGCTCTAGAGAGCCTTAAAAAAATTCATTAAAAATCATGAGTAGACTAAAAATAACATGGATACCTATAATTAAAAATTCTTTGACGATTAGTCAAATTTTTTCCGCCGTATGGTGTTAATAAATTTGTATTAAGTCCAAAAACTTCATCACCAACCAGTACATGAGGTAAACAAGTTTGTGTTCCTGGTAAATTTTTATCTTTTTCAACTTTCAGAATGCCTGATTGATTTATCGAATTTTTTCCAAAAAAGGAGTTTGAAAAAGGATAAATCAGCATTGGAATCATATGATCCGATATGTACCATGACGAATTTATACCTTGCATCTACTACTGTCATTAAATTGATTGAAAATATTTTTTTGTAGTTAAAAAATAGACTTCCTGACTTTCTCGGGCAAAACATTTGAACATGTTTGGCGTGGACGGCAAACAGTTTGGAAAATTTCATCTACATAAAAAGTCTTTTACAATATTATTCCAACTTGCTGTGTTGTGCTGCGGCAAAACCTTGCTTTGGAATTCTGCCGAACAGTAGTCGTTCCCATGAGGAACCGTGAACCGAAATCATAAAATGAAGCACCAGTGGCCAAAAATCTAAAATCAATTATGAAATTTGGTTCATATTTACTTAAAACAATACCTTAAGGTTAAAACCAATTTTTCTTTTTGTGAAATTATCCTTCCTAAAGTTATTTGGAGTCGGGTTTATTTTATATTGAATTTCGTTAAGAATTACGTCGAATTGTTCCGTGCTCATACGATAATATCGGAAATACCGGACTGGATACTCTTCCAATTTTTTATAGATCCTCATTCAGCATTCATTGAATGTCAAATGTGACGTTTCATTATTTTTTTTTCTGTTTCTGTACTGTTTTCGGTGGGAATGTAATGTCAAAACTGAACAGAAAAATGAAAAAATAGAAAAAGTTTCACTTTCGGTTGCTTGGTGGGTTTAGCGCTTAAGTGATCTACATCCTTGTACTTTGCCGCTAAAATTGCTCTTTCACTCAACCAATCGTTGTTTTTGTGGTTAACAATGATGTTCGGAAACACTTTGTTGATTAGCTCTTCTTTCGAAATTGCATAAATTCGGCGGGAACGAAGTCAATCCATTCGATGCATCAACAGGTACAGGACCATTACCAATAGTTAGCAGTTGATTGGAGAACACTTCGGCAGATGGATCGTATAAATAACATGGCCGTCGCAACATATGATGTACCATTTTTCCTGAACCACAGGATTAAATACTTCAATTCAATTCATTTTTCTTTATTCATATATTATGTATGTACAAAAAAAAAGTTTACAATTTAACATCACATTTTTCATGCAGTTAATACGTACAGAATGGTTAGTGACATCTTTATTTCAGGAAAATATGGATAATGCCAAATTTTAATAACTTTTACTTTGTGTGGCGTATACAAGGGTAGATAAACAGAAGTTCAATTTTCTTTATAAAATTTCAGTGAGAGAAAGAGAAAAATTAATCTTTAACAAATTAAAAACGGATGCAATCAAAAACTATTGAAATGGTAGAAATAAGTAAATACTTAGTTAAGCAAAGGAGCAAATAATTTTTATTTATTTATTTTTTAAATTGAATAACACAGCAGCAGCGTTTCGATTTCGTGATGATTAAAACCAAGAAGCCATGATTTAACTACTTGTGTAAACGCGGATAAATCTTTAAGGATCGGATTTCCAAGGGCAAAGTGTTAATTAGTTTGCATGAAACAATGGAGTAAAAGTTTCTGTAACTTGTAGTGCGAAAAGCAATGACATTTACAACAAAGTTTGAAAAAAGACCTTCAAAACATTAAAATAAAATAAATGACGCCGAACGGTGAGAACTACAAATATTTCGTATTCCAGATTTTTGAGAGACAGTCAATTGCTGCAGTTTACTAAGTTCAGCGCCACCCCAACTACAAGGACCATATTGCAATCTTGATTGGAATAGACCGTAATAAACTCTTTTCAAAGTGTTAAGAGAGCAATACTTTGTAAGGCCGAAAAGACTACGTGTAGAGGAAAGAAGTTATTTTTTCAAAGCAGAAATGTCCTTAGACCAGTTCAAATTTTGATCTATAGTAACACCGAGATACTTTAAGTTGACCATCTTGAATTTTGCATTGGTTGTTTAGCAAGTCGTGACTCGCGCAGTCCGGAGAATGAAGAATGTATTATATCTGCTCAGTATGACTGATAAACATAAACTTGGTTTTACTACTAACAATAAATCTGTGATTGGCAAACCGACAACTTAGTAGGAAAACGTCATGGTTTATGTCAGCGATTGGATCTAACAGACTGACTGCACAATATGCAACCCAAGAATGGGAGAGAAAAAACAAAGAATTTACATATGTGTATAAGAAATAAAATTGGACCAAGTATAGAACTTTGGGGTACTTCCAGTTCCAGGTTATTGATTTTTGAACTGCTCATTACAGTTCAGAGAGAAAAGTTCCAGACATAATGCTAAAATTAAAAACGCAAGACAAAATATCTACTAAATTGGGTCCAATGTTTTTTTAGTACCAAATTTGAGATTTTATCATTTGCATGGGAATTAGAATTAGGAAAAGAATAAATAGTTTTTACCAATTCAAATCCCATAATAGACTCAAACACGAAGCTGTTTAGATAAACGTTGCTTTGAGTGTCAGCCTTAGCGCAATAGTTAGGTACTAGAAGTTTGCGAACTACCTGGGAAAAAAACTTTGCCCAATGGAGGCAAAGTAATTGCTGAATTCGCTGGCTATTTCCAAATGATATTTTGAAATATCATTTTTAAGTACAATCGTGTTACACTATGTGTTATACTGTATGCCAGTTATTCTATAGTTGTTAAGCTTTTCATTGTCATAATAAAAGTCAGTCTTCAATTGTCATTTAAGCCTTTCACTATAAATAATAATTATAAGCAAGTGGCCATAGATAGTGGATATTTGCGTCCCCTCAATTTAAATCGTCAATTTAAAATCGTCAAACTTAGCAGCCACCTAGAAGGTATAGAAAAAACAGTTTAAGGTTTTTTTAGCTGCCAGTGATCTATTGGGTGCGACGGACATGAGAAAAAATTCACTTTTACTTCATCACTTAGGAGCGGACTGCTTCGAAATTTTTAATTCCTTTGATATGTGTGAGGAGACCATAAAACATGAAGAACTGCTACAAAAATTCGATGAATATTTCATCCCAAAAAGTAATGTTATAGTGGAGCGATTTAATTTTTTTTCGAGACGCCAAAGCCAGTCAGAGTCAATGGATGAATTTTTAACGGCACTCAAGAATTTAAGTAAAACTTGCGACTTCAGCAATCTAAAAGATGAATTAGTGCGAGATTTATTTATATGTGGATTAAATCAGAGCCATAATTTTATTAGAGAAAAATTGCTAAATGAATCTACAAAAAAGCTGGATGAAATTATTCGAATAGCAAAATCTATGGAAATGGCAAAAGAGCAATCAGAGGAGTTTAGCGTTCATTTGGTTGACGAAGATGGCGACAAACATATGGAGTTCATAGGCGGTATTCGTGAAAGACAGAGACAACAGGCTAGTGGATTTGGGAAAGGGAGACAAACAAATACTCTTCATTCATTCAACGGCATTTTAACAAGTGTCCCGCATGGGGAGTAATATGCCGTCAGTGTAAGGGAAAAAATCATTATGCGAAAATGTGCAAGACAGGCAAGAAAAGAGTTGGCAACATTGAAGCTGATACGGTGTCTCAGTCATCAGAAGAAGATCTGTTCATTGGCAATGTAAGCAGATCAAAAGATACCAAGATGTGGAATGTAAAAATACTAATCAACAAACATAAAGTAGACGCACAAGCGGACACAGGAAATATTATGTCTGTATACAAATTTAATTTGTTAGAAGTAGACAAAACAATAATTAAAAACACTAACACAAACCTATTAACTTTTTCTGGTGAAAAATTGCCGGTTATAGGAAAATGTATATTAAATTGTGGGCTTGAAAATGAAAGTTTTTTGTTAGAATTTTACATTGTTAATATGAATTGTAAGACTGTTTATTGGATTAGACTCATCGATGAAAATGAATTTAATTTTTATCAAAAATGTTAATTTCACACGAAAAACTGCAGTAATAAATAATTTAAATGATCTTATGGAACAATATAAAGAGGTTTTTAATGGATTAGGGTGCCTTAATAACAAGTGTCGATTAGTTCTTAAAGTTCATAAAGAGAATGTTCAACCTATAGTGGAACCACCGCGAAAAATACCTTTTCACCTACAAACTGAACTCAGGGCAGAGCTTAATCGCATGGAAAAGTTACAAGTTATTGTATGGGAAACTGAACCAACACCGTGGGTGAATTCCATTGTTTTGGTAAGGAAATCGAATGGAAGTTTAAGGCTCTGTCTTGACCCCAGGCATTTGAATAAGGTAATAATGCGACCCCATGCTCCTTTTCCAGATGTTGATGAAGTCAAATGTCGACTATCAAAAGCAAAATATTTCAGCAGCTTAGATGCTAATAGTGGGTTTTGGATGATACCTTTGGATGAACCATCATCAAAACTGTGTACATTCAATACGCTTTTTGGAAGATATCGGTTTCTACGCCTTCCGAAATGTTTCATTCCGAGATGGTAAGAAATTTTTCTCATATTCCAAACTTGATTATACAATATATATAGACGATTTTTTGATATATGCTAGTTCTAAAGAAGAACACGATAAATATTTAAAAATGGTTTTAAAAAAAGCACAAGAAATCGGTCTAAAATTTAATAAAACTAAATCGCGCATATGCGTTAGTGAGATTAAGTACATAGGTTACATTTTTAATGAATCGGGAGTTGGTGCGGATGAAACTAAAGTTGAGGCTATTACAAAAATGCCACGCCCGAGTGGTGTCAAAGAGCTCCAGCGTTTCTTGGGGATGGTGAATTATCTTGGATCATTCATCAAGGGGCTGGCAGTAGAAAATGAAAATCTCAGGCAACTGTTAAAGAAAGAAGTAGAGTGGCATTGAAATGAGAGACACGAAAAAGAGTTCTTAAACCTGAAGTCATTGATTTCGAAATCTCCAGTTTTAGCTTATTTTGACAATAGTAAGTCTATTAAACTTTCCGTAGATGCTCCTCAGGCAGCGGTTGGTGCTGAAAACAAACCCATAGCTTATGCATCAGCCACTTTAACAGTGTGCCAAAGAAACTATGCGCAAATCGAAAAGGAATTATTTGCGATCCTTTTTGCATGTAGTCGTTTTCATAAGTTTCTATTCGGAAAAGAAGTTTTGGTTGACACAGACCACAAACCATTAATACCATTGTTTGAAAAGCCTTTATACAAAGTTCCGGCTCGACTTCAAAGGCTTATGTTAAAATTACAGGCTTACAATTTAAAAGTTATTTTCAAGCCAGGAAAAGAAATGTTATTTGCCGATAAATTATCTAGGGCACCTTTATCTACAGAATCATTGGCAGAGTTTGACAATGAAAATGAATTAAATTGTAGCCTCATGACTTCAAGTTTGGCAGTCAGTGATACAAAACTTGATCGCATACGTAAGGAATCTCTTAATGACAAAGTTTTACTTAGTCTAAGGCATTATTATTTAGAAGGTTGGCCAAAAAATAACAAAAATATTGATCCTTTGGTTATGTCCTATTTAAAAATTAAAAACGAATTACATATTGTCTTGTACATGAGGGACATATGGGTTTTGAGAAATGCTCACAACTTGCAAGGTCATTAGTTTACTTGCCGAATATTAATACGGATATTAAGAACGTAGTAGACAACTGTGAAATATGTTTGAAGTATAAGACGTCAAATGTAAAAGAACCACTGATGCCGCATGAAATTTTTCCTTTACCTTGGCAAAAATTAGGAATAGACCTTTTTGAATTTGAAAAGAAAATATACATGCTAGTAGTAGACTACTATTCAAAGTTTGTTGAAATTGCTGGGTTAAACAGTGGATATTCCAGTAGAAAACTTATTACAGAGTTAAAGTCTATATTCGCGCGACATGGTATACCAAAAATGTTGGTAAGCGATAACGGTCCACCTTTTTCGTCGTCCGAATTCAATCAATTTTGCGATGCTTGGAATATTGAACATATTCTAACTAGTCCGTACACACCTAGGTCAAATGGCCTTGCTGAAAGGTCGATACATATAGTTGCATCAATTTGAAGTGAATATGAATTATGTATTTATTTTATATTCTCAATATTAATTAAGAATAATATTATATGAAAAAGAAGATGTTACACTATGTGTTATACTGTATGCCAGTTGTTCTATAGTTGTTAAGCTTTTCGTTGTCATAATAAAAGTCAGTCTTCAATTGTCATTTAAGCCTTTCACTTTAGATTACAAATGGGATCAGCGTTAGTACAAACCCTTCGACTAACAATACTGTTAACGACTTGCCACTCTATCTTAAGATCTGTCTTCCAAGATACTACGATATATATTATTATTATATGTATATTGTATTATATTATTATATTGTTGAATTCATGAAAGTATAAGTGGCTTTAGATAATTCGTTTGGTTTACTAAAGTTTATGTTTTCAAAAAAGATTCCCACCACCACCATAATGATCAGTTATATGAAGATCCAAGTTAATATTCTTAAAAAAACATGGTCGAAGCAGATATGAATCTGAAATGGGTCTGGCAGGTTCAAAAACAAAAGATAAAAATCCATGTTCAGCCATAATCGCTTGGTAAGAACATAAAACGGAATTGGAGCCTAAATTATCTATTGTAGATTATAGTCACCTAAGATAACAAGATCTCCAGATCTTTCATTAGCCAGGGGTGGAATCGGCTAAGGTGATTTGTGATAAGTGATAGTCACATTCTTCGTTTTTGCTCCACGTACGGTGATAGTTTTTGTGAAGGTCACATTTTAGTGATCATTTTCTTGTGACAGCTGAAAAGGTGTCACTTTCATATTATTTGATTGATTGATTTAATTGAATTATTTTTTTGCGATTGTCTTAGGTCCAGAGACCAATAAAATGTTTACCTTGATGGATTTATTTTTAAGTTCAAGCACTGATGATGAGGACAAAGAAAGTGTGCGTCTTCTAAGGATTCATATAAGAAATATATCGAATATCCTTGGGCTACCAAATGCAATGTAAGTGCGAATATTTTCTTATTTATAAGAAAACAAGCGGTTCGTACATTCTTATCATGTTTTTTAAATTTTTACAACAATTTCGACTTTCAAAACAAGCAATTTGTAGTTGTACTTGACTTGCCAACTGGAATAAATAGCACAATTTTTCTGCAAAAATACAAAATAGTGTTTTTTTTAAATTTTTTGGAAGAAGTTCAATTCTAATGTATGTTATGTGTATACATAATTAATATTATGTTACTTTGGGCGGGACAGTGAACAATGACACCATTTTGACATTTTAAAAAGTCAAGTGCTGCCAGTTTTTCGAATCTAATCTAATAACAAATTATGAGGAGAAAAATTAAGTCTACGATATAAACACAGATAAATTTAAAAAATTCTTTTTGAATATTGCAACAAACTTTGATGACATTCGCGCTTTTTAAATTAAAAACTTTCAGATCACACTTATATAAGTTCGAAACAAAAACTCCCATTCCACCGGCAGAAAACGTGTCATTATTATTTGGAAAACATTTTTAAGTATATCGTAACTTGCACTCTCGTAAGAATAAATCCAAATTTCAGATACAAATATTATGTCTTGCAGATTAACCTCTAATACATGATTTTTTTGTTTTCATCGAAATAATATTTTTTGTTATTGTTTACGTATAGTTAACACATGAAAAATGCTGAAAAAAATCCTTGCCATCTATACTATACAGGGTGTCCCCTAATTTGTTGACGATAATTTGGGAAATGATTCCTGTGCATAGAATGTGCCCAGTAAGGGTCTATCTCCAATGTTCACATAATTTTTCAAGGATTTAAGAAGAGGCTTACTTCGGTGTACCCTGACCCATGTTAATGGAAATTGATCTGTTAGTGCTAATGGTAAGAACTTTGTGTA
The DNA here is from genome assembly GCA_963966105.1 of Volucella zonaria. Lineage (NCBI taxonomy): Eukaryota > Metazoa > Arthropoda > Insecta > Diptera > Syrphidae > Volucella > Volucella zonaria. The sequence goes on along the minus strand of OZ014531.1, from coordinate 35,454,174 downwards.
GGACTTTATTTTTAGAAGAAATACCAGCCTTTATAACGGCGCTTAAATAAAGTTGACATCTTGTTTGAGTCGTTAGATATCCAATTTCTAAACCTGTTCCGTTTTCGTTTCCGTTGCTAATTTTCGAATTTGAGGTTACTTTTCTCCAGAAAATGCCTAATTAACCTAAAGTTTTACTATTTTTTTCTTATGAAAGTAGCAATAATAAAAAAAAATCATCAATGAGTTTGCAGAAAAACATACAGATTTTATGATACTTGGAAAAACTTGCAGCAGTTAAAATTTATAAAAAATATAAAAAATGTTTTTTTTTTTTGCTTTAAGCTCCAAAGGCTATGAATATAAATTATTTTGTGTGGTCTTAGGTAGTTTTTATTTTATGTGTATACTAAAACAGTTATAGCAGGTGCTCAAAGTGTCCTCCTTGGTTTTGTATTCATGCTAGAATCCGTTTTTGGATTGCACTGTGAATGTTTATTGATGCTAACTGCTGCCTCCCTTTTGATGACGCTTCGAGAATACGATCTTCCAATTCAATTAAAGTTGCTATTTCGGTTGAATAAACAAGTTCTTTCATTCTTTACCATAAAAAAAAACCCAATACCGTAAGGTCAGCAGATCTTGCGGGCCAGTGAAATGGTCCATTTTTTCCTATCCAACGATTACTGTACTCTTCATCTAGCCAATTCTTAACCTCACGACCATAGTGGGCTGCGGCATCATCCTGTTGAAAATATGATGAAGCTAGTTGAATCAGTGGAATGTCCTCCAATAGTCTAGGTGGTAGTTTGAAGAGGCCGATTAACTTGTTTCCAAGTACACCTACCCACATATTGACGCTGAATTTGTATTGAAATGATTTATGTCTTATTGTATGTGGATTGTCCGCAGCCCACGTATGAAGATTATGAAAATTTGTGATCCCATCTCTTATAAATTGAGATTCGTCCGTCCAAAGAATTCTGCTAATAAACTGGTTGTCATCCAAGCTCCGCTCCAGCAACCAGTTAGAAAACTCAAGTCTCTTTCCCAAATCATTGGGAAGCAGTTCTTGTACAGGTGTATGGTGGTATGGACAAAGAGTTTTCTCCATGCAGTACATTAGAAATTTTTTGTCTGGAAACATTGAATTGCAAAGCTAAGCGTCTGATGCTGATTGATGGATCAGTTGTAACAGCATCCAGTATTCTTTCATCAGCCGAAATCCTTCTTACTTGTGGAGCTCCCGCATTCAGTCGTTTATTCGAAACTGATCCCGTTTCCTGAAGCCTTCGATGCGTATTTATAAATACTCTTTTATTAGGAAGTCGTCGGTTGGGATAAAGTTCATGGTATCTTTGTCGCGCACTAGTAGAATTTCCATTGCATAGCCCATAAACGAAAATAATGTCTGCGTATTCTTGGTTTGTAAACGCAGACATTTCAAATAGCGTTATTAAGCAACTGTAACCTTGGCATAAAAAGCTAGACTGATGAATTATTTTTTTTCTAATCTTTTATGCCACATTTTTTTGGAAAATTTTCGAAATACTAGTAGGTCTTCAAATCCCAAACCTATATCTTTCTAAGAACTTTTAAGGAAGAGGGTTTTGACAGGTATTCAAATAAAAGAGCACCCTTTCAAACTCTTTAATAGCTCTGCAATTTTAAAAAAATATTGGAAAATTTGTAATTTGTTGAAAACCACTCTTACGAGTATGTTTTTTTTTTTTTTTTGTACCCTTTAAATGTTCGTACACATCGCGGGCGAAGGAAATTTAGGGAGGGAGAAAAGACAGGTACCGATGTACATTGTTTTTAAATGTTTGCAAGTTATAACGACCAGGAAACACAGAGGTCGGCAGGGCATTCCATAAGTGAGTTGTACGGCTTAGGAAAGAATCACGATATTTTAGAATACGTCCGAAAATGGGCTTGAGGGTATACTGATAAGCATTCATAGCGAGACGGGTGTTACGGTTGAAAGTTTGAATGGGCGGAATGTTACTGGCAATTTCAATGGAGCCCTGGTGGTGGAAATAGCGATAAAACAAAGTGAGACAGGAGACTTTACGTCGGTGTTCGAGGGTGTCAATTGATTGACTGATATTAGTATCACCAATTAGTTTTATCGCACGATTTTGAATCCTATCTAGCAGGTGCAGAGATGTTTTAGGAGCACCTGACCAGATGTGGGCATTGTACTCCAGTTTTGGGCGGATAAATGCCTTATATATTGTGCCCAGATCAGAGGCGGTAAAATATTTCTTACATCGCTTGAGAAAACCTAGACATTTTGCAGCATTTTTGGCGACATCGACATCATTCCAACGTAAGTTGTTACTGATACACATACCGAGAATGGAAAGTATATCGGTTTCGACGATGCAAGTGCCATTCATGGATAATGGCTGGGTATTTGAATTTCGCTTTAATGACAGCAGACAGCATTGAGTTTTGGAAGCATTAAATTCCACTCGGTTGATAGTTCCCCAGTTGGTTATGCTGTTAATATCGGAATTTAATGAGCTTAGCATACGCTGCTTTTCCCGTTCTACAGCCGAAGAACAGGGATGTGAGTTCGGGAACGAATATGAAAAGCAGAGAGTACTGTCGTCAGCAAAGGAGTATATTGGATTAGAGATAGCTGAAAAGAGATCGTTGATGAAAATTAAAAAGAGTGTCGGAGACAGAACGGTGCCCTGTGGCACACTAGGATTTATTTTGTGAATATCAGACTTGAAACCATCTAAGACAACTTGAATTGAACGTTCCGAAAGGTAATTTCTAATCCATTGAAGAAGAGAGTCATCGATCCCAAGAGCACGCATTTTCGACAAAAGAGCCTGATGCCAAACTCCGTCAAATGCCTTATAAATATCAAGTGCAACTAACTTGGTTTCGCCAGATTGATGAACGCTTTGGTTCCACTTTTCGGTGAGATATGCCATCAAATCACCAGTGGACCTGTTGCTACGAAAACCATATTGCCGGTCATTGAGAAGTTTTCGTGTTTCGAGATATTTCATGAGATGACGATTTATCAGCGTTTCCATGACCTTGGAAAGAAGGGACGTAAGTGCAATGGGTCTGTAGGAGGATAGAGAAGAAGATTCGCCTTTTTTAGGGACGGGCTGGACAAATGCTGTTTTCCATCTGCTCGGAAAGAATCCTAAAGTGTAGGACTGATGAAAAAGCTTACGCAGTGGTTTTGCCAGCGTAGAAGAACACCTCCTCAGAAGAAGGGGAGATATACCATCTGGACCAGCGGATTTATGCATGTTGAGATCTTTGAGTACTCTTGCTACTACACGAGTGCGAAAGTGGATTCGTCCCATTGTAGATTCGACGCACTTAAGTGTAGGCGGGAGTGTTGAGCTAGCCGCAAAGTGTGCAGCAAGCGGATTGGCCTTGTCCAAAGAGCTGACAGCTGGAATGTAATTGTAAATGAGCGTTGGGATGGAGGATGAGGCAGAATTTCTAATGTTTTTGACGAATGACCAAAAATTTTTACTGCCTTTGGGACATTGTAGTATTTTTTGCCTCAGGTTTTGGTCATATTGGAATTTCACACGCTTAAGAAAGGCGTTGCAGTCATTTCTGGCTCGTTTAAACTTTTTTCGGTTTTTCTCTGTCGGGTTGGTCTTGTAGGACCGAAAAAACAGTTCTCTAACCCTGACAGCCTCTTTACAGCTCGAGTCGTACCATGCCTTTTCTTTTGGTCTGTTACTCTTAATCCGATGAGGGATAAAGCATCTCATTACAAAGAGAATAGTTTCTGTGATCATGTCAGCAGCGGCATCCACGTCGTTATCGAGGAAACATAACGACCAGTTAAAATTCCTAAAGAAATTGTTAAATCCGCTCCAATTGGCTTTCTCGTATTGCCATACGGTTCTTTTAGGAATCTTTTCTTTAACTGTGTATTGGGTGTACGAAAATTTAGCTGATATGACACAATGGTCCGACGAGCCTAGAGGGGAGAGCACATCAACGCAGTACTTGTCAGGGTGAGAAGTTAAAAAGGTGTGTTAACGGTATGACTATCAACGTCTGGTATGCGTGTGGACTCATTTACAAGCTGGGTTAAGTTATTTTCCGCAGCGAAGATCTCAACACACCGTCCTTCGGGTGTTGCCTGTCCAGAATGTCGAAGCGAACCAGAATTTTGTATATTGAAATCGCCCGTAATCACGATTTCAGTATGAGGAAACAGGGATAAAATTCTTTGAATGGAATCAGACAGCGCATCAAACTCGTGGAAGGTCGAGTTGCTGTCCAGTATTGTCAACTGTTGTTAAAAACGTTGGTAAAAAATCATAAATTCTTTTTTTGACCTGTTGCAGGTTTTTCCAAGTATTATAAAATCTGTCGGTTTTTTTGTAAACTCATTGATGATTTTGTTTGTATTATTGCTACTTTCATAGGAAAAAAATAGTAAAACGTTATGTTAATTAGGCATTTTCTGGAGAAAAGTGATCTCAAAGTCAAAAATTAGCATGGGCAATGAAAACGGAATAGGCTTAGAAATTGGATATCTAAAGACTGAAACAAGATATCAACTTTATTTAAACGCCGTTATAAAGGCTGGTATTTCTTCTAAAAATAAAGTCCTGCACGAATTTTTTACCATTAGTACTACTGTAGAACGGTTTTTTTTTAGAATATGCCCAGGAATCAATTCCCAAATTATCGTCAACGAATTAGGGGACACCCTGTACATTATGATATTAGTTAGTTACCCAAAAACAGTTGTGTTGCACTTTTGCAAAATAATGTAGATACAGTATTTGATTTTTCAAGAATTATTTTTTGTTATTGCTTATCTATCAAAATAGTTATGATAAAGCGAAAAACATTACAATTTAATTAACATAAATGAATTTATTTAAGTATTTGTAAGTTAATGATAATTCAAACTCATAGTTATAATATAATAGTTCAAAAATATAAAAAATTAAACATTTTTAAAAATCTTTTTTACTGTTGAAGGTACAGAAAAAAACAACTTTTATTTTTGTTGAGGCACAAGTTCAATTTGCATTTACTACATTTGATGAATGTATATCCTTTACAATTTATGTGTTTCCCACTCAGGCCAGTGGTCTATTCCATATTTTCTTATATCCGTTGTGGGGCTTAGTGCTGCAGACATTTTTTGTTGTTTGCATTCAATTTGAGAGGCTTATGGTCGGCCTCTTTGGTGTATCGATACAACCTATATTGCAAAGAGTTGTTGCACTTCTTTTCTAAAATTTTTCTGGGACATAGCGATTTCACCTCTGAATCGGGTGGCTTTGGAATAAGTGATCCAGCTGTTTATTATTGCCAAGTCAACAAAGTGGTAGAACAGGCTCATCGCTTTCTTACAGTCATACGGATGCTATATCTGCCAATATGGCTATCCATCAGGTCTACACCACCCATGTGCTTATTTTAAGCTCTTATAATTTTAATACATACAGCTTCTACACGTGAACGTGTTTGTTTGTTGAGTCGCCTTATGGTAGATTTCGGTTCAATACCATATAAGGTCGACAGAAGATGAACTAGTTTTGTGTCTTTCCAAATGATAGAAGTCACCGTGCACTCATCTATTTCTGTGCAGTATTCATCTGAAAAACTCCTTTCTTTTGAATTTAAATCCTTTTCCGAAACGTGTTTGGAATTCGCGAGTCTGTTTCTTCGGACAGCTCCAAGGCTGTATATTCCTTTGCTTTTCAAATGCAAAAAAAGTGAAATGGGGGTAAAATAGTTATCTGCATATATCTTATAGTTTTGATTTTCTGGCACATCCCTTGTAAGTCTTACAACAACATTTCTCGAAAGACCTAAATTTGGTTCATCTGTTTATTTTCGTGGCCTGTATATATTTGAAATTTATAGCCATAACCGAAGCTGTCACAGAGTACATATATCTTGTACCCCCATTTATTTGGTTTGTTAGGCATATACTGTCGTAATGTGTTTCTTGTCTCGGTTTTACACATCTGCTCATCCACACTTAGACACTCAGACATAGGGATGTATAAAAACTTTTTGTGCATGTAGTCAATTATTGGCCTAAGTTTGTAAAGATTGTCAAAGCTTGGATCTGTTGGTTGCAAAGAGTTAGCATTATTGCTGAAGTGCAAGATGCTTCTTATTTTTCAAAACTATTTATGCCCATTGCAGATTTGACGAGATCATTTCCCCGTACAGGATCCCACAAATCTCTTATCGGGATATTTAGTACCGACGAAATTATACAAACCCTAAGATACCTTTGGAGCGTACGCTTTGAAAAATCGAATATCTTGTTTGGGTTCTGTTGAGCACTATACACTGTTAAAAAATAACAAAAAAACTGGTATGGTGTTTGTAGTGCCAGAACGTTAGAAGGTAAATCTGAATTCTCCAAAAATTTGCTCTCATTGTCATCAATTAACAGGTTCTTTTTCTTCCACACATAAGAGGGTTTTTTTCTAAACGTTTTGAATCAATTTTAGGTTGTTTACCTCTTACCACAGCACTTGCCTCTTTACGGTCTTCAATAGCAGCAGAAGTGGAAGGTTGAGGTTGAGTAACAATGTTTTCGTTTTGAGAAGCCTAGTGTTCAATGCTATTTTCAGCAACAAACACATTTCAGGAAAGTAGAATCCAACCTTTCTAGAAGGACGTCGTCATCATCACTTGAAAAATCACCCTCATCTTCACTGCCCAGTGGTAAATTGATGAGGTTTGCCATATCAGTAGCATTTATTTTTCTCTTTGCACCGCCAGGATACTTTGCAAAAAAGATAAAATAAAATAAACTGCGACCGATTTGTCTCCGGTGCCGATTCAAATTTATGCGGACAGAACCAGATCAATTTAAGTAAGCGAAATAAGTGATGCGAACTACATATGTAAATCAAACAAACTATTTTTTTGCGTTTAAAATGTCTTTATTGCTCAACTTGGAATGACCAATGTTTGCTACTTCATCGATAACGAAACCTTCATGGTCCAGTTGATTTTTGAAGGCCAATCTTAATCCAGTCAACAACCCCCGTAATTGCGGATTTTCTATGTAGCAACGACAAACCATATAGAAAAAATGCACCGCTTAGTGCACCATCTGGTCAGCTGGTGTAATAGCCACCAACACATGTGTACATACTTATAGCTGGGCCATGCTCTGAGGGCGGTGTCGTGGGCGAAGTCGATTGGCAAAAACATCGCTTTTTTTTTTCATTCAGTTTTTCTATGATGACGACTGCTTTCGTCTACGCTTCATGTTCCTGCTGCTCTTCTGAGCGCCCAATTTTATCGTTCGGCTGTCATGGTTGTTTTGCCATCGGGTTTTGATTAGCTGAACTAACGACGGCAGCCATGCCGATGGCAAAATGTGGATGCTGGTGACCGAAAGGCGATATTTGCGCAAAAATGTTCGTTGCGTTGCAACACTCTTCGACCCTCCATCAATATATACGAATTCGCCACTCATCTCATATTTTATAAAATACAATTTATTTCTTTACAATAACAGCTACCATAGCAAAAAAAAAACGCTAACTTTTGATAAGGTGCTTCCTGCAAAGTTAGACTACTACGAGAGTGCAAAAATGCATGATGTTGCATTATGTGCAACATGCACCAATAATCCTTTGCTATGAGCCAGAAATACCAAACCTTTATAATTGTAGTGAAATAATATTCTACATACCTTTATGATTCACAAAATATTTTCTATAATCATAAACAAACTATAATATCAACACAGCAAAAAAATCTGAAATGTATCTACGTTATCAATGAAAATTCAGTAACAACATCTGTCTCTCACAATACATAAGCCGTTGCTTAATTGAATTTCACAACTTTATGCAAACTGTTGAAAATAGCTGGCAATACCCAACGTGTATGGCACAATCTAGTTCATATGATATTGTAGATTGGTATCACTTATTGTACGTTACAACAGAATTCAAATGTGACATCTTTGTAAATTTCATCCGCCAATAAACTTTTACTTCAACAAGTCATGGTCCCAGGAGTGCTCTCTAAAAGTTTTTTTTTTAAATTGAAAATGAATTATTTCCAAATAGAGAAATTGGACGAATCCAATGAGCAAATGTGTGGAGCACACAGATGAAGAGTGTTCTAGTGCATACAGGATTCTGGGAAATTACATGTGGCAAGGTGAAAAAGGAGCCCATCAAGGATGCTGCAGAAATTGCAAAATTCGATACCGACGATCAGAAGGCACTTGCAAATATAATCTTGAGTGTGAAGCCTGCGCAATTGCTTTATATAAAAAACGCAAAGACTTCGTTCGAAGCATGGACAAAACTAAACGAAACGGTCCAATCCAAAAAGTGTGTCTCTACAAACGCAGATGGGTGTAATATGGTGCAGCATTTGAATTCATTCCTTGAAGTGACAAAAAAATTGTCTGAAGCTGCAATACAAATGCAAGATGAGCTTCTTGTTGTTATGTTGCTGTCCAGTTTGTCCAAAGAATTTAAGAACTTTGTCATCGCAATGGAAACACGTGACTCGTTGCCTAAATTCAGCTTCATCAAACAAAAACTCCTCGAAGAAGCAGAGGGAAGAAAAGACGACGCTCATGGAGATGCGCACGAACAAGCGTATGTGGCTCGCACATTCAAAAAGGCGAATGGGAAGAAGAATCAGACCAAGAAACACTTTTCGGGCAAATGCTTCAACTGTGGTGTGCCTGGTCATGTTCTAGTGAATGTAATAAAGAGAGAAAAACATACACACGTTCACAACAAGCATTGACCATGATTGCGGCAGCTGAAACTCAACCACGAAGTGATGCATGGTATATTGACAGCGATGCAACGACGCACATGTGCAACAAAAAGAACCGGTTTGTAAATTTTGAACAACATAAAGAAATCATTGGTTTAGCAGGCAACAAATCAATTGTTGCAGAAGGAAAAGGTGATGTATTTTTCCAATACAAGAACAAAGACTTGTTGTTTCAAAATGTTTTGTATTCCGCAGAGCTTCAAGCAAACTTCCTATCTGTGAGCAGAATGGTTGGCAAAGGTCTAACTGTGAAGTTTAATGCGGAGCGTGCTACAGTTCTTCGCGGAGATGGGTCTGTTATCCTTCATGCGAAAAAGAAAGATGGCCTGTTCCTGGTAGATGAGATCGTTAAGCAAAAGATGTTCGTTTTGCAGAGTAAAGATGATTTGTGGCAAAATTACACCTCAATTACAAGTCACTTCATGAATTGTGTACGAAAGGAATGGTGAAAGGGCTGAGTGTAAAAAGCATCAAAGAAGGAGTATGTAAAACGTGGTTAGCAAGATGCATTCACTGCCATTTCCTAAAAAGTCCGAAAAACGATCAAAGAAGCTACTAGAACTTGTACATTCGGATGTGTGCGGACCGTTCGACACAGAATCACTAGGCGGCTCAAGATATTTCATCACCTTCATAGATGATATGTCCCGTAAGATATACGTGTACTTTATGAAGGCAAAAAGCGAAGCCCTAAGTAAATTCAAACTCTTTAAACTCCAAGTTGAGCAGCAAACAGAACTTAGAATAAAAACTTTACGGACGGACAACTGAAAGGAGTACGTGAATGCTAAATTTTATGCATTTCTGCAAAAGAATGGAATCCAGAGACAATTTACTACCATTTACACTCCTCAAGAGAATGGCGTTTCTGAGCGCGCCAACAGAACGTTAGTTGAAATGGCCCGGTCAATGTTGGTTCATTCCAGTGTTGAAAAGAGTCTATGGGCAGAAGCTGTGATGAGGCCGGCTTACATCAGAAACAGATGTCCAACTTATATATTAAATGGTAAAACTCCTTTTGAAATATGGTTTAATAGGAAACCAAACGTGAAACATCTTCGCACATTCGGTTGTGTAGCTGTGAGCATGAAGAAACTAATTCGCGGAAATTCGAAGCAAAAGGTGAAACATATATCATGGTCGGATATTCAACAGTTTCAAAAGCAGACCGGCTTTTTGATAGACACACCAAGAAAGTCGTAGAGCGGAGAGACGTCGTTTTTGATGAAAAACTTTCCGAGTTTATCGAATCCAGCAACAACAACAACGATGTAAACAAGGCAAATGACTACATTTATTCTCACATCGATGGCGAAAATGACAAAGGGCACCATTTAACGAATATAAGTACGAACGATAAAGATGAAGGCAACACTGGTGATGATGAAAATTGTCTAAATACGGATGCTAACATTGATTTAGTCCATAATGTAGATTATGATGCTACAGAAACTAAGGAAAAAGATTATCGAGTTTTAAGAGGCGGAAAAACTTATAATAAACATCAAATGATGACAAATGTCAAAGTTCCTCAAACTGTTCAAGAGGCGATTTTATCGGCTGAAAGCGATAAGTCGGAAGCTGCAAAGGAATCTGTTTATCTGCGAAGACTGCTGATGGAGGTCGGATGGTCAAATGGCGAAGCAGTAGTAGTACACATCGACAACCAGGGGGCGCAGAAGTTGGCAAGTAATCCAGTACTTCACAAGCGAAGTAAACATATCGACATAAGATACCATCACATCAAGGAGGTAATAAAGAGTCAGCAAATTGTATTAGAATACTGTCCATCAGAAGATATTGTAGCCGATGTTTTAACAAAGAATTTAGTGAGACTTAAACACGATAAATGTATTAAGCTTTTAAATTTAAATTAACGATTTTTGAACTTAAATTTGAAGTAACGATTTTATAAAATAATGTTTTTGGAATTGAAATGAGAATTTACTGTTATTTTTTGGTTTTCAAAATGTAAGTGAAATCCACGTTGAGGGGGCGTGTTGGAAATAGCTGGCAATACCCAACGTGTATGGCACAATCTAGTTCATATGATATTGAGACTTGGCATAACTTATTGTACGTTACAACAGTATTCAAATGTGACATCTTTGTAAATTTCGTTCGCCAATAAACTTTTACTTCAACACAAACAAAGATATTATTTTGGGAAGTATGCATGGTGCTGAACTTAGGAATCATATTTTAGTTGCCAAAATATAAATCAGATACCGCTGGGGTGATGAAAAAAATTACATTGCAGATGTGCAACACTATGCACTAGAGGGTTAACAGATTTTCACCACTATTATGATTAGCGAGTCGAACGTTCGCCTCGAATCGAACTCCCTGACGAATTACTGCTGTCGCCGTATTACGGTTGGCGAACTTTGAAAACAATGTTGCCAACCAAACGTCATAAAATGACAGTTGCGAAATGTCAAAAATATTAATTACCTTGGTGTGATTTCTGTGATAAATTTAAATAACAAAACATGATAAGCAGTTTTGATTTCTTTTTTGACAATTATGAAGACGACATGGCAATACAGATGTGCAGAATGTGGAGAAAAATTCGGGATAGTTCTAATCCTTTGGAAATTCCAGATCATTTATGAGTACTTGAACATTCTGAATAAAAAATTACTGAAGTCCTCATTTTCAGATTTATCTTTTATTTTCGGTTGAATAAGGATGCATTTGGCTTTGTTTTGAGCCAAATTCGAGACAAATTTCGTTTCACCCACACGTCTGCAATTTCCCCATTGCTTAAACCTATTTGTGCACATCGGTTTTTCGGTAGTGGTAGTTATCAAACTTGTGTGGGAAACGATTTTAATTTGGGGCTAGCGCAACCTACGGTCTCGATTGTTTTAACTGAAATGATTCAAGTGGTTGAAAAAAAAATTTGTCCGGCTTGGATCAAAGTCAACATGTCCGAAAAAGAAAAACAAGAGGCTGGTAATTAGTTTTTCAGGGCGGCCAGATTACCTGGAATAATCTTATGTGTGGATGGAATACATATCGGAATTGTTGCACCGGTACAGCTACGCCACCAGTATTTAAATCGTAAGGGATATTACTGTTTAAATGCGATGATAGTGATTTTTCCTATATTTAAATTTGGTTTAGTTTTTTAAAATCTATTTTATTTCCGGCGTGTGACCACAATATGAACCTCCGCTACGTCAATGCCAGATATCCCGGTTTCACACACGACGCCTTTGTGTGGAACTGCAACGAGTTAAAAGTGGTGTTGGAAAGATGGTACCAAAATGTAGAGACGACAATGTATCTAGGTGTGTATTATATTCTTCGTTTTCTGAAAATCAAATTTGTAATGAATTTGTAAGAGATTGGCACTATTGAGATTGGCACTACTAAAAGTGGTACCTAGAATGTCATTAGTTCAATGTGTTCTCTCAATGGCTTTTGAGGGAACATTGAGATTTTGTTGCCTTCGAAGCTATGGTCCACCCATTCAGCGGGGACGACCAGTACGACCGCGACGTCAAGAAATGGATCATTGATGTGGAGGATGTTTTCAACACCTTCGGCTGTAACGAGATGGGGAAGTTTGTTAGTGTGCGACGCATTCTTACAGGTACGGCTAAATTATTCTTAAGGACAACGACGGCCCATACGTATGCGGCACTCAAGGAGGCGTTAGTGGAAGAGCACGCATTCAATGAATGAGGTATTCCAGCAACTACGTGTGAGAAGTCCATGCAGTCGATCAAGAGATACTCGTATGTATCAGTTGCTACATCAATGAAGCAACAGAAGTCCCTGCTGGATAGGTACTCGTATGAGAAGAAAAGGACCCGCAGTGCACCACTGAAAACCGCCGTATATAGCACCGCTGCCACCGTTGCAACAAAGCCAAGGAGTACAAACACCGCCGCTGTTTCTGTTGGGTTTGTGAACACATCGATGGAGAATGTGAGATGTTATAGTTGCTCACAGTTTGGACACTATCAGAACCAGTGTGCGAAACTGAAGCTACCGCCGAATTCATGATTTGTGTGCCATGAGGTCGGTCATTACCATCAGGATTTTCCAAGGAGAAGCGTTCTGCAGCTGCTGCCCAGGAGGATGAAGGAAGAGAAGAGAACTAGTATCCATGGAGTGTCAAGGAAGTAGCGGAGAAAATTCGCGCATATCAAACGGTGAGTGTTGCCTTCAGTAATCAACGAAATAAGTACACTGACACAAAAATTTTATTATGTCTTTTTAATTCTGGTAACCCCAATAGTTTTATTGAAAAGTCGCTTGTCCCCTATGTCAGTGGAAAAAATTAACTGACGCAACTCAGAGGACTCGGAAATGGACGCCTTAATGTGTGTGGAAAAGTAATATGCAAAGTAATGTTCCGCAGTAGATTTGTGATTCACACCTTTTTAATTATTCCAAATGAGGAACTAGTTGTATCGATATTAGTGCGACGTGACGCTTTGCCTAAGTTCAATATATATCTGTGTCGGATCAGAAAAAGAATTTATAACCGCTGTTTTTTGTTTAAAGTAAATCGAAGAATGTTTAGAATATTTTGCAAATAAGAACATTTGTACGACCTTAGACCTGAAAGAGGGATTTCATCACATAAGAATTTCCGAAGAATCTATTAAGTACACCGCTTTTGTTACACCTTTCGGCCAGTTAGAATATGTATTTATGCCCTTTGGTCTGATGAATGCGCCCGCCGTCTTTCAGAGTACATTATTTTTACCCCTAAAACCACTGATTGACAAAGGACTAATAATTGTTTATTTGGGCGACATATGTCTTGCTACTGCTGATTTAGAGACGCATAATAATAGATTGTTAAGAGGGCTCTTACTCGTATGTTCGAGAATTACAATTACCAGGTGCAACATAGAAAGAGCAAACGAATGGCGCACGTAGATGCGCTTATTGCGGCTGCAGTGACTATCGAAGAGTTAGATAGACGTATTCAGGTTGTCCAGGCGAGGGACGAGGTTATCCGGTCAATACGCGAGAAATTAGAAACAGAGGAAGTCCCCGGTTATGTGCTAGAAAATAGTTTAGTTTTCGGTGTGGGGTTACGGCAAAGACGTCAGTTGTGGGTTCGGGGAGGGCTTGAAGAGAATTTCGTGCAAGTGGTCCTTGAGAAATGTGGACACTTTGGTATCGAAAAGTGCGCTAGTCAGATCCTCAAGCACTACTGGATCCCTAACATTAAGAGAAAGTTAAACTGCTTCATCAGGAATTGTCTCAAGTGTATTTTCCACTCAGTGCCTTGTAGAAACACCGATCGAAATAGTATGTGTGCGGAACCCTTTGACACAGTGCATGTGGACCATTTCAGTCCGCTCCCCGCTGTTGTTCGAGAAGTAAATACATCCTTGTCGTGATAGATGTTTTCACTAAGTATGCGAAACTGTATGCTGGGAATACACCCGGGACGAGAGAGACAATTCGTGCACTGGAAAGATACTTCAATTATTACAGTCGACAAGGTTTAATATCAAGCACATCAAGGTCGCAGTAGGATCCCCGCGGTCAAATTGTCAGGTCGAACGCGTGAACCGGGTACTGAAAGCGATGCTATCGAAGTTGGTACAGTCGCCCGAGGAAAGCGATTGGAAGGGGAAGTTAAGTAAGGTAGAATATGCAATGGATAATACTAATCACACTAGCATGAAGATATACCCCATTAGGTTGTTGTTTGGGGTCGAGCAGATGGGTGGTGTTGTCGATCATCTGACAGAGTATTTAGATGAAATGTATACTGACAGAGAAAGAATAGATTCGGCAAGGTTAAGAGATGAAGCTTTTGAAACCATTAAGAGGTCCCTGCAGTACAATTCGAACTATTTCGATGATGATCATGGCAAAACAGTTTGACGTCGGTAAATACGTTGTAATAAAGAATGCAGGCACTTCAGTCTGAATTAATAAGAAATTAATACCGAAGTACCGTGGCTCATATGTAGTGAAAAAGAAGCTAGGAAATGAGCGCTATGTAATAGAAGACATCGAAGGATGTCAAGTGACACAGCTGTCATATCATGGTGTACTAGATTCGAGTAGAATGAAAAGATGGGTTGATCCCAGGGAGGAAATCGGAGTTGAGGGTTTGGATCCTGAAGGCAACACTTACGTTTAGATTAAGTAGCTCAATCGAGGACGATTGAATCGTCATGAGGACCGAATTGTAATGAATTTGTAACAAATTGGCACTACTAAAAGTGGTACCTAGGCTATGTCATATTATAGTTCAGTGTGTTCTTTCAATGGCTTTTCATAAATATAGTTCAGTGTATTCTCTCAGCGGGTTCTTTTTCCGTTTGTTTTTTTGCTTTTCGTTTTTGGCAGCTAAAGAGAGAACAACACAAAAAGTGTACATCGATTATAGAAAAATAAAGTGGAAAATTCATAGATTTATTTTGTACATCTTATTACGAATTAAAGTTTGTATTTTTATTACATTTTAGGAGACTCCGGTTATCCTCTTCTACCTTATTTGCTTACTCCGTTCAGAAATGCAAATGCGGAAACTAGAGCGGCACGTTTCAACAAATTCCATTCAAAAGCAAGAAATATTGTGGAGAGGACGATTGGAGTTTTGAAAAGCTGCTTTAGATGCCTTCTAAATGAATGAAAATTGCACTATGCTCCGAGAAAGGCCGCAAGTACAGTGAACGTGTGTTGTGCCTTGCACAATATTTGTCGTAGCTACAGCGTAACAGAGCCTGAAATAATAGAGGAAGAAAACTTGATCCCTCTAGGCGAACCATCCGAGTCTGAAATGCCAAGCAACACTTTGGAAGGGGTGCGAAGAAGAAATGACATTATAGCAGTTAATAACAAAACGTGTATCACACAAATGACTTACATATTCAATTTTCTTTAAAACTATCTAACAATAAAATTCAAAATTCCAATTTTTGAGATTGAAGCTCCAATTTTTTAAACTTTAGTTCAAGGTTCTCCTTATGACGGCGGTTTTTCTCAAAATTTCCTTTTTCTTTTCTTTCTTCCTCGCGTTTGATTAACTCTAGCTTTTTTTTTTTTTTTTTAAAGAGCTTAACACTCAAGAGGGTATTACTACTCTTAAAATGCCGGAGCACGTGTTAAGTTTTTCGGGAAATTGGATAGAGAGAGAGAGAGAAAGATTTTTGGGCTCAGTGGTTATTTCGCTCCATGGGTGGCATCCAACTTTCAATGGGGAGACTAAATTACTAGTGTAAATCGGACTCGATGTTATATTTAGGCAACCATTCATCTCACAAGATTTTAGTTGCCTGAAAAAAAGTCTTTCCGTCACGGCTGGTATTGAACCCCGAACCGTCCGATTGGGAAGCCAACACACTATCACTTGAACCAAAATCACGGCCACCCACAAGCTTTTCTTTATTTAATTCGTAATTCTTTCTCTCATATCTAGCCCTTTCCGCTAAATGGTTTTCAATGAGCAATTGTAGTCTCTGATTTTCCCTTATATTTGTTTCACTCACGGTTCTGCTACATTTTGGCAAGAGAGCTTGTTATAGAGGTTCTTGCACAACTTCTTTAGTTCCGCTCAAAAGCTTGATGCTTGGGGCGAAATGTGCATATACTGCCTGTTCCAGGGTAGACAAAGAGACCTGTGTGTAAGGTCCTCCTCCGGTTGCTACTAGATCCTTTTTATTGGATGCAATTTTTTTTTTTAAGCTTGAGCTTATAATCCAGCCAAGCCTTAAACATTTTTTAATAACTCACTTCAACAATTTTTTAAACTGATCTTACTTTATGCAACTCTTTTCCCTCGCGTGTTGGCGGTCCTAAGGTGCTGAGCTCAGTCGCAAACTCATCCCAATACTCCTTCTGATTGCGTTTGGAGTAACCACACACTCCTATGCCTTTAGCCATGTCAGGGTTCGATTCCATCAGTTGAACAAGTTTTGCCAACTGGTCCGTATTTATTCTCTTAAAACTTAAAGCTGATAAAAAAAAAACCATTTCAACTATCACTACTTTGTTAGATTTACCATTTTCTATCACATTTTCGAAAAAAGCTCTTATGAAAATATAGCGACTGATCGTTCGCCTTCCTTTTCACTGAATATTTTGATTCGAGAGATTCTGACACAAATTTAGCGAATGTTCGCAAACCATAATTAGGCGAAATCACAATTCGCTAAATTTTTGACGTTTGAGGCGAACTTAAGTTGATTGATTCGCTAACCATAATACCAAACTGTCACATTCGCCAACTTTTTGGTTCGTCTCGCTGATCATAATAAGGGTGTTATGTTCGGCTACCGATACCGAAAATTAGAGCGAATAAGCTGACAATAAAAGGTTAAAGCCTGTATGACACTACATTTTTTCCGTATTTTTAATTCATTAAATAACGTGTAGATGTCAGTTTTGTAGAAGAGAGACAACGCGTTTTTTTAAGAAAAGGAAAGCAACTGCAAGCAAAAACTACAGGAAATTCTGCTTTTGGAATCTATGTATATTTCAACAGAAATAGACATATTACCACCTGACCTGCAAATAACTGCGAAGAAACAAATTTTTTCTATAATTATGGATCTTCAAAGTGAACGTTTTCAGAATATGGTTTTATCATGTAGTCCGTTAATGCAAAGGCATCGTCTGCAATAAATGTACATATATGGCGAAGAGATACACGTTGAAGATAGATTACATGCAGTTGGTATATGTACTTCACTTTTTTCAATAGCATATTTTAGGTCAGAACGAAGCCACACTCCTGCATCATCGATCCGTCCATTAATTCCAACATCTACATACAAGAAGCGGTAATTGGCGTCGGCAGTTGCCATTAAAATGAAGAAATGATTTCCCTTGTAGTTGAAATATGTTGATCCAGCTTTATTCATGGGTCTTATCCTGCAGTGTTTTCCTGCAATCAACAAATTTTACAAGTCTATCTTACAACAAAACACTGTTTAAATTTCACCGTTTGTACCCCCAATGCAATGTAGAAATCCCCAGATTTCATAGAAATCGGTCGCAATAGTATGCCAATCATTTTCACATTGCGGAAATTTTAAGAACTCTTCGTTCAGGGTAAAATAAATTGCTGGAAAACTTTCTTTTAGTATTTTTGATATTGTTGACTGTTGTATTCGAAAGGACAATTGAAGTGATGATTGAGTTTCCCCTAGAATTGGGACTTATTTAGTATGATCAAATATGTATATTATAGCGAAGTTAGACCTACCAGTCGCCAGATATATTAACGTCAATTGCAAATGTTCTGCCGGCCCAATACAATTTCTGAATTTGGTGTCTTGTTTGGTTATATAGTTTCCGACCGCAACGTAAAGATAGCGACACTCGTCAATAAAAGCTAGTGAATGCTAGTTATGCATCTTTTGACAGCTACTTACCGAAGTTTCAGTCATTTTGGACGCGCAGTTTTTAGTTGACAGTCGTTTGAGTGAGTCCATGTGAGTGTTTTTTGTGAAAATGGAAAAAATTGAGTATCGAGCTGTTATTAAATTCTTGTTTTTGAAAGGCAATACGCCTACGCAAATTAAAAATGAGTTGGACTCTATGTATGGGGAATCTGCACCATCATTTACCACAGTGAAATTTTGGGCAGCTGAATTTAAACGTGGCCGTAAGAGCTTGGGAGATGATGAACGTTCGGGATGTCCAAAAACTGCAACCACTGACGATAACATTGCTAAAGTTCACCAAATGGTGTTAGACGACCGCCCAATTAAAGTGATTGAGATAGTAGAGGTTATGAAAATGTCCAAAGAACGTGTTTGTTACATATTAAATCAAGATTTAGGCATGAGCAAGCTGTCCGCACGTTGGCTGCCGCGTTTGCTTACGTGTTCGAATGAACATTTCCAACGCTCTATTGGCGCAGTTTAGGCGCAATAAATCCGAGTTTTGGCGGCGAGTAATTACTGTAGATGAAACTTGGATACACCATTATACGCCCGAAACAAAAATTCAGTCAAAACAGTGGACTGCAAAGGGCGAGCCGGCTCCAAAAAAAGCAAAAACTGTTTTTTTCGGCTGGGAAAGTGATGGCGACTGTTTTTTCTGATAGTAAAGGAGTTATCTTAATCGATTATCTTCAAAAAGGAAAAACCATTACAGGAGCATACTACGCATCATTACTTGCCAAGCTGAAGGCAGAGATTTCGGAAAAACGGCCATATTTGCAGAAAAAGAAAATCCTGTTTCACCAAGACATCGCACCGTCTCACACCTCAGCGGTTGCCATGGCGAAAATCCATGAATTACGGTTTGAACTGCTTGACCATCCGCCTTATTCACCAGATCTAGCCCCAAGTGACTTCTTTTTGTTCCCTCATCTAAAAACTGCACAGAGATTTCCGTCAAATGAGGAGGCCATCACCTTCGTGAACAATTATTTTGCAGAGAAAAACGCCAAGTACTATTTGGACGGGTTAGAAAGATGTTAGCATCGCTGGGAGAAGTGTGTGGACTTACAAGGAGACTATGTAGAAAAGTAAAAAAAAATTTTAGAAAAAATGTCTTGTACCATTGTTCGGTCAGAAACTTTTCAGACAACCCTCGTATGGTCTTACATATTCTAGTGTTTTCTGGAATTCTGCAGGGGTTATTCTTCAATTGTTCTTAAATAATTTGGTATCTTTGCAGTGAATTTCTTTCGCTAATTTATGACTAAAACCTGCAATGCCAAAGAATATTATTTGGTCTAGATGTGCATATATATATTATTTCCCAAATATTTACCTTCTTCTTCCCTGCGTATTTCTTTTTAAGTTTTTGTATTCCTTTATCTAATTCCAAAACTGCTGCTATATTTAATAAATTTATATTTACAGCACACAACACAAGAACATCTGAATCCATTTCGCAATTTTTAATTTTAATTCAGAAATGTCAAAAAAAAAAAAGCTGCAAGTGGCTGAAAAATATGATTTGAAGTACATTTTCAGTGCATTTTTTGTGACATTTCCCCGGTTTTTCTGATATTAGCACATTGTTGTGTACACACTCACACCTATCGACAATTTACATATATGTAATATTTTTTGTACTGCTCAATTTTTATTTTTAATATATTAAAAATGAAAAAGAAACGTAGTGTCATACGGGCTTAACAACGAAGTTATTTCATTTGCAATTACCTCATGTGAACGACTTAATCAACATATCCCATTTTATGTTGAAATATATTGAACTGAAAAGGTGACATCTCTCTGTGATATTATAAAACTATAAAATACTCAAGCCAATACCCGAACCACTCTAGACACCTTACTTAATGCCAAACAACTGGCAACCAGGCAAACTTCCGCCTAAATCCGGTCAACCAATTCACATTTCAACAACCAACACCGGACACATTTATATTTTTCTACAGTAAAACGTCATTTCCTTTTTATTATACTTTACATGTATTTCCATCTTGTATTACAATTTTGCATTTTTGTATGTTTGCTTTTCAAAGAACAGATATATTCAAAAACTTAAGTACGGTCAACCTAAAATCCTTTATCTTGAATAATTCATTTTTTGTTGTAGTAAAATTTATTCAAAAAAAAAAACCTTGTATACAATTAATAGTCAAAAATAGGTAGGCAGTTTTTTTTTTATTATGTTCAATGTTTTTTTCTTCTTTGCTTCTGTGTTTCAATAAATAGTTTTCCTTTATTAAACTTTCGATTTTTATTTGTTTTTTTTCTCTTTTTTCATTTTCTTTTTATCGCAATGAAACTTGCTGATGAATATCACCAAAAGTTCCACCACTGTTTGTATATATGTTCTTTTTTTCTTACAGAATTTCTTTTTTTATATGTATATTGATATAATTCGTCTATTGAACTTTTTTTTTTATTTATTTTGACACATTTTTTTGTTATTGTATTTTTTTTTTATCATTTCTGGTTTACACGTTTTGTTGCACAAAAGGTTTTTTTTTTTCTTCAGTTTTTGTTTTTGTTTGTTTTAAGTGATAGAAGTAAAAATAACCTTTAAGAATGAGTAGTATTTTGTTTATGTCCTTATAAATAAATTATTACAATACTAAAATATTACAAGGAATTTTTCAGAACTATCTCTTTTTTTTTTTCAACGAACAACATATTGCTGTTTTTGTTTTTTTCTTGACAGGGGAGAGAGCAAAAGAAATTGAAGTAAAAAGGATATTGTTTATTGTGGTTTTAGAAAAGGGCTGGAAGGAGGGGTACATTTCCATATACGTTTTTTTTGTTTTTTTTTTTTTCTATTTTTGTCAATTTGTATTTATAACTCCTTTGTTTTTGTTTTGTCATTTATATACTTTATTTTTTATCAAATTTCTTATACGTAAAGATCAGAAATTAAACAATCGTTACTTTATATAATATAGAAATGTATACGTTCTTCATGATATTTATTAACATGGATCGAAGAAGGAATATTATTTATATTACTATGAGAAGGAGCAAGGAGGCATGCTTTTACGTTTTTTTTTCTCTTCTATTTGTTTAAATCATCCCCTAACTTTGCTTTAGGAAATATACGCTTGCTTTTCACATACGCATATATTATTACTTTTTTTTTTTAAATCATACATATACATAAAAATTAGAAAAAAAAAAACTTTCTTCATTTTGTTAAATAAAAAGAAAAAAATTGTTTGTTTGTATTATTAAAATAATTAAGTTTTTTTTTTTTTTTTTTGTTTGTTTGTGGTTTGTGTTTAAGCCGCTACTTCAGTTGTATCTGAGCCATTGGTTACATCTTCTTTCGACTCATCCAATTTGGCTTTCTTTTCCGGAGTGGCGGCTGTTCCGTCTGATTTGGCATCGGCATCAGCTGCGATTTTCCTCTTTACAGCTTCAGCTGGAGCATCTATACAAAATATGGAAATCAAAAAAAAAGAAACAAAGAAAAATTAATAAGTGGTTTGGTGTTGGTTTATATTATAATTTTTCTTTTCAATGTCTTAAATTGATAGAAATATGTTAATTTTGTCTCCCTAATGACTTTTTTTTCTGTATGTGTGTTAAGTGGTCTTTTATGCATTATTGTGAAATGAATGTTTGACTGTTTAAAAATAATAAGGAGTACTGACCTGTTGAGTCACCATTCGTTTCTTCAGCTTCAGCCTCGTCTTTTTTGTCGCCGTTTTGATCGTCGTCTGTTGAAGGCGCTGAGTCTTCGTCTTTTGCGTCAACAGCTGTCACAGCAGCATCGGTGGTGTCAGCAGTTCCTTTAACGGCATCACCGTTTTCTTTTGCCTCTTCAGCTGCACCGTTCTCTGTGGCAGTTTTCTCAACCTTAGCGGCGTCAACTTCCTCGACCTTCTCAACGACTGGGGTGTCTCTGAAAATTCAATATATTTTTCGTATTGAATTTTAAATTATTACAATTTCGCTTATATTACAAAGGAGCAAATACCTATTCCGCATACTGTAAAAATGAAACAACACAAAATTTCGACAGTTTTGTTTGTTTTGTTTTCATGTTTCGTTTCAGAACAAGTGTTCGAGTTAAAAAAAAAAATAATAATAAGTATGTTTTACAAATTTGACCTTGAAAGGATATTTAAGGATATTTGCATAATAAAAAAAAATGATCTACGGAAAAGGTTTAAATTTCCTTACTTGAGGAAGAAGAAAAAAACGTCGACGCCATCTAATTACATTCAATTTGTTACAACTATTCAATTACTACAATAATAGTAAATCCGGTTAATTTTAAATTTATTTAGGGGGGAAAAAAAATCTAAAATTATTCAGCGCCCTTTTACAAAATAAACCGCTTTACGAATGCGCAAAATCCTTCAAACATAAGCAACTTGTGTGCAAGGAGAATATGCACACAAACCATACCTATGTATATAATATACACATCTATGTAGGTGCCTGCTGGCTGATATGAGTAAAAATAACGGTCTTTACCTTTTAAATATATGAATAGAAATAAGTACAACTTTTTCCCTGTGAATAAATTCATGCGCATTAAATTAAAAATATAAATGAGTACATTTCTGAAAATGTTTCTCCTTTCTCCAAATTAATGCAAAGAACATGTGTATCTATCTATCCATTTAGAATCCATCTTTATACTTTGAAGTTTATTCATGCCGCAAACAGACCTTGACGGTGACCGGTAACGACCTTTTTGGATTTCGCCTTTTTTTATGTACACACTAACACTAAATAGCATTTCCAAAGAATGAAGCAACAAACAAAAGAAAAAGATTTACTCATCTTTAACAACGCGGCAACATCATAAAAAAAAAAAAAAATTATCAATTAGGTATAACAGCAGCAAACAGGAAAAATAACAACTACCAACGGAAACAGAAAAGTTAACTACAAAGTTGAGAAAGCATCACAAGCGCTCAGAAAATGCTTTGATGGTATAATACTCGTACATCATCCCTTTTTTTTTTTTTAAACAACGTCGGTTCGTTGCCGCGTTGTCCCGCTGTCGATCCCACCATTTCTCAACACAAAAAAAAAAAAAAAAAAGCAACCAACGATGGGAAACAACATTCCAGAAAGCGTCGTTTCTCCATACATACCTGAAATAAATAGGAGCACACTCACACACATTCATACAACTTGCTTCCCCAACACTACACTTCTCTTCATATCTTAACGCTTCTCTCTTCATTTCAACTCCTTCTTCAAACATTCTTCTTATATTCATCCATCTCCACCCCTCAACCACTTCCCCTACTCAAACTCAACACACTCTTGAGCTTGCTTCAAAAACATTGCAAAATATACAATTTCGTATCATGCCGAATCACAAAAAAAAAAAAAATAAAAAGGAGGGAAAAACAAAACGTTTTCTTCTATTTTTTTTTTTTCTGCGAAATTCGCTTACAAAATTGATGATTTCTGGCTCACTCGCTCAATAATTCCATCTCATACAGGGCCACGCACATACACAAACGAAAAACAAACAAACAAAAAAAAAAAAAAACAACACACACTAGTTTAATTTTCTCCATCCTTTTCGTTCAAATATCCCACTTTGTAAAACTATCTCCTTTCGGCGAGCGTCGATTTTCCAAATACAAAATGTGTACGGTAAGAAGTTGCAACCGCAATTTTATATTCCTTTTTTTTCGTCGTTGTTTGCGAATCGCTTCTTCTCGTTTACTCCTCTTTTTGCTCCATCTACACGAACTCGACAACCACCTTTCATATTATACAGAAAAAAAAAATTATACATTTTATCACCAGCTTTAATGGGATCATACTAAAACTGAACTTTGTTGGTTTGGTTCTCTTTTGCAAAATGATTCACTTATTCCATGAAAAACAAGGCAAATATATTTGAAATTTTTCGACTGCAAGACTTTTTCGAAACCGACGCCATATTGCCGCCAAAACAACGCGTACAAGAGACGAACGGGTGTGAAAAAGCTTTTCTACGCCGCCGGTTTTTTTCTTTTTTTTTTTTCTTTTCTGTCTTTCCTTCAATATTTTCCTTACTTCGGATTAGCGTTTTCTTTTTTTCTAATTCTTTTTTTTTTTTTTTAAAGTTGCTCTACTCACTTGTTTTCAACTGCAACATCGGCCATAGTGATTTTGTTTTGTTTTATTATAAAAAGAAACTATATATTTTTTTTAATAAATTATTAAAGTTGGGAGAAACTTTCTCTACTCTTTTTTTCCTTTTTGCAACTTTTTTTTTTTTTTGTATGTATAACCGTTAGCACTTCGCACAGACAGAACAGGCACGTCCAAACTGCTTAGCTGAGTAACGCCGAATGAGAAAGAAATTTTCAAATTCAAAATTTCCTGAGAATATCCCGCTTTCCGCTTTCGGCTTTTTCGCTGTGTACCGAAACCGTTTCGTTCCTATAAACACAGCGCGCTTTGGTTGTTTTTCTTTTCGTTTTTTTTTTTTTTTTTTTTTTTTATCTCGTTCTCTTGAACTGGTTAGATGAGGGTTGAGTGTGTTTGTGAACGCGTTAAATAGCTATACTATATACATAAATATGTATATGGATAGGAACACCTTTTGCTAGAGGAATAGATCAATGGCGTATATGTATGCAGATGTGTACAAACGAATGCCGTGCCGTGTTTTTTTCTTCTTTTTTTTTTTTTTTTTTTTGTATCAACGTCCCTTGCGTTTCCAACTTCTCGAAAGAAAAGAGGAAGTAAACTGTATCTACATGCATATGAACATACCTATATGTGTATGTAAGCTTGCCTTGCTTTTTTGCTTATTGCTATGATAAGACACATGTATGATTCAAAAATTTGCGCACACAAAACAAGCAAAAAAAAAAAAAAACAACGAACGAAAAAAAAGAGACATAATCAATTTTGATCAGACAATTTTTTAAGTTAATAAAAATGTGTGCAAATAGTTTGAAAGAGATGGTGAAAGGCAGGTGCGGATTGACGGCGGTACTCTAATTCTTTGTTGGAAAAGATTTTAGAAACAGTTACGCTTGCTCATTTCGCCAACTTCTAATTCACTCTGCCAACATTTCAAACGTGGGGACACCGTTAAATTTTGCACAAAACAAGACTCAAAGAACAGAGTGGATTGTGGATACGGTTTTGTGCGCCCACACCATAGTATCTAAACCTACTACAAAAGACCCTAAGGTCTTAGCGAGGCTTGTGCAGCCTGTTCAGAGTTAAATTTTGTAGAAAAAATTCCAAGGAATGTATGTAGGTATTCTCTCCATAGGGAGTTTGTAGGTAGGTAGGTACATATACATCTTTTCTTTTTAGTAGGTACGGTCGTGTGCTATTTATCTTTACTTTCTTGTACCTACCTATGTAACTTGAAATATACATGTATGCATACGTACCTACATATGTAGAGTTTAGTTATTTAGTTTGGTAAGTAGGTATACATAAATACGTGCATGGATACATATATGTACATCCATGCATGCATTCACATAATCATTCCCAAATCAAGTGTCAAATGTGGAAAGAAATTACAATCCTATTTATAATCTCGAATTTTTGCATTAATTCCGCAATTGTATGTAGGTATGTATCTTTTGATCTGATACTTTAACAGGCATTGACAATTTGTCTTATAGTTCAGATGTAGGTATGTACCTATATTCATATGTATGTACATATTCGTATATCCGTAAGAGTGTACTCAAAAACCTATAGATGTACATGCACACATCGCATGTGTGCATGTATTCATATGTTTCATCAACTGAAATTTTAGCTCATTTCATGTTGGTACAATAATTCTGAGTTTTTTTATATTTAATTTTTATTTATTTCTTTTTTTTTTTTGTATATTAAGTCGAGGTGATAACCTACACATACAGTTGCATCTTTATACCAAAAATAATTCAAAAGTAGCGCTTTCAGGAATTCAATAAAAATGAAAGAAAAAAAAAAACATTTAGGTAACAAATATTCAACTCAATATTCACATCCATACACACAAATGTAGGTTATACAGTAAAAAAATAAATACAACAAGATACAGTATCTGCGTCTTGCTTCAGAGGACAGTGCAGCACAACCACGTGTTTCTTAACAGGCACTGTACTATAAATCGCTCGACAATAATCGAATAGATTTATAAAGTGTGTTAAACGATAACAACAGGAATTTAATTTGAACCAAATACTTTTATTCATTTTGAAAAATGGCTCATGACATGATGTTTTGCACACTATCTCAGGTGTATGGCTTCCTCGGCTGCTTTTGGCGAACCGCATCTTATTTCTCCATTTTAGGGCCATCCTGCTGGAAGCACATGTCATCTATGTATATTTTCGAAGAAACAATCACTGATCTTTGTCCGACGCCGTTTACCATTTGACGGCGTAAATACGAGTACTACATGCAATACACTTTTATGGGGGTAGGGAGCTGAAAGCTGGTCAACGCTTGTCATTATTTTCAGCGGGTGCATGTTATAAAGCAATAAAGCTACGCCTTAAAGACGACAACCTCTGCTGAAGCTTTGAGGACTTGGTCTCATGGAAGAATATTTTCCACTTTCTGTGTCAGTGTCTCAACTTCAGTTATTTAAAACAAAAAACAAAAAAGCAGTTACTACTTCCCTGATCCCTCAATGCTATTTGTTCTTAAATTTACTCGTTCTCTTTTCAGAATCGCGGATGCAACAAGATGGCTTAGACCTGCCCTGCGTATTTCCCCAACCAGTCATACACTACACTAAATGCGATGAGGTATAAGGTTTTCAACTCCAGATATCACATCAACTCGGCAACCTAATCTATGCAATTTTACTTGTTTACAAACTCCTTGAGCCAAAAATGAGCATCGTCTGGCCGAGAACGCCGACAAACGCCAATCTATTGCATTCCACGTCAAATTGGCAATTCCGGATCTGCCGATATACTCGTAGTTTTTCTTAAAATTATTTTGTTACTTTACATAGGTATGTAGGTACTCGTATACAAAAATAAAAGATAATTTGAAGAATTCAAAGGAACAATTGTGATATAAAATGTATAATTAGTGGGTGAACTTTATTCGAACAATTCCGGAACAAGTTAGACCATATTGAATCTTACATTGATTAAGATCATAATTAATAATTTTTTTGAACAGTATAAAGTAAGCCTATAAAACTACCTAGGTAAACGGAGTCAATATTTTTGCAGCGCATTACTTGAAGGATTATACGAAATCAATTTGAAAACAATATCCTGAGCAAGGCTCAATCAAAAGTACCACTACATCATCGCTGGGTCTTAAGTTCAACTTACAAATGATAGTAAAAGTTACAATCCAGGAAGATAGTAGACCCGATAAACTGTATTAATCAAAACCATTTTATGCAAAGCATACCAACGTCTTGAAAACTCCATGACTTCGTTGGTGTCTTACATATGAGAGAGTTATATCAGCCGCAAAATCCGTATGCTTGCCTTTGAAATTCTGCTTCAAGAAGCAATTGATAAAAATACGACAAAGTAAAGGGTCCAAACCGAACCTTGTTCTACACCAACAAATGTATTGTATAACTGCAATTTTTCATTCGCAGCGGCTACAGTTTAATTACGTTGCCGCGTTGTTAGCTTAGCGTCATCTCAGTTCTGTGTTGTACATAATTCACAATTGAACATAAAAAAAGTCATGTAATCTTCTAAATGTTTTTTCACAAATTAAAGACCTATTTTAAAAATAAGTTTCAATGACACGGCCGCGTTATGGGTCAAGTCTATTCATGATGATTTGGTAAACTCTTGAAATGATGCGTTCAGAAATGGAGTATCCAACTGTCAGTTATAGATATAATCCTGACTTTGTTAACGGTTTCAGAGAGTTAGGGACAGAGCCAGCCTTAAATTTGATGTCACGACCCAAATTTATTCTATCGATCGAAGCGGTAATAATATTTGGGATGTCTTTTTTCAAAATCAGTTGATTAAAAAAAATTAACTTTTACATAAAAGAGCAGTTTATAAAAAAAAAATCCGACAAGAGTACGATAACTTAGGCGCCAAAAATTGATAACGGTTTTTTGTAAACCAGTTCAATACTAGCATTTTTTACTATGGGAGACGGGGCTCTATCTTGCCCCGTTTAGGAGGTAGGGGCAATTTAAAAAATAAAATTACATAAAATGAAAAAAAGTTATTAAAAAACAACGGCAACACTAAAAATGAAGTACTATACCGGTTTGGAAAGCCAGAAACCTGTTCTTTAATCCTAAATTTAAATTAAATTATTTATGTCAATAGTTTTTGAAAAAATCGCATGCAAACTTAAAATTTTGATAAAAAAAAGTTTAGACCAATTTTTTCCAAAATTTTAGCATGAAGTTCTAAATTGGCTTTTTGTGGTCAAGCTTATATCGATTCTGAATCGAACACAAAAAACCGTCTTCTGTCTTCTAATTTTTGAGAAAATTGAAAATTACTATTTTTGTTTTGCTTTTTTAGAATTTAAGGACTGAAACGAATAAAATCTGTAAATTTTAATACGGGCTATACTTCCAATGCGTAAAAATTGCAATAACATTTTGTACCCAAATTAGCCTGTATATTCTCTAGTTTCAGTTTGTTATTGATTTTAGTTCGGTGCGGTTTAAAATATTTATAAAATATGAGCCGTAAAAAGATCATCGACAAATGGCTCGAAAATACTTCGCGTCCAAACCATTTCATCGCAAAAAATTTAAACATAGCACGCAGTACAGTGGATTCTGTTACTAAACGATATTTGGAGACGTTGACAGTTAAGCGAAAACAGAAAAGTGGAGCTTAAAGTGGAGCACATGATACAAATTTGGACAAGAAAATAGTGGGTACCATCATAAAAAACCGGACTATGTATTATTATTCCATTGGAACATGCGTTGGAAAACTACTGTCATTGTACGTCATTTCAGTATATGTCATTCATTTGAAGCGTAAACAACAATAATTTTTTTTCACTCAAATATGTCGAACTTTGTGCCTGAAAAAGTGTTTTTGCGGGGAGTTCTTTTCATTTCTTTAATATGAAGAAAACTGCTGTCGAAAGTCATCGTATTTTGGTGGAAGCTTATGGTGAACATGCGCTAGCTGAGCGAACGTGCCAAAAGTGGTTTGCACGATTTAAAAGTGGTGATTTTGTCTTGGAAGACGATGAACGTCCTGGGCAGCCAAAAAAGTTTGAAGATGAAGAACTGGAAGCATTACTCTATGAAGATTGTTACCAAACACAAGAAGAGCTCGCAGAATCTTTGGGTGTCACTCAAGCAGACATTTCAAAACGTTTAAAAGCAGCTGGATATATTCAAAAGCAAGGAAATTGGGTTCCACATGAACTCAAGCCGAGAGACATCGAAAGGCGGTTTTGCATGTCCGAAATGCTGCCGGAACGCCACAAAAGCAAGTCATTTTTGCATCGGATTATTACTGGTGATGAAAAATGGATCCATTACGACAACCCCAAGCGCAAAAATGTGAAACCCGGCCAACTAGCCAAATCAACGGCAAAGCCGAATATCCATGGCACGAAGGTAATGCTCTGTATTTGGTGGGATCAGATGGGTGTGCTGTATTATGAGCTGCTAAAACCGGGTGAAACCATCAATGAACAACGCTATCGAACACAATTAATCCGTTTGAAGAGAGCAGAGGCCGAAAAACGCCCGGAATATGCGACCAGACACGAGGCAATAATTTTCCATCATGACAACGCTCGGCCCCACATTGCTATTCCGGTTAAGAACTATTTGGAAAACAGTGGATGGGAAGTCTTACCCCACCCGCCTTATAACCCAGACCTTGCCCCTTCTGATTACCATTTGTTCCGGTCGATGCAGAACGCCCTCACTGAAATACGGTTCACATCAGAGCAGAATATCAAAAATTGCCTTGATTCATTCTTGGCTGCCAAGCCGGCGCAGTTCTTTTGGGATGGGATCTACAAATTGCCAGAAAGATGGGAAAAAGTCATAGCTTCAGATGGGCAATACTTTGAATAATACCATTGTACATGTTTTTTTAAATAAACGTTCAAATTTTGAAAAAAAAATACACGAATTAAGTTATATACCCAATACAAAAATCTAAAAAAAGTAACGGTCTAAAAACACGAAAAAAACAAAAGTACCAAAAGTTACTGAAAAGCAAAAAAAAGTCAAAAACACGAGCCCGAAAGCTATACGAGTTGATCGGCAACAAGAAAGCGTGCTTGGTTTTGGATGGCGAAACTTATGTCAAAGCCGACTTTACTACTCTTCCAGGTGCGCAGTTTTAAAACAACATGGATTGGAATGGAAAAATTCGGGTCAAAATATCTCGTTAGCAGGTCATTTGCCAATGTGGACACAGAAGCTCATCGTTTATTACAACGGGAACAATTAAGGGAGAAATGTACATTAACGAGTGCCTAAAAAGACGGTTGATTTCTTTCTTAAACAAAGATGAGAGTTCAACATTATTTTGGCCAGATTTAGCTTCAACTCACTATGCTCACGCGACGTTGAGCTTTCTTGTTGCTAAAAATGTCGACTTTGTCCCAAAAGACATGAATCCACCCAATGTTCCACAGTGCCGTCCTGTACCGTTGTTTTTTTTTTGATACACTGGTGGTAAAGCGTGTCTGAACTTTTTTTTTTAATTTTTTTATCAAAATTTTGAGTTTGCATGCGAGTTTTTCAAAAACTATTGACATTAATAATTTAATTTGAATTTATAATTAAAGAACAGGTTTCTGGCTTTCAAAACCGGTAAGTTTTGATTTTAAGTGCTGCCCTTGTTTTTTAATAACTTTTTTTCAATT
This sequence comes from Volucella zonaria, assembly GCA_963966105.1. Classification (NCBI taxonomy): domain Eukaryota; kingdom Metazoa; phylum Arthropoda; class Insecta; order Diptera; family Syrphidae; genus Volucella; species Volucella zonaria. Next base: position 35,423,215 of record OZ014531.1, on the reverse strand, counting down.
TAAGTAATTTTTTTTAGATTGGCCCTACCTCCTAAACGGGGCAAGATAGACCCCTATCTCCCATAGTAAAAAATGCTAGTATTGAACTGGTCTACAAAAAACCGTTATCAATTTTTGGCGCCTAAGTTATCGTACTCTCCCCAAAAATACGATTTATCACTACGTTTTCCAAAAACAATGGGTTCAAAGTTATTTCTATTTTTCATATTAGGATCTACGGTTTTCAAAATTGGACTTCCTGCTTTCGTCAACATAATCTTGCTGAACTCATTTGTTACTCCTTTCGCCCAAAACGGGTGCTAGTTAGGGGCACACCATCTTTAACAATACTAAAGACTGTGTTCCAAGATGTCGCCGGCTTACTATATATGGTTTAATAAAGGGTTATTTAACTAGACTGATGCAAGTGTTTGTTACACAAACACAAAGAAGATAAGCAGTACCCTACGCTTAGACATGATACTTAGCATCATTTAAGTGTCCAACATGGACTTGTTTACAGTAATTATCGTTCGCTTCATTGTATACAAGTAAATTGAGTTTTATTTCGTTCATAAATTGATGAATGTTGCTTTTAAAGACAACAATATTATGGACGGTTGGTAAAGGAACGTCTTCTTGCAGTAATCAAAACGTGGAAGGTTAAGAGTGTTATATCGCATGATCGATGTGGGTGGTTAATTAATCCTGGCAATTCTTAAATTCAATCACCGCAGTTTGGCGGTTTTGAGCTGCTTTTTTTGCGAGAGATGTCTCATCGCTTTATGCTGGAATTGGATGTTTTCAAAGTTAAACTGCTCGAAGTCCATTCGCAAATAATATTTTTAAATAGTTAAATCTCCAAGAAGTTTTTAACCACCAGCTCAAAACCCACACTACACATTGTTTATGGATTTTCAAGATTTTTTTATTTATAAACTTAGCTATTGATATTGCTTTCAATCGTCTCATGGCCGGAATAAAACGATTTCACTGTTTTAAAGACAATAATTGCAACTATAGGATTATGCATTCTCAGCTTTAGTTTTTGCTTCTTAAATAAAGTACACAATTTTATAATTTTTTTTTTTAAATTCCGATGTAGTTTCCATGTTTTTGCAATTTTCGTACATTGCTCGTTAAATCTTGGTTATAACTCAACCAATGTTAGCTTTCAAGTCCTTCGAAGCCCTATGGTAATCGACATATGCTCTTCACGGAGCCCGACAATAGCCAATTGGCATTATGTTGCATGATTTTGGTTATTGAACCGTCAGGCGTTTCATGCAAAACTTCGCGTTGTGTAGGATTTTCCAACATTCTGTTGAAACTAGAACATTTGGAGAACATGCGTCTATAATGCGGTCAATTGACTGTAACTGTTTGACGTTTATCGTTTTCAAATAGGGAAGAGCTCATGAGTAATGACGCTGTCGAACCATCATGCACTACAAACGTGCATTTTTGTATATTTAATAGTCTTTTCTGAATCACTTGGGAGGCTTTCATGTCACCATGTACGATAGTTTCGATTATTAAGGGTGAAAAAGATTTTCTTCCAAAAATTTAAGTAAGAAAAATGAGACGTCAGAACGTCATGAAATTGAGAGTTTCGTTTCTGGAATCACACTTTCACTAAACACGGCGATAATCTCGGCCGAACGAATATTACGATGATGTCTTATCCGCAACACTTCCAGTCTATTCGAATTAAGTCACTGAGATGCGAATTGTATGCTGTGTTGATGCAACTGGTATTTCCATAGTATTATATGTGGAATAATAGATAATAATAGATCCTAAGATTAAAAATGGATGACGTGTTACTGATATTCTGAAGAAAAAACAAATTGAACATTTTTGCTGGTAAAAAAAAATACCGCCTTCCAAAATCTGGTAACCTTCGCATAAAATTAATGCGGTGTCAAAACCCATTAACACATTGATTTTTCGAAGAAATTTTCAAACAAGATAAAAAATATGATAACAACAGTTTATAAAATTGTTTTTTTAGATAAGAGGAAAAAAAACAAAAAGGGTACTTAGTAAGTAACAAATTATTTAGAAACACAGCTTAATTCGTAGATAACTCCACACCCTCTCTAGTATCATTCTGAGAGTAGATTACTGGATCGGTGTCTACTGTGAGGGAAGACCCACTGTTCGTCCAGATATACTAACATCGTTAAAGGAAAAGTAAAAGAAAAAACAAGTTAAGACCCGATTGACTAGTGATCGAAAATAATTGAAGCTTTTTGCTAAAGTCCTTTAACTTTTTTCCAATTCCCTTCAAGTGCGTATTCAATTCCTTCTTGCTCTGTGGAAAGAGATAAGCCCACCTGCCAGACTTTTTTTTTTCTTAATTTTAAAACCCTTTCAAGCTTAACCGGTCGCGCTTAACCTGTTTTTTTGAAAATTTTCGGATTAACTTGTTCTAAATTCTAATACGATACGAAAAATCAAAAACCATTGGAAAATACTACAAGTTCTTATTATCAGGAAGTTCTGGACGTGACCCATCGGTTATACACATTTCGGCTAGTTTTCTAATTGAATTGAAACCTTTTAAAATGTAGGCTTGACGTACGAGTACATATGTATTTGTTTAAGTTTACTATTATTAAATCAAATAATTCTGTTTCTGAATCCTGTTTGCGTCCAAACGTGCGAAGTGGTCCCGTTGTTGATCATGTTAATAAAAACATCAGACAATTAATATGGAGGCATAATCGTCTCGATTGAATGGACCTCCTCTTAAGCATTTTTTAACCATTTGACGGCATCGAAGACGGTTTTGTTTGGCTGCTGGTTTCATCTCTAAAATAAGTACCAGAACACAATGAATACATAACAAAACTTCACCTACTATGTACCTATGCCACAGCAAACAAAAAAATTGTCGGCGATTCCCCCAATAGCAAAAATTAAAATGAGATTTTCTTTTGCGAGCGATTCTATTGAGGCTGTTCACACTGGATTGAGGGGCTGGATTTTTGTTGACGCTTCGTGTTCAGACTGATAGTCCTGTCTGAAAACTTCTGCGAACTCATTTTAACTACCAGGGTCGACTAAACAGATGGAGATTTTTTGTTTACTTCACGAATTTTATAAAAAAAAATTAATGAAATAATGAGAGATAGCAGTGATAAATACGGAATCATATATAAAACTTTCAATTCACGTAGGACTTGTTTTTACACTTTTTTCAAGTGACTACCGGTTGACATTTAGAAACGTCCAAAAAAAAAAATCAAAACATTTTAAAAAACTAAAAATCCGGATCGACGTAACATGTCACCTCTCCACTTCCCCCGTCGGCGATAAACGTCAAAAAAAATCCAGTCCCTCAGTCCTTTGTGAACAGCCTCACTCACTAATTCAAAGCATGCCAAGATTTTGTCCGTATTCCCAATAGCGGGTGGTCCAATGTGAGATGAAAATATGTAAATTTAGCAGCGAATTGCCAATGGGATTATAGAGTGACTCAATTAAAAGATCGTAGTGTAGCTCAGTTTGCCATTAATTACATATTTCACTAAATTTTCAGGCGACAATTACTTTGGAACCTTAGTAAATATGGTATGTAAGTCAAACAAACAACAACAATTTATTGTGCTCTCATCTTATTTCGCAACATTGAGTGGTATTAGAGACGATCAGAAAGGATTGAATCTTTATTTGAACAATCAGACTATTGTAGGTTCCCACTATAAGTTTACTCACTAACTAAGGGAATCACACAAATCTAAGAGAACAATCTTTGTTATGGAAATGCTGGAATGTCGATGAATATGTGTTCAATACAATCGCATCACCTTGATATGGTTTTCCCAGATAGGGGAATACCTATGTATGTACCTACATACCCTTTACCAACTTTTGTTGACAGCCTAAATAATAAAAATTGTTGACAATAGCTTAACATTTCTAAAAATTGATACTGCTCAATCAATAACTGATATGTACATTTGTCCATACAAATACAAATATAGTTTTTTTTTTTTAATATAAATAAAATCAATTCAAAGTCTAAACTATTAAGCCAGAGAGGGTGGCAGAAAGCGCGCTAAAGTGTCTTTTCTTTTACATTATATCATATATGAATGCTCATCCATGTGTACGTACATATGTATGCATATAAATATATACAAACGTGTATGTCAAATCATTTTGTTATCCTAGGTTAACATCATTCTTAACACAACTGCTTTGTATGTTACTGTCTGCTGAAGTGTTGAGAAACATCTTTACGCAGATTTTTCCAGATACTGGATGGACAAGGCCAAGTTGCTGCGAACTACGACGAATCGATAAATTGGACTTCTCTTCGACATTAGCTTCCACAGCCGCGATATTTTCTTCCGAACGCATTGTTCGCGTGTGTGAGTATCCAATAGCGTGAATTGGGTGCGCAATTTTTCAATAAGTCGATAACTAGTACGCTCGGATGGCCGTTGATGTCTACTGTAAATTTCACGAAGTGCTCTATAAGTTTCACGAACAGAGCTTCGACTTTGGAAATAAATTTCAAGGATTTGCAATCGTTGTTGTAGCATCAATCTTTCCATGATAAAATGGCAAACTGTACTGAAAATAAATGAAGCTTGGCAGCTTAATGCGACAGCTGATTTGACATTTTATCCCTATGGAAAAGTCTGACACTGCAAACAAAACACACATTACTTAGTGTCTGTTGATGTGCTGAGAACATTTTGCGTTTTTCTATTAATTTGGCCATTTACCTGAGCAACTTGAATGAATACATACATACATGTATAAATCCATGCACGTGTAGCGCTACAGCTAAATACAAAATTCACATAAGTTTTATATAAATAGGTATGTGTCACTTTTTTTTTGGCGTCTCCTTTATAGACATCAAAAATGAAAAAACAGCATAAACTAGCCCGTAGCCCGTAGAAGTTAGATGAAAAGAGAAGAAAACATTTACGAGTTATATGGAAATGGAATTAAAAAGACCGGTGCCGGTGTTCATGAGGTAAACTCAACTCAACTCAGCATTCAGCAAGCAAAAGCAGTTGTGTTTCGTTTCAATGATATTCCCTCATTTCATGTTCATCTCGCGCACTCCGCTAACCTTTTATAATAAAATAAAAACCTAACCATTCCACTTTTAATTTGAAAATATCGAATCGGCATATTGTTGTACTGGTTCTTTTCCATGTTCATTATTGCCAGGTGGAAATATTTATGAGTTTTTCGTAAATTCGGCAATGCCACTTCTACGCACTTCACAATCAATTTTAGTGTCTGCCCCACAACTGTACTTGGTAAATTTAATTCAATTAAAAACAACAACTTTGCACATTCATGGCGAGAATTCTGGAATATTCTTTTCTTGTAATTTGGCATTATCATGGTTTGTTAGCATTTCGAGTTTCGAGCGAAAGGGAAGACTTAAATGGAATTGGAACTATGACGGTTGTACCTATCATACTACGCTCGTTACTTCATTGCATTATTGCATCTAAAATTTAAAAAAAAAATTGTTGCGGGAACAATTTAGAAATACATATTATCCTAAATTCGCTATCCATCTTCATTTTTAACCGTCCAAAGAAGAAGACGAGAGACAAGAAAAGAGAGTAAAGATTATACCAAATACAAACGCGATGAGTGGAATTGAAATGTCGGTTGTGAAATGTACACATACATATTTACAAAACCCAAAAGCGATTGCAAAAAAAAAGGAAGTGAGCGATATTTTTGACCCCCTTCCACCTTGTTTTTCGTTCTTGTACTCACGTATTCTTAATTGTAAACATTTTCGTGTTTTTTTTTTTTAATAAATTAAAAAAAAGACGAAGAAAAATAACGAACAAAGCATTGATGATAGGCGAATGACACAGGAAAACGATTTGGAATTAAAAAGGTGTCTCGAATTATGCAGCACCAATAGTGTAGGCTTTTTTGAATGTGCTTTTCGATAAAATTGAAATGAGCTTTTAATAATTACAAGGGATGAAGCGGAAAGCATTTCAATTTTTTAATTCAATCTCTTGTGTTATGGCTACATATATCTATAAGTTTGAATGTTGAAACTTGTCTGGAAATGACGCATGTAGGTATGTAATTTAAGTCAATCCGATGAATAGTTTTGAAGATATTGGGTTGGCAGGAAAGTACCTTCGATTTTATTAGAGTGGAATGCAACTTGTTGTTATAAAAGAATAAACTTAATCATATATTTAAGTTTTTATTCGAAGACCTTCGTGTTCATAGAACTTCTGACCCTCATTAGCACAAAACTGAACCAAGTTCGGTTTCAGGCGAAAGTTTTATAACACAAGTAGTTTTTCAAACTTTGGAACAAATGAAAACCGGATGGCACAAGGTCGGGGCTGTATAGTGGATGTGACATCGCTTCCCAATCAAGGTTCAATAATTTTTCACGAGTTACCAAAGATGGACTAAAATTCACTTACGGTTTGCAAATTCAAATTTGTCAAAATCTGAATTGAGCGCTTAGTTCCTTGGAAGCAGCTCAAAATTCATCATATCTTTAAAATCCCACCAAATTGACAACATAACTTTCTTTTAAATGATTTCCAATTGATGTGACCTTTCTGCAATTTATCGCATAGTCATATGACGATCTGACTCAATTATGGCTTTGGTTTGGTCATCTCTGTGTGAAAAATCTCCAGATTGGAATTTCTTAGACCAATTCTGACACGCGCATTCTGTTAAGCAGTCAACACAATAAGCTTCAAATATCTCTGTGAGCCTCAGCAGCTTTCTTCCCTTTACGGAAATAAAAAAGAGCAAAATTTGTCGAAAATGTTCGTCTTTGAACAATGTGCTTAACAGATGTAAACAAAATCGATCTCGATTTGCTGCTAAAGTAAGCGTAAAGCGACATCTATCAAATGTCAAAAGAAAAAAAACCATAATAGTGACAAAAGCTAGAATCAATAAACATAACGTAATCTACTCGTAAAAACTGAGTTTACTTTCTTGCCAACGCAATATCTTACAATAATTGTACGGTCCTTCTACTGTTCGCAGGTGGCGAGCGGCAGCTTCTTTGGACCGAGTCATATCATAATCGAAGAATGATAATACGAGTATGCATTGTACTCGATTCTATTTTTATGTAATTTTAAAGGCATAAACTTTAAAAAATTATGGCCAAATCACAATGTTGCGCTTTAACATATTGAGTAGAAACAATGGGCTCTTATGGAGCAGTCCGAAATGAAACCTCAGGCGTTTCTGACACTTTTCATCGTAAATATCGTAAACCCGACATCAAAGCCTTAGTAGAGCTACTCTCTACTTCGTCGCGCGTTTGACAGTTATTGGGTATCAGCTATCGCTTTGACATAATACAATACGTTGATTTGTTCGATTTGTAGCTACAAGGTAGGTTATACTCGTAGTGTAATGTATTTACTCCGAATGGGTAAAATCCTTTTGCGATTATTTTATTATGGTTGTTTTGCACAAAATAGTGATTTCAACCATGTATTTGTTGTTTTTTCTTTAATTTATTTATTAAAATATATTGTTTGTGAAATTATTTCTCCTATTTAAATTTTAATATAAATAAAAAGAGTACATTTCTACTTTACCTCATGCAACGAATTCATTATTCGCCTTAAAGCAACTACACAGTGGGCAAATAATTTATTTGGTCACGCTAATATTCCTAATTCAATTAATTCAATCCACTTCTACACAGATGGATCTAAGACTGATAACGGGGCTGGTGGCGGTGTTTTCCCAAATAAGCTTAATCTAAGCCTCTCCTTCCGTCTTCCAAATCACTGTAGATTGTTTCAGTCGCACATTTTTTCGATGAAAGAAGCTCTGTCCTGGCTGAAGAAAAACGTGAAATCTACAAAAGATATCTGCAACTTTTCGGATAGTCCGGCCGCTATCAAGTCCCTGAACTCAGTCTCACTAAATTCTAGAACTGCCCTTGGCTGCCGATCATCTCTTAGGGAGATGGCAAAGCAGTTCAATCTTCACCTATATTGGGTGCTGGGCCGCAGAGACATTCCAGGGAATTGTAGGGCCGACGAACTCGCCGAAATTGGAACCACTCTACCGAAAAGGGTAGCATCGGTATATCAATCGCTACGTGCAAATTAATATTAAAGCTGGATGTTAACAAAAGAACAGACCTTAGGTGGACATATCTAGTGACCAAACAGATCTGGATCCGAATCGCTCTAAGAATTTGATTTTTCTAAATAGGAAACATCTCAGCGTCATCATAGGTGTCATCACTGGACACTGCCTTATAGGCAAGCATGCAAAAAGATTTAGCGCCTTTACAAATGATTTCTGCAGAAGCTGTATGTACTAGTTCCAAGAGTAAGAGGATCACAGATCAATGGGCCAATAGGCCTAAGTGGGTTGGTCTTTCCAACAGTCACATTTGCAATACCTAACCTAACCTAGGTAGTTTTAAAATTTCTAAAGATCTCACACAAATTCGTACATACATACCTACTCGATACTAAAACTATCCGTCAGTCAGTGATCTTCAAAGTTTTTACTTTTCAGTTTTGTTACGGTGAGTAGTTATAGATATTACATACCCAGTACAACGTAAGAAGTATTGGAGAAGATACGACTACCACTGTTTTTAATGTCCGAGTTCATTGGTACCTACTATTTGTAGAAATGTAGAAATGTGTGTAGATACTTAGTTATGCGAACACTAAAGTTATGATAAAATGAGCTTTTGGTGCTATTTTGAATTACTTGCGTCAGCTTCAGTAGTAAGTATGTTGGTAGGTAATATTTCATAAAATTGATAATGTAACAAGTATAAATGTAGGACAAACTTAATAGTAAGCATTCGAAGCTTCAATTAGAAATTTTGTAGAAACAGCTAAGCTTTTGGCTTGTGAACAAAGCAAAGATAAAAGTTACTCAGTAAATCAACGCCAACCAGATAAGTCATGATGTACACATCTAATCTGATGTAGGAAATAAGTTCAATATGTGGTTTGGTCTAAAGAAAAAAAAGCCTTAAGTTTGTTTTTTTTTATATAAGAGGAAAATCATATCAAAATTTTTTGTATAGGGTGTTCCGGATAAATTGCTGGAAACTTTAAAGATGTTGGACATATGTTGAGAAAAAAAAATTGTATGGTACTATCCGTAATGTATGCTATCAAGAATATGCATAGATTTTAGCAACATCATAAATATTCATTTATTTCAAAGAGATTTTTTTTGCATTTATTTAATTCATGTATACTTCACACAGTATAAATCAGAACGCCTTTACTTTAAATTTTCTGTGAAGTATTTTTTGAAAAACAACATCGTTTGCCTTTCACGATTTAAAAAAACGTTTTAATGTGGCAAAATATCTTACGTCTAAAATAAATAGAAAACTATAAATTATTTTAAATGTATTTCAATATCAGAAATTTAATTATAACCTGTTATAAAAAATTTAAATCTTTTGTTCAATCATGTTACACTATACGTTTAGTATTTTGTTGTAGGAAATTCTTTTCGTAAAATAACAATGGTGCTGGATGCTACTTATAAGTCTCCTACATCTTTGCACAGAGATAGCCTCCCAGACCGTCTTGACTTTAACGTACATTACGCCTTAATTGCTTAGACTTTGCAGATTAAGCTCGTTATATGGGGTTAAAGTCTGGACGTGGTGAAGGCCACTCGAAAATCCTTATGAAATTTTACTGGAAACATCCTTTGATATCGACCAAATGGAACCCGCGCTTAACGCTGCTTTTATGTCACAAGTAACTTCTTTCTTGCCATTCGACCATGAAGTTCAGCTTCAAACACATGGTTTATAATCGTGCTAGATGTCAATTGGATATCAAATTCTTCAATTAATTCGCGGTGGGTGCCATTGGCCTTTTTCTTGAGTCTGCTTTTAGAAAGAAGTGCTATTTTCTTACCCATATACTAGATGGAGTGAAAAGTGACTTCCTTGACCGCCAGAATGCGCTGCTACTGAAAAAAGGTTATGGTGCCTTGAAGTCCGTTCATATTTAGGCAGACATGCCAAATTTCAGTGCGATACTGTCTTTAGTTTTGTTTTGACAGCTGATTGAGAAGCAAAACGGCGAAGGAAACAAAAGAAAAGTTGGATAAATATTATGGGGCTAATGCTCCGTCAGATTACACCGTCAAATATTGGTTTCGAGAGTTTCGTGGTGGCCGCAACTCCACTACCGATCAAGTCTGCAGCGGCAGGCCCTCCGATGCGGTTACAGAGGACAATGTCAAAAAAATACATGAAATGGTGTTGGCTGGCCGGAAAGTGAAGGTGCGCCAGCTAGCAGATACCACAAAGATTAGTACTGAGCGCACACGTCATATTTTGGGCAATATTCTGCATATGAAAAAGTTATCCTGCCGCTGGGTGCCGCGAATAACCAAAAACACGAACGCGAGAGCACTTCGAAATAGTGTTTGGACTTGCTGATGCGGAATCGGGCGGACTTTTGGCGTCCATTGGTAACTGGATTTGGATCCCTCGGACTGTTATCTCTTCCCAAACCTCAAAGGATGGCTCATTAATAAAAAATTCAGCTCACGCGACGAAATCATCGACGCCACGGAGGAGTATTTTGCAGGCCTTCCGGAAAATTACTTTTCGGACGGTATCAAGAAGTTGGAAAATCGCTGGAATAAATGTATCAAACTAAAAGGGGACTATATTGAATAATACAATATAAAAAAACATTTAAAAAAAATTGTTTAATTCCCAAGGAGGTCACTTTTCACTCCATCTAGTATAATCTTGTTTTTCGTTGTCTTTTGTTGAGGGACTTTTTCGGTCGTTTTATTGGCAGCAAAATACTTGATTATATTAGCAAAAAGCGATTTTGACCTGTTAAGTTAACTTGTGCTATCTGTTTAAGGTCTATTTACAGCTCAGCGAACTGCGAATACGAATGGGTGAATATTCGTAAATTTTGACATTTGATTCGCAGTTACTTTTTCATTAAGTCGCAGCGAACAGGGAACAAAACAAAACAAAATAGAATTCTAAGGTTAAATTCGCGTGAATATTTTCGTCGTGCGAATGCATTGTAGATTGGGTTCCACATTTGTGGAATGGGAGTTAAAATTGCCATTTCGCACCGAGCATTGGCTTATTCGCGGAGAAATAAGCGAATCGTTAATTTCTTTGTAAAAACTAAATGAATTTGAGCTTTTTTTTTATATGCCCAGAGATAAATTAAGCTCTGTGCTTTTGGAATAGTAAAATTGAAATTCCTGTCTTTAAATATACTAAAAATAATTTGTTCGCAGTCCATACATTCGCAATTTGCTGAGCTGTGAATGGACTCAAACATACACAGCAGTTGTGTCATACGCATGGATTGTAGAATGGAACAAGATAATTTGCACAAGCGCATTCGTAAGAATGGATGAACATTGCCATGCATGACACCATCGTATTGAATTTCGAGGTGCATGGTTGTGTTTTATGATTTCTTGGCTGTTATTTGTAGAAACCAAGAATGACTGATACATTGGGAAGTTGAAGCGCAGAGTTAAGCGAGGAACACGATGTGTTGCTGCCGCTTTTGAAATAATTTGGGCATTTACATGAGTAACGTAAATGTACACATACATACTTATTCACAGAAATATACGAGGTCTGTTCAAAAAGTATGAATAAATCAACATTTATTGAGATACAATTGCATATATGTGTCTAACACTAATCCCCTTAAAAGTACTCTCCGTCAGCTACCACAAACTTTTTCTAACTTTTCTGCCACTGCTGAAAGCCTCATTTGGTATGGTGCGTAGTTGGTCCGTCGCAATCTGCATGATGCCTTGTCTGGTCTGAAGTCTGATCCCTTTCAAGGGCAGTTTTAGCTTGGCGAAAGCCACAAGTCACAGGCAGCGAGGTCAGGAAAGTAAGGAAGTTGGCGAACCACAGGTGTGTTGTGTTTGACTAAGAAACGAGTCATATATGAAGAATGAGCGGGTGCGTTATCGCGAATCATCTCACTGCATCATGAAGATGACGCAGTACCTCACGGAAATACTATTTTCGATTTGCTACGAACCTGCTTTACTTTTTGGGCCTCGGGGATGATGCATGCTTCAATTGTGATGGCCGGAACTTAGTTTCTTGGTCGTATCCATAAAAACACGACTGATCACCAGTGATTACTGTGTTGAGAAGGTTGGGATCAGACTTCACAACTTCCAACATGTCCTGCGCTATCTCCACACGAAGGTGCTTCTGTTCAATTGTTAGCAACTTTGGCACAAATTTTGCTGACACCCTCCTGAGCTCCAAGTCATCAGATCCAACATTTATGTTCACCGCGTTAGAAAGTTCTCTGACCGCTATTCGACAATTCTAAATCACAATGATCTTGGCATCATCATTATTGGTTGTTGAGGGCCTACCAGAACGCGCTTCACTCTCCAGTGATAAGCGGCCATCTCTGAAGCGGTTGTACCACTCCTTTATCTGTGGGATGCCCATTGGTTCGTCCCCAAATACATTTTTAATATCACGAATTGTTTCCGCTTGAGAATCCCCATACTTTAAACAACCATGTTCAACTTTTCTGTCATTCTCTCCCAAAATAAAATCCGATGACTGTTACTTACACCTGCTCACACTTCAACGCTGTGGCGGCCACTGAGTGGTGCTGTTCTCGTGAAAAAAAATTGAGCATGCGCACGACGTATGACTACTAATGGCCACTAAGCCCCGCTCGTCAAACTTTTTTGTTTTGCCAATAAAAATGATGTTCGGACACATTTTGAACAGACCTCATATATAGTATAAATTCGTGCATGCGTGCGCTACAGCGCAATACAAAACTCATATAAATATTAATATCTATACATATAAAAATAGGTATGTATGCGTCATTTTTGTTTAGCGTCTTCTCTATAGATTTCAAAAATGAAAGAACAGCATAAGCTGGCCCGTAGACGTTAGATGAAAAGAGAAAAAATCTATCTACGAATGATATGGAATTGAAATTAAAAAGACCGATTCCGGTGTTCATGAGGTAAACTCAACTCAACTCAGCATTCAGCAAGTAAAAGCAAGTGTTTCGTTTCAATGTTATTCCCGCATTTCATGTTCATCTCGCGCTCTCCGCTAACCTTTTATAACAGAAACTTAATCATTCCACTTTTAATTTGAAAATATCGAATCGCCATATTGCTGTACTGGTTCTTTTCCATGTTCATTATTGCCAGGTGGAAATATTTACGAGTATTTCATCAAGCCGGCAATGCCACTTCTACGCATTTAACAATCAATTTCAGTGTTCGCCCCACAACTGTATTCGGTCAATTTAATTTAATCGAAAATAAAAACTTTTCTGAAATAAGGTACATTCATAAAGAAAATTCTGGAATATTTTTTTCTAGTAAGTTGGCATTATCATTAGCATTTCGCGTTTAGAGCGAAGGCCAAAAGTTTGATGGAATTGGAGCTATGACGGTTATATCATACGATGCTCGTTACATCATTTCATCGTCACATTTTATCAATTAAAATTTAGAAAAAAAAATTGTTGAATGAACAATTTAGAAATAATTACATATCCAAAATTCGCTATGCATCTCATTTTAAACCGTCCAAAGAAGACGAGAGACAAGAAAGAGAGTAAAGATTATACCAAACGCAGCTCGATGAGTGGAATTGAAATGCCGGTTGCAAATATACACACGCAAATCTACACAACGCAAAAGCGATTGCAAAAAAACAAAAAAAGAAAACAAAGTGAGCGATATTTTTGACCCCTTTCCACCTTGTTTTTCGTTTTTGTAATCACGTATTCGTAATTGTAAACATTTTTCGTGTTTTTTTTTTTATAAAAAAAAGGGGAGAAAAAAAAACGAATGAAGCAATGATGACTATGACAGGCAAATGACACATTAAAAAGATTTGCAATCAAATTCTGAAAAAGGTATCTTGAATTAAGCAGCACCAAGAGTTTTTGGATAAAATTTAAATGAGCTTTCCATAATTGCAAGAGATGATGCGGAAAGCATTTAATATATTTTAAGTAAAGAAGTAAAACTCTAGGAGAAAGAGAGCCTTTGGAAATTCCTCTCAGTAGTCGGTAGGTGCCGTCAGCCAGGTGCGTCGCAGGTTTCTAAGAATCGGTTTACCTTTATTAAATATTTTAGTTTACTGTTGCTTGTTGAGCCAAGAGGTTGCTAAGGAGTTATACGTGTTCGTTGTAAGTTTTGCTAATTTTTTTTTTGCAAAATACAACTGCATAAAGTTAGTACCTAGAGATGATTGAGCAACGAATGTTAGTAGAAAGGAAAACTAATATTTAATCCTAAAGCTGGCAGAGATTGCCGATGCATTTTTCGCCAGCACATTGGTGAAAAAACTTAAAAATCAAGATGAGAAACATGTACCGGAGGAGGCTTCTCTTCAAATGCAATTATAAATTTTGTTTTAGTTTTTTCAACACTTTCGAGTTTTGTGAAGTGCTATAACATAATACGAGAGGAAAAATTATGTAATTTAAGCAATGTGCAAAATTAGATCTTGGTTTTAAAATTATGGTGGAATGTGAAAAATGTCAGCCTAATTATCGCTTTGTTCAGTGAGGCTGTTCCGGACTGTTCCGAACAGAAAAGTACAAGCTTTCTTGTTCAGTGAGAAAAATTTCTGTCCGAATCTGTTCTGCTCTGCGTTCAGTGAGGCTGTTCCAATCGGTTCGGAACAGAAAATCTTGCACCTACTTTCGAAGTAGAACACAATTGTGAAAAGTGTCAAAATCAGCTGAGCTGTACTTTTCTGTTCTCATTTGATTTGACGTTTTTCACAAATCTGTGCTGTTCTGTTCTAGTTTTTCCTCACTGAACAAAGCTTATATTTCATCGTGTCTAAAAATAGGTAAAGCGCATGACATAAATCTCAGATTTATTTTTGTTATCCAAATGGCTTTGGACTTGCCGGATGTAAAAATCTTTTGGCTAAATGGATATAAGTAGTTCTTTCTTAAATCAATCAACGTACGATTTGAATATCAATAATATTGTATATTCTACATGAATGCATAAAGACGGTTGCCATATACTTCTTTCCTCAGCTGCAAAGTGGAAAAGACTTAACGTTCTATTATTCTGGAAAAGTTTTGGGTGTATAAGTAAAAAGCTCATATTGTAAATTATGTAAGACTTGGAAGAAACAGCTAGATAGATACGCCAGAGTTTGAAGAGTGGCATAAGGATCATTTACAGGGTGACCAGATAGCAATGATAGTTTTTCCAATTGTTATGTTTCAAAGTTGCCAATGACATCAATCTGTCAAAATATTCAGTAAGGTTTATAATTTTAGATTATTAAATAATATGGAAATTCCGGCTCAGTTTTAAATGCGCAACGTGAATTTCGTCGTAAGGTCGGTCGTCATCATGGCTTCAGTGTTCAGGCAGTTCGTCCTCCGTCGAAAGATTTGAGCGTGAGTACACATTTTTTTATATCTTAAGCCACCAACCAGAGAGAGATTGGTGTGAAAAGAAGAAAACATAGTCGCCGTAGCGGCCAGTATCAAAGAAGACTGAGAAATGTGGATTCGGCGCCGATCAGATGAATTGGGCATCGCCAGAGATTCAACCCGGCTTATTTTGATATAGGATTTGGGCCTACATCCGCATTAGATTGTGTTGATACAAGAATTGAAGCCGCATGACCATAGACAACGCCGTGAGTACGCAAATTAGGTGCTGGAAATGCTGGCCGGAGATCCGGATTTTGGCCAGAAAATCATTTTCTCGGACGAGGTACATTTTCGGCTCAGCGGCTATGTCAACAAGCAAAATTACCGTTATTGGAGCGAACACAATCCACAAGAGTTCCGCCAAGCATCAATGCATCCACGAAGATTAACTGTTTGGTGCGGTGGCATGGCGGCATCATCGGACCTTATTTCTTTCGAAGTGAGGAAGGAGACACCGTTATCGTCAATTGTCTCAGGTATAGAGCGATGTTAACCGACTTTCTGTGGTCAGAGCTCGACAACATCGATATATCCGAGCTGAAGTTCCAACAAGATGGCGCTACATGTCATACAAGCCATGCAACGCTCGAAGTTCTGAAGGAGAAAATTGGAATTCTTGCTTCCAAACTTTATGGCGAGAATTTTGAAATAAATAAAAAAGAATGCGTAGGACACGTGCAAAAGAGGATGGGGACTAGTTTACGCGATTTAGTGAAAAAAAAAACTCTCTACCAAAGGCGAGCTTACAGTAAATAATCGATAAACTAATAGTTTATTACGGACTGGCTATTAGAAGAAATTGTGATTCAGTGCAAAAAATTAAAAACCTACAGCTTCAGCTATAAATGGCTTATCATCATTCGGGAACAATTACGATCCATTGCGGAGTGATGTTTTATTGGATATCAAGGCCATTTATGAAGGGCTTAGAAGGGATGTGCTTTTAGAGCGATGTGTTAATTTAAAAAATCTGTCCAAAAATTCTCCTCGCTGATTCCAAAATACATACTTGGAATTGGTGCATTAATCGCAGCTTGCACTTTCAACGAAGGAATCGCAAAGATGCCCTGGACATTGCAACTGCAGCAGGATTTTTCATTATATTAAAAAAAATTAAAGAACATTTTCTTTTTTTTAACCTTAAAAACACATCTCTTGTATGTATTGTGGCTGTATGTACAGGGTTTGTCCGAAAAGTATATGTATTTGGTAGTGTCTGTAATTTTATTGTGAAGCTACTATAAGTCGTAGAGTGCTTGGGCCTGTTTCGATCTGTGGAGGGGGAAATCAGCTTGCGATTGCGCGGCCGCTTGTTCTCATAAATAGTTAATTTATGCTCAGTCGTCTCCAACCATCTGGAGAGTAAGGACAGGCTTTTCCGTGGAACTCGATTTCGTCTCCCGTGCGAGACTACTTCTACTCTAACGAGTAGAACAACGGATTGCCATCCATCAAGTTTAGTGTAAAAGTCGGCAAGTCCGCCATGGAAACTATTCCTGTGATAAAAGTTGCCTTTGGTGACGATTGTTTGTCGGTATCGGTGTCACAAGGTCATTTTAGAAAGCCGTCAGCGATGAAACGCGCAAGGAACTTTGTGAGTTGTGTGAAAGTGACACTCATTTTTTAGACAATGTCATTTAATATGTTGTACCGATCTGATCAACTAATTTTTTTTTAATTGACTCATTTGCATTACTTTTCGGACAAAACCTGTATCTGCAAATACATTTTTATATGTTTGCATGTTACACCATGCCCGGAGGTTAGATATACATTCAACCATTAGGTAGACAAATCACGTAGATACTTACGAACTAAGGCTTAGTATTACTTATAAGGAAAAAAGGATAGGCCTTTTCACATCAAGGACGATGTGTAGTATGTACCTGCGAATCCTTATAAATTATACATACACCTACATTGTACATACACATACATTGTACATACACATACATACATGTGCCACATATTGGATAATACTTACTTCAAGCGCAAACAACTTTTAAAATGCAAACGAATTTGGGATAGGTACAGGTAATTTAAAAAATCCTCGAGATGTGACGACATACGAGTAAGTTGAAGGCATTACAGTAAGTTCGTATCACAATTGATAATGTAAAAAGTATAAATATAGGACAAACCTAACAGTAAACACTTGTATTTTCAATTAAAAGTTGGTAGAAACAGCTAATCTTTTGGCCTGTGAAAAAAGCTAAGCTGAAAGTTCCTCAATAAATCAATACCAACTGATGAAGGCATGATGTACACATCTTATCAGTTACGCTGCTTGATACTGGAAATAAGTTCAATAAATTGATTTGTCTAAACGTAATTAACGTTATTTTCGTTTTTTCATGTCGATATTTTTTGTACAGGGTGCTCCGGGTAAATTGCTGGAAACTTTTATGAATAGGTTTTTAGTCAATGTTTTTAATTTTTTTAAATGCTTCTTAATTATTTCTTGAATTCATGTACATACATAAGTACATACAAAGCTGTTCAAAATAATACAGCATGGAAAATACCGAAGATTTTTATGAATTTTTTTTCAATATGGCAACACTGAGACAGCTGATAGTTAATCTGACAGCTGACACAAAACTTTTATTCAGTATTGTTTGGTAAATCATTTTTGAAAGGATCTTGGTTACCATGCTAACAAAGATTCTATTCAAGCCAGGCGATCATCGTTTGCGTTGTGGCTTGACTGATTGGACATTTGAACAGATGGGAGTCGTTCTAGTTTTTTACCATCAAATTTTGTTCGTTGGTCTACGCAGACAAGCCAACAATGATTTTAGCCTTGGAGGCCAACATAGAGGGCATCACTGGTTTTATTTTTTTATAATTGCCGCGCGCACAAGGGATATTATGTACCCTTATGTAAAAGAGAGATACCGATATACGTTGGTTTTAAATGTTTGCAAGTTATAGTGGCTAGGAAATAAAGAGCTCCGCAGGGCATCCCATAAGCGAGTTGTACGGTTTAGGAAAGAATCACGATATTTCAGAGTACGAGCGAAGGTTGGCTTGAGGATATACTGATGAGCATTCATATCGAGGCGGGTGTTACGGGTAAAAGTATGAAGGAACGGAATGCTACTGGCAATTGGGTGGACCACTGGTGGTAAAAATAGCGATACAACAAGGCGAGACAGGTAACGTTACGCCGGTGTTCGAGGGTATCGAATGACTTTGTAATATTGGCATCACCAATGAGTTTTATCGCACGATTTTGGATCCTATTTAATAAGTGCAGACAGGTCTTAGACCAGATGTGGGCATTGTACTCCAACTGGCTAGAGGGGGTGAACTACTTCTTGCATCGCTTGAGGAAACTTAGACATTCCGCAGCATTTTTGGCGACATCAAAAATGTGGTGACTTCAACAAAAGTGTTTTGGAGGCATTAAATTTCACTCTGTTGATAGTTCCCCAATTAGTTATGCTGCTAATATCAGAATTTACTTTGCTTCACATAAGCTGTGGTTTCCCTTCTACAGCCGAAGAGCAGGGAGTCCGGAAACAAATATGAAAAGCAGAGAGTACTGTCGTCAGCAAAGGAATATATTGGATTAGAAGTGGCAGACAAGAGATCATTGATAAAAATTAAAAGGATTGTCGGAGACAGAACGAAGCCCTGGGGCACGCCAGCATTTATTTTGTGAATATTAGACTTGACACCATCCAAGACAACTTGAATAGAACTTCAGAAAGGTAGTTTCTAATTCATTGAAGAAGAGAGTCATCAATCCCAAATGCACGCATTTTTGACAAAAAAGCCTGATGCCAAACTCTGTCAAATCTGTCTTGCTTTCGCCAGATTGGTGCAGACTTTGGTTCCACTTTTCGGTAAAACATGCCATTTCGAGATATTTCATGAGCTGACGGTTTAACAGCGTTTATATGACCTTGGAAAAAAAGGATGTAAGTGCAATGGGTCTATAGGAGGAGAGAGAAGTAGATTCACCTTTTTTAGGGACGGGTTGGACAAATGCTGTTTTCCATCTGCTCGGAAAGAGTTCTAAAGTGTAGGATTGATGAAAAAGCGTACGCTATGGTTTTGCCAGCGTAGAAGAACACCTCTTCAAAAGAAATTGAGATATACCATCTGGACCAGCTGATGAATGTACTACTACACGAGTGCGAAAGCGGATTCGTTCTATTGAATAATTGTAGGCGGAGACAGAGCACAATCTGGAAGTGTTGAGCTGGCCGGAAATGAAATACGGCCTCAAATTCTTGAAATAGCGGTCAAAAATTGGAGCTCCAGGATACTCCATATGCCCGAAAAAAAGACTTGGCGCATTTGCTTAATGTGGGTGTTTTATTTCAAATCGTATAGCTGTTAACAACGAAATGTTAGTAATCTAAATCTTTTAATTGGTTCTTTTTCTTTTATGGTAGTTATAATTTTTCATATTTTCTTCGAAATAGGTTGTTGAATATAATAGGAAGATTATAAGGAGATTGTTAGTTATAAGAATAATAAAAAGCAAATATCGTTAAACTTATGTATATTTAGATCTTTACCAGGCATACAATTTCACTTTAATCAAGCAGTCACGGCTGATTCATGTTTTGGGTTGTCTGTGTCACCAACCATTTTTTTTATAATTCCGATCACAAATTTTCTTTTGGATTGTGATCGGGTGACTGAAGCGGCCATGGTTACACCTATACTTATTAATCACACACAACCAAACATTTTCCAATTTAGATGAGTGCTTGAATGCTTGGGATGTTGGAAGTGCTATCTAAATGACATTTTGTCTTTAGCATACGGTAACATGACGTCCTTAAAGATATAACGACAAGTATCTTTATTTATGATATGCTTTATTTGGAAAATAGGCTTTGACGCTATCGCCTCCATGTTTCACATTGTTAGACGCCGAAAGGAAACAAATAACATAAGATAATGTTGGGAACATGTATTTTATGAGATTTCTAAAATTCAAGGCGAAATCCTTTCTTGCCTATATGTTTTTTTTTTACTTAGTAATGTAACGTTACAAGCAGTTTATTTTACAACAAACTTCTTAGGACAGTTGTAGCACTGATTATACATATGTACAATATTATCATTTATCAATCTCCCCGGTTATTTTACTATTTTAAAGTTGCAATTAAGCAAAATATAGTACACACAAAGTCAGTCATTCTATGAAGTACGGGTAGACCCAGAAGTACCCGACCTGACAAAGAAAACACAAAAAAATTGTGGAAAAATATGTTTATTTCTGTAAGTAGTCTCCTTTTAGTTCAAAACACTTTTCCCAGCGATGTTCAATAGCTTCGATACAATGTTTATAGTGAGAATCGTCAAGCTCTTTAAAACCGCAGACTCCACCTCTTTTTGGGAAATCTTTTACCACCGCGCCATTTTTTCAAATTCGGAAATAGAAAATAATTCGAGAGGGCTAGGCATGGCGAATAGGATACATGAGGAATCAATTCGAACTTTAACTCATTGATTTTGAATGAACTGGTCCATTGTCTTGATGAAACAAAACTTTTTTCTTCGCCAAATTCAGCCGTTTTTTCTTGATTTCATATTTCAAACGCCACAATAAGCTCGCTTAATACACGCCGTTGCGTTCATTGTTTTTCCCTTCTGATGATAATCAATGAAAATTAACCCATGCGCACCCCAAAAAAATGGCGCCATGCCTTTGCCCGCAGATGGAACGGTCTTCGCTCTTTTTGGAACCGATTCTCCCCTTTGAGTCCATTGTTTTGACTGTTCCTTCGTTTCGGGTGTGAAGTGATGGACCAATATTTCATCCGTGATTATGAATCGATGCAAACACTCCGTTGAAACATCCTCACGACGCTGTTTTTGTTCCATTCTTGCGCACAGCTTTCTCATGTCCAATTTTTCAGTCAACATGTGAGGTACAGCGATTTTTAAAATGGCTACCATATCTGCTACTTCACGCACTTTCAATCGACGGTCATCCAATACCATTTTGTGGATTTTTTTCAACACTTCTGGTGAACTCACCTCATTTGGTTGACCACTATCTCGTACGTCGTTTTGGCAACTCCTACGACCTTGTTTAAACTCTGCCACCCAATATTTTATTGTAGTAAACGAAGGAGCAGACTCCCTCAGAGTAGAATCCAGTTCCGTTTTGATGTTGGTTGGATTGAGACCTTTCAAATTAAATATTGTATCACATAACGATTACCAATTTTCTCCATATTTAAAAATTCATTGAGAGCGATCGCTGTTGATGGCTGTCGATCAAATACTAAACAACATAGCGTCGTCAAATTTCAAATTTAAGCTTTATGAGGTTGGTAATTTCTACAGGTGTCATTCTTTTTAGGCAATAACCGCCATCTTCTTCGGGTACTTCTCGGGTTATCCTCGTATATTCGTTATTTATAGGAGTTTGGATTTGGGGTTATCAAAGAAATATCCAAATGTACGAGTAGGATTGAATTATCTCACTTTTTTTTAAGTATGTGGCTTTAAAAATAAATGATTTAGGTATTTACGGCACTTTCTGTTATTCAAAAGAAATTTGTTCTTTTGTTCTTTTGTTCTTTTGTTCTTTTGTTCTTTTGTTCTTTTCACTACAAGATATTTTAAAACAAAACGGCTAAATGCCACTGAAAATTGGAAGAACACTCTACGAAAGGCAAAAAAACTCAGAATGAGTTCGACCGTAGTGAATAGCTAATGAAAAGATATCAGCAGTGTAAAAAATTTGAATTGTCGTGCCAAGAAGGCTTTTAATTCCATCAGATGAGATCGAATTCCATCTCATCTACGGCCAAAAATTATTTGACAAAAGCTTTTTAAGCTAATTTGCGCAAAATTAAGAAATTCAAAAATAAGTATTATGTGCATCTCGAAGAGAACATCGCCTTCAAATTGGTAAGGTTATAAGATCACGTACCATATGGGAGGATCAGTTGGAAAACATAGTGTTTTTTGACAAAAATAAGTACGATTTGGAACGACCATATCTGATCCGCGACTACTTTCATGAATTTCTAAAATAGATTTCGACGATTTTTGCACATTAAAACGAAAAGGACAAAGTTCACTGGTCCGCTTCATCTAGTGTTAGAAGATATCAGCATAAGTTTTTTCCAACGAAACTAGTGTGGCAATTTGGAGAAAAACTTGACAGTAATCACGTTTTTTGTAAAAGGATCACACATTGGATGATATGAGTGGGGTTCCAACAACAACTTAATTGCATGCCAAGTTCCCGCAACGCATTATCTCGAGAAACAACGAAGTCCATCGGCCACCGAGATCGTGCGATTCGATACCTTTGGAGATCTTTGTTTGGGGTTATATCAGAAGTAAGATCTATATGCCAGTAGAATAGCACAACATTTGCCCAATATTTGCATAATTGTTATCGATGAGCATTATTCAATAAAAAAAAAATCAAAGTTTTATTAAACTTTCTTATGTTAAAAGATTGTAAACAATTTTCATCTGATAACTTCAAAAGACTAAGTACTTAGTTATTGATAAACATTCATTCTGCGTCACCATATGGCCCTCTTGAGGTGCAGATTCCGAAATTCGTTTTAATTGGTATTTTTAGCAGGAACTGTCAAGCGTTGTAAATAGTTTCGTATTATTTTTAAAAAAAAAATTAATTGAAACGGCAATATAGAAAAAAAAAACTGTTTTAAAAATAGGTTACCTCATTGATCAATTGACAGAGTATTTTTATATTTTCAATTAAGTAGGCATCAGGCATCAGCATACGTCTTCTTAGGAGCAGGTGCGTCTTACTATTTCGGTTTTGTTTACATCTCTACTTTCATGTGTGTGAATGGATACGTGTATTTTTGTACATGCACTCAATAATTGAACGAGAGTACTCGTATCTTTTCCATGCAAGGGCACATGCATACATATGCCTATACCATTTATTGCATGTAGGTCAAGTTGGCACGTGACCAATAAAACAAAAACTACCCGGCAACAACTACATATATTAATTTCGAAGAATGTGGGTAATCGCACAAAAACACAAAGTACGAATATGCACGTAGTAAACATTTTGGCGCGAGGGTAAAACAGCAATACAATTGCAGATACAGAAACCATCTGTCTAGCAAATATAAAGACAGAAATTTGAAAATGCTATTAAGGGCTAGGCGTATTAAACGGACATACAAAAGTAGGTACAAGTACCATATACCAAATATCTACGCGTATATATGTGGTGGTAGCAGATGATTCCATTTATGTTTTTAGTTCTGTAAATGTGGGACATGCATGCATACATAGTAGGTATGTGCCTACACAGTAAGAATTGTAATTGTGTGCCGATCAAATGCATCTAGAGAAAAAAAAGTGCGCCAAACAAGCAACAGCGTCAAAATGAGGCCGATGAGAAAACGCATTTTTTGCTTGTTGCTCTTTTCTCGTTTGCGCTTTTTTTAAGTCACCCACATGCAACTACGTAACATATGTACATATGTATGTATGCAATGCATACACCAAAGTTGTGTAGCTTCTGTAGAAAAATATTTAAAATTTATGTAGGTATGTACCTATATGCCTTTACATAAGCAATTATGTATATGTGGCTGTATAATTGATGAAAGCTTTTGAAAAAGGACAGCCAGTGAAACGAGGACTATTAGATTAATTCCAACTAAAGGATCTACGAGTACTGACTAGGTATAGAAACTATCGCTACTCAAATTTTATTTTTTCAATACTCATTTACGCCGGCATTCCAATATGTATCCACATACAAATTGTACATTTCCGATCTTGAAAAGCCGGAATAATTACATACATATGTATATGCATTTACCTCCAATACGAGTACATTATTGGCACACACGAAATGTGTATGTACTCGACTGTACAGAGCTTTTTACAAAAAAAAAATTAAATTTTTTGATTTGTACAATATCGCGCATTTTTCTATGTAACATACAGTACTGTGCAAAACCTAAGCAACCATCTGGAGTCAGCACTTCGTAGTACGAGTAAATCTTTTCAACTTTCTACTCCACCAAATAAAAAGAAATGGATATACTACCTTGATCAAAAAGTCTTGGAATGTATTCAGACAATTAAAAATACAAGTTTATTCATCTAAATCTATATTTTCCCCTTCAGAGTAATACCCATCGACTGCAACACACTTATGCCAGCGCTTGATCCAATCCTCGAAACAATTTTTATATTCGGTTTTCGGTATGTCCACCAGTGCTTCCTGCGATTTTTCCATTACTTCCTCTCGGCTGCTGAAACGCCTTCCCCGTAGTGTTTTTTTTTGCTCGATTGAACAAAAAGAAGTCACCGGGAGCCAAATCAGGTGAAATCGGTGGCTGTTGGATGGTATTTTTTGCATTTTTCGTCAAAAAATTACGAATAATGATGGGACTGTGCGACGGTGCGTTATTTTGGTGCAAAATCCACGAGTTTTCTGCCCACAATTCTAGTCTCTTTCGGCGAATTGCTTCGCGCAAACGTCTCATAACGCCCAAATAATACTCTTTGTTTACTGTCTGGCCTTCTGGCAAAAATTTATGATGCACTACACCGTTGTAATCCATGAAAACCGTGAGCATTTCCTTCTTTTTTGACTTAAAACGACGTGGTTTTTTTGGTCTCGGCTCATGAACGCAATTCACTTGCCTGATGTTTGGATTGCGTTTCGTACTCATAAACCCACGTTTCGTCTCCAGTAATGATCCTTTTGCTGAATGTGGGATCGGATTCAGCCTCGCAAATCATCTCTTTTGCGACGTCAACATGGTCTCTTTTTTGCATGAAATCGAGGTCTTTTGGCACCAACTTTCTTGCTACACGACGGAAACGCAAATCATTAACCAAAATGTCTTGGACGGATCCATAGGCAATGTTCAAGTCCTCCGCCATCTCTCTGATAGTTACTATAATTTGCGGTTATTGATCCACATTTCTTTTACTTCATCAAGGTTTTCGTCGGTTTTCGATGTCGGTGGTCTACCAGTACGTTCATCATCTTCGATTGACTCACGACCACTTTTGAACCGCTCGTGCTAATGGTAAAGGACCGTTTTCTTTAGAGAATCGTTGCCGAAACACTTTCCCAACCTTCCCAACGTTCGCGCACCATTAAATCCATTTTTACGCAAAGTTTAATACAAGTTCGTTTTTGCAAATTTAAATCCATTTCTAAAATTGTAAAAAATCGCCAGCACACACAGAGATAGATGTACTCTTGGCTACGTAACTTTTGCAAATGCCAAGCTATGACGCTAATATTTAGAGGGAATATCAACAACAGATTTACCAACCTAACAAAAAAAAAACAGAACTCAAATCGGAACAATGGGAACTTTTGATCAAGGTGGTGTAATAGAGTGTATTTTGAAACTCACAACTTTTTATAAAAGTAATAATACTTCAGATTTAAAAAAAAAACAACAAAATAGCCAAATTTAACTGTGCAAAACATAAGCAACATTGTAACCCACTGTAAAACAAAAAAGAATAGCTAACAGTACTTTTCCAGTCAGGTTACACATGAAATGTTGCAAGCTCTTTGTTTTTGATCTTGAGTGATTGCCGTTGATCAGTTTTCTTTTAAGTCAGTCGCATAATTGATATTTTTTTAATAATGTCGCGACAAAGTTACTCTTCTTCTCTTAAACTAAAGATTGTTGATGAATTTAAGTCTGGAGATACTCAGGCAACATTATCTGAACGTTATAATATTAATAAATCGATTATTTCACGTTAAATAAAAAACATAATGCAACAGGAGTCGTTGAAAGTCAAAATTTCGGTGATAGGCCGCGTAAGACAACATGTCGAACGGATAGAAACATTTGTGGTGTAATTAAAAAACAACCGTTCATAAGTTCGAATGAAGTCGTAAAATTACTTGATTTAAACATTCACGCTAGCACGGTGCGAAGACGTGCAATTGAAAATAATCTTCGAAGTTACAGGCCGTGCAAAAACCCGATGCTCACAAAAGGACATTTAAGGAACAGGTAGTGCAATTAAATTCTTTAAACATAATTCAAACCAAAATCATTTTTCATATTAGGAAGTTTTGCAAGAAAATACCAACACTGGTGTCCTGAAAAATGGAAAACAGTTCTTTTCAGCGACGAGTCAAAATTTAATCAATTCTGATGGGATATGTTATGTGAGACGTAGTAAAGGGCAGCGACTAAATCCTAGATTCTGCACACCCACTGTAAAGCATGGTGGGGGTAGTGCGATGGTGAAGACCTATTTTTCGGCAGGAGGTGTAGGTCCATTCTACGAAATAGACGGAATCATGGACCGATTCAAATATAAACCCATTCTAGAATCGGTAATGCTACCACATGCGGAGTGGGAAATGCCACTTCGTTGGGGGTTTCAACAGGATAACGATCCGAAACCCACACCGAAGTTGGTAAAGCAATGGTTAGCGGATAGTGGGATTCAAGTCCTTGATTGGCCGGCCCATCGAAGACCTGTTTGAAATCCTTAAAAGCCGTGTCGCTGGACAACACTTTTCCAAAAGGTCTCACTTATTCAATGCTTTGAAAGTTGAGTGGGAAAACATATCCCAGGGTACACTTTCAAAGTTAATTACTTCTATGCCTCTCATTGCGCCTCTCTTACTCAAAATAAAGGCTATTATACAAGATATTAAAAAAGTTGCTTAGGTTTTGCACAGCTCAATTTGGCTACTTTTTTGGTTTTTACGTGTTTTTGTTTTAAATCTGAAGTATTATTACTTTTATAAAAAGTTGTGAATTTTAAAATTACACGTCATTATATATTTTCATTTCTTTTTATTTGGTGGAGTAGAAAGTTGAAAAGACTTACTATGAAATGCTGACTCCAGATGTTTGCTTAGGTTTTGCACAGTACTGTACATGCATATGCAGATACATTCCACGTATGCATGCACGAGTATTTACAAATTATCTTAGGTACTCGTACATTATGTATGTGTGTGTTTTTAGAGTCAATTACGGAAAAATATGTCTCAAATATATTTTTTCATCTGCTTGTCATATATGAAAGAAAGTATAGTAAATTGACCTGTCCTTTATAAAAATACGCTTACTCGTGTGTACTCATGTATGTTAAGTAAGTAAAGGGTGAGCCAACATATGGTGTGGATGTTGGCTGTCAATTACTATCATTTACTGAATTCAATGTGGCTGATCTTTTTGACAGATGTCATACAATCTTTGACAATTTTAGCTATGGAGTCGTTTACCACACAACAACGCATTTTTGTTATTCAATCTTATCATGATTCTCATCGTAAAAGTAATATTTCGTAAAATTTGTGAATTTTTCGGATGGATGGGTACGTATGTAAATAAACAAATTTGTCATTTCTGGGAACCGGAAAACTTATTCGAGATTCACGAAAAATCAATGCATCGCAAAAAAAAAGTCACTGTATGGTAAGGATTATGGTTTGGCGGCATAATTGGGTGGTATTTTTTCGAAGATGACGCTGAAGAGACAGTTACAGTGAATGGAAAACGTTACTGCAACATGTTGACCGGCTATTTTTTTTCCAAAATTGAATGAATTGGATCTGGACGATCTTTGGTTTCAACAGAATAGTTCTACCGCCCACAGAAGTCATCAATCAATCAATTTATTGCGTACGAAATTTGAAGATCGCATTATTTCGGTTAGAGGAGAAGTTGATTGACTTCCAAGGTCATGCGATTTAACACCTTTAGACTGCTTCCTATGGTTTTATTTGAAGAATAAGGTCTATGACAATAACCCAGCAACATCCAAACAGAAATTGCCGCCATTGGCCCACTTATTCTTCAAAAAGTCATCGATAATTTTGACCTTCGGATGGTCGCTTGCAATAGGAGCCCTGTTGGTCACATGAACGATGTTGTCTTCCATTCGCAATTGTCATAGACCGAACTTTATTAATCAATAAAGCTCCACATTTGATTTCACAATCAATGTGTTTTTAATTTAATGAAAACTTCCACACTAGCTGTTGGATAACCCTTTATTTCTGAATTTTTTTTTTTTTTTTAATTAGCGGGTGCTCAAGCGACTATTTACACTCTTTAAATGTTTGCTCACAGCGCAGGGGAAAGAAATTTGGGGAGGAAAGTATGTTGGTTTTGAATGTCTGCAGGTTATAACGACTAGGAAAAAAACTCTGTAGTTTTTGGATAATATAAATGATTTTGATAGCATTCTCTTTGGTTCTTGAAACATCAACAACGCACATTCTGTTTATTCAAATAGTTTTCGATATCAAATGTACTTCGTCACTGAACAGTATTTTGCCAAGCGTTCTTGCTGTTCAGAAATGCTCCAGCATTGTTCTTGCGTAGATATCTCGTAAAAAATAATCACTTTCGTTAATTTTTAATTTAATTTTTTAATTTTGGTGGGGGCTGAGGCCCCCATTTATTGGTTTAATAGAAGCTTAATCTAACTTAAAAACTAACAGAAAGACTTAAGCGCTAGTGACCAAAGAAGTGATGGAGGAGATCTTGTTTGAGACGAGGAGTGCTCAGGTGGAAATAAAAAAGGGAGAGGTTTGAGTTGACCTTTCGGAGCATTCGTTGGAGCCATAAGAGGTGCGGTGGACCGGTAGATAGAATAGACGAGGACAACGTTAAAACCATGCATGACTTGCATTTTGTTTGGATGGAAGTTTAATATATTTTTCTTTTTCTTTATTACGCTTATTGTTTTTAATTTCAGTAAAAATTATTTTTTGTCCTAATCGATTTATGTGGATTCTGCCTAATTTCGTCTCGAACATATTGATCGTCTTCGAGGAGTTCTGTTGACTATTGTCCCTTCTTGTGTCAACCTTTTGCACCCACAATAAGATCTGTTACGTGCTCATCCCATCATTTAAATCTCAGATATTGGAACGAGTGCAAAAGGCGCGACGCCCGCAAACGAGTGATGCGCCGCTCTTCTGAGATTGCTGGACTACAAACGCGCTGTGCCCTTCTGATCTGTGACTTATTGCAAATCTCGTTGCTTCCGCAAAACATGCGTGTCCAAAAATAGTTTTTGAGCATTTTTTTTTTAACTTGCAAACTTTAAACTACTCAGTACGCAATTGTTTGTATGAATTTTTACAAAGCTACTTAAATTGGAAAGATTTCGACTGATGCGCAGCTTTCTGACGAGATCGATGGCGCTATACAGCTCGTATAATTTGTCGTTGATTCTTCTCCTACAAAGCCCGTCAGCGCAAACGTGACCGAATATTTTGAAAGGAATTTTCCCTCGACACGACTGACGATATCTTCATCTGCTTTCGATAGAGTCCATGCTTCATTGTCTTCAAAGTAGGACTGGGATAATCCAGGTCTTATGTAGAGTCTTCTTAGTTTTTCTGGATAGGGCCTTACTACCTAATTGCCTTCTTGGTCCAATGAAACAACGATTGGCAAGAGCGATTCTTCGTTTTATTTCTACTGAGGTGTTCTTGACAGAATTTATAGCAGAGACGAGATAGGTAAAGTCCCTTACTACCTCGACATTATAGCTGTCGCTTGCAGCATTTTGTCCAATTCGTCGATGTTGTGTGTCCCCTCTTATTGGCAACATATACTTAGTTCTGCCCTTATTTACCATTAAACCCATTTTGGAAGCTTCCGTTTTATTACCAGCGAACGCACTTGAGACCGCCTTGTGGCCGATTTCAGAGTAAACCTCAAAAATTTTTATGAAAAAAATGGGCTATAATCCCCCATTTACAATTGTTTTCCAAGGTTTAACAAGCTTCTTGATTCAATTTTTAAAAAAAGATCGTGGGTTTTCCTGGAAAAAGCTCGTGAGATGGTTTTTGAGAGCTTCCATGGAGTAAAAATTTTTCCAATATGAACTAATTTGCAAAGATCAGAATAAATGACAATCTGAGAGCGCAATATGCGCTCCCCTACAGTCCTACCAGGATACCTTCACTGGAAGCAATCATTGTATGTCTTGCTTATCTTCTCCTACCTTTAATGTCAGCCTTACCTGGAGTGGTAAATGTTTCCTGATCGAAAATGGGAGCGAATTTAAATACCTGGAGCTTATTACACGAGCATGAGCTTCTCGAAACATGCAGAAAATTTGAGGAATTATATTTTCGTTGCACACTTAAGCATTTCTTCTATATGCGTAATGTTTGTTCAAGTGTGTTGTTAAAAATTATTTATTACGGAATTTTTCATTCGAAATTAGTATATGGTATTGGTTGCTGGAGTATACTTTTAAAAATAGAATAAATTCTTTATTGATCCTACAGAAGTATTCGTATATCCTTCGAAAATTATGCCGTAAACCTGCGAGACATCCTAGTTTAACTTTCTGTGACTTAAAAATCTTCATGTTTGTTATTTATGTTGTTTTAAGGTGTTAAAGTCCTTTTTTATGAAGTGTGGTAATCGTAATTTCCAATTCATTTCAAACTATAATCGACGTGGTAACTTTTTATACTCTCTATTCTATCTGTGTATCGTAATTTTTATTCTATTTCATCTATTCAACAAACTTCCTCAGTCTTTAAGAAAAATCACTTTACCAGGAATGTTTCTTAAACTAGTAAAAAATTGGCTTATTAACTTAACTTCGTTGGCATAGAATCTCTACTCTCCGAATATCTGATATAAACTAATTCTTAAGTTTTTCTTGTAGATTATTTGATGCTTTAAAGTAAATATGTATGTTATCTTTCGATTCTCCTTAACCGTGTTTTATAAAAATACTACTCTTTGAATTTTTATTGTACGGATCACCCCACTCGTAAACTTAATTTTAAAATGTCTAAAGATATATTGAAGTGGCACTCAGCCCTATTTTTATTACCCATGTTTAAAAAATATATAATGCCAAAAGAATTTCTTATATTTTATATTTTATTTAAATACTATTGCCATGTTAATTTTAATAAACAAAAAAGAAACAAAAAAACCGCATTTGCAATGACCTTAACTTGCTTTTTTCCAAGTCCTCTTTCGCTGTTCGTAATTGCTATTCCTGTTACCATTCAACCCAAAAGAAGTGCTGTAGCGCAGCTTTCTTAAAAGCCGAAAGGTAGTCTAATTATCAATTCCCAGCCTATCACCAATCTCTTCAGTAGTAATCCTTGATTTTTCTTACACTAAGGAACGTACACTATCGTCATCAATAGTAGAAGGTCATCAAGATCTGATCCTTCATATTGAAATCGCCATTTTGAAATCTCCCAAAAAACAATATTTTAACTGTCCAGAGAGCAGAAGGCGGCACGGTTCAAATAAACGCTTTGAACATTCTTTCGTGCACTTCCAACACTTAGGCGCTTCCACAATTCATATAATATAATATGTCGCAAAATGCACTTTTTCATTTTATTAAGCCTAAACCACAAGTCGGAATAATATGTAAGATAGAATTGATTAAGACAAGACTAAAATTGTCCCCGATTGCAATGATGTATACTATATAATAAATAAAATTACGGAACTTTGCACGCAGAGTATTATAGTTCGTTTGCAAAAATTCAGCACGAACTTTTGTAATCATTCCAATAGTTAAAAAGTGTCAACTCTATTTCAACACAGCTGGCGTATTATGTAAGACACAACCTGCGGCTTATTTTTTCTGCTGGTTGTTACTATTTTTAAACCACAAAAACATTTATTTTAATCAAATGTGATCTAATCTAAGCACAGATTTTAGACCAATTAAAAATGAATCCAGGAAAGTGGTTAATACATATGTAGAATAAAGTTTTTTAAGCACTTTATACAATAATATCTCTTAATTGAACACACTCGTTTCTATAAGCGCCATGAAAACATCGAAAGCAACTTCGGGTTGGATCACAAATCACTGTAAAAACAGCCAAAGGAAATAAACCACCTGCAACAAAATAAAATAACAATCCCAACGAGCACAGTTTTTTCAATCAACTTTCCTAGTGTGCTCCCTAAACAAATGCATTTGGGAACAAATTGCCTACCGAAAAGACGCAGCATTCGTCTACCACAACTGTCAAATTCATTCAATTTTGTTACTCTTTTCTTTTCCTAATCTGTTCTCATTTTTTTAAATAGATTCTCGTTTTTTTAGTTTTTCCAGATGCTTATTATTCATACCTATCGTAATATGTTTTGTAAGATGTTTGTGCGGGTACAAATGATAGAACCGATTGCTTTCCATTCAATCACTTTATTCAATACAGTCACAATTTAGAATTCAATCGGTTTTCCCAACCACTTTTACTTTGTTTTACTTAAATTCCACTTTAGAACTGACTTGTACTTCTTGTGGGATGCTGATATTTATTCTTCCCTGACATCTTTCGAGAACGCTCAGTACTATTCAACGTTCCGTACATCTTCCATTGTACTACAATATTCACTAAGAGTTTGCATTCTCCAATGGTTGAGCCTTCTGCTATTCAAATATGAAAATTGTATACTATTCAAATATAGATGACGTTGTTTATATTCAAACGAATATTACACTGCTCGTTTCGTTGAAATGACACATTCCATCCACATGGAGAACTTTCATTTTTCCCCGATCTCCACGCTATTGCAATTTTGGTGATTCATCTTTTCTTATTCATCCACATAATCGTTCACCTCCTTGGGCACCGTAGGTGGGTATCCAAGTTTCGTTTCACGAACAGTTTGGCCAAATAAAATCTCGAATGGTGTATGTCCTGTTGAACTATGGATCGCGTTACGGTAGGTCATTAAGAAGGTAGGTATGTGTCGATCCCAGTCCCGCTGGCAGTTGCCGACCACCTTAGACAGATGTTCATTCAAGGTCATATTTAATCACTCCCCTATTCCATCATATGGAGGGTGTAGTGATGTTGTCCTTCGCTTCCTTATTCCCAGATATTAGCAAAGTAGGAAGACTTTTGATTTAAAGTTTCGCCCTTGATCAGAGTGCAGCTCCATTGGTACCCTAAAAGCAGATTTATCCCAGTTGTTGACTATCCATTCTGCTACAGTTTTAGCCTCTTGATTTGGAATTGCGAACACTTCCGGCCACTTACTGAAGTAATCCATGGCAGGCAAAATTTTCACCGCTTCTATTTTGTCAGGATCCGTCCTTACTGCTTCCACTGATATAATGTGATCCAGATATTTTACTTCCGGACGGAAGTAAAGCGATTCTCAGCCCCTCAAACACTTCTTTTAAATTTTCGCGCTGATCCTCGAAGATCTTGCCTATGACGATAACATCGTTAGCCCTTACAGTGTATGTTCCATTTCGCTCGAAGGTGGTCAGAGAGTTTCACAGACTAAACGGCATCACCGTAAACTGCCAAAGAGCACTTCCTATAGTGAAGGTTTCCTCACGATTTTGTCGATTAACCTCTACCTGCCAGTAACCGCTCTTTAGGTCAAGTGTTGGTAACCATTTCGCTCCAGAAAGCGTATCCAAAGTGTCATCCATTGATTCTCAGAAATGGGCAGCTGTTTTTTTGGTGGCATCGTTGAGACGTCGTTAGTCTACACAAAACCTCGTGCTGCAATCTTTCTTCTTCATGGGAGATGCCCACGGACTCTTCGATTCATCAACTTTCATATTCGCTACCATTTAGGCAACTTCTGTTTGTTTTCCCAATGAAAGACACTTTGCAGGTTGACGGATTGGTCGGGCGTCTCCTACGACAATATGGTGTTGAACCAGTTGCGTACGTCCATATTCTCCGTCTTGTGTAGCAGCGTACTCTTGATCCAAATTACAGAGGTTGAGGAATTTTTTCTTGACACTTACGATTCCTTTCCGTTGTGGTCAAAATAGACTCAACAGGCACGTTTTCTGACTATCTCTTCATTTTTCATCTTTGCATTGAATTTCTTCGAATTTAAAATCCTTACAGGAACCATGTTGTTCTTTGGTTCTACTAAGATCTTTCCCACCATGAAATCTCTCCTTATTGTTGGCAACAGAATCGGTGGCTACCGGACCATCTTCTATTTTTCCCCAAATAATTACCTCCGATGAAGGCTCTAGAATCTGATTTCGGCAGATGATGACTTTTAAGATAGAAATGTTGGCGTTTCCGTATACCAGTGGTATCTCCAAGTTTCCGTATTTCAGGGTTTGTGCCCCAATGTAATGTGTTTTTGTGGAACTTATTTCTTTCAATACAATCACTTTTTTTTAATACAGTTACAATTTACAATTCAATCGCTTTCTGCAACCACTTTTACTTTACTCTATATTTTACTTAATCCACTTAATCCACTCTCTTAATTCACTCTTCAAATTCCACTTTAGAACTAATATGAATATCTTGCGTCATGTTGAAATTTATACTCCCCCGACATCTCTCGAGAACATTCTGTACCATCCAGCGTTCCATACAAATTTCCATTTCTAGAAAATTCGATAAAATCTTCAAGTTGCTAAGCCCACGTCGTTCTATGGTTGGGACTACTTGGGTTTTTTGGCGCCGACTGCCGCCTTAAACTGAAGCGAAATGAAACCGGAACTTGTTAAGGAATTTGATATCATCATTTCATAGTCTCATAAAGTTGTTCTGCGACCCAAATAATTTTCCGAAAATCTTGAAGACAGCCGAGTTCATGTTTTGCGGGATAGGTGGAGAAAAATTGAAAGATCTTATGTCGTGTAAAATTCTATGTATTGTACAATAAAGAGAATTTAATTCAAATTGTGTTTTGCCTGAAGAAGCAACGTCTATGCCGTAAATTTTGGGACGAAACTTTTTACACGCTTTCTACATTTTGCAAACCCTAAACTTTTGACACACTGTAAGTGCCTGTTCACATTGGAAGGAAGATGGTCCGGAAGAGAGGGAACTGGAGTGGGAAGAAGTAAGGTTACTTGCACCGAAAATCCATTTAATCCATTTCTAAAGGGGATTTTCGGGTGAAGCACATCGTTTTTTTCCATATCGTTCCATTTCTGACATATTTTTTTCATTTTAGTTTTGATAGTTGATGAGCAAGGAAGTGTAAAAAAGAGGAAAAAAGGTATGTTTCAGGCCAACTGCTCAAATTTAAAAATTAAAAGTGTTCCGCTTGCCAAAAAGTCTTTCAACACCATGAAAATGTGAACACAACGTTCATGGTGAGGACTTTCACCCGCTCACCAACATAGATAAACTAACTAGATGTCAAACTCTACTAATACTTTTGCAAACCCTTAACTTTTGCACAGACACGCTGTAAATGAATTCCCACACTTCTGCACCTCTATAACTTTATCAAAATTTGCTAGAAGGAGAGAAATTTACAAGTAAAATTGCTAGAATGAGAGCGATTTGCACGAATGTGTGTAATGAAAACGACATTTTTTTGATTAAAATGGACGTGGTTTGTATAAAAGGAGAGGGAAATTGCCATTGATGACAATTTACACGTATTCACAGACAGGATCACACGGATAGGGGCGATCAGTAGAAAACCGGTTTTGATTTTCCAATATCTGCAAAGTTTGATATCTAGGCATAGTTAGTCTATGCTCGCCAATGTGAACAGGCACTAAGTGAATTACTAACCCATTCTTCATATCTAGAATTTGTCAGAATGGCTAAAGTGACACCAAATTTCACATAATGTTCACTAGGTATGTATAATAAAGGCAAAAGTAAAAGGAAAAATATTTTACGCTGGTGAATATTTATTTCAACGTGGTGAAAAAGTGAAGATAATAGAATATATGAAAAAAACTCTTTTTTTTTGTTTCAAGTGCACAAAAAGGGGTAGTTTCAGAATAAAATTAAAAAAGGGCTTAAGAATCATATTTTGAACGTTTCATTTGAAAATATAAATGAATTGCAGCTCTGCATGTTTAGGCACAAACTCTGGACTCTGGACATAAATGAAAAGGATTGTTAATTAATTACTTCTTTTAAAATCAATTTCCTTGTTGTTCTTTTAGTTTGGCATGTGGTAACTAAACAAATGAATTAAATAATAGTAATAAGTAAAATTAACATTTTTGATAATTTTTTAGTTTTTTTAGGAAAATATTTGTTTTTCTAATTGAATTTAAAGGTTTTGCAAAATATTTAGAGAATGTTTTTTTCACACATTATAAAGGAGTGGTATTTTGATTGTTTATTTGTTTAAAAAATTCCCAGAATACCCAACATACAATGTGCAGCAAAACGCTTGATACCTCAACTTAATTTGGTTTTGTCGAAGAGAATTATGTTTATAATTGTTTTCAACAGATCTGTTTCTTTGCAAGTAATAAATGTTTGTTTGTACTTTCTTAGAGACAAAAACAAAAACAATAATATTTCGTTCGGAAAAAAGATATTCCGCCACATGATACCCTTAATGAAAAGTGTTAGTTTATACTTTAATTTTGAAGAAAAAAGAGTTATCTACTACTTTGTTAAGTACCCTTTAAGCCTTTTAACTTCTTTGGCAGTTCTGGCATGGAATGCGTCAACTTTTCCAGATATTCACTTATTATTTTTTACCATTCCGCTAACAATAAGGCTTTTAATTGAGGCTTTCGTGTAATGACATGTTTTCGTAAGCTCTTCTTTAAATGATTTGGAAGACGTTCTGTTGGGTTAAGATCGGGGCCTTGTGGTGGTGTTACTAGCAAGTGGAGGACTTTATGTATCAGCCACATCTTAACCATTTGTGCGACATGCTTGGAATCATTGTCCTGTTGGAAGTAAAACTCTTTCTCGAAATCCAATTTTTGAGTTCTTTGAAGCAAATTTGATTACGTTGACATTCACGACAATCCCGCCAAATTTTAGCATTACAACGTGATATTTGTGAAAGGTACAGCGTTGTGTTTACATCGACTTTTTTCTTCTCGGAAATTTTTTGATGCAAAAACTGAGCAACGAATTTGGAAATGTTGCGTTAGAAATGAAATTAGTGGCACAAAAACATTGAATATAAGCTAAATGTGTCCAGTCACACTCCATATTTCTTTTAAATAAGAATTAGTCAATTCTCTGTTGAACCAAATTGACTTATAAAGCACAAATTTAGTTTACTTTGTTTATTGTTTTGTTTGTTGCTATTACCAATGTTTTAAATTCAATTTTGCAAAGGATTGTGTAACGTTATATTTTCACAAATAACAGTAGTCAAAATAGTCATTAATCCTTTTCTGTTACTTCTTTTGAAAAGTTAATACAAAAATTCAATTATAATACATAAGTTATTTCCCACCTAATCTAATACACCAATTTATTCATGAATTGTAATTTAAATTTTTTCGGAACATGCTCTCCTGATAAAAATATTCATGGTGAAGCGAAAAATTTACCCACACCGGGGTGAAATGAACAAATGTCAATATTTTATTGAAGAAGGAGCAAATGTGTAAGTGAAAATTTTTTTTATTATTTCAATTTAATAAAACTAATTCGTTTTTACTTTATAGAGCGATAAAAATGGAAGAAATGCCGTTTAGGGCGTAAGACATACATACATCCATTTGTACCGCCCAAGATGCGATTAAGCCAGGCAAGTTTGTCTTATGCATGGAAAAAATATTTTTTTGCATGCCATTGAATTACACCGTCTCTCTAAGCTGAAAATAGTTTTTTGAAGCATAATCTCCTTCTAGTTTTGTACCGAAAACAATTTTTCTCTTAAGATGGGGGTGTTTGAATATGAACTTTGCACACTGTACACTAAATGATATAAGCATAAGGTGTCCCATTAAGACAGCCTATTTTGAAATTTGAAAGAAAGACACAGCGTTTATTTAAAAAGTTCTATGTTTTTATTTCAATAAAGAGTGTAGACATGAAAGTTACGTATGGAACACAATATCCGATAAATGGCCTACTCGTCACTGATGACACACGTTGGTCGTTTAGACGAAATATTCGATGACTTACATAGCGTCGGCTCAATTTCATCAATTTTCCATCTTCTCGCCTTTTAGTTCAGGAATTGCTCCTGGGTTGTGCATCTCTACACCATACAGACCACACTCTTTATTTAAATGAAAACAAGAACTTTTCAAATAAACACTGGTTTTTTCTTTAAAATTTCAAAATAGGAGGTCTTAATGAGACATATGTTTTTGTATTTATTTTATAGAGAAATACATATATCTAGGGTAAACAATTTTCCAATTAAGGGAGTTTGAAATAGAATTAAGATAAATCTACCCATGTAAATGTAATAAGGACAGCTAGTCTTAAGAAAGTTAGAATAAGTATACGCATGTAATGGTATTAAAAAAAACGAGTGAGAGCGAAATAAGTTTAACAAATAAGGAAAAAAATTAATTCATATTGTTTTTTTTTATTTTGTTTGCACGTATGCATGTTTTTTTCAATTTGGGAACACAATTGTTTTTACCAATTTGATCTAATAATCTTTTTCTTCAATAGAGAAATTTGGCGGAAAATGTTGGACTTACGTAAATTCACTAAGTCGGATCAAATCTGCTAAAAACACTTCGCTGACAATATGTTTGCCGGAGAAAAAAATAAATAAATGCATCGCTCGGCGTTACGGGTTACCGAGGTAGCAATTCCAGAGGTGTCCAGTATGCCGGTAAGTGTGAAAGTCGAACTGGACTGTCCGGAAGACAACCGAGCAACTTCAGAGGCCTCCGCCCCGATAACAGAAGGCGAATTGTTTTGCCTTGGGGGAAGTGAACTCCAAAAGCGAATTTACGAACCCAGACAAGTAATCGTTTATCGATATGCACACCACGCAAGCTGAATTTAAAACTGCAGATTGGGTGCAATAGGCCTACAGGGGAAACCGAACACCCAGTTAAAAAAAATCGGTTAACGCACCGCTATGCATACCTCAAAGGTGGTGTGGAATTGCATAATCCAAGAATAAAAATTTTCTTTAAATTTATTTTATTTATTAAATAAAAAGATCAAAACAAAAATCGAGAAAAAAAGCATCAAGTATTTATATCAAACATATAGTTAATATGCAGCAAGAACAAGTAATTCTGTCGTTGTACTCCAAATGTTGAATCGGCAAAGAAAAAGGCATTAAATGTATGGCTAAGCTAAAATGTATACCGCATAATGAATGTGATTAACCACAAATTACCTGTACTTGTGGTTTCTGCTTGATAATCATACTACTGTACTAAAATACTATTTAAAATCATATAAATTATACCTAACGCAAAATTAACTTATTAGGAAAGCACATGTCTTGTATAACAAAAGTTCAAAGATTATACCATATATCGTGAAATCACATTGGGCTGGACTTAGTTCGCTTTATTAATATAAGGCTAATATTTTTTCTTCGATTTACTTTATAATAAACTCTAGCAGTGAATGGTGTAACTAAGAACTTATCATTCTTCTCTACTGAAAACTTGAGTCAATGGTGGGTCTTGCGCAGTACTAACATTAGTTTTATCACATTTTGGACTTGGTTCATTTTATTTCTGAACCACTCATATCTTCTTAATGCCACTAGGATACGGGATGGGACTCTCTATTACGGTCTCTCATTTAAGCAGTCCAAAGCTGTTTAGTTTCAGTAATCAAGTGGAAAAAAGCGGGGCCGTTTGAAAAATTGCAATTCAAATCATACCCAACGCTATATATGGTAAGTATAAGTTCCATAGGAAATAAAATATGATAAAGATTTGCTTAATACTGCTGATATTTTTTTTTATACAAAGAATACTGACCCCTCCCACTATGTATAAAAAAATCACGGCTGTATATAGCACGATATTTATTGTCCTGAAACCGTGTTCACATAAAATTGGATGCATTCGAGGGCATTTATTGGATAGATTTAACAACTAGTGTTAAAACTCATAAGAAACTCCAAATGTGGCGCATTCAATGGCTTCAACATGAACGCCCATCTGCTCATGCATTGTTAGACATAAACAGGATAACACGAGTCTAGAATACAGCAACAAGTTCTTTATGGGTTGGGTACGATATCCCCATTTCCAAAATCCCTTTTCCATAATCCCTCTTTCTGGCGCCAGAAATGAAAACACAAAAATATAAAAACGGGAGAACAGTAACTTTCACATATTATCATCAATAGCAATCCTGTAAAACAGCGACAGGATACGCATAAATAAAAATAATGGCAGCACAATTGCCCGAAAACAATCAAAGCCAAAATATGCTCCGCAGTTTTGATCCATTGCAGATTCTCACGTCTTTGCGAGAACACAAAACAATGTGGAAGTTTGGCATAGACGTTTCCAAGTTTTGATTGGAAAGGCTCATCTTGGGCTTTATAAAATCATTCAAGAACTAGCCCTGGAGTATATTGTTGTAAAAAACAATATTGCTTTCAGTACAAGGAATAAAGAAAAGACGATAAAGCTAATTAAAAATCGAGAATCATCTGAAAACATTGCGCTTAGTCGTAATAATGATAAAATTATCTATCTATCTATCTATCTATATATGTACTGTGTAAGAACGCATAATTGCTAATTGTTTTTTTTTATCATAAATTTGTTTTTTTACATAATATATTATAATACATACATATGTATATACACATAAACCTGAATTAATACTCGTAAATACGTATAAAACAACAAAACAAGCAATTTTTTTCTATAACATCTAATCACATTTCTAAAAAAAAAGGGGGATTTCAATTTTGAAGTCAGGGAATTTTCCAGGGGATTTCGGATCGAAACAGGGGATTTTAGAACGGGAGATTTCGGGGTGCTCCCGTTCTTTATTTATATCCGGTTGCCGAAAAGTGCTAGTAACCAAGTAAAGGGTGACAAAACAACAGCGGTGTGAGATATAAAATTGATTCTGGCTTTATTTTGAAGCTACGTTCATGCCATTATGTGTGGAAGAGGACATCATTCAAATGGCCGCCTCTGGTTCGCTGGTAGTGTTTCAAGCGGTGGGCCCAATTTTTGATGACTTCGTACAAAATGTGCGGCATTATTCCGGCAATAGCGTGTCGAATGTTGGCGTCGAGCTCACCCAAAGTGGTTGGCTTCTTAACGTAGACTAAGGACTTGACGTGGCCCCAAAGAAAATAATCGAGTGTTGTCAAATCGCATGATTGCGGCCCAGTCGTCAAATTTCTCCTTCACAACTTCGAGCATTGAGTCGCTTGTATGGCATGTAGCGCCGTCTTGTTGGAACCATAGCTCGGATATATTCTAACCACAGAAAGTCGATTAACATCGCTCTATACCTGAGACTATTGACGGTAAACGTGTCTCCTTCCTCATTTCGAATAAAAAGGCCCGATGATGCCGCCATGCCATAAACCGCACCAAACAGTCAATCTTTGTGGATGCATTGATGGTTGGGAGAACACTTGTGGATTCTATTCGCTGCAATAACGGGAATTTTGCTTGTTGACATACCCGCTGAGCCAAAAATGCGCCTTGTCCGGGATGATTTTTTGGAAAAAAATTCGGATTTCCAGCCAACATTTTCAGAACCCAATTCTCGTACTCATGGATGTCGATGCCCAGTTCAGCTGATTGCTGCCTCATTTCCCACCAATCTCTGTCTGGTTGCTGGTTTAAGATCTAAGAGTACTCATGCTCAAATTTTTCCACGGTGTGACGAATTGCCTGCAGTATGAAGCCATGACGACGACTGATCTGACGACGATATTCACGTTGCGTATTTACAACTGACCTGGAATTTCGATATTTTTTAATAATTTCCGTACAATCGGCAAGCGTAAATCCATGCATGATGAAATGATAAACCTTAGTAAATATTTTGACAGCTGAATGTTGACTGAAATCAGATGTAGAAAAAAAAAATTGCCAAAAACAAAAAATTGTTTTATTTTTCAAAGCATTCTGTTACAAATCATTACTTACAATAAAACAATAATAAATTACAGCGTTTATAGTACTCTTATTTTATCTATTTTTCCGGATTCACACAATTTTATTTAGTCTTTTCTTTCTCCTAACTCCTTTTAGTTTGGCGTTAAAATTTGAATGAATCAATTGTTTAATGTTCGTCTGTCATACTCAACCAATGTGAAGGCAGGCTCAGCACTCTCTCTGTGAAGTGGTCTGCGGCTACAAATTAAGGATGAGTGATGTGCTCGACTCAACTAAGGGTGTGTTTACGACTTTAAAATTTTAGTAATATCTATATTATTTTCCAGCACTGAAGAATAGTCAATGATTCCTAGATGATTTCAGATGCCACTGTATGTGCTACCAGACTGCAGATGGGAGATAAAGCTCTGGTTAAATCTTAGCGAAATTGCTTAGCATAAACTGACCAAGTGTAAATGTAGCAATTCCAACTAATTCGAGCAGATTTATGGCGTTTTCGATTTTTTTATCTCAATCAGATAAGGCGATAAGGCGATTCAAAATCCAATGGACCACTAAAAACTTCTTCTAACACAATACTATTTGACGTTTTTACATATTTATATTGTATTTGTTAGTACACTTTGACATAGAATCCAGAAGAGAAATTTTGCGTCTAAAATGAAAATGTGACAATATAACAGTTTTATGTAATTTTTTCGCTGCTCCGGAGTGCAAAATGAAGGCACTCGAAAACGCCATTAAAGTATTAACTACTACTTGTCTCAAACCACATCAATAAAAAGTATCAAAAATTAGCATGATTATCGCCAGTAATACCATCTTTGGATCTTTTTTGTTATTGGGAG
This sequence comes from Volucella zonaria, assembly GCA_963966105.1. Lineage (NCBI taxonomy): Eukaryota > Metazoa > Arthropoda > Insecta > Diptera > Syrphidae > Volucella > Volucella zonaria. The sequence goes on along the minus strand of OZ014531.1, from coordinate 35,380,203 downwards.
GATAAATCCTCTCCAATGCTCGAGGACGCATCGTCACATCTCATCCTCAGTCTTTCCAATAGAATTCTTTAGCGATCTCTTTTAGCAAAGAAACTTGTTCTGAACTTTGGCTTCTGAAAAGTTGATACTCAATTTGTCATATACATAATTGCCAACATATGGGATTACTTCCGAGATACGTTAGGATCCACTGATACGGTATAAAATTACGAGTATGTATTGTATTTACTGTGTCGTGGCCATTGATGTATAAGCAAATTAATTGTTGAATGTTGAATTTCAATTTATGTTTTGGGTGAGTTCGTTTTGTGGTTACTTACTTACGAGAGCCTCAGCTAACATGCCTCTCTAGCTAGCACGATCTTTTGTTAGCTGCCTCCAGTTGCGCACACGAAGTTGGCTGAGGTTCCCTTCCACTTGCGTTTGCCATCTAAGATGAAGTCGTCCTATACTGCGTTGTCCCTCTGAGTTAGAGTTGAAAAATTTTCGGGGCTATGTAGGCGATGTCCATTCTCAATGGTTGCCTGAGAGAGGGCTTTGCTACTCAATTGCCTACTAAGCCCAAAGAAGCAGCTATTAGCAAGAGTAATTCTTCGCATGAATCCAGCGCTAGCGTCGTCGTCGGAATTGATACGGAGCCGAGATACATAAAGTCCTTATCACCTCGGCGTCGATGTTGTCTGTCCCTCTTTATTGACAGCATATATGTTTTCCTTTGTTGATCGCTAAACCCAGCGTTGCCGTTTCTGCTTCAATAGTCGCGAACGCTACATTGACAGCTCGCTTTGTTCTTTCCATGTTGTCGTCAGTATATGCGGGCAACTGAACAGACTTTTGAAAGATGGTGCGTCTGGATTTGACTTGTGGGTTTCCCACAATTCTTTCAAGAACGATGTTGAAAAAATCACATGACAACGCATCGTTTTGTTTTCCAACATTGAAGGTCTCGGTTTTATCATTACCTACCTTGACGGAGCAGCGCGCATTTTCCGTCATTAGCTTGCATAGTCGAATGAGCTCGACAGGGATGAGAAAACTGGGAATGGCCCTGTATAGTTCATCTCTATAGATGCTGTCATATGCAGCTTTGAAATCGATGAAGAGGTGATGTGTATCGATTTGGAATTCCTCGGTAGTATCCAAGATCTGGAGTAATGTGAAAATTTGATCTATGGTCTACTTTCCTGGTGTTAAACAGAACTGTTAGGGGCTAGTCAGACTGTTTACGAAGGGTCTTAAGCGTTTACATAATACGACAGAATATGCGGTATGAAGAGACATGCTTTTTAAGTATCGGACAAACAATGCACTCGTGTCGACCACCGCCAATTGCATATGCCAACCAGTGCACTGCACAGTGTGAATTTTTCTGTACTCTCTGTATTGTAAAAAAACGCGTGCGCGTGTGAAAAAAAAATTAAATAAATAAATAAAATAAAAAAAAAACAAGTAGTGCAGCGAAGAACGAAAAAAAAAATATTACACAGTGCGGGTATCCCACCACTCCCGCTCCTGGACGTAAGTACTGTTGCTTGCACTGCCGTTGCTGTATTTGTCATATGGCACGGGCAGTGGCTGAGTGTAAACAATAACTGATGGTTAGCGGGTTGTGAGTAAGAATTTTTTTGGTGCACTGTTTTCTATTGTTGTAAGGGCATAACACCTACAACAATTGAATTCGGTAAAACAATGTCAGAATTTTCACTTCGCAGCCTTTCGTAGCATCGTCGGTGTTTGTGTTTTTTGTGTTTGTTTGTTTTTTTTTCGTATAATGCCTAGGGTGGACATTCCAAACATACGCGGGCTAAAAAGTAATCACTGTTCTGCGTACGTCCACGTCTGTTAGTTCAGACTAGCTGTTTTGGCCCACACCTCTCAGATTACTCAGGCCACAAACTAGTGCCACTATTCCTTTCTAACCGCGGTCTCGCCATTTACGTGCGTAGTGTTGTAAATTATCAAATTCCACCACAATGTAGTCCCTGTTCCAATCCCCAATTCAATTTCATGTGGTTAAAATTCCATCTCCGTAAGCAAATTATCCACTACTGCTTTATTTACAGAAGCCCAAAACTGGACAGCAATTCAACTTTTAACGAATTTGTACTGCACTGACTCCATTCAAAGAATTGTATCCCAGTATCCTTATACTGAAATATACTCGTATACAATTCTGGGTGGTTTCGATATTCTGGACGGACAACACCCGAAGGACGGTATATTGAGATCTTCAGTGCGGGAAACAACTTAACACAGCTTGTAAATGAGCCCACGCGAATACTAGACGTTGATAGATACCATATACCGCTAACACCCTGGACTTGTTTTTAACTTCTCACCCTGAGAGGTACTCCGTTGATGTGCTCTCCCATCTAGGCTCGCCGGACCATTGTGTCATATCAGCTAATTTCTCGTACACCGACCACACTGTTAGAGAAAAGATTCCTAAAAGAACTGTATGGCAATACGAGAAAGCCAATTGGAGCGGACTTAAAACCTTCTTTAGGAAATTTAACTGGTCGTTATGTTTCCTCGATAACGATGTGGATGCCGCTGCTGATATGATCATAGACACTATTCTTTTTGGAATAACATCCTTTATCTCTCATCGGATGAAGAGTATTAGACCAAAAGAAAGGGCATGGTACGACTCGAGCTGTAAAGAGGCTGTCAGGGTTAGAGAAATGTTTTTTCGGTCCTTCAAGACTAACCCGGCAGAGGAAAACCGAAAAAAGTTCAAACGAGCCAGGAATGACTGCAACGTCTTTCTTAAGCGTGTGACATTTCAATATGACCAAAAATTGAGGTAAGAAATACTACAATGTCTCAAAGGTAGTAAAAGCTTTTGGTCGTTTGTCAAAAAGATCAGTAATTCTGAGTAAAAAGAGACAGCGGGTCCAGCGGATTTGTTGGGTTTAAGCTTACAAATACCTGTCTTGACTTCATCTTGGTCGGGTAAACGGAAATTCTGTCTGTCTGTTTGTCCCTTGTAGTTCTATTTCTCTAGTTCAAATCATATATGAATTATAACACCCCTTCTACTCCATACACTATGTTGGGTACTATGCAAGCGTTGCTAGGCTTGCTTTATTTATAGTAATCCTGAGTTTAACATATTGTCGCTGCGGTTCCCCCCAGTAAAAGACGAATCTCCAATAGTTGAATTTCAGAAAATATGTGATTATTGATATCGGAATCGGCCAAAGAGTATTAAATATGGCAATAAGAAATTTGTTCGTACTCGTACGCTTGAAAAACAATTATAGATGCTCAATAAGAGTTGTTTCTGGGCTCCAAGCGTTCGCATGAAATCTTATTTTGAAGTGCGATGAAGCTTTGTACTAAAAATACAGCTCGAGTTTTATTTATGAAAGATAGGAAGAAAAGACTTAGGCTAAAATATTTTGAGATATATGACCAAATAATAACAAAAGACAATTTTTGCCGTTTGAACTCTGATTGTAATTGACAACTGATTGTGATTGCATGTTACAAATTTGCACGGTTCTCATTCGTATTCTTTATCTCCACCATGATTTTTTGGCTTTAAATTTTTTTTTTATTTCGTCGTCGTTTCTTTGGTCCTGCGGCACCAACTAGGCAAACACTGCGGCGCTTAGTCGAATGCATCAAGGCGACGCACGGCCTTAATACGCAACACATGCTCGGATGTCTAATATAAGCCTTAAGCATTAACCACACTGGTGAAAGTCTAGAAAACGCTCTCGTACAAAGTGCAGTCTACTATTTGCCACGGTATTGATTGCAGTGGCAGCCATAGATAATTTCCTATGTGGTGCAAGATCTCCTTGCTGCACTCCTGACCGAATGGAACAATGTAGAAATCTTTACATATAAATACAATATAATATAATAAGGCCATACCGGTAGAAGAAAAAAAATATTTTAGTCACTTGTTTGTTTGATAAGAATGTTTATTTTAAATATAGCTTTTACAGCGGATAACACTCGGGCACACTTACATGATTTAGTTAAGACAAAATAAATGGGCCGCTCCTCGCTTCTATAGTGGAGCGCTTGGAGCGCTGTGTGGACAATATTTTCAGAAATATCTTGCCAACAGTTTTGTTGAATCAGTTGGATAGATTTTGTTAGTTCTGCCGATTCAATATCATTTAATAACTCCTCCAGGCTCAAACTTTCTCAACTTTCTCAAAGTCAGATCTTTAACATTTTTCATCTTCTGTTAACGCCATTCGTAAATCAGCGCATGCTTTTTCTAATTTCTATTTTATAGAGGTATTGTAGTTATGATTTGGTATAAAAAGGCCATGTGTCACTCAATTTTGATAATCGTGTTCTGAGTTGCTTTCTCATTTGTGTCGGCCATTGGATACGAGTACAAGCTGATTTCAACCATTTCTGAAGTAACTGGAGTAAAACTAGCAACTAAATTCTCCAAACTGATTAGGCAAACTTTTACAGCGACAGTCCTGATCTGCTTTAGTCAAATTCAAGCTATGACAGCTGTAGTGCGGTTATGCCTACACAGCTAGATTAAGTTAATTTCGACGACAATAGCAAATAAGCTCGTGTCATCCACAGAACCAGAACTTTCCCACCGTCTGGTAACCAGATACCAGCTAGTGACACGATCGCCTAAGGTAGCGACACGGTCGCCTAAGAATCAAAAAGTTATTAATAAAGTAAACATCGTTCAATAAAGACGTCTTTTAATAAAAATAGTTAAATCAGAACATTACACAGCCATATGGATTAAAAAATTATCGAGGATATTAGTTCACAATTCTGGTTTAGACAATATGTTTATTTCTACCATATTGGCATCAAACCGAATGTGCATCAAACCTTTCAACTTGACCAATATTATATTTACAGCTTACTGGGAAAATGTATACACACTCAATCAAATGCGAAATTTTAGTTTTAATTTTCTGAAATTGTCAAAAATTCATAAATTAAAGTATGAAATATAATGGAAGCCCCAAAAACTTATTCGGGCTCTTCTGTCATTTTTTCGAAATTGAAGCTTTATTTCATGAAATCGTCCAAATATCCCAATCGTCCATTCCCATATATTCCAACATATCGCCTTGTTTAAGTCCTGTTCTAACATTGCAGGTCTCGATTTTGTCATTATCAACCTTGGTGGAGCAGCGTGCATTCTTCATATTCATCCTGCATACCCGAATGAGCTTGGCAGGAATGTCAAAACTAGACATGTCTCTGTGTAGTTGGTTTCTATAAATGCTGTCATATGGAGCCTTGAAATCAATGAAGACGTTGTGTGTATCGATTTGGAACTCCTGGTTTGTTTCCACGATCTGGCGTAATGTGAAAATTTGATCTATAGTGGGCTTTTCGGGCCTAAAATCAAACTGATAGATTGTTTACATTGGGTCTTAAGCGTTCACATATAAGATATGGTATATCAGATAGGATTTTACAATTTAAGCAATGTCAGAGATATTAAGTTGCAGTTCAGGGGATCTCTCTTCTTTAGGATCAGACACACAATGAGGTTCAATTCGTCGTGAATGCTTTCGTCGACGCAGCTGTTCCTGTAAAGAGGTCGGAAGTTAAGTCATTAGGTTCAGGAGCTTTGTTAGACTTGAGCTTGGAAATGGATGTCCTGAGCTTATCTTCGTAGGGTGGTCGGAAATAGTGTCTGTCTTCGCCCAAGTTAAATGGTTCATTCTGTCGGACGATGCGATGTTGTTTATTACCACCGTGTAACAATCTGTAGAAATAATCTTTTCATATTCTCAGCACCGCTTATGGTTCTACTATAGAGTTTCCTTCTCCATCCTTGCATATTTCTGTTCAAGCTTTACAGATTTGGCATGTTCGTTATATTTTTGGATAAAGCTTTCTAATTTCATTCTCTAAGGCGCATATGCTCACTTATGCTCATAAAACTAAGTCAAAAGAAATTGCGCTATATTATTTTCGGAAAAATTGTTCATTGCTTGCTCTAGCTTCTTTCCCATATTTTATCATATTCTAAGGGACCGTTATATCTTTTTTAATGCCACACGAAGAGGAAAGTTCAAAAATTAAAAGTGTGCAGTTGGGTGCAAAATATCGGTGCAATTTACTAAAATAAAGGTAAGTTGATTATTTTCCTAATTAAGTTCTAAATGAAATTTATTTCATAAATGAATATGTTATATTAAATTCAGGAATAGAACGTCCACTCCATCCGTAAACCGTCAACCTTATTTGGCAATGATATTGCAAATAAATGTAAAAATGAAGAACCAATTGAATGAAGATTTCGGGGACAATTTACCACTGGCATTGATCGTTCAAAAAGATAACAATCCGAAACATTGCTGCAGAGTCGTTAATTCTTGGTTGCGGTTCAACTACATCGAGGCCGTTCAATGGCCAGTTCAAAGTTCAGATCTAAAAAAATCTATGGAGTGTAATGGAAATAGCAATTATGGCTGCAAAACCTCTGAATAAAGTTTTTTGTGCCAAATTAGTGCATTAGTGCATTAGTGCATTAGTCGAAGCCATAAACAATAGTTGTGCCGAGGTTATAAAGCAAAAAGGTTTTCCAACTTAGTACTGAGTGCTAAAAAAGTAATACATACATAATTTATTAATTAGTTAACAGAGTAATATGAGTCTTCTTGCAGGTGGCTTAATTATGTGCCAATTTAACTTGAACTGATTTTCGCAAATATTTGCAGAATTTTTTTTTGTTTAATAAATTATTTTTTAAGTTTTTAATTCCACAGAATCTCATGGGGTTCTTTCCACACAAAATTTTATTGTTCTGCTAGTAAGGACTTCTTATGTTAAAAATTATATGGTGTTATTCATGTGGCTTAATTGTATGACTCCAAATGTACAATACTATAGGTATACGAGTATACGAGTATATGCATATTTGTAGCAATTTTAGATTATTTATGATGTCAATATTAAGATTAATCAGTATCATCACATGACAACATTGCCTACATGTTTTCAATATTTTTCACTTCTCCACTGCTGTAAATCGTAGCCGCAAAGTTGAATAATTTTACACTATAATATCATAAGCTGAAGTCATTGAGTTATCGACATAATAAAAACAAATTGATGGCGTCTTACAGTCAGGCGTGGACCAGAGCGTGCTCTCTTCACCCTTTTTGACCAATACGTCAGAAACTATTTTATCATACATATGTACATATGAATTTGAAACAAAACCTATTTTTGGGAAATGAGTCATGCTACTGTTTCCTAGATGTTTCCACTTGATTAATTTTATATATACAATACAATAATTTAAGTTTATTCGTATTTATCAATCTTTACTTTTTAATGGCTATCCATCATAATATTCTATGGTTATTTAAATAAATACAGCAGGCTGTAAACCTCAGCATGGGTTACGTTTGAGTTCCAAAGAAAATTCGGGTGAGCATTTGGAGCGAATGATGTTTTATTTTAAATTTTAACAACATAATACCATACTATAGCAAATATGGTATCAATCAAAATATTTTGGCAATTGTTTAAGATACCAAATATATGCGAGGATATTATAGAAATGACTGTAAAATATATACATACATACTCGCATATAAACAAATATATGTACCTATATCTGTATAAAGTTTAAAAAATAGTTAGGAAGAATTTTATTCATAAGCAATGATGATGATGAATAAGTTTAAATTCTTTATAACCATACCATACACTAGGAAGGAGTAGGAGATTAAGACAAGACTGAATTGTTTTTTGAGTTCTTTGTATCATCGTTATCCTTATACCTTATCTAGTGCAGCCCACTTTTCCTTAAGCTCGCACACTTAAGGTTTATAGTTAGAAAGCTTTTTATAGCACCAACCCATTCAAAGGAATTTTAAGAGCGATAATTCGTATACGAATAGTAGAGCTACTCGTCCAACGCATTCCCATTGAGAGAAAATCGTTTGAGGTAAGGATATCTGTCTACTGCTTTTTACTTGCTTGTACAATATCTTGTAAGTTAAAACCAAAGTTAGTTCACGATGAAACTTTAACTTGAAATCAGCTCGTTTGGAGAGGAGAACCAGAAAGGATAAAACGGACAGCTTGGACAGTAGTGACGATGAAGCCAAATTCATCCCAGGCAACACAAAATATCTGCTGAAAACATAATTTCGTCCGTTGTGTAAGGGTATTGAGGTGATTAAGTGTTTATATCTTATTCGGAATATTCAATTAAATCTGTGAGGTGTGAAAAGATATTCAGAAATTCTCTACACCCAGTATTTATGGATTTCGCAACTCTGGTGTATTGTGAAATAACCAAATATCATATATCCTCTTCCAATAAGTAATTCAGTGTGGAAAATTAACAAGAAAAAACAACAAAAAAAAAAAAAGATTCCCTGGACATATATCCTCCTTATCACGACCACCCCCATGATCCATAACTGGCTGGGGGTGAAAAGGAAAGAGAAGAGAAAATATCCTATATTGAGCACTAGTAGTAGCAACCCTCTATTGGCAATTACAATATAACATATATTCCCGTTCAAAGAAAGCTTTAAGAGCTATTAATTCAGTAGCACATTGGCAACCAGAATAATGGCAGCAACTAACTTGCTCGGAATTTTGGGGGACTATATTTTTTTTCACTTTTAATTCACATTCAATTCACTTCGACTTAACTGAGTTTTTTTTTGGGCGAAAAAATTATTTAAAGCTTTTTGAGTGTTAAATTGGGTTGTGCTTCGTCCTTCAACCAAGCAAGAGTTTTGTTTAAAAAGAGTTTTACAATACTTCAAATAAATAAGTAAAACAAATCTGTTATTTCAACAAGCGCAAATCAAGAGTAAAATCAATTCGTTTAGTCCTGTAATAATATTTCTATCTTTAATTATTGTGGCATACGAATATTTTTGAAGTAGAAGTGTTAGAAATTTCCGTGATAGCTAAAAGTAGGTATTCGAGTGTCTATTATTGGTTTTCTTATTACTGATGAAAGGATTTCAACTCGTAGTAGGTATTGGCGCGAAAGATGAAATTGATGAACCCCATAAGTCATAAAATGAGGTCAAAAACGGTGATACCTGTAAACCATGATTTTTTAACTACTTCTATTTCAAATAATATTAATACGATCACTGTTAAATAAACCACTTATTCGTACTTTTTCTTCAATACTTATGCATGTTTTGAAAATCAGTAATTTAACAATAATTGAAGTGGTATTTTTCTTTTAGTGCACGCTCAAACAATTTATAAGGAAACCTTTTATTTGAGTAGGCGTCACATTGATTGAACAAAATGCAAAAATAGATTCCAAGTCACAATTGACTTTAAATTGACGAAATGACAGAGGATAAGGTACTGACTACTCTGGGGAATGGTACACAAATTACAAATGGACATACGAAATCGCATACACAACGATCGCAACAGGATGGATTAAAAATGACAGCCGAATCTACAACTGATGGAATATGTAGCACCGGGAGACAAAGTGCCGCTGGAGGGGCTGTCGTTTTACCAGATGTTGTGTTAAACAAACTGTACCAAAGCTATTCGGTAAAGCAACGGCGAGCTGGTCTCATATGGTTCTTAGTAGCTTCAATTTTGTTTGACATATGGGCATTGTTAATTCCACAGGGACAATGTATAGAATCATTGGGTAAGTTTAAGTAGAAATTATAAGATTAAAACATAAATAATTAGTTTAAACCATTTATTGTGAATAGTGTTCTGGTTTATATTAGAAAACTGTTACATGTCCTTTATTATTCTATAAATTAAGGTTAAATAAATTAATGACACACCTTATTCAAACTTCACACAAAATTTAAGGTGATATTTATTCCATTATTTTAGTATTATGTATATGTATATACTTACATATGCATATCCCAGTAGTAAAATATAAAAATAATGATTTCGTTTTTTGTTTAACAGGAATAACATCTCTCGTGCTTATACTAAACATATTGTTATGCGTAGTATTGAGTTTTTCAAGTTCATTACATTCCAAAGGATTACTGATGAGCTTTCTGAAAATCGTCCCTCATATAGTATGGCTACTAACCATTGTACAACTGGTATTTTATTTATTCCTGAAGAAGTTGGTTTCACCGAGGTGAGCTCATAGAATGCATGCGGGCAAGCTTAAATATTTAATGAACTCTTTACAGAGATGTACTTGGCTGGGGCATTCTTTTGAATTTTCTCATTTATGTTACATTACCAATTCCTTTACTATACACTGGCGTGATATTTGGCGTGGGGACTTTTGCAATATACCTAAGTACATTGATAGGACTGGCGACAAGAGATCCATCGTTTTTGGAACAGGTACTAGCCTTAACCATTAATCAGTTACTTAATTTATACGTGTAAATATACAACTCTAGATCGGGGCAAATGGTATCTTAATTTTGGCAGCTGCAGCCATTGGTTTACTGGTCTATTTTATGGGAGAAGCTAAGCAAAATCGAGCTTTTCTTGAGGCTAAGAAGAGTCTTGAAGTGAAAATGATTATTGAGGAACAATCAGCTGAACAGGTGAGTGTGCGTGAATCTATGTTTTAAAGTACAATAAATATTTATTTTTACTTAGCTTGTTTAGTTAAATGATATTTGTAGTAAATAAAAAATGCCTGAATATACCTACATATAGTTTTAAATGGCACTCAATTAAAAAAAAGCATCTAGTCCTTAATGTAAATATGTAGTATTTAATTTAGTGTAGAATTTCAGATTTGTTAAGTATTTTGCTGAGATATTTCAGACTTATTAATTTTTAATATCAGCAAAAATGGTCCCTATTTTAAGGATAAATATGTTTTCAACATATTCTATGACAATTTCGATGTATGGTGGAATGTATATTTTTTCGCTGTAAATATGTATTTTGCTGCAGATGGCGTAATTGGCTGTACAAAGAAATAGCAAAACCAAATAACGTTCGGATTGTGTTTGGTTACCACATTTTGAAATAAAAATCTATATTTTCTTATTTTTTAAAACAGCTTTAACTCAATTCTTCATGAAATCCCCTCATTTCGGACATTTGTCCAAGGGCATTGAAGTTCAAACTTGCTGGATTATTCCCAAAGATCTTGCTTATTTGAAATGTGGTGCCTTTTTACTCTAACTTTTAACTCTTAAAGTAGGTTCTCAAGGTTCTTAATCGGATTTTAATCCAGAGATCGAGAATGTCACTGCAAAACATCCAAACTATTTTGCTCAAACCAATGTTTTGTTAGTTTCGCTAAATGATTGGGGTCTTTATCCGGCTGAAAGTGTCATTTTACTTGCATATTATCTTCGACACATAGAAACATTCCGTTCTCTAGAAAATCTCTGTCTTTTCTCTTGTTATATTGCCTTTGATAAAGTAAAACGGATCTACGCCCCACCAAAGAATTCAAGCCCATATCTTCAAACTATGTTTGGCAGTGTATTTTATGTACATACAAAGGTATGCTCTACGTTCAGCATCCCAAGAAGGTTTATACTTATTCTATCCCTCAAAAGCACATTTTTTCATTGCTTCGCAGCCTGAGAAAAATTTAATTATTAGTGCAATAATCAGTAAACAAATCCTACTAATTCCTTCTTGATTATATTTATTTATTTTTTAGACGGCTAATACAAGGATTGCCTAAAAGAAACCGAACTGATTTTGTGATGGTTGGAATTTTTGTAGTATCGCGTTCTACCATAAGGAGCGTATAGAGCTACCATTTCCGAGTCAGTTACCCAAGCGTCGAGGGAAAAGGGGTTCCGTTCGGCTTGTGTGAATTTGAATTTTTTAGTGGCAGTTGTTTTGTGTGCTCGTCGTTTTTACAATGGCTGATTCTCAAGAGCAGCTCGCGATTACAACGGACGATTTTAGAATCTGGGTGCTCACACAACCCTGTCTGTGCGTCAATTTCTGATCAAAAATGGCATGAACCCTGTGCCCCATCACTCTATGCCTATATTTTGAACAATAGAATAAAAAGATGAGACAAGAACCTATATTAGAGCCAGTGGAGAAGGGATTTAACGGTTTTTTGTTTAAAAATTACATAAACAATTAAAAAAAAAGAAAAAAGTTTCTTTCATTCGGTTTCTTTTTGTACCACCTCGTACAGCATCACATTACAGAATAATAGCTCGTGCTTTTCATTTTCTATTGCATGCATTTACACAGTAATGGTTGCTATGTTGCTATTATTTTGGCCGTAGCTGCATGTATAATGTACATATGATCCTGTCACTTTAAATACAATAGCGGCTTATATTTAAAAGATGAGTATCTAAAGAAACCTTTATATGAAAGTAGAAGGAAGGTATTGTTTGTAGAGCTTTAGAGCTGCAACAAAGTTCGTGTAGAAAAAAATATTGAACAAAAGTACTAAAGAAGTTTAAAAATTGCTATATTATCAAAATCAGTCGATTGATCTTGTTTGTTTTTCTTTAAACCTTACCTGTAAGCCATAAATAAGAAAAACCATTATTGTTATTTATGAACATTTGTTTGTATTGTATATATAATATTACTATTTGCATCATTTTCACAACAAAGATCAGTGCCGAAATTATTTAAAAAAGTAAAATCTTTTCTAGGAACGTCTTTTATTATCTGTGTTACCAGAACATGTTGCCGTTAAAATGCGCCAAGATTTAGGTTCAACAAGTTCGGAGCCGTTCAAAAAGATTTATATGAGTCGTCACGAGAACGTAAGGTAAGCATTCTCTACAGTATATTTATACGTTAGGGTTTTGAGTAAGGCGTATAATTCTATTCAATAATCTATTATATACCTATATATAAAGCGAGTCCTTCCCGAAGTATAACAATATAAATTGTACAATGGTTTCATTATTCACTATTCATAAGGTATACTAAATATGTATGTATATAATCTAACACGAATTATAAGAAGAAAAACAAGGCACTTAACATGCCTTTTTTTGTTTTCGATTTTTTTTTTGTATAAAAAAAACGTTATTACAGTTTTAATGATTGTCTTCTTCTTTGTTATAAGTGCTTTTGGCTTAAGTGTTTTTAAAAAGTTTACAAACACACAAAACTACACGTGACCCGTAAAATATTAATATACTTAATATTGTTTATTCAACTGCAGCATACTCTATGCAGACATTGTGGGATTCACTGCAATTTCATCCACTTATAGTGCTCAAGATCTCGTTAAGATGCTCAATGAGCTATTCGCACGGTTCGATAGACTCGCCGAGGTAAGTGCACTTGTCCTTCCTCTTATTTTCGTCCTTAATCCTTCGTTCGAAAATTTTACGTTATTATTGTAATACACACAGAATGGTAATGAGTTGAGTCTTTAGAATAAATTAAATCTGCACCTTTTCTTGAATTATCGGAGAATAGACACCCCATTCTTCTAATACATACATATACATATGGATGTATATACGTATAGATTTAATTTGAAACCACTCTGAGTGTTAATGTCGACAGGAGGACTATGGCAATTTTCTTCTTTTTATACCTTTCCCCTTATCAATTTTTCCTCACTTAACTATTTAATTGATTAACTACAGTAATGGCCATTTAGAATTTTCCTAATTGCTGAATTATCACATGATATATTTTCCTTCTCTCTTTTGGTGTGTTCTCACTTTTTTTCTCTACAGAAATACCAACAGCTAAGGATCAAAATCCTAGGGGACTGCTACTACTGCATTAGTGGAGCACCTGTAGAAAAACCGGATCACGCTGTTCTCTGTGTCCACATGGGGTTGTCTATGGTAAAAGCAATCAAGTGAGTATGATTTTCATTACCCTTGTCTGCTGCATTCCACCTTATGAAAGGTGGGTGGAACCGTGTGGGAGTCTTGTCTTTTTTGTGTTTTTTTTTTTTTTGTTTCTGTTTTTATTGATTTAACACAATTTTGTATTGCTGTTTTCTCCATATTTCTTTTCCTATAAAACCATACCGCGACTTTGCGCACTTATTTCTGTTTTTTATTTTTTTTTTAATTTTGACAACCATACTATGTATGTATGTATGTACATACATATGTAGATACGTTCAGCAAAAAACTAATTCTCCAGTTGACATGAGGGTTGGTATTCATACTGGTGCTGTCCTTGCTGGTATACTAGGCCAGAGACAATGGCAATTCGATGTCTATTCTAAGGATGTAGAGTTGGCTAACAAGATGGAATCAAGCGGAAAGGCCGGGTAAGTGGAATTAATATACGTATGTAATACTTGTGCATAAGAGAATTCGTCCTTTCGTGAGATTTTCTACTTTCATTCAAATCTTAATTTGCGTAACTGATTTCAAATTGCTTTATAACCTGTTGCATATGCATATGTGCATATATGGTATACATACATATATTTTTATAACTTTGATGTGGTTTTGGATTTGGCTTTCTTTGTTTGTATAATTTTCAATTTAAAAACTAAAGGCGAGTGCATATATCTAATAAGACCTTGAGTTATTTGAATGGAGCCTTCGAAGTGGAACCTGCGATGGGTGAGCGTCGTGAAGAGGCCCTCCGGATGGCTGGATTGAAGACCTATTTTATCACAAAGGTGCTCAAACCGGTATGAAAATCGTAATCACAATAAATTGTATTCAAATTTTTTTTTTGACATATTGTTATTTAATTTAGTTTGTGGGGACAAGCGAACAAGAAAATGGTAATCAAATTGACGACGACAACGAAGAAATTCTCGAACAGAAAGATAGGACAATAAGTTTTGAGCAAGAAGATGAAGTTGATAAGCAAGAGGATTTTAAGAAACGTTTACAGCATGAACTCGTTGCACGAGATGGTCATGGGTGTGTATATTCTTTTTTTTTTTTAAATCAAAACAAGCAGATAATTTGAATGGAAATGTTGTTAATTTCATTTTTTTAGTAATCTTTCGAAACACACAACATTATTTCTTAAGTTTAAAAATGGAAATCTTGAAGCGGAATATGAAGGCCATCGAGAACCTTATTCATCGGTACCACTTATGGCAGGGGCGTTAGTGCAAATCGTTGATTTTTTGTATTCATGTTTGGTGTTGCCCATGTAAACTGTTTTAAACCTACTAAGTAAATGGCTTTCCAAAGTTATTCTTGTTTCAGGCACTGTCCTCATCTATTTATTGTATTGTCGCCACTGTTTCTGATCATTTTACTAGTTTTCATTTCTATAAGCGAAAGTTTTCCACGATATATTCCGAGAAGATTTGTCAATGCTAGTAAGCGATTCAATGATACAAGGTGTCTAAGATCGTTTGCAGCGATTGCAATTTGTTGTATAATTGGCTGCAGCAACCTTTTAGACATGGTATATTTATTTATATATTTTCTTCTCTTTCATCAAATTAAAGATATTCTACCTTTTACTTTTAGCTCTACTTCAGTACTCTGTATAGGTCGGATGATTTTATATTAGGAACGCCGGCTAGATCCATGCTTCCAAACAACGATACAATAGATGAAACGAAAAATTTGACTCAGTCAAGGCCTTTTGTTCCTAAACGTCTTGATAATATTATGTATCCCTC
Source organism: Volucella zonaria (assembly GCA_963966105.1). Lineage (NCBI taxonomy): Eukaryota > Metazoa > Arthropoda > Insecta > Diptera > Syrphidae > Volucella > Volucella zonaria. Next base: position 35,364,722 of record OZ014531.1, on the reverse strand, counting down.
CTATATGAGTAACTTTGCTATTCTTATTCTAATTTCCATATCTGTGATTGCTCAGTTAACACATGCAATAAAGATTGTTATTATGATCTCATTTGCTGGTATGGTATATTTTGTACAAAATTTTTCTTCTTTTAAGTGTATTAATGCAATCTTCTTAGGTCTCCATTGCCTATTTAATGTCTTCGTGATGGGCGATCTATACCGATTTGAAGATTTTCTTTCATCTGATCCGTATGTATAACATACACTTGTAAAGACACTTACATTTTGTTAATATATATATTGTTTTAGGTTAATACCAACAAATATAAATGTTTCTGCCATTCTTCTGCTGGCTGCAATTGCATTGTCTCTCTTGGCAAGACACGTAAGAACCCAAAGAATGAATAATTTTTAAGAAAAGAAAAATTGTTAAATTTTTTTGTAGATGGATCGTGAAGACAGAGTAATTTTTAAATGGAAAACAGAGGTTGCTGAACAGAAGGAAATGGCAACCGATATGAGCAAACGGAATGAGGCTCTTGTTTATAATGTTCTTCCTGTTCATGTAGCAGAGCATTTTATGAGAAATAAAAAAAGATCTTACGACGAATTATACTCTCAAAGTTATTCCGAAGTCGGTGTTCTCTTTGCCAGCATGCCAAATTTCGCAGGTTTTTTTTTTATCAGGAACCAATAATTAAATACAATACTTAAAAATATTTCTTTTAATAGATTTTTATTCTGAAGAATCAGTTAACAATCAGGGACTTGAATGCTTACGTTTCCTTAATGAAGTCATATCAGATTTTGACGCTGTAAGCACTGTTAAATGACGTGATGCATTTAAGCATAATCTTTTTATTCTGTAGTTACTAGAACTGCCACAGTTCCAGGATATTATTAAAATAAAAACAATTGGGTCAACGTACATGGGAGCAAGTGGTATAAATATTGCAAGAAAAATTCAACCAGGAGACTCCGTTCTAGAACGATGGGCCCATTTGTCTGTGTTGGTTGAATTTGCGTTTGAATTGAAAAGAGCGTTACAAGGAATCAATGAGCAATCGTTTAATCATTTTGTACTAAAAATGGGTATTAATCATGGACCGATTACGGCTGGAGTAATAGGAGCACGCAAACCTCATTATGATATATGGGGTAATACAGTTAATGTTGCATCGCGAATGGAAAGCACCGGAAAGGCGGGCGCAATTCAGGTGATAAATATTTTTTTTGAAATACATAAATTCGATTATTTAAATATTTGTATATTTTTGGAACGGACTTGCTTTATTTGAAGGTGACTGAAGAGACTTGTAATATTCTTAAAGAATTTGGTTACACCTTCGAACAGCGTGGCTTAGTTTCTGTCAAAGGAAAAGGACAATTGATGACTTATTATTTAACGGTAAAAATAATTTTATGAATACAGTAATATTCGATGTATTTAAATTACGAGCATTTCTTGAAATTCATAGGGTCGAGATTCTTCTAAAGCAACAACTTCATCATCAAACCAGGACGCAAGCCGAAAACAGAATTCAAATGAAAATATAAAACCTAACAGTCCTTTAACTACTTTCGACAACAACGTTGGCCCTTCTTCGTTAGCACCTTTGGAAAATACCAATAGTTCAGTGCCACTTGCATCCAATTCAATAATCACTGCTACTAAACAACAATCAATTGAAGAACACTCCCCAAATGAAGCGGAAGCTGATAGCAAAACACCACTATTAAATAATATAAACGTAGAACCTAGTGAATTTAGCGAAAGGGACTCATTAATACCAAGTGATTCTGTTAATTAATTTTAAGACAAGTTTAACTTATTTAAGCCTATAAAATAGTATTATACTACTAATCGTGAGAACAAAAGATGAACAAAACTACATATAAAATGTGTTAAAGAATATTTACTTATTCCTAAGAAATTTATCGAATGAATTTTCTAATTTTATACATTTCGTACTATCTAAAGAAAGTATTTGAGGTTATATAAAATTATTAACGAATGGATTAAGTGTGGCGAGTTACGAATGTTTAAATTCACTCTTATTTAGTTTTCCTTCTTTCTCTGAACTTTCTTGCTGTGTAATATCTTATTGAACTCAGTAGACAATCGAAGTATCTATAATTTTATTTTAATTTCAAAACTTACAACAAAAAATAAATAAATAAAATCACACACACATAATCATTTTTATCTTAAGTCAAATTTAGAAAGTAGAAACAAAAATTAGAAAAGAAAACACCACCGAAATAAAAAGAAGAATTTAGATTTTAGGACATAAAAAATATACAAATGTACTGGTCTTGTAGAGAATATAAGTTTTCATACATCAATATTAATATGTGTATTATAATATGTCTAGTCAGTTTGGTTTTTGTTGGAAATATTTCAGTTTAATTAAAATATACATAAATCACTTTTGTAAACCTCGCATTGCACGCAAACGATAAGATATTCACTTACAAAGCTGGCAATAATTTATTAGAATGTTTTTTTTTTTTTTTTTTTTAACAAAACGAAACAATCAATTTTGTCAAGAACTTTGTTGAAAATATAAATTATAATATTATCGTATTGTGGTGATTATATAAGTAGTTTTCAAAACCAATTAGAAAATAAAATTGAGCTAAAATTAGTTAATTTAAAATGTGAACATTGTCAAATTGTTCATTAAGGTAAATTCGTAACTGACTACCTTATATATGTAGGTTCTCAAAAAGATGTCTACTTATTCTGTGTTTAAGAACTGGATTTTATTTCTCTTTATATAGCACTTTTAATTTTTTAATTTAACAACTTTTTGATCTGAGTGAGTTAGTTTTATGTGCTACATAATGTTAGTGCTACATAATAGTCTAAAACTAGACTTTACCGATACTATTTTTTCTCAGTTTTTGGTTGCTGTAAATAGTGTAACCGAACTAATTAAACTTTATTTTTTAAACAACACATTCTTACATAAGGCAAAAAAGAAAAAAAAAAGATGAATTTAAATCATGACCCGTAGTATTAAACTTGATGTTTTAAATTTTTAACATTGATATTAACTGTAAATACCTGAGCTAATTAAGGAGTCTAGAAAGAGTTTGATCTATATATTGATTGTTATCATAATTAGCAATCACCTAGCTTAAGTTAACGGAACATAAAGAAAAAGAAAAAAAAGTATTTTGTGAATACATAATTGTAGATCTTTAATCTTTAGCCTAATAGTTCACATTTTCTGCATGTTAGTTAAGAATAATTATATTTTAGGAAATAAAATCTAACATAATCTAGTGCAAATAAAAATATCTTGTGATTTAGGTTGCTATGCATTGCCATCGTATCTCTGTTGTTGCTTTATTTATATCTATGTATGTATTTTTCGAATAATTTGTTGAAAATAAAAACTATTTAGATTGAAACATTGTATATATTTATTTATTTATTGATTGATTAACTTATAATTCTGTGATTTACAAGTTTCCAGTGTAACCTATATCTAATTCGGTTAAATACTGCAAAATTTTTAGTTTAGCCAACGCTTTCTTCTCTTTTGGTAAACGTTGAAAATAGCCAACCAGAGAAAGTGCAAAATGTTTATCTTCTTGATAATCATTATTTAAAATAGTTACTTGAGCATTTTCACTAGTTGTGGGTTCTATTGAAAACGGTTTATCAAAATTCGAAATTGTGCTTATTGGAACTTCAGTTTGCGGTTCTAGTGCTAGTTCAACACATTCGTTGGAATGTATTTCCATCGTTGAGGAATCTACTTGATTATCGTCTGTTTCCTCATAATAGATTTCCGCAAAATCGGTTTGGGATTTTTCTACCTTGGATGACCCATCTTCTGGTTGGTCAAGAGTTTCGCAGTCTTCAGTTGGTAGATAAAAGTCCAAAAGAGTATACGACCTGTCGACATCTTCTCTATCAACAGCCTCGTTGCAATGACTTTCGATCTCAGATATTTGCATCTGAGTATCTTCATAACAATCTTTTGTGCTGGATTCGTTTTCAAGTTCTTCCACAAGATTGTTTTTTTCTTTCCATCCAATGGGATGAGCAGTTCTCGCTTGTCTCAAAAAAAAAAAAGTAAGATATGTTATTTTTTGAATTCATGTTTCATTATTTATAGATAAGCGTGCGAATGTGGCACATATTTGCATTACTACCTGAAACTATCGTTGTTTGACCCGGGCTTAGTATCCGATTTGATTGTAACCCTGCTAGCTTCACTTTCAATTGGAACAGCATGTTTTCTTAGCAATTTCCTGTTAAACTGAGTACGAATATCACATTTACGAAAATGATTTTCACAGAAAAATCGTTGTGCTTTATCATTTATATTCAATAAAGATTTATTTCCAGAGTTCTTAATCCAAGTGCTGCGGCGACTATCAGTTGGTAAACGAAAAAACGCAGTACTGCCACATGGGTACTTAACGCATAGGCAGTTCTGATATGCACACATAATCGACATGATTGGAACTTTAAAATAAATTTCTATAAATTTGTTTATTTAAATAAATTTGTTTTTAGGACGAAGACGAACACAAGTAATATTGTTAAGAGCAATGCTATCAAAACTGACAGCCGGGTATTTTTTGTGGTTCGTTCACAATGCCTAAGGTGAATGAGTTGTAAAAAGACATTACATTACGGCATTGCGTTTTATGAATTATGAAAAGACAATTATAACAGTGTGTTCGCGTACTTTTTGGAGTAATTGAGTAAAAGCTGTCAAATCTGGAGGAGTGGGAATAAAATTCTCTCTCAGAGAGAAAATTTGTTAAAAAGTAAGTGAACGGATTGGAGACGGTTTTGTACAGACAAATGTCAACTGTTTTTATTTAGATTTTTTTTTTCCAGAAAAAAAAAGAATTAAAAAAAAACAAGTTTTAATGAATTTAGCAATTTTTTATTCAAAATATTGACCATCAGGACGAAAATTATTTAAGCCTAGACATGGATGAATGAGTTCTTCCGATAATTTATCTTTGTATTGTCCATCTATATGCCATTTGTAGATGCCAGGTCTGTGGGGAGCACTTTCATTTCATTTGCCTGCTGTTCAACACATTTTGTGTTTACAGACTTTCTACAAACAATTTTCTATTTAAAACTTTAATTATTAATTAGTCTTCTATTATTAAGATCTCACTTATTTTTGGCAAAACAAAGTATTTCATTTCGAAATAAAAACAAACCCAATGACAGTTTCAAATAAAAAAAAAAACAATTTGACAATTTTTACAAATTTTCCCGAACAAATTTCTTTGACTAAAATGGTCAAAAGAGAGCAAATGAATTGCTCTCTCAATGACATTTTTACGTAGATTTTCATAGTTTTGGACAGTACGCGAACAAACCTAATATAGGATGACCGGATAGCAAAGATGGTTTTTCCGATTCTTATGTTTCAGCAGCTGTCAAAGTTACTAATGACATCCAGCTGTCAAAATATTCAGCAAGGGTTGCTATTTCATCATGCATCATTTTGCGCTTGCCGAACGTGAGAAAATTATTGAAAAATACTATCAAATTTCCGGGTCAGTTGTAAAAATGCATTGTGAGTTTCGTCGTGAGGTCGGTCGTAATCATGACTTTAGTGTTCAGGCAATTCGTCGCACCATGGGATAGATTGGGCGTGAGTACACTCTTTTGGATATTAAGCCTTAAGCCACCAACCGGACAGAGATTGGTACGAAATGAAGAAAACATAGCCGTTGTAGGGGCCAGAATCGAAAAAGAACCAGAAATGTCGATTCAGAGCCGATCAGCTGAACTGAGAATCGCCAGAGAGTCAACCCGGCTTATTTTGATATTGGATTTGGGCCTACATCCGTATAAGATTGTGCTGACGCAAGAATTGAAACCGGTCTGCGGTAGACAACGTCGTGAGTTCGCTAATTGGAAATATTGCTCATCTCACGGCGAGCGTTCATCAATTGGCCTCCGCCATCATGCGATTTGATACCACGTGATTATTTTCTCTGGGGCTACTTATGGTCCTTAGTTTATGCTAACAAGCCAACCACTTTGGACGAGCTCGTGGCCAACATTCGACATGCTATTGCCCGAATAACGCCACACTCATTGGACCGAGTCATCAAAAATTGAACTGACCGCTTGAGATACTGCCAGCAAAGTCAAGGCGGCCATCTGAATGATGTGCTATTTCAAAATTTCACGTATAATGGCATGAACGCAGCTTCAAAATAAAGCCAGAATCAATTTTATAATGTAACACCGTTATTGTTTTATTTAAATTTCTTTTCCTATCGTTCTTATCTGGTCACTCTATATTAGAACAAAAAAATTATTTCATTTTCCTTATCGATATCGATAATATAAGCAAAACAAATAGGTTCAGATCTCGCACAGTTATTCTTAGAATTATATAATCTGAAATATAAAAAAGTATAGGACTTGTAAAATATAAATCTTCTTATGTCACAATACACCTCAGTTAGTTAAAAAAAACTCTAAAGAAAAAGCACTTAATATACTTCTGTAATAAAGTATTAAAAAAATGTGTTTCTTCGCATTATTTTGTAAGAGTACGTACAATTTTGCAAGGCTAAATCGTGGTGTATTGTCAAATCCGACTCGGCAACAAATAAAACGCACACAGATTTATGCTGATCGGACAATCCAACTGCCCACCGTGCAAAAAAACGCCATTTCGATAAAAACGCGTTTACATTTTTTTAAGAAAAATACTAGCAGACTTTGAATATTTTTCATGATTCTAAGCATATACAATATAATGACAACTAGTGAGGATGTATAAGCGGTCCTAGAAAGAGCGTATACATCGGGATATCAATATGTACATATTCAGTTACATATATAACTTCGAAAAGAATGGGATTTTTTTGAAAAAAATTTAGATGTTCATTCTTGATATATTGTAGAGCCGAAATATGTATTGGCGTTTTCCATTGGACAACAGCAGCCTTCTTTTTACACTCCGGAGAGAAAAAATCTTCTGAAAATGTTTCACTGGCACTCTTCAACTTTCTCAGAAGCAAAATTTTGCTGATTTTATGTCAAAATGTACTAACATATACAACTATAAACGTCAAATGAATTGTGTTTGCCTTCGTTGTTGGTATCTTTCTCAATTTAATAGATTTTTAACTCAACAAATCCGTTTTCTATCATTTTTCCAATCAAAGAAATTGCAAAATAAAAATTTGACATCTAATCAATATGTACATGTAAAAATTTTTAAAGCAAAATCAGAAGAAATTTTTATTGCTCTATTGGAATCCGAAGAGATTAACTTGCGGAGAAAAAACAATGGAAAACCCCATGAAAAGGAAATATTTTTTGTTCTTCAGAACCGATTTCTTACTGTTTTTTCCATACATCACTCAGCTATTGTGACAATAACACAAATGTCAAACCAAAAGTGACAGCCCATAGCTGAGCAGAATACGAGTATGGTTTGGAATTTTTCTTAGAATACTATCTGTGGAGAAATTGTTTTGATCACAGATTTCAGATAAAATGTATCAGCAACTAGATAAAAACATTGTATTGATCTTGTTCCAGTTGAAATTTGAAAGGAAAATTTGATAAACGCATAGTGTAAGGTTCCGATCAAAAAGCTTCACTAAAATATCCTATTTGCTATGTTTAAAATGCGGACTGGTCCATTAATCTGGCCTTTAAATAAATTTTACTTATTGTATATTTTCAGTCATTTGTGTACTTGTTTTTCTATAAGCCCAACTATTGTGTACTCGCTTTTTACTATGAATGTCAATTTCTTTTTTCTTTCTCAGACACCTGAGAATCGCTTGTCAAACTACAAAAACAACTATTGAAATGACATTAATTTGACAGAATCTCTTGAATTTCTATGCAATTGCAAAAATCAATTTTAAAAAAACATTTATTTTGAAAAGGTATATTTTTTTTAGGAAGAATATAGTCAAATTGTTTATTTAAATAATAAAATAAACTCATAGTGTGTGTTTTTATGATATCATTTTGACAGCTTAATTGTGCAAACTCATTGTATGTCCTCGATATGTCCCTTCTACTTTTTAATATGTGCAATTGCCCTCAAGAAAGTTAAAAATATATATTTACTATACACTTTTTTCGTCGATTAAAATCTGGGTCGGCCCACGATCAGTAGATTTTTTATTTCCCATTTTCGTTGAATTTGAAGAAAACAATTTTTAAAAAATTGATTTGAAACAAAGTGAAAAGAATCCCCTTTGTTGAAATAAAAATAGACCATTCGAAGTCATAACACCTTTCTAAATTTATTTATTTTTTCTGTGTACTCGCTGTTTCAGTATATTTGGTATCTTCGTTTTTGTTTTTGTCTTTTTGTTCATAGCTGAGACAATGTCTTTAAAGCCAAAACTAGTGTATTTCGATGAAGTTTGGCCTCATCTACGTGAAACAGTGGAAGCAGTGATAACACTTGGAAATATTGAAAGAGATGTGTGGAACAACAGATTTAGGTATACCATAATGAATAAAAAGATTTTATACCATAAAGAATTCATGTTTTATGTTGTTTTTTAGTGATGTTTATTCATTATGCGTTGCTAATCCCGAACCGCTGGCAGATAAGCTATATTTCGAAACGAAGCAGTTTCTGGAAAACCACGTACAAAACATGCTAGCAACAAAAGTTGCTCCCCAAAATTCATTGGCATCTAACGAAAATGATGAATCTGATTTATTACAAAGATACTATGACATATGGACTGAATATAGCCAGGGAATAAAGAATCTTAACTATTTATACCTGTTAGTTTTGGAAAGCCTGCTTAAATGAATATTTCACTTAATTCTGAACTTTAATTTGTATTTAGATATCTTAACCAGCAGCATATAAAAAAACTTAAATTGTCAGATGCAGAAATTTGTTATGGGAAACTTTGTCCTGAAACCAATGAGCTTATGGAAATCGGTGAACTAGGTATGATGGGATTGAATCAAAAAAACGAAAACAAAAAAATTATTTTTTTTTAATCAAAATGCTTAATTAGGTCTTGCCATATGGCGGATGTATATGGTGGAACCCTTGGTAGACGATCTTGTTAAACATATCCTTGATGGGATCAGAGCAGACCGTTGCGGCAAATCCGGAATAAGTTTAGATCGTGTAAAAATCATTCACGGCGTAATTCATAGTTTTGTCCGCGTGCAGGACTATAAGAAAACAGGCTCATTAGAATTGTATCAGAATTTATTTGAAACCCCTATGTTGGTCGCCAGTGGTGAATATTATAGTAGCGAAGCTTCAAAACTATTGCAAAGATGCTCAGTAAGTGATTACATGGAGGAGGTGATTAAAATACTAGATGACGAGAATAAAAGAGCTGAAAAGTTTTTACACTCAAGGTTAAAAATTTGAATTTTATTTGCAAATGCTATTTTTTCCTTTTTTCTTTTGTTAAAAAGATTTGATTTGTTTGTTTTATTTAGTTCTATTCCAAAATTACGTAAGCAGTGCGAAGAAGGTTTTATTAATGATCGCTTGGACTTTCTCTATTCTGAATGCAAAGAAATGGTATCTCAAGAAAAGCGCAAAGATCTTCGTAATATGTATATTGTGCTTAAGCCGATACCTGATCATCTGAAGGGCCGATTGATTCAAATATTTTTGGATCACATTAAGAATGAAGGCATTGAAACAGTTTCTACTTTAAAAGGAGAGAACATGCATATTCAATTTGTGGAGAATATGTTGAAAGTCCATCAGAAATATCAAGAATTGATTGCTGATGTTTTTGAAAATGATTCGCTGTTCTTAAGTGCACTGGATAGGGCTTGCGCTAGTGTTATTAATCGTCGTCCAAACGATCGGCAGCAATGCCGGAGCGCTGAATTAGTTGCAAAATACTGTGATACACTGCTTAAGAAGTCGAAAACATCAGAAACAGAAATCGATACGAAATTGACAAATAATATAACAATATTCAAGTACATCGAAGATAAAGATGTCTATCAAAAGTTCTATAGTCGAATGTTAGCTAAAAGGTAAAAAATGCTTTGTACTATTAATTATTTATTTTAATCTACTTTATATACCTATGCAAGGTTGATTCATGAGCAGTCACAGAGTATGGACGCAGAGGAAGCAATGATTAATAGGCTCAAGGTAATTTGTATATAAACCAATTAATATAAAAAGTAAACATGCATTTATTTTTATTATTACAGCAAGCATGTGGCTACGAGTTTACTAACAAATTACACAGAATGTTTACGGACATTTCTTTATCAGCAGACCTCAACAACAAGTTCAATAGTCATTTAAAAAAGGAAAACATAGATTTAGGCAAATAATATTTCCGCTATAATGAATGATCATTTTTTATTTTTAATTGAAATAGGTATAAACTTGTCAATAAAAGTCTTACAAGCTGGAGCCTGGCCCTTAGGACCTACACAGGTTGTTATACCATTTGCTGTTCCACAGGAATTTGAAAAATCTATAAGAATGGTAGACACACTCATCAACAATTGAAAATATTTTCTAATTTATTTATTCTAATTTACAGTTTGAAAACTTTTATCATACCTCGTTTAGTGGTCGTAAACTGACTTGGCTACATCACCTTTGTCATGGAGAACTTAAAATTGGTTTTCTTAAAAAAACATATATTGTCACAATGCAAACGTATCAGATGGCAATGTTATTACTATTTGAAACATGCGATTCTCTAACCTGTAAAGAAATTCAAACAACCCTGCAGCTGAATAATGAAACCTTTCAAAAGCATATGCAGTCATTAATTGAATCGAAATTATTACTAGCGAGTTCAGAAAACTTGGAGGGTGATACTAAAATTGATTTGAATTTTGAGTACACAAACAAAAGGACAAAGTTTAAAATTACGGCTGCATTGCAAAAGGAAACGCCTCAAGAGGTAAATGTTTTCTTTTAAACTAAATATTTGCGTAAATATTGGGAATATATTTTCAAATTAGGTGGAACATACAATGAGTGCCGTTGATGAAGATAGAAAACTTTACCTTCAAGCGGCTATTGTCCGAATTATGAAATCAAGAAAAGTTCTTCGACATAATGCACTCATTCAAGAGGTTGACTGTGTTTTATTTTATTTATTTTTGTTTAGTTTAGTTAATTTAAATTTTTCAATTGTAGATTTTATCACAATCAAGAGTAAGCTTCACTCCCAGCATTTCAATGATCAAAAAGTGTATAGAATCATTAATCGATAAGCAGTATATAGAGAGGACAGCAAACTCAGGTGATGAATACAGCTATGTGGCATAAACAGGGGATTGTGTTGTGTTGTTATTATAAGACAATTTCGCTAAAACTAAAATATAAGTAGGACATGTCTTATTGTGAATGAAAAATAAATAAAGTAAAAAATTGATTTTTTTAAGCAAAATATGTCGACACCTACATACGCTGAAAAAACATCGTCAAACATTCTACTTTAATTTTTTTACAAAGGTTGAATATACTGATACTTGTTTAGTTGTCTGGTTAAGCCTACTGTAGATAGTTGGCTTTCTGATCAGTACAATTGTTGGTGGCTTGACTCTCCTCTCCGACACCACTAAAAATTAAAACGACCACCCGTGTCTAAAAACCGCCCAAACGGCGGACAATGCACAAATTCTAACAACATGTATCAGTTCAGGAGAGCTGTTGATGATGACAAATTTTTGCAATCGAGGATCGACTTTTCAGAAAGTGTACAATCGGAATGATGCTATTGAAAATCACAACTGTTACCTTATAAATTATATGAAGAATATCTCGATTCGATTCAATTCATGTTCCACTGAGTTCAATGACGAAAATATGGCAAATACAATAGAATAAGAAATCATCGGGAACCGATGGTATACCGAACATTGTTCTAAGACATCTGCCCATTATTCATCGCACTGGAAGACAGTGGTGGTGCATCCAATTACCAGAATTGATAACAGCACGTCTAATCCAACGAATCTTCGGTCGAAGATTCTGGTATCCGATATCCAATGAAACACAAAAAAGGAATCAACGCAAATGTGTCAGCTTCATTAAATTGAAAACGGCCTTCGACACCGTATGGTTAGAGGGAACTTAATCTAAATAGCCTGGGCTAAATGGGGATGTGACTGCTAGAGTATTTGACAATAAAAACGGTTTGCAATAAGGTGGGATTAATTCGCCGATCCTATTCAACATTTTTAAAAAGCAACCCATTATCAATTTCATAGCGTACGCTGACGACGGCCTTGTAAATTGACTTTGGGACGCTTTTATCTGGAGCTACCAGAAAGAATTGGCGAACGTTTTTGATCACGGGACAATATGGGCCATGCGCTTGTCGAAATGTAGTCAGATACCTTGTGTTACCGCGAATTAAAGAAAACTACTCTGAATTTCTAGTATATAATTTTTATATTGATTTCAAATTAAAATGAAGACGAAAGAAGCACTAAAAATTTCGTTTGCTGGTAACTCCCTGATCCTTTTTCATTTCCCGTGGTCTGCCATCTTGAGTTGGTTTCGTAGAGTCTTAAGCCGACTTAGCTTAAAACGATTTAGCGATGGCTAATTTCGCTCAAAAGGTGCTGCCAGGTTTGGTAACACCTTGAGATCAATATCTTTGCTTTAACAAACTTATATGTAGATGCTGCTCCGCCCAGAGCCCAAGGTGTTTTTTTGGTCTTACAAAGAGGCTTTTTTATACCAGTTTACTCCATGAAGGTAAGCTGCTTAATGGCCCTTATTTAGATGTCCCGTATTCTTCAACGTGAGAGCAAGTTTATTGAAAAAGATTTGGGTGTTTGAAAGGGTTTGCTTGTAAGGATGGTATGCTTTCTATGTCTCGGCAAAAGAGATTGTAGACTGCTTAAAAGAGAGGTTCTTTAAAGATGGAGGATTTTAGCATAATTAACGTTTTTGTAGGTCCTATTGAATAACCGGGAGAATACAGGAGGGCAAGTTACATATTCAAGAAAACAAAAAAACGTACCTCTGCAGCCATTATTGTAGCTGAAAATAAGTACATACATACGTATGTATTTATATTCGAACGATGCAAAAGACAAACAAAAGATCTACCATAAAATCAGCATTTTGGTTCTTTCTATGATCCAATAATATTCTTTTTACCTTTATTTGCAATTAAAATTCATTTAATAGCTATTTTAGTCAACTAAAGGTATAGGGTAGACACCTGAAATATGAGGCTATAAAGAACTAAAAATCTTAGGAGATAGCTGAATTGTTAAAGTAACTTCCACATGAATGTTGCCATAAGAATAATTTAGTGTTTCATACTACGAGTTTAGCTGAACCAAATATTATTAAGTACAGATACCACGGGCTACATTTAATTAACTGTGGCTTTTTAAGAAAATTGTGAATCAACAGTGGCCCTTAAAGGGAATAGTGAGATAAAATTAATAGTGTTTCCACAAAATAAAAAAAGTGTCTGATTTGAATTATACAAATCAATTGTTTGGACATAAAGAGAGCACCATTGAAAACTCTGAATTCGCATATTACAGTACTTTGACTCCACCTTAAGAGTACTTTGTTTTTATACAATTTAAATACAATACAAAATGATTTGTAGTAAAGTGACTGAATTACCTCGTATTTACTTTTACAAAATCTTATCAAACCATTCGGCGAAGATAATTTCAATGGGCGGTTTTCCAATTATCTCCAGTGATATGACTCAAAGAGTTAAAATAACAATTCCATGACGTATTACATTTTTTGAAGATAATTTTTGTCAGCTCTATAATATGCGCGAATACTTTGTTCGTAAAAAGCAATTACATTTTTCTTGCATCTGTAAGGAAATAACTTTGCATGATAAGATAATGACTTTCGGAATACGTTGTTTCGAAAACATTATTTTCATCTCTGCAAAATGACATTTTGTGAAGAATACTTACTATTTTATTTATAATAGTGTTACAGCCAGGGATGTACCTTACCTTCAACCAACAAGCCTCTTTATCAAGCTCGATTCTAAACTGGCTAGCTCCAGTAACACCGAGTTGATTGGTTTCTGTATTGCGCCATCATATTCTAGGACCCACCGACTGGGGTGGATTCGTTGATTCGTGATGGAGTGTTGGTTCCACCTATCGTAGTCGTTTTATTCGGACTTACTCGATGTCGCTTTACGGGCTCAAGTTCGTCGTTGTAACTTCTTCTTCATCAAGTTTTTTTTTCAAAACGACCTACAACGCCACCATCTCTCTTTAAAAAGTCTATGAAACTACGCGATAGATAGGGATGATTAAGGTCTTATGTATAATTATTTTAATTGTTCAAGGAAGCCCCTTCTACACAATTTACTTCTTCAGCCATTGAAACAGTTGGCTTCAGTTAATCTTTGTTTGACCGCAGGGGTGCTGCCATTATAAGAATTAATAGCGGACCCTAGGTAGGCAAAGACACTAACTATCTTAATTTTATAGTTGCCTGAAGTGACGTCTACTTTGTATGTAGGTTCGAATAAGTACAACTTTTACATGATCAATGTCAAAAGAAACGTAATACCTTGCCTGAGCTCTTTTTTTAACATCGAAGATTTCGGTGAGGTCTTTATTGAGCTTGATGTAGAAACATCCGTGAAAATATATGAACTTAAAATCGATAAGGGGGTAGTTTGTATCGATCTGGAACTCATGGATTTTCTTCAATACCTGCCTCAGTGTGATGATTTAGTTTGTGGTAGACTTTTCTGGCCACCTTAATATGGACCAAAACGATTGTTGACAAAACGAATCAGGAACTCAAATAGAACAAAAGACAAGGTCTTGTATGTGATGTATGGTCTTGTTATTGAGAGTTGGGCAAATAATGCGAAGGTTCTATTCATCGGGCATATTTTCGTATGATCATATTCTACAGATGAGTTGATCGTTACTTGAGGGTAGGCGCCAGTTCCAAGAGCTTTGTTGTACTTACTTCGTTCAGGTAGTGGACCCTCCAGATTGAAGGGTCATAATGCCTAACAGCGGAATTCAGACCATCATAGAAATATCTTCAAAACCTACTGCGAATCTATTGCTATGTATGTTGCTTTGCTCGTCTTTGCAGTGTCGAATACACAAGTTCATTCGATAGAATTCTTAGTCAGATAGTTAGCACACATTATCTAGTCATTCCTTAATTTTATGAAATTATTCTAAACATTAAGTTATTAACTTTTCCATGAAGATGATAATGACTTTTCCATGAAGACTCATACATTTTCAGAAAAATCGTAAGATCGCACCGGTCAACACAAATTTCAAGTCTGCGTTTTGCTTAACTGATTATTATTTCTCTAACCCTACTAAATAAAAAAAAAAGACTTACCTAAAAAAGTTTGCTCATCTGGCTGTCAGAATGAAAATATGGATTTTAAGAAAAGTTCCTTTTTTTATGTCTTTATTGCACAAGGTGACTATAGTGTATGACACTATCGGAAAGTTCCATAGATTTTACGAATGGCATCGAAAGCCAATTCGGTTTTGACATTTGTCAAGCAAACGGAATTGTAGAATTTGTGTGAATAAGTACAGTTACTCCTGTAGAATGCGGGATAATTATTCCCAATGTTTTTGATGAACAATTCGCCAGTGATTTCGGCGCAACGCAACGTGCATTTCGTGCCCGTTTTCTTGGTCGCCCGGCTCCCTCTGGTCGTTCAAAGCAGCGTTTAGCCGCACGACTTTTAATTGGAACAACACGGGACCGAGCAAGTCCTGGAAGGCCTCGTACCTCTCTTTCGGCTGAGGATATCGCTGCCATTGGCTGAAAGACGCTGAGTCGACATCGATTAGACTACGTGCCATGCAATTAGCAATTCCACGTACGTATCTCGTGCGAGACTTGAAGAAGTTTGCTTACAAGGTGCAGGCAGTCCATCAACTGATGGATATTGACCGTAAATCGCGTCTAACCTACGCGCACGCCCTCCTGAATCTCAACAATGAAGAGGACGATTTTGCGTCAAAAATAATCATGAGTGATGAAGCCCATTTCCACCTATGTGGATATGTGAATCAGCCAAACTTGAGGTTCTGAGGCACTGTGTAATACACAAACAGCCATTACATTCACTCAAAGTTATTGGATGTTTACGCTAGAGGAGACGTTGGACCAATTTTTATTAGAACGGCGCTGGCTAAACGGTCACTGTGGATGGTGAGCGCTACAAAGCCATGGTCAATGAATTTTTCATTCCTCGATTGGATTGGAGGATATGTGATTTCAGCTGAATGGAACAATGGCGCATACTCCACGAGCCAAAACCGACATTCTAAAGCAGAGTACATTAAAACCAATAGTTATAGCAACAAAATGCGAGTGTATAAGTAATACAAAAAAATAGTTAAAAATTAATACTGCATGTACTTTTCTTGCAATTGTACGGACTGTCTCGTATAAATTAGCCCACAAATATCCATCAAATCTTGTTCTTCCGAATAGGCACCTATATTGTCTTTAAATTGGTCCTAGTGAGCATGTAACATACATATGCACTTTACGGTACATTTTGCAACCCATGATTTTAAATTCTTCAAGCATACTATATTTCAAATCAGATCTTTGTAATTACTCGTAGTTCTCAGCTCTTATGTTTCCGAGAAAACCATAGACCACTTTAAGGCTGTCCCATGCTCGCTTTTCATGAGTATTGAGTAGCTGTAAAAATTCGTTACTGGCTATTATTTTCTTTATTTGTGGTCCGACGATAATACTAATTTTTACTTTGGCTTCGGATGACTTAGGAAAGAATTTTTTTAAATGTTGAAAAGTTTCAGAATCTTATCGAGGAGTATTGACAGCTATGCCACACAGACTGACTGTTGTAAAATGCGTATAACTTTTGTAATTTCAATCTTTTATTAGAATTTTTGTTTTCACAAGGAAGTTTTATGACCTCAAATTTCTTGCTGGCAAAACATTTTACGTTAGGGCACGCAACGTTTCTGAGTCCAAGTTCTTTATTTTGCTTTAACTCCTGACTTGTTTTAGGTTTTTTCAAATAAACTCGTCTCCTTAAGTGGTTCCACAAAACTAAATTTGGTGCCGTCAAGTCTGAAGATCGGGGAGGCCAAGAGAAATTAGCCCGTCACCAAAAAGTTTGTTGTCGGCTGGAGTGTATGGAACTATATGTTAGGGTTATTCTAAACAGTTGATACCCCGCTCCGGTGATAGTTTGTGGATGTAAATCCTCTTTTTGTAAAAAAATGTGAACTGATAACTCTATTATCCATAATTCCACACTAAAGAGTGTATCTAAAAGAGTGCAATTCATTAATTAATTCATAAGTTATTTGAAAAGTTGGAATTATCAGTGGCTACCTGCATAAATCTATTGCCATATTCTACGTGTTATTCTGCGTCCGGTGGTAATAATTCGCAGCTAAATTAGGCGTTAAAATTCTAAATTGTGAAGTGACAAGTATACTTAATGAGTTCTGATTAAAAACTAAGAATTTCCTATTAAGCAATAGAGCGGAACTTCATAGATGATGAATTTACTAGAAACAGGCCTCTAATATTTTCCTTAGAACTTTTTCAAAGCAAACCTCGGTTTTCACATACGAATGGAGTCACATATTAAAGAAAGACAAATACCTTATCATGTCTCTGTAGAGTGTTTATAAACGTGCTGGCATGTCCCATCGGCCCGACCTGATTTAACGATGGCCCAGTTCGATGGAAACAGTACCTTTTACATTAATCCGAGTTTTACATTAAAGGTTCCGTTAGATTGTAGTGATGAGGTACATACTACATACATATCTGCAGCCGAAGCTACTCTATAGCTCAAAACACTTACATAGGTCTGTGTAGACGCATCACAGATGCCCGGGTGGGAAATCGGGAGGGGATGCGGTTCCTAGTTTTTCTTTCTGCTTTCCATCTCGCGACACTTAATGTGAGCTGATCTAAGCCATCTTGTTGCATCCGCCAATCTGAAAAGTGATGTAAGTGAAGCAGCTCTGAAAGGTCGTGGAAATAATAACTTTCTGACGTTATTTGTCTGAAATAACTGAGGTTGGGACAGTGGCACAAAAAGTGGAGGGTATCCTGCCGTGAGCCCCTGTCCCCACAGGCTCTGCAGAGGTCGACGTCGGTAAGGCGCAGCTTTATTGCGTGCACCCCCAGAAAATTACATCTTGTGAGTAATCCGATAAGCGCAGATAGTTCAACTCTGCTTTTCGAGAGAATCTTACTTGTTCTAGATTTGCTGAGTTCCGGCTATAATTGTCTTGAGGTTTCACAGGTTTCGCGATGGTCTTAATGGAAGCCTGGTTATCAATAAATATAATAATACCTTCGTGGGATACTATCTTTATTGTAGCAAGTCTGTGATACAGCCAATATCCCAATATCTCAAGGAAGGTTGTCCCATCTATTTATGGCGTTATCCATTGAAGTGTGAGCGATTTAATTCCCAGCCCACAGAGCTTGGCCCATTCTCCGAGGATTCTAATTTCAAAGTTTAGAATTTTACTGATAGTGGGGAGGAACCTACGGGTGGTCATTTGGTTAACAACTAGGGGCCACAGAAGAGGTGATATCACTCCTCCTTGAGGTAATGACCCCCAACACAATGATGCGTAGTGCTGCATTGATGATCCTGTTGCAGAGCGTACAGGTTATCAGGTTCGTTAATACAGGATGAACTCCAGCATTTCTTAACTTTCTACTTACAGCGGGAATGTTGACATTATTGAAAGCACCTTCAATGTCAAGAAAGACTGCTAATGCGTACTCTTTGTCCTAAAGACTTTTTCCAATCGCTCAGACAACTTCATGTAGGGCCGTTTCCGTGTCTTTACCTTTTGTGTAGGCATGCTCGTTTGAAGTTTTTAAAATCAACGATGTTAGACTTATGGGCCTGAAGTCTTTTGGATGGTTATGGCTGCCTTACCTAGCTTGAGAATGAATACTACCTTCACTTCTCTCCAGCATTTTGCACATACTACCAAAAAGTAGTTTTAAATCTCCAGCTACTGAAGGTTCCTTAGATATGACTTTCCTTAATCTGGCACACTCTGTGCTTTGAATATTGGAGACAAACTTTCTCCATGATTTTCTTTTAGGGCTGCAGATTGCGCTCTTGTATTTCCTCTGACTGGGCTTATATTTGTTCCAGTCAGAGCACAGATTGGAGCTTTTGACTATACATATTGAAAAGTTTGCTTGCCGCTTTCCTAATGCAGTGTAGCTCTTTAGTCTACCAATGTAGGGAGCTCATGGACCTCTTGATCTTCGTAGGGTAAATTTTTAGGTTGCATAATCTATTTCGGCGAGGTTTTCTATTTTAAGTCCGTTGAGGACATAAATCAGAGAGCGATATGTCCAAATATACCTCACAGTTACTTACGACAAGGGTGTGACTCATCAGAGTGATATGGAATACCTGTCGTCTACCTCGGTTAGTGATAAAAAAAATCATGGTCCATTATGTATTGGAATAAGCACTCAACTCGAGGGTTTCTGTCACATCACATGTTGGAGTTAACGTCACACCCAACAATCACGTCGGAACTTTCCTGCTGTACCTTGTTGATAAGTGAGTTAAGTATTGCTGGAGAGGCTCCATCGGATGATTCATACGGCATGTATGTCGAGGTAAGCTTGAACAGCGGTTTTTTCGGCGGTCCATAGCTGACTACTGCCTGGTCGTCATTACTTAGGTGCTAAGCGATAGATAATTTGACATTAGATTTTGCAACTATACAGGCCCAAATTCTACTTTCATCATCTCTTTCGGCCTTTTAGGTGACAAGTTCAGTTGATTTCAGCCCTCTTCATTTGGCTCGGGTTATTCTAGGTTCCTGGATGAGGACGATGTCGATGTCCTCCTTACTCAAAAGATAGACAAAGTTGGTGTTGGCCGCCTTATTGTGGTGAAGATTTATTTATACTGTCTTCAGCATGGCGGTTCGCATACCCCTCCGACTTTCTACGCAGGGCGACTGTGAAGGGTCTGATCTTGCATCGGCTTATCCCAACCCGGACCTTATAGTTGACTTTGCGTATTAGTGGCATAGATTTGTGGTTAAGTTTAACCACAACTTCCATACCATCTTTGGTATGGTTGCCCTTTGCAATAACCTCTCATTCATGGCTGTTAAGCTCAGGATTGAGATGTCGGAAGTTTCGTTCTATCCTGTCCTTCGGTATTGAATATAGGGAGTCTGCATGTTCAACGATCTAGGTCTGCTGAGATCCAGAAGTTGTTTGTTTTCGACAATACGTAGTTCGGCTTTTGGTCATGGTGGTTTCGTATTGCCGACGAACTCTCTTAGCCATTCTAGGGTGGTTATATTATCGTACCGTATGATCTTGAATCCTTTTTGGGTGCGCAGCTGTCCAAAGAACAGCCTGGACAAATTCTGTTCTCCATATTCTCGGAAGAGTCCTAAAGAGTAGTTGTGTCATCGTTGAAGAACGCCTCTTCAGAAGAAGGGGAGATATACCATCTGGACCAGCAGATATATGTATGTTAAGATCTTTAAGTAATCTTCCTACCACACGAGTGCGAAAGTGGATTCATCCCATTGAAGATTCGACGCACTCAAGTATATACGGAGACAAAGTACAATCTGGAAGTGTTGAGCTAGCCGCAAAGAATGCAGCAAGCAGACTGGCCTTGTCTAAAAAGCTGACAGCTGGAATGTCATTGTAAATGAGCGTTAGGGTGGAGGATGAGGCAGAATTTATGACGTTGTTCGTTTGAATTTGTTCCGGTTTTCCTCTATTGGGTTGGTCTTGAAGGACCGCAAAAACATTTCTCTAACTCCAACAGCCTCTTTACAGCTCGGGTCGTACCATGCCTTTTCTTTTGGTCTGATACTCTTAATCCGATGAGGGATAAAGGATCTCATTCCAGAGAGAATAGTGTTTGTAATCATACGTGTCCGAGACTTTTTTTCAAGAAACTAAAATCTCGTGAGATGAATGGTTGCGCCTCTAAATACAACATCAAGTCAATTTATACTAATAATTTAATCTCCCCATTAAATGTTGGATGCCACCCATGGAGCGAAATAGTCGCTGAACCCAAAAATCTTTCTTTCTCTTTCTGTAGCATTTTCCGAAAAACTTAACACATGCTTTGGCTTCATAAGTGTAGTCATACCCAGTTGTGTGAAGTTCTTAAAAAAAAAAAAAAAAAAAAATACGGGTATCAGCAGCGGCATCCACGTCGTTATCGAGGAAACCTAACGGCCAGTTAAAATTCTCGTATGTGTGGTCAATGTACGAGAAATTAGCTGATATGACATAATTGTTCAACGAGCCTAGAGAGGAGAGCACATCAACGGTGTACTTATCAGGGTGAGAAGTTAAAAACAAGTCCAGGGGGTTGGCGGTATGACTATCAACGTCTGGTATTCGCGTGGGCTCATTTACAAGCTGGGTCAAGTTGATATCCGCAGCGAAGATCTCAACAGACCGTCATTCGGATGTTCCCTGTCCCGAATGTCGAAGTCACCCAAAATTTTGTATATTGGAATCGCCCGTTATAATGATTTCGGTATGAGGATACAGGGATAAAATTCTTTATATGGAGTCAGACAGCGCATCAAACTCATTAAAGGTTGAGTTGCTGTCCAGTTTGGGGTTTCTGTAAATAATAATGCCATACTGGATAATTTTCTTACGAAGATGGAATTTTAACTACATGAAATTGAATTCCGGATTGGAACAGGGACTACATTGTGGTGGAGTTTGGTAAGTTACATCACTATGCACGTAAATGGTAGCTTCAGATCAGAGTGATCTGAAAAAGACAAACACAAACACCGCACTATGTAATATGTTTTTTGTTCGTGTATTTCTTTTATACGACGCGATTGATAAATGGTCCCACCAACGTGAAGCTACACAAAACAATGCACTTTTATGGGTGTAAATGATTATCATAAGTCTCGTGTGAATCCACCTCATTACAGAAATGGAGATTTTGATTGTTCACAAACCCATTAAGCTAAAAGTGAATTTCGTCACTAAACATGATTTTTCAATAAAAATACGAGTCAACTTCAAAAGCCCAATACGCGAACTCTCATCGATGCTTAGCGACAATCGTGACTGAAATTCCTGCTGGATCTTATATAGGTAAAAGTTGAGATTTTTACGCAAAATTGCCCACATAGTGGAAGGGCAAAAGCCAAACTATTGTGATGTGATACTGATACTTTTGAATCATTCGCCCTACTTCCATTCACAGTGGCTGCAGTTTGTAGTGTACGCACATTACGTTGGCTCCCTGACTGTAGTCATAAATAGTGTATGTGAAACGAAATTTACCCAAAACGCGAGGAAGATGCGAGCTCGGTTGATCGATTATCACGTAATCATCTATTTCGCGAATTGAGGAACAATTTCGAAATAAGCTTGAATACTACGGAAGCGTTCTTCTGGTGTAAATCTATTCAGGTTGATATTCGAAATAATATTGAATATAGATTTCAAAGAATTTTTAAAATTAATAGGACGGTTTGAAAGTTATCCCTTTTGTAAGATGTATCCGTAAAAGGACTTTTATTTAAAAAAAAAAAAAAACCCTTAAAACTTGTAGAGAATGAAACCGTTTGTGCTTGTGTCTGCTGCTGTGGACAATATGCTAAAAATTTCAGAAAAGTTTTTATAATATAATTCAATGAAAGATTCTTTAAACTTGCACATACCAACAAAATAACACAACCTTCTCAATATTATATTTATGTATTTTTGTATTAAGTGTTTATTTTAATCGAAATATATTTATATATATTTGTTTTAATTTTATTTTATAGTAAGTTGTTGGTTATTCTAGATGTATTTCATATTTAATTGTGGATTTGCGTTTTCATAGGTATTATTACCATATTAATAATTATTACTAACAATTAATGTAATAGGCTATTTAATTTAATTTTTTTTAACTTATCATTATAAATATATTTATATAATTTTTTTTTATATTAATCATATAAATGGCAATGTAAATTTAATAGTTTTAATATTTTTTGTTTATTTTAATCATCAATACTTAATGTTTTTAAGTAATTTTTGTTTTATATAATTATCATATTGCATTTTATCAATAAAATCAAATTTACTGCCTGGCTTCTTGCCATATTAATTTTACAATAAGTTAGTTGGTAATATTTAGAGTTTTACTATAACTTTCGATTATTTTCCTCGTGCACGTTACACATATAATATTAATACTAAGTTATAACACCACTACAACATTTTGGTTAGTTTCTCAACTTTTTTTGTTTTTCCTTTTTAATACAATTTGATTATTATAATTATTTATATGTATATAATTTTTTTTTCGAAATCGATTTCATTGGATTTGTTCATCTGAAGATTTTGTTCTTTCGATAATCCTGCTTGTTATTTTTATTTTTAGTTTTGACAAATTTGGTAAATACTCACCATCATCTATATAATCGTTTCAATAAATAATAATAATCAACAACAAATTATATTTTGCTAAATACATATATAGATAAATCTTTATGTTTTTTGTTTTTTTCTTTTTTAGTTATATACTATATTTCTTTTCTCATTGGTAGGCTCAGCAATTTAATATGTATATCCATGAATAAATTTACAATTTATTATGTATATGATTTTTTTTCTATATAAATATATGATGTTTTTTTTTTTTTTTATTAATTATAGTGAAGACTTTAATATTAGTGTACTTTTAGTTATACGATATGATGAATGCCTTTCTTACAAAAAGAAATAAAACGAAAAAGATATTATAAGCCTTATAAAGACTGAATAGGTATTGTTTAATTTGCAAACAAAGTCACAAAGAACCAGCAATTGAACATTGCAATTGTTGAGTTAAGAATGTTTGAAAGCGTATTATGATAATTGTTCGCATCTAAAATGTACATGCACATTTATGCAGATTATATGTGCAATATAATACTGCTTATAGGAAATGTAGGTGTGGATTCTGTATTATGATAACGAAAGGATAATTTGCAAAGTATTGATTAATTGATGTTTCGTTTTAAAAAAAAAAAATTAAGAGTCATAACTTGCTGGTTCTTGTAACAATGATAGGATTTTTTTCTTGGAATAATTCCATAAAAGCTACAGTAAACATGAATTAATCTCACATTAGAATATAAGTGAATATTAATTCCAGGGAAATTGTGATCGTTATGTATTTGCCACGGGCCACCGAAGAAGTAGTCTAGACGTTCGCGTTTAATTGTTAAAAATACACTTTTAAATATCCAACAATTGTTACATAAATTCAAAACAGATACAAATGTATAAATGTATATTGTATATTTATTTCTCATTTTCCTTATTTTCTTCTTTCATTTTGCTTAATTCATTGTAATAATGTAACCAACAATTTCGAATCCACTCTGTAGCTTTGCTCTAGAGAGATAATTATGCAAGTGGGTAGATGGTAAAGGTACATTTGGATACTAAAGTTAAAAAAAAAAAATACCGGAAATGACTAGACTGCATTTTTCTTTTCTCGTATAATGAATGTATAACCATCATAATGACTTTCTTGCACTTTCTTCAGTTTGAGCTTTACCCTTCGTTCTGTATACATTTTTATTACAAATGATTATTGAAATATTTTTTTTTTTCGTTTTTGTTTTTTTATTTTGTATTTCACATAAATATACATACATACATATATCTACACATATACATATATATATATATATGTAACTCGGTATATGTAATAGTTTCTTTTGCTTCTTTTTGGTCTATTAGTTTATATTTAATAAATATATGTTCGTTAGTGACTTCTTGTTTTTTTTCTGAATAAATACCATCATGATGATTATGAGCGCGGAGAATAATCGATAGAAAATACAAAAACAAAACACCTTTTAAATGTTTTGCAGGTATATGTGTTAACGTGTTTAAGTATTATAATTGATTTAAGCTTACATTTTGAAGTTATGTTAAGTAAGTGAAAAAAAAAATGTATTTACTAGAACATTAGTTAATAGCACTTTGTTGGATTGTTTTGTTTTTTTTCTTTGTATTACTATTGTAATAAATAGGTCAGCGAGAGAGTAGAAGTTTGAATTGTTTATGGAAAATCTCAAAAACGTCATATATAAAATATTGCACACAATTATACCGAACCATAATAAGAAAACAAAATAACATTTGCTAAAGTCATTTTCTATTATATAAAATTCAAATTTTAAACATGGAACATAAGCGAAACTAAAGGCTTTCGATAAATTTAAATAAATATTTATCAAACAAATATACTTCGTCATATACACAATGGCATATCCGTCGAAACATAAATGTATTATTTAAACAAAAATGTTATG
Organism: Volucella zonaria; assembly: GCA_963966105.1. NCBI lineage: Eukaryota > Metazoa > Arthropoda > Insecta > Diptera > Syrphidae > Volucella > Volucella zonaria. The sequence continues at coordinate 35,339,425 of OZ014531.1, read as the reverse complement.
ATGTTAAGCTATATTTTTTCTATAAGAAATGAAACAAATAAATTACAGTTATGTTCAAAAGGAGCTTTAACAAAAGACTTCTGCTGTTTTGTTTGTTGTAATTTGGAACACTACTTGTTGTTCGGTCTTGTCAAAATTTTCCGGAGGACTTTTTGGTTATTATTGTTTTGTTTTTTGTGTTTAATTATCTTCTTTCCTTTAAATTGGTATAAAAATTACATATATATTTTTGTGCTGCAGCTGCGCTTAATAAGAAACAATAACTTCTACATATAAACGTAATCTATAATCTATACATTAAAAAATGTATGTAACGTTAAAAAAATCTAGTTGATTCACTAGCCTCACGAGTTTTTATTATTATTATTATTTCTTCTTGTTTTTCAATTTCTCTTCCTATTTCTTTGAACGTTGAGCAGTTTTGTTTTTTTTGTTATCATTTTCCTTTGCTATAAACACTGGTTGTTGAAAAATTTTACGTAATATATTACATTTTTTCCTCAAATCAATTATTCGTCACTCAGAGTTGAGAGACTGGCGTTGGATCAAGATTTATTTAATTGTTCGTTTTCAGGCCGTCGTTCAGTGGCAACTTGGAGGAGATTACTGAATTCAATGTCCAGTGTTTGTCGTGCCTAGATTGTTTTTTAAATATATATAATAGTTGGAACATATAAAAAAATTATAATTTTATCATACTTGTGTGTTTTGTGTAGGAATTTGTAATGCTAAAGCCATTGCATTTGCATCAAAACCTTCATCTAATGCTATTAAAGCTCCATGAACTCCAGATTCTAAAAGATTATTTCCATACTCCTGAAAATGAAATAGTTTTTTTGTTTTGGAAATTGTCATTTTAAATGAGTATTCAGTTTGTTTATACCTTCAATCCAATATTGCACACCCACCGGATCACTCGCTCATTACTCCATACTAAACAATCACACATGGCATTCTCCGATATTTTTCGCCTTCGCTCTAGCTCATTGCGATCATAGTTCAGTCTTTTAAGACAAGAAATACCATATTGTAAGCTAGTTCGATGGAAGCTATCCACCATTTTTAATTGGCCCCTTAAATCCTTTTTAGTAAGATGATCAAGCATGCGGGCATCAACCAAACATTCCATAAAAGTTGTACGGTACTGTGGTAAACCGAGCCCAGGAAGCCAGTAGTTACCAATCCATTCATGGTTCATGTCACCTAAAAATTCATTAAAAAGAAATCGATATCAAAGTTCATTAACAAGGTGAATTCCTGAACATCAAGTGAGATACTAATTTCTTAGAACGCGATATCTATTTTTAAGAATTTAAACTTGATGATTTATTTAAATTTAACGAATTAATTAAGAGAGGGGCAAAACTCTTTATCAAAACAAAATATTGGTTATTCCCACAGGGCAGTTATCACGAAACAAGAAACCAGTTCTCTAATATTAAAAAAAGTTTTTTTTTTTTTTTTATTTGTATACCAAAAGCAAGTGTTGTGCGAGAAGTTTGGGGTGCTGATGGTGAGGTTAAGGAGACCATCTCCTGTATGGCAAGACGTAATTTCAGTCTGTGTAAGGGATTGCTAATACCTTTACAAAAAATAAAAAATAAAATTGAAATGAGTTATAAACAAGAAGTTATTTAACTTTTATATTACCAATCTCCCTTTGTATTTCAGTATCACTCAAAGCACTCATAATTGCTCCTGACTTTACGTTCGCCCTACAAGCCGCAACATACCATGCAGGCATACCAACCCATAGTTCCAACCATGCAACAATCGTCGGTCCATTCCATAATGCAAATGGAGTTCCAGCTTTCATCGCTTCACCTAGTAAATCATTACGATAATCGTGCTCCCTAAAAATACATTAAATATAAGTTTTTTTTAAGAAGCTGCAAATTATTTGAATGCATTATTACTTTTTCTGTCGACCGTAATCTACAGAAGAAATTTTTCCTGTCATTCCGCCCATTCCAGGCATTTTTCCTCCTGATAAACTCATCGCATCATAGTTTGAGTCAATATCACTCATTGTTATTGACAAATTTCCTATTGACATCATGCTTGTTGAACCATCAGGCATAGAATCTTTAACACCTTTGACTTTTTCTTTTTTACTAAAGAATCGTCCTAAACTTGATTTTATGCCTTTTTTCTTCTGTACCCCTGTAACTACATCACGACTGACACTGGATGTTGGAGTTTGAAGCATATTCATTGAACCCATTGTGCTATAATGGCGAAGTGACTCTTGGCTTCCATGACGTGAGCTTAATGGTGATGGGCCATAATTTGGATACCCCGACCTGCTATAATTATAATAAAAACAATATTTTTTTTTATATATGTGAAATGAATGTAGATAAGTATTTACATATGTATATGCATGATCTAAAACAATTTTATGAAATTAGAATTAGTATAAAATAAGTAAAGCTGCCAAGCACCTTATATTATTTGGTCCTTGGGTCGGTGGCAGTCCCATTGATCTTCTGTGTGCAGTAAAACAATAGTTTGTTAATAAAAATGGTTAGCAATATATGGTAAAACGAATGCATATTAGTTTCAATTATAATACAAACATATAAGCAAATACGTATAAATATGAGTATATATTCATATGTAGATATACACTCCATATATGAATACTTTGAATTACCTTCGAAGCTCTTCTTGACTATGTGCCAATGCTTGTGCAACTCGCTCCAAACGCATGGATCTTGCGGTGAGCGGGGAAGCAGCTCCTCCTGAACTTGAGTCGCCAGCCATGGCCATAGCGTGTAGTTCATCTCTAGACACATCTGAGGACAATGCTGGCAGATTAAGCTGTAAAATATTATTAAACATTTTTAAATTAAACGTGTTAATTTAATTTTTGTTTTTAATACTTGTTGACCTTCATTTTTATAAAAAAAAATTTATATATGTATGTATATGTATGATAAAATAGATATATTAATAAGCGGTTTAATACATAAATATGTTTTAAATCGATTACATGTATTTTTGTATGAATGTACGTGCATTGTTGCGAAAAATAAAACAAACTAATTATTATAAACTTAAGCAACTAAATCTCTATCGTGCATAAGCATGAAACGGAATGTAAAAAGCAAGTTATTCACGAGAAGAAATAATATCACATATGGTATGTATGAGTATGTACGCATTCAGTTTAACATAAGATTTTTAAAATAATTAATATGTATATATTTTAGGTAAGATTGTTTGGGTTCGCCGCTGTTAAGTTTTTATCATGTTACATACATACATTTTACTTAAACAAATAACGTATAAGATTATACAGTTTTAAGTTACAAGAGCTTTGCAATGCATACAACAATATAAATATATGGTATATGACGTTTTGTACCTACATAATATTTTTTGTCAAAACTTATTTAAGGTTTTTTAGTCTGAACGCGCGAATAATGATTGTAAAAATACAATATGTATTAAACGTGTAGTATATATTGGTGCCCTTGTTTACACTTTTGTTTTAATATTTTTATATGTTTTCATGTATAAGCGAATGTGTATTGTATATAATATAGTATGATAGGATTGTGTTCGAAGTATTTGTAAAAATTATTAGTCAAAAATAAGGATAAACTGAATTTGGAAAACATAGATACAGAAGAAGGTCAAAATGGATAGATACTATATGGATTTTGCACATCAAATGGCTAATACCTGACTCGAAGGAAGTGACTCAGACAATTGGCCAGGGCTGAGAGCGGCCGCATATTGATGAAGGTGAGCTGGTGACATGGAGGCTGGTGCCTGTAAATTTAGTTTTTTCGTTTTGTTTTCTTTTTTTCTTATACTGATATATCTAATAACATACAAACGTTCACAAATAAAATTAAAAACTTGAATAAAATGTAAATGTTAAACGAGAATCACACTTGAATCATGTTTTAATAAAATACACTAACCTTAAACCGCGAAAAAAATAACCCTTTTTCTGTTCTTTTTTTTTTTTTAAATATAAATTAAAAAAATAAATAAATAAAAATACTTGCCGTATGGTATTTATGAAGGTAGTCCCTATTTGGACTATTGGGTGTGCTACGCCCACTTAGCGGAGGACTCTGTCTATCCATTGAGCGCCCCCGTGCTAAGAGATTTACATGCTCTAAACTACCAACTCTTGATTCTAATTCTTCGGCTCGTGCTTCAGTTGATTGTTTTTCTTCTTGTATTAATCTATAAAGTTTACAATGAAAATATTTTCTATAAAGTTACTTGACAACTTGACAACTTTACTTCTTACCTTATTTCATTGTTAATGGCATCTAATTGTTCTTGCAACATCATTGCAAGGGTTTGTGCATCTGTGTGACCCGTGGGCGACATTATATCTGCAGCACCAAACAGACCATCGTTATCGTCGCAATCTTGACCAGTGGATACATCAAAAGCGGCTTGAACATTTGCTAACGCATGTGCCTGTTGCAGTTTATTCCATTCCTTTAAATTAGAACATAAGTTTAGACATTTTAACATTTTTTCCCAAAGTTAAAGTTTATATTGTTTACCTGTTCGGCTAAACTTCTGGCAAACTGATCATTCTCTTCCATTCTTTGTTTATTTCGTCGCAGTGAATGCGTATCAAAGCTTGTATGTGATGTACTTCTTGAAAAAGGCGTCCCATCAACTACACTACTGGGCGATAAACTGCGTGTTAACGCTTCCGTTTGTTGAATATTGTAAGCGATCTCCTGTTGCAACAGCTGTCGCTTGAAATTCTCAATTTCTAGTCTTGTTTTAGAGAGCTCTTTCATTATTTCGCTTTTTTCGTGATGAAGTTCCTCTGCCAACTTTCGGGCCTTTTCTAATTCCTGTGTTAGAATATTTTTCTCGTCTAGTGCATGCATCCGTTCTTTTAGATGAACTTGAAGTCGTTCATTGGATTCGGATAATAATTTATCTACCGTCGATGAAAGTCGCATATTATGCTCCTCATTCATTTTAAGTCTTTGGTTAAGGCGAATAACTTCAGCATTTTTCTCATCTAGATTCGTTTCAAGGCGCTGGATACGATCTTCTGCTGAACCATGTCGCTCCTGTGCCTAAGACAAATGTATACATTATTAACTTTTTTTTTTTAAACACAGATGAGAGAAACAACAAACGGTTAGAAAATTATAAATGATTCACAAAACATATGGCTTACGTTTACGGTCACTAAACAAAATGATGACCAAAGATTATGTGAATGTAAGCAAAACATATTTAATAAAAATGATTTTTTCTGTTTACATCTACTTAACAAAAAACAAAAATTTTAACATTGAAAACAAAATAATTTAATGAAAAAAAGCCATGGATTGGACCTCAAACAATGATTTACATGCATGGTAATGTGAAGGAAGATTTAAATAAGTACTATAAGTTATTTTTAGTTTCATTATGTAATATTAAATGAATAATTTAAACATTGTGAATTGTAGTGAATAATGACTTTACTATGCAAAGACAAAAACGACTGGAAATAAAAAGTCAATTTCCAAAGTGTGTGCGGTGTCAAAAAAGATGTTTTTTTTTTTATTTCGCATTTTTTACGGTAAAGTATACGGTATTTGTTCTTTCCATTCAAAATTTGTTTAGTGTTACATTCTGTAATGCAATTGTGCAGTTTTAAAATTGTTTATACTTTCAAATAATAATTAAGTTTAAATAAAGAAAGAAATGCAACAATTTGGCTAAATCACCAAATAATTGCTTCTTCATTCCACTTACAACTAGTATAGAAATAAGCCATATTCTATTCAGAAAAATAATTTAGTAACTACACCGGTGCAATAAAACTGAAATACTTGGACATTGTATCTGCTGTTCGATGCTTAATCTTCCAAGGTCATTGCATATATTAGTAAACAAAAAAAACTAGTTTAATGTCCAAATATTTGAAATTTTACTTCACTTTCTAATTAAAAACAATTTAAAAATAAACGAACATAAACCACAAAAACAAAATTGTGTTTAAAAAAGAAACTCATACCCCTGTTTAAAGCAAACCGAACAACAAATCAAATACTTAGAATTAAGAAAATGTTTACCAATTAAGTTCGCATTTTAAAATATTGCTTCTTGCTCAAATACACAAAACACATTTCTCTAGTCCAGTCAAACGATTACAGTATTGAAGAAAAACATCTTATTTGACATGTCGATGAACCCGCCTACCTTATTTCCTACCTGAGTTAACGCCTCCATGCGTGCCTTCAGTTGCTCTTCCATGTCGGGAAGTTTTGCTTGTTGCGCCAGTTTTTGTTCGGACAATTCCAATTTCTCTTGGATAGCTGCAATCTTCTCCTCGTGTAGCTAAAAATTGTTTGCAAAAAAAAAAAAAAAAAAACCACAAGAAAACATGGAATATGTGAATTTGCAAAGGGGTTAAATGTTAGAAAAAGCTTTCAATGCTGCTCTGTATATCATAAGGGTTATCACTTGACCATTGCCCTGAATGGATTTGAGCACTTATTTATATTATTAGTCACCATAAGCTTGTTTAGATCTGAAAATTTACCTTTAAATTGGACGAGTGTATCTTCAGGACTAAATCTTTTTCGCACTGCTTACGCATTTTATTTGAATAAGTTGTGCGAATGCTTTTACAAATACTAAATATTAGTTTTGTTTTTAAAAACCTTATGATTAAAGCTTTCAAGGAACAGTGTCTTAAATTTAAAAAAAAAAAAAAAAACTCGCAATTAGGAAAAACAATTTATGGTTTACCTTAAGTTGTGCCTCTTTATGACGGAGCTCTTGTTCAAGTTTCTCATTGAGGTCATGTAATGAAGTAGATTCCCGCTGAGCATTTAGATATCTCTTCTCTAACGTGGCTATTCTTTCTTCTTGGTCTTCCTTCTGAGCCACATTCTCGCGTAAATCCCGCTGTAGTTTCGAACATTGCTCTTGAGATTTTGAAAGCTCTTTTTGTACCTTTCCCAGGTTTTCTTCAAGCTCGTTAATTCTGCTATTTAAGTCGGATACACGCCGCTGCCACTGTGATAGTTCAGCAGTCTTTAAAAAAGCAGACACAAATTGGTTTATTAATTGAAAGACCCAATTCGAATTTATCATAAAATATATAATATTGTAGTTACTAGGGACAAAAATGAGAAAGAAGGCAAAAATCACTCAGCGAAATTTATTTAAAGGCAGATGCACTTTTGTCCAGAAAATGTGTTCGTAGTGTGAGCTAACATTTATATCCAATTTTTTTCTTTTATTTTTGGTGATTACAATTGAAAATAATTTCTTTACAAGTCAGAATGGGAAAAGGAAAAACGCCCTCGGATTAGGAAATTGCCAAAATCCATGCGTATAAGGATACCGGTATGTACAATCGCAAATTTCCATTAATTTAAATCGACCGGCTTCCGCAATCGATAATGTTATTAAATTAGGAAGTAATTACAACCCGAACCGGAGAAATAAAAACAATCAAAAAATTTCACCAAGGCAGAAATCGGCCATTATCCGAGAAGGGTTGCAAAAAAATGCTACTGCTTCTAAAATTATTTCAGATTTAAAGTTGCCGATATCTAAACGGCGTGCACAAAAAATTTTAGCTTTCAGTAACCGACTGATTTGGAAAAAAAAAAATGAAGTCAAAACCAGCTCTTACAGAAGCACATAAAGTTGCCCGACTACACTTTGCCAAAGAACACATGACATGGTCTAAACAGTGGAAAAGCGTGATCTTTTCGGACAAAAAAAAAGTTTAACCTTGATGACCCAGACGGTTTTAATTATTATTGGCATGATATAAAAAGTCCTGAGAGCTTCCCCACTAAGCGAAACTTCGGAGATGGATCTTTGATCATTCATGTATCGCGGACCAGTCGTGAGTGGTTTTCAGAGAAAGAAATTCAACTTTTAGAGTGTCCAGTACGTTCACCGGACTTAAACCCGATTGAAAACATGTGGAGAAATCTGTCTTGTCGTGTTTATACTGGCGGGCGCAAATTTGCTTCAGTGAAGGATTTACGCAAAGCCGTTACAACGGAATGAGCTCTAATTCCAGCTCAGGAGTTCAAAAACGTTGTTAATACGATGCCAAGTCGGATTTTTAAATTTATAACTAAATGTGGCGGTTGGACTCACTATTAATTTAGACTTTTACGTTATTTGTTATACTGACATTTCTCTGTTTTTACATTACCTTGACCGCCTTTAATCGAATTTTGCAGTATAAATTGAATTTTTTTTTTGTTTAACCAAGTAAAGATGTGTTTATTTGTTTTAGTCAATTTTTTTCTTTGCTTAAATAAATCATTTGTTTGTATTCAATAAGTTTGTAAATAGTATTATACTGAAATCAAGTTTGTTTTTAATAGTCCAATGGAAAATACGTTGCCTTTAATTGAATTTCGCTGAGTGTATATCGCTCATGCAATTTTGTTAATCGAAAGAAAAGTATGTATTGAAACATATGTATGTTAACAACGCAGGTTTATATATGATTTTTATGCTAGTTCTATTTTTATTTATGTTGTAAAAGTTTTTCAATACAACGGTTTTATTAAATTTTATAAGATTTAAATAAAATTGCTTTAAATGGATTTACTAGAAAATTGTAATCGGTTCGAATTGAGACACTTTTAAAATCTTTATTTTGTTTACCTGTTTTTCAATAATGGTTTGAAGTTCATGGGTTTTAGCTGCATAGTCAATGTTATCTGATATATCACCATTAACACCACCTCCGTTCTATAACAAATTTAAAAGTAATTAAATTTTCTTTATAGTATTATATACAATAGTATTTTAATTTTGAGACAACCTTATCACTGGTACCATTTTCCTTATTTGTGTCGTTGTTATGTTGTATTGCACCAGATTTATATTGTTGCAACTTAAGCAGGTAGAAATACAAAACAATAGTTTACAATGTTCCATTTTATTTCGCATAAATTTTGAAATTACCTCATCTTTTGTTGAGTTTAATTCTTCTTCAAGGGCTGTATTTTTTTCTATCGATAATCGTAATCTCTCTCTCACCTAAGTAATAAAAATAAGAATATTTTACAGAAAACAATTATTTGTTGCGAGATCCACTGAGTCTCGACAAGCTTACTTTCTCATCTAAAGCCTTATGATGTTCAAAAAGACTTTTTAAAGCTTTTAACACTTCGACCTCACTGGACACGCCACTTTGTGCAGCAGCTTGCCTTTTCACAACTGTCATACGCAGGGAACGTTCATGTCTTGATACCAAGCATTCGAGGTGCTCTAAAAGAAGCTAAAAACATAAATACATAAGTAATTTTAAAAAAGCAAACTTCAAAAAAATAAAATAAAAATAAATAAATAATAATAAAACGAGTAAAGCCATACCGCAAGAATATGATAATATAGATATTCACATTATTTTTTTTTTTTTTTACATATTTAGGCGTTACCGCTCAGGATGAACCTGAGCCTTACCAACAACACCATCAAGTTACCATTGGCGACCAAACATACAACACTCAAACAAATTATTCATATGCCAAGGAACACCAAGACTGAACAGAAGAAGGATGAAGCAAGATTTGTAGAGCTAAATAATATTCTTATTAAGAAATTGATTGATAGTCTTAAGAAGAAATTGATCTCAGATGACCCTCGAAAATGATTATATCAAACAAAAAAGAATTTGTTCGATGGAGGCCACATGAAAAATTTAATGAGGACTACATATATTGTTAAACGAGTCAAACGATGTTGATTCCGCAGTTAGCTGAGCTGTTTCCATCAAACGGACGCTAGACAAAGTCTATAACAAAATTCCTTAAAAATAAAAAAATTAAGGACTTTTATAACAAGCGCTATTTTCCAAAATTTCAGAAAAAAATAATTATAGCGATATTTTTACGAAGTGTATTGTGAGTCATGATAGGTATCAATGACATACTAGTTTCCTTCTTGTTGCCTTCTTCATAGACTTTAGAAATGGCGTTTTATAAAGTATAGAGAAAATTGCTAATACACACACTACACACAATTCAAAAATATCAACAAAAGTTCTCAGAATGCTGGAGAGCATTAATGAATGCACTAAGCCATCAGTATGGACAGCAATTTATCATTCTTTACCATCACCATTTAATTTAAACATACTCTTTAATTTTGTTCAAAAAAAATTTTAGGCATAATATTTACACACATATTTTGCTTCATAATAATTTAATGAAACCAAGTAAAAAACCTCCATGAGGAAAATGAAAAATAAAATTACACTCTTATGTAAAATAAAGCCACTTTAGCCTGTGAAATAATAACCCTTGGCTCGAATGCAATCATTGACTCTTCGACAAATTTTGTACTCCTCCTTTGAATCTTCCATTTCGCTATTAAGCCCATTTTTACCTCTCTGCTACTCGTTTGTCACGTTTTCGCTACTCTATCCTCTAACATATATGAGACATAAGGTTTTGTCACCTAGAAATGAAGAACTTTATTCTAGCGGTGTGGGGACGTGCATCAATCGTGCATGAGAAACTCAAAATTTGTGAGACCATTCGATGAAATACCACCTCATGACATCGAAAACCTTGTTAACGTCGTTGAACGTGGGAAGGTACAGCTCCGAGAGGAGCCGAGTCACTTGAACTCAACCATTCGGAAAAAGTTGAGAAGAACTTCAACTTTTCCATGTTAAATTTGTTCGTATTTTCCACCACAATAATTTCTCTTTGGTATGCATTTTAGTAAGCCCTTCTTGATTGCAGATTGAGCCCGCAAATTTTCTTCGCACAGGAGTATTTGTATGTAAAATGGTGATATCATATTTCGGTACCAATTTTGTTGGTCGACGGCTTATTCTGCGTTGGTTGGTGCCATAAATCGTATGCTTTTCAATTGTTTGATGCACACAAGTTTTGCTTGGGCCGCGCTTGATTGATGGCTTAAGCCATTGTTGTGGAATGCAATAATCGAAGGATTACAAAATCTTGAAAGTCTGCAATGCTGTATTTGATTTGATTGTGTCAACACATTTTCTTCCCAATTTATTACTTTTCAATCTAATATTGGTATCTTAAATGAAATGAATAAACATGTGCTTACTCACAAACGAATATCAAAGATAAACTGATTACCGATATTCTGCTAGGAACATGAAAAGCAACGGCACTTTTAGTTTGCGGCAGGAGTATGACTTGCACAAGTGTTGGCACACAGTAGACGTGGTATGATCACAGGTGTAAACCTTTGTTTTTATTTCTAAATGAAGCCTTGTTTCTTAAATTGAAGAAAATCATTAAGTTAATAGAGCAGAAAATGCAAATGGAAAGGAAGTCATGACTTCATATAATTTTGTGGTCTTTATTTTTTCACCAGGTATAAGATTTGCTTTTTTGTGCATATGATATTGTTATTTTGATTAAGAGTGTACAGATCCTGCAAAGGATGGTAAATTTTCGCTATATTAAACAATTTTTTCACTAAAAGAAAAGTCTCTCTGCGTTCAAAAGGTAGTTATTGGAAGCAGTATGCAGAGATGGAGCGTATATTTGAGGACATACACTTTTCGATATATTAAATAAAACGCAGATACGTCGTTGTTACCTAACTTCACACCCAACTACTATATTATGGTAAAAAGTGGAATTTAGGACGACCACCTATATGGTCTTACATCTGATATACACTTGCGGTCATAAAAACCGCACCACCTAATGAGTTCTCAAAAAATGCCTAATTATATCAGATCGTAAGGGTTTTTCTCATACTAATGAAGGGTATTCCCCATAGCGGAGTTCGGCCTCGTATTTAGTGCAAAAAAAAATCGGTTTGAATTGAGTTGTGACGGTGACAAGTAAAAAAAGTGAAATGTCTGGTAAATATCATCAACTGACTCGGGACGAAAAAGTTCAAATATTGACTTTAGTCAAAGAAGGGCTTGGCAATTGTGAGATTGCGGTTAAAAGAGGATGCTGTCATTCAACTATCGTACGACTGATGAAGAAAAAAGAAAATTTGGATGCACTGGAAAGGGAAAAAGGCTCGGGCGAAAACGTAAAACAACCCAGAAGACGGACAATGTATTACAACGAATTCTTTCATGCGATCGCTTTAAAAGTGCTGTCCGTATAAGAGCAGAGCTGAGTGAATTTCATCAAGTTGATCTAGGTGCCGAAACCATACGCCGACGGCTACGGGAGATAGGTTTATATGAAAGACGACCAGCGAAAAAACCCCTCCTAACCACAAAAATGTAAAAAGCTCGCTTGACGTGGGCAAAAAAGTACGAAGATTGGACGCAGGATGATTGGCGATGTGTGATATGGTTCGATGAAAGTAAATTTAATTTGTTGTGTGCCGACAATTTGCCATACGTACGACAGTCAGCAGGTGAAAGGTTCAAGTACGAGTGCATAGTCAAAACAGTGAAGTTTCCTCAAAGCCAGATGGTTTGGGGATGTTTTTCTTTTTACGTTTTGGGCCCTTTGCACTTTGTTAATGGAACTATGAACGCTCAAAAGTATGGAGAAGTAGTAAGGGAGTTTTTGGTACCAGCAATTGAACAGCATCATTCGTATACTGACAAGTGCATTTTTCAAGATAATTCTGCGCCTTGCCACCGCCCCAAATCCGTAAGTAAAGTGTTATAAATCAACTTCTAGACGTCTACTTTATAAATAATAAACAGAAAAGTAACTAGAGTCCTTCAATAATTTTCAGCTCAAGACAACGTTTGATGACCTCGGAATTACCAGACTAGACTGACCAGCTAATTCGCCCGATTTAAACCTAATCGAACACTTGTGGCATGTAATGAAATGTAAGGTGGCTGAACATAAACCAGAGAGTAAAAAAAAGCTAAATGAAGTTCTGGAACATGTATGGAATACTGCAATTTCAAGGGATATTACTGAACTTCTAGTAAACTCGATGCCTTCTAGAATAAAAGCGGTTATAACCGCCAAAGGAGGAGCAACTCGGTATTGATAATTTTTTGGTAAAAGCGGCATATCTAAACATCTTATATACACATACATAAAAAATGTATCGTTTGATTTTGTTAACCAATGACTCTATTAAAATATTTAAAAAAAATAAGAAAATTAACTGGTTTTTCTTTCTTTGTTAATATTTTTTTTTAAACATTCAATAAACAGATGGAAATTAGATAGAAATACTTATAAACTACTGCGGAGTACTCAACAAAAATTTCATTTCATTATAAAAATTACTATCGTAGTTATTAACAATTTTTCAATCATTTTGATATGGTGCGGTTTTTATGACCGCAAGTGTAGATAGGACGTACAATATTTGAGTATGCGATTAACCGATAGCCACATCAACTTCCCGTAAAATCAGTGCAAAAGATTCTGTTTTGGGTAAAGATTTTGACAATAAAAGATCAAAATTATTGACCAATCTTAACCTACGTTATAACCGGAAATGGTTTTAAAGATCGACGAAAACTAGCAGGCTTTATAAAAATCATAAGACTTCAAAGTGAAATCTGTATTACATCGACGACAATAACGAAAATAAAATAATGCGAAAGCATATAACACTTCAGAGGTAGATGTCGTATTTTTAAAGAATTCAGACACAGTACCATTTTGCGAAAACGCACTTATCAGAAGAGAAAATAATACAATTACAAAATATATTGGGTCTATAACTTAATTCGTGCGTTTTTTTTCAAAATTTCAACGTTTATTTAAGGAAAACATGTACAATAGTATTATTCAAAGTATTGCCCATCTGAAGCTATGACTTTTTCCCATCTTTCTGGCAATTTGTGGATCCCATCACAAAAGAACTGCCCCGGCTTGGCAGCCAAGAATGAATCAAGCCAATTTTTGATATTCTGCTCTGATGTGAACCGTATTTCAGTCAGAGCGTTCTGCATCGACCGGAACAAATGGTAGTCAGAAGGGGCAAGGTCTGGACTATAAGGCGGGTGGGGTAAGACTTCCCATCCACAGTTTTCCAAATAGTTCTTAACCGGAATAGCAACGTGGGGCCGAGCGTTGTCATGATGGAAAATTATTGCCTCGTGTCTGGTCGCATATTCCGGTCGTTTTTCGGCCACTGCTCTCTTCAAACGGATTAATTGTGTTCGGTAGCATTGTCCATTGATGGTTTCACCCGGTTTTAGCAGCTCATAATACAGCACACCCATCTGATCCCACCAAATACAGAGCATTACCTGCGCGCCATGGATATTCGGCTTTGCCGTTGATTTGGCTGGTTGGCCGGGTTTCACATATGATTTTTTGCGCTTGAGGTTGTCGTAATGGATCCATTTTTCATCACCAGTAACAAACCGATGCAAAAATGACTTCCTTTTGTGGCGTTCCAGCAGCATTTCGGGCATGCAAAACCGCCTTTCGACGTCTCTCGGCTTGAGTTCATGTGGAACCCAATTCTCTTGCTTTTGAATATATCCAGCTGCTTTTAAACGTTTTGAAATGGCTGCTTGAGTGACACCCAAAGATTCTGCGAGCTTGTGTTTGGCAACAATATTCATAGAGTAATGCTTCCAGTTCTTCATCTTCAAACTTTTTTGGCTGCTCAGGACGTTAATCGTCTTCCAAGCAAAAATCACCACTTTTAAATCGTGCAAACCACTTTTGGCACGTTCGCTCAGCTAGCGCATGTTCACCATAAACGTCCACCAAAATACGATGACTTTCGGCAGCAGTTTTCTTCATATTAAAGTAATGAAGAAGAACTCCCCGCAAAAACACTTTTTCAGGCATAAAGTTCGACATATTTGAGTGAAAAAAAATTATTGTTGTTTACGCTTCAAATGAATGACATGTATTGAAATGACGTACAATGACAGTAGCTTTCCTTAGCAAACCGCACGAATCAAGTTATATACCCAAAATCATTCAATTATTGGTAAAGTCTAATAATTTATAAGAGGAATTATAGACTTGCATCGATGGAGGATGGAGAAGACATTTCAACAGCAAACTGTATGTACAGCGATGTCAAACTCGTCAGAAAAGCTCAGATAACTCGTCTTAGATGGCTAGGTCACCAACCAAAAAGGACAACGCAGAGGACGGTCCCATCCTAGATGACGCACACAAATGGAAGTGGACCAAACCCAACTTGGTATGCACAGCTTGCAAAAGACCGCGCTGGCTGGAGGGGCTGGAGTGCTTGAATGCTTTCAAAACACAATGCTAGAAATCTAAAATACCCAGCCATTATCCATGAAAAACCGAAAAAATTTCCATTCTCGGTATGTGTGTCAATAACAACTTACGCTGGAATGATCACATATTCGATGTCGCTCAAAATGCTGCGAAATGTCTAGGTTTCCTCAAGCGATGTAAGGAATATTTTACATCCTCTGATCTGGCCTCAATATAAAGGGTGACCAGATAGGAAGACAAATTTAAATAAAACAACAACAGTGTGAGATATAAAATTGATTCTGGCTATATTTTGAAGCTCCGTTCATGCCATTATGTGTAGAATCGCACATCATTCCAATGGACGCCTCGGCTTCGCTGGCAGTGCTTCAAGGGGTCGGTCCAATTTTTGATGACTTGGTCCAATATTTGTGGCATTATTCCGGCAATAGCCTGTCGGATGTTGGTCTCGAACTCGTCCAAAGTGGTTGGTTTGTTAGCGTAGACTAAGGACTTAACGTAGCCCTAGGGAAAATAATCGAGCGGTGTTAAATCGCATGATCTGGGTGCCCAATTGATGAACGCTCGCCGTGAGATGACCGTCACCAAATTTCACCTTCACAACATCGAGCGTTGCGTCACTTGTATGGCATATAGCATCGTCTTGTTGGAACTACAGCTCGGATATATCGATGTTGTCGAGCTCTAACCACAGAAAGTCGGTTAACATCGCCTTATACCGGAGACCATTGACGGTAATGGTGTCTCCTTCCTCATTTCGAAAGAAATAAGGTCAGATGATGCCGCCTTGCCATAAATCGCACCAAACAGTCAATATTTGTGGATGCATTGATGTTTGGCCGAACACTTTGGATTATGTTCGCCCTAATAACGACAAATTTGCTTGTTGAAATAGCAAAGATGATTTTTTTGTCAAAATCCTTATTAATTATTCAATTATTTACTGTCGAACTTGTTTGTTTGCTTTAAAAACGGTTTGTGCCCTACCACACTCGGCTGTTGACTATTCGTGTCCAAAACAATCCACATAAGCAACCGATGTACATATATACAAACAAACATTGCGAACATGAGTCCAGGTAAGCAAAAGAGTGGTTCAAATATTTAAGGCACTTACACATGAATCCTCAACGTTTAAAAATGAAAATAATAGCATTATGGCGGTAACAGCATTTATCCGCTCGAAATTGGAGTACAATGCTCACACCTTGTCAGGTGCTCCTAAGACCTCTTTGCATTTGCTAGATGGGATCCAAAATCGTGCGATAAAACTCATAGGTGATGAAAATATCACACAGTCATTCGACACCCCCGAACACAGACGTAATGTCTCCTGCTTCAACTTTTTGTATCGCTATTTTGACCACCAGTGCTCCACTGAAATCACCCTTTCTAGCTTTTAACCATAACACCCGTCTCGCTATGAATGCTCATCAGTATACCCTCAAGCCCACTTCCGGACGTACTCGATATCGTGATTCCTTCCTAAGACGTACAATTCACTTATGGAATGTCCTGCCGAGCTCTTTATTTCCTAGTCACTATAACTTGCAAACATTTAAAACCAACGGACACCGATATCTCCCTTTTTTCCCTCCCTAACTTCTCCTCGCCCACGCTATGTGCAAACGTCTTAAGGGTACACAAAATCCGCCAATTATAAAAAAAAGGTACTATACTCGTAACTTTACGCTTTGATTGTTATAATTTGCCCACTCACTGTAGTTTGGACTTTAGCTAGCTGTCTCAAATTACGAACTCCAAGTTGTTTCAGACCTATTTTTGTTTGTGTGAACCAACTTAGGCAAGATATTATTATAATGTGTTGATTCTCTTTATTTGAATCGAGGAATTTGCAGGCCAAAGCTGTACTTTCCTAGTTCCACATATCTTAGGCAACTTGACGGTGCAGGCTTATTTGCGACTTGGTTGATGTCGGTCGGACGTCGGTACTGTTTGTGACTGTATTTTTAGGGTCCTTCAGTTTTTTTTTTTTTTACTATTTTTGAGGTTATGTATAGGATGCACATCATTTTTTTGGTCGCTTTTTCTAGTCGCATCGTATAATACTACCCTTACTTTTCAAAATAAACTATTGAACGGTCATCCACAACTTGCAAGGTTACAACCATTTTAAGTTATGAAATATGTCTCAACGACGTCATGGGGATCAAATTAAATCTTTGAGGCATACGTTTTTCTACTGGCTAATTTTTCTTGAAACTATATACTTGTTAGTTTTTGGGGTCGATAAGTACGGTCATGAAATTAGAAAATTGAAATTGTTATTTCCAATATTGCTGATCAAATAGTGCAGAAAAACGATATTGATCTCTAAAAACCTGTACTTGGGATCTTAGGTTTTAAGTATGAATACCACGTAAGAAAACATGATAAATGTTGGCATTATATCTAGGCCGTTAATTACGATATTAAAATTAATTTTTAAAAATTTTAAGCACAGAATTAAAAATGGTACACCAGCGAATAAAAAAAATTTGCTAATATCATTTTTTATTTGTCAATTTTGATCCGTCATTCTGATCCACCATCGTGGTTGCCACTTTGCAAGAAAAAATCGTGAGTGACCGCTCAATAGCTTATTTTGAAGGGTAAGGGCAGTATTACAGGATGCGACTATAAAAAGCAACTAACAAAATTTTATGGAAACATAAGCTACTTTTGTAGTTATACAATTGTACAAATCTCACAGTAACACATAACACATTCCTTGTCATATCAAGGTTTTCACCGATTTTTATGGAGCAATAAGCATCCTCTATCGTTATCTACGAAAGATGGATGAGCTGTGTTGGAATATTAAAATTGGATACAATTCACTTTGGCACGTCTCCCGTATTGGGAGCTTTTAAAATCGATAAAGAGATGGTAAGTATCGATTTGCACTCATTGATCCCAATGTAATTTCGACATAGATTGAATGGTTCGTCCTGCAAGGAAATGGATTGTTGGATGTCATTGCAACTACACATTCTGCTGGACTGGCTATTCAAATTTTTAGTACTTAAGGGGGTATTCTGGTCTAGAATTTTGAAAAAATCGTTTTTTTTTTTGCATATTTTCAAAGTACTATATGCTTTTAAGAATATAACCTCCAACAGCAATTTTAAGATTCCAATTATTTACGGAGTTATAGCTGCTTTAGTTACGCGGCAACTAGACCGGTCCTGCCGGAGCGAATCGAACAATAGACCTTTATCTCGAAACTACTTTTTTCAACACTATTGACACGATATCCCAAGTTCTAATGAACCAATTCACACCTTTCAATAACGCTCTAAGACTCCTTAAGGGGAGATATACACCTAGCACGGTCGAAAAAAAATCAATTTTTTTTTCATTTTCTTGCAGCTCGAGGTCTCAAGACTATGTGGTGAAAACGCCAAGTCAATATTTCGATAAATAAACCACTTACAGACTTGAGGTTTTTCAAACCGGTACCCAACATTTCTCGGAAACCAATGATCCGATTGCCTTGAATTTTGTGGTTATTCTATACGCCATTATCTAGTACTTGTCATATAATTTTTTTTTTTCGTTACTTAGTTTTTGTTTTATAGGGAAAATAATAACTAATTTTTGGCCCAAAAATCACTATTTATGTTCAAACGTCCGCCATTTTGTCATAAATCAATATTTTCAAAATCTGCTATGACACGTATCTAATTTAATGACCTTTTTGGTTTTCTCTTTTAGATGATTTTCGAAGAAACGCCAATGGGTACCGTTTACGCCACAATAGTCATAAAATATCCTTGTATATTTTTGATATTTTTAAATAAAAAAATAAACATATTTCTGAATGTGTATACTTTTAGATAGTTAAACTCCCAATCCGAAATTTCAAATAGTTTTCCTTAAAAAAATACACAAAAATGGCATTAACATACTTTTGGTTAACCAATTTTTTTTTTACTATTTTTAAAAAATTAAAAAGTAAAAAAATATGATAAAAAAAAAAATAATTAAAAAATTTTTTTTGTTCCTCTGCGGTAGGGGATATTACAACATCTTTACTAATTAATAATTATATATTATTTGTTTCCGATGAATATAAGAGTTGAAATCGTATCAATAAGAACGCACCCTTTTTTTTCAACCCACCATTTTACCACCCTGTAACTTTTTGAATTTTGATTTTTTTTTGTTTTGTAAAATTGTTTTGTACAGTGCGTTACATAATTTTGTTTTTTATTAATACAATTTTTTTTTGTCAAAATAAGGTTAAGAGTTATTGGAGCACAACTTTTGAAGAACAAATAAACCAATTTTAAAATTGCATAAAAGATTCTAAGACGAGCACAAACGAAAAAATCTATAATATATCAATTAAAGCGTTTCATAAATATAAGGTCAGTCACTAAAATAAATAAATCAAGAAGTTTTTTCAATGTTTTAATTATTTATTTGTTTCCCTTTTTTCAACATTAATTCAAATAAGCGATTTTGCATTGATGCTGATAGTTTTTTTAATGTTTGGTCACTAATATTTGCCCAAGCATTTTTAGGGCGCTGAATGTCTCAAACTGACGATTATGCCTATAATCATCGCGAACCAGAATGCCCCAACGATTTTCCATAGCATTGAGATCAGGGGAGCACGCGGGCCAGTCTAGGACTTCGATGTTGTGGTCCGAAAAACACGCTTAAGTGCTGCGACTACAATGGATTGTAGTGCTAACTTGCTGATAAACAAATTTTTCATATCCATGGTTTTCTAAAAATGGAATTAAATTTTCTGAAAGAACTCCCTGATATTCATCGCTGTTCATCCGCATAGAAGGGAAGGCTGGCGACAATCGTAAAAGGTCCCCACACCTTTAAGGAACCGCCGACGAAATTTCTCTTTGAAAAAAATGTTAGCTCTTTTCTCAAATCCCGCCAATATCCACTGAATCCATCTGGTCCATCCAAATTAAACTTTTTTGCGTGTATAAAAAAAATTATGATTTTAAAAATCGTTCTTTTTTTCAAACGAGTGCTATTTTATCTTACCTTCACCCAATCTGTACCCTTGTTTTGGCGTGCGAACGCATGTTTTCCTGTTAATCGAGGGGCAGCTCTCATTTTTTCTCGAACAATGTGTGGAATAGATTGTATTGCCTTCCAAACTGTTGACATTGAGACATTAAGGTCCAAGCTTCGCCTTACGTCGTTGCAGCTCATCATTGAATTAGATGTTATTTTGCTTATTTCGCGAATATTTCTTCTTGTTAATTTATTTGGCCGTTAATTTACGGGCGTCCACCGTAGTTTACCTTATCCCTTGCATAATTTTGAGCCGCACAAAATAATCTGTCCAATTTTCTCGCAATTTCTCTCAAACTGCAGTTTTCCTCCATGTATGCGTCAATTTTTCCTCTTTCGAAGAGTTTCAGGGCCTGTCTTCAAGCCATTGTTCTAAATTTTACAACGTTAAACTGAAATAATGCTAAAAGTTAGAAAAAAGTACTTACCTTTTTTATTTTAGTAACTGACCTTATAATTATGAAACGCTTAAGAATACAGAAATTATAAACTTCACCACTTTCCTATACAGAGCATTGACACACAATGGAAATAAAATGCAAACGTAATTTGCATCACCACCAATAACAAGTTAAGAGGTACCGTTATAAAAAAAAAAAACGTTGTAGGAGATAGAAATTTGACATTTTTTACATTGACCTTATATCTTTTAAACGCACTGTATATTCTTAAATTATAAATAAATATTTAGCAAACACTCGTTAGTTACTAAAAATACTTTTTTTTCATCCCAATTGAAAAAAAAACCCTAAAATTTGTATCTCTAGACTAGAATACCCCCTTAATACTAGATTCTTTCTTTAAAATATAACTTCCATATATTGTCTTTGTCCAGTTTAAATAATTTCGTAGTATGTAAACAAGGATAGTAATTTTTTTATAAAAAACTTTCTAAAACATTTTATATACGAGTATGTACATATAATACATACCACCACAAAAAGTCCCCGGAATTTATTCAGAAAATTAAAAATGCGAGTTTATTCATCTACATAAACCTATATTGTCCCCTTCAAAGTAATCGCCATCGACTGCAACACACTTATGCCAGCGCTTGATCCAATCCTCGAAACAATTTTTATATTCGGTTTTCGGTATGTCCACCAGTGCTTCCTGCGATTTTTCCATTACTTCCTCTCGGCTGCTGAAACGCCTTCCCCGTAGTGGTTTTTTTTTGCTCGATTGAACAAAAAGAAGTCACCGGGAGCCAAATCAGGTGAAATCGGTGGCTGTTGGATGGTATTTTTTGCATTTTTCGTCAAAAAATTACGAATAATGATGGGACTGTGCGACGGTACGTTATTTTGGTGCAAAATCCACGAGTTTTCTGCCCACAATTCTAGTCTCTTTCGGCGAATTGCTTCGCGCAAACGTCTCATAACGCCCAAATAATACGAGTACTATTTGTTTACTGTCTGGCCTTCTGGCTAAAATTCATGATGCACTACACCGTTGTAATCTATGAAAACAGTGAGCATTGCCACCTTTTTTGACTGAAAACAACGTGGTTTTTTGGTCTCGGCTTATTTGGTGAACGCCATTCACTTGCCTGATGTCTGGATTGCGTGTCGTACTCATAAACCCACGTCTCGTCTCCAGTAATTATCCTTTGATGAATGTGGGATCGGATTCACCCTCGCAAATCATCTCTTTTGCGACATCAACACGGTCTATTTTTTGCATGAAATTGAGGTCTTTTGGTACCAACTTTGCTGCTACACGACGGAAGCCCAAATCATTAACCAAAATGTCTTGGACGGATCTATAGACAATGTTCAAATCCTCCGCTATCTCTCTGATGGTTAATTTGCGGTTATTGACCAACATTTCTTTTCCTTCATCAATGTTTTCTCGGTTTTCGATGTCAATGGTCTGCCACTGCGTTTATCATCTTCGATTGACTCACGACCCCTTTTGAACTGCTCGTCCCAATGGCAAACGACCGTTTTCTTTAGAGAATCGTTGCCGAAACAGTTTTCCAACATTTCCAACGTTCGCGCACCATTAAATCCGTTTTTTTACGCAAAATTTAATACAAGTTTGTTATTGCAAATTGAAATCCATTTCTAAAATTGTAAAAAATCGCCAACACACACAGAGATAGATGTACTCTTGGCTACGTAACTTTTGCAAATGTCAAGCTATGACGCTAAGATTTAGAGGGAAAGTCAACAACAGATTTACCAACTTAACAAAAAAAAAAAAAAAAACAGAACTCAAATCGGAACAATTTGAGCGCCACACGGTGGTTATTCCGGGAACTGATCAAGGTGGTATATGTACATAGAGTTGATACATGATGCAGCCGTGAAATATTATGAAATAACTTTCTTCTTATCTTACCCGAGTATTGTTTCTTTCCGCTTTTAATTCGGCTATTTCCTCGTCTCGTTCTAGCAAAGTTTCCCTCGCTTGTGTTAATTCCTTTGTGAGGGTCGAGAATTCCTGTAAGAAATAAACCTTTTATATTAAAGATAAAAAATAATTTTAAAAATAACTATACAGTAGAACAATTTAAATCATAAACAGGGATTTTTCTTGATGACCTGCTGCTATGATAAAAATCTACAATAAATCGGAAAAGCACAAAACCCTACTTTTATTCAAATGTTGTAGTACCTATCATATTTAATTAAAAAGTTTTTGCCATTAAAATGTTTTCATTGAGCCAAATTGATTTATTTATTATCAAGAGAAACTGAAATTGAAATTGAAATGTACTTTACTTGAATTAGGTTCTTAGAAAAGTGCTATTCTTGATGTTATGCATAATTGCATAATTGAATATGCATAGTTGCAAACTAAGCAACTTAAACTATCAATGTATCACTATATTCATACAGGGCGACTCAAGTGTAGTAAAATTTACTAGGTGATAGCTTAAGGTATAACAAAAAGGGCATCTTGTATGTATCTTGTCTTCCCTTTTCGATAGAAATTTTCTTTTTTATTTAAACTGGTATACGAGTATGCATAAATGTAGTAGTGATATTTTTTATTGTGACCCTCGATTCACCCCACTAAATATGGAAATTGGCTAGCTAAAGTAAAACTAAAAATTTAAATTTGATCAGACATCCGGTGAGCCAGTCGATTGAATAGCCAACTGTAGTACAACGGTAAGTGACTGACTATTAAATCAGAGACGCATATGATTGATTAATGTCGCCTTAGGCCGTAAATATATTTGCGGTGAAGACAGTTCTTCTTCTCTTACATTCTCTTGCATTTTATGCTTCTCTTGTTTAAGCAAGCAACCCATACGTGGGTTTAAGTAACACCCACGATAAACAATTTTCGCTTCACAAACACAAGTTAAATGCGTTTGAATTTAATATAAAGAAAATTGCAATTGGGGAGAAGAGAAGAAAGTTGCTCCTAGAGAAAACCAAAACAATTATTGTAAGTTAGAAATGAAAATACAATTTCAAAACAAACTAAACTGAATTTCTTTTTTTTTTTTACCACGGATTGCTCTTCTAAGAACGCACATTAGATTGATGTGGCTATCGGCACAAAGATCGTCGACAAGCGCAATTCCATTGTGGGAAAATGGATGTACATATACACACAAACTTTTATGGAAAGTCAATGGGTATCACTAATATGGTATGTATTAAAGCGCGACAGGAAATGTACAAAATATGTTACCTTTATTAAGATCAGATGCAGCGAACAAGAACAATTATCATTCTTAAATATACGACTTTTAGTATCTGTAGTACATGGTTGTGTAAAGCTGTGATTTGATCGATTTTGGGAACATATATTTTGGAAGTAAATTAATGACTGAAGAAAGTCAATATGAACTGGGCACACAAATGTAGCGGTTGACATGAAGACAAATAGAACATTGTCGTCCTGTACAGGCGACATCAACTTATTTATGTTTTGATTACACACTTTGCTTGTTTTAAACTAAACATATAAATTTCTTTCTATCAAACACGCTTTAAATTTATTCGTTTTGCTTGAAATAGCACACGTAGTGAAATCATGAGTTCACCGCAAAATTGAAATACAATTCACTAAAGACTTAACAAAATGTGAAAATTGGAACTTAAAAAAATCACAAACCGGAACAAGAGTGAATTTCTGATGTCATAGAGTTCAGAACTTTTGCCATATATTGTATATATAATACATAGGTATATTGTATGATATATGCTTATATATGAACATGTCAACAAATAATAAAAGAACAACAGAAAAGCTGGTATTTATTCCCGTGTGTGGATTTATTTTATGCGCTTAAAAAAGTATATTCATTTCACTTAATCCACAGGCTTTGATCGTGTCGTGACGCATTCGCCTACAGATTGTAACTAAACATCGCAAATGGACAACAGATGTATTTTCCACTAGTGGCTGTGAGTTGCGCTGCCTATGGCTGAGTGATTGAGCAAATGAGGATGATATACCGCTCAATTTATTTTATACAAGTTTGTTTTACCACTAAGTTTTATGTAGTCTGATGTTTCAATGTACATATATAGTATGTTGTAAATACAAACATGGCACAACAATCTTTTATTTAAATAATAAGGTTAATTGTAAATAAAAGAATTCTAGTTCTTCAAATTAAATTAATTAAATATCTTCGAATTTTTGAAAATAATGGTCAGTACAAGTTTTATCTATATATGTACATATGCATATAAAACAGTAACTGACTATGAGACAGCTTACAGAGCAAACAGCTAGGCCTAAAGGGCTGAAATTTTGACAGTGGCTTCCTATAATGACATGGATAGCCGCTAAGAAACGATTTTTTAAAATTCCATACCTAAGGGGGTAAATTGGGACACTTCAATTCGTTTGTCCGGAACATCGTATTTTCGAATATTCTCGGCGTCTCTTCTTTGTGCCGATCTCTGTACTATATGTATGAAGGCATCAACTGAATTCGTTCCCTTGCTACTGAAAAGTGGGGCGAACAATACTGCGCGCATGGGTGGAATAAGGGAGCGGATGTTTCTGTATCTGCCTGACGATAAAGTGAGCGACAACCACCCATTATTTGCGTGAGAGCCCTGAGGCTGTGCACTTCGGTCTATATATGATAAATAATTGTCCATATGATCAAAAATCTTTTTATTATAGTTTCTACTTCAAATATGCCGAAGGTTATTATTACCAGGAAAATAGCAATAAATGGATTAAAAATATCCGCATCTCCGACGCCTGAAACTGAGTCCATATCCCCATCTTCGCCAAACCAAGAATTAGACCAGGATTTACCGACTCAAACACAGAGGAAAATAAAACAAAGCAGGATTCGATAGACAAATAACGTCCGAAAGAATAAAAAAAAATCTTCTGAAAAGAATCTTACTGCACATTAACAAGCAGTGCAAAATTTCAAAAATTACATCCTCATGTTCACAGGCAAGCTGTTACTGATTATCAACTCACGCATCTAGAGAAAAACAGGGCGATTCAGCCTCGGCATCGGAAAAACAGCGCACAAAAAATATGGAAAGACTAGCTTGAAAGCTTGAACAAAATGTATTTTAATTCTTCAATACTTTACTGTGAACAAATAGATGAAACACAGTTTACACATATGTTGCACGTACGCATGACCACTTTCAAACTCTGCACGCACTTGTAATTCATTTTTTAATTGTCCGCAGCTTCACTCGCTCAGGAAACCTACCTAAGAAAGTAAGGGTTAAGACTACTTATTTTTTCAGTTTATACTTAAAGTACCTCTTTATTATTATTTATACTACATTAGAGATTCTGCCTTCAGAGACTAACACGACCAATCTGTTAGCTGAGCTCACTCTCGAGCAGGCCACGTAAAACTGACCGTGCGAGAAGCAATCCCTTCTAATATCAATTCCTGCTGTTTTCGGTGACTGACTCTGAGACTTATTAATCGTCATTGCGAAACAGACCTTAAGGGGGAATTGCCGAATTAAGGATAAATGTGTGAGACGATAGACCGGGTGGTGGGATGAGTATATTTAGGAACTCCACAGGATAGTGTATAGCAACATCCATATGCATTACAGTGCATATAGATTTTTACTTATATTCTGCAACCTTCGAACGACTTCAACAAAGTGTCATCAATGACGGAAACCTCATAAAACGGGAGCTGCACTTTACCAGCGCTACAGGACATTCCGGGTGCCCCCTCGTTCCACGTGAGAGCATTGCACCACCGCCATTTGTTAGTGATGGAACCCAAGGCCACTTTGCTTTCATACTCTGTATAGATATCATATACCATGCCGGATTGAGCCTTGATCTTCCAAAAATATCTCTTCCTTTCTATTCGTCTACCAGGATTATTTTGCTCATATCGAGACTGTGACGCCCTATGCACCTCAGGGTGAGCTCGCTGCTACCGACCCACAGCTTCTCTATATACCTCAGGGGGTGAGCTTGCTTGTTCCTAGCCACTGCTTCTCTGTTTACGTTAGTATTAATTTGTTTTTGCAGATACTTTTTAGAAGCTTTGAACAAGTTTTTTCCGAGTAACGTCGGTGCATCTGGCATGACGGTTTTTAAAGCATAGCACAGTCATCATAGGTACTATGATCCACAAGTGTTAGTGGTGTAACGCTTTGAAGTGGAAAGAAAAAACTGCTGGCATGTGTTGCAGTGGTGGGAATGTTTTTCTTATAGCATTTGAACCTCTGCCAACACCGCTGTACAGTTTAGTTAAGCTTCATCCTGAGCATAATCATTTTATGAGTCAACTAGAAATATACTCATAATAGCTGCTTGCAAATGACTTCATTTGGAGCTAAGCAGGTATCTAACGATGGATTTATAACGACGTTTAAGGTGCAGGGTCAAGTTTACCATTTAATTGGGATTTTGTTGTCTGCGGATTAACAAGAAGCTCGATTCTTACAAATATAATTTGTGAGAGAAGATGGAAGAGAAGCAAATTTGAGATACTCAACTGTCCAGTTGTGAAGTGAAATGTGGTTCAAATACTTCAAAAAATGTTCCATTATGTGAACCTTTATATCAAGGACTTAAAAAAAAACTATTGAAAAGATGATACCCAGCTGTGATTCATTTAGAGATGTTATCAATGCAGAAAAAAAGCCAATGGAACGTCACAGACGCGCTATGTTGTAGTTGTGTTAGTGATGATCGGCCAAGAATTTGAGAAACGGGACATCGTATTAGAAAGCCATACTAGCACTCTGCATTGAATTAGTGAAAATCATAGGTCGTATGATTCTTTACAACATCCCTTGATATTTTGCCGTTGAGTGAATGGATGCCCCATTAATTTGCCGCAACGAAATCCGAAAACAAATGTTGCTACAATATAAAGAAGACACTTTCTACAGCGAGCTTTTGCGCTTATCGCATAATGGTTAGAAAAAGGGAGAGTAATCATCTCATCTGTTTTCGTTTCCTTTTCTGTCAATTTTTGGTCGACGAGTACGCCAGGATAGAGACTGAAAGACTTAACTTTATTGGAAATAATCAGTCGAAACAGTAAATTATATCCATCTAAGTGATTCGATAGGAAAACAGACGCTGATGCTGATAATCTCGGCCAAATGATGGTTGTCATCTCCTTTTACGGGGTACAGATATATGTATGAGCAAATCCAACACGCTATGACATACATACAGTATTGTGCAAAACAAAAGCAACAAATTTAGTTCGAACATATAAATGGAAATAATTTTTTTCCTAATGAACTTTCTAAAAAAATTGAATATAAATTTTTGTAATGAAGAAAAAGAAATATAATAGTGTTTTTTCCAAAAGAATAACAACTCGTATATAAGAAAATACAAGTATATGTAATATATGGCAGTGTGCAAAACTAAAGCAACAAATCTAATACTTTGTATAAGATGCCCTTATTTTTAATAACTTCAACACATCTGCGTGTCATTAAACTTGAAATTGTGGTTTCCGGTATTTTTTGCCATTCAGCTTTTGATGCTTGCAACAGTTCTCGCTTATTCGTAAAACGTTTTCCTGCTACCCGTCGCTTTAGTATACCGAATAGATTTTCAATGGGATTCAAGTCTGGTGATTGTGCTGGCCAATCAAGAATTTGCACCCTATTGACGTTTAACCAATCCTTTACAAACTTCGACGTATGCTTCGGGTCATTATCGTGCTGAACCACCCATCGAATCGGCATATTCCATTCAGCATGGGGCATCCTTTCCATCTCCATAATGCGTTTATATTTGAAATGATCCATTATCCCTTCAATCTGGAGAAAGGGATCAACACCATTGGCTGAGAAGCATGTCCACACCACCACACTACCACCTCCATGTTTTGATGTAACTTTGCAGTTGGGAGGATTGAGTCTCTCTAATTTCCGCCGTCTAACTGTCGACATACCATCTGAATTGACCAGATTGAACTTAGATTCGTCACTGAAAAGGACAGTTCTCCATTTTTCTATGGGCCAATTCAGATGCATTCTGGCGAAATTTTACACAATGATTAATAACGAGTTGTTTGGTTTATGTTTATGCTTTTAAAACAAGATATTTTGAAAAGAACCTTTTCTGCAAATACACTTTTTTAAGCATAGGCTTTTCCGTAGGCCTGTAACGTTTTAAGTCGTTTTCGATTGCTCGTCTTCGAACTGTAGTTGGATGAACGGATAATTTAAGTGATGTCACTATTCTTTGGGAAGTCACAAACGGGTCTTTTTTAATTAAAGCGCAAATTCTTCTATCCATCTTCTCCGAAGTTTTTCGTGGTCATCCTGCCAAATGCACTGTTCCTACATTTCCCGTTGATTTATATTTTTTGATTAGTCGAGAAACAATGGATCTGTTTATATTATATGTATTTCTTGGCTATAGAAATCTGAGTCCCTCCATTAAAAAACTGTTAAATTATTTGAGATTTAATTTCATCGCTAAATTTATTCCGAGCCGTAGCTGTACATCCACCAACAAGAAAGATATCCGTTTGACTGATCTACGACTCACTTCCTTATACGTAGGTAAGAATATAGCAGAACACGTAAAAGTACTGCAAACTTGCTTTTTGTTGTTTTTGGGAAATTAGGAAACTGTTGCTATATATTGCATATACTTGTTGTTGTTGACATTTTCTTACATACGAGTTGTTATTGTTTTGGAAACTACGTTATCATGTTTCTGTTTCATCATTACATAAAGCTACATTTAATTTTTTTTAGAAAGTTCATTATTTTCATTTATACGTTCGAACTAAATTTGTTGTTTTTGTTTTGCACAACACTGTATTTCTGTACGATGGTATGGCCGCCCTGACCTATTTGTCACATTCGCCTGTAACTCTCGATGGGAAGGCATTACAAAAAAATTGCTTTCTAGTCAAAGTTCTTATGATCGTCATGTAAGTCCTACTATTTCGTCTTAAGGCTAAGGAAATGGTGGATCAATTGACCAAATGCAATATATTCGGAAATATTCGGAAATACGAATCTTCATGTATTCTGTGGAATGCCAGAAACGTAGACTCTCATATATTCATACCTTATTAACAAGGTTATTTGTGCTGAAATACCTGATCCAGAAAAAGACCCCAAATTGTACGAAATAGCAAAATCTCACAGAGAACGTGGCCCGTGTAAAAGTTAATCACCAGTCACTCTGCATGAAAAATAACAAATGTAGTAAAAGATTTCTTAAGCCATTAATTAGTAAAACTCAAACTGGTGGTGACGGCTATCCACAATGCAGAACATTCTCCGGAAGATGGCGGCGTAGAAGGAGTAAATCTAGACAACCGTTGGATAATCCTGTTATTTTCAAACCGTTTAAAGCACATATAAATGTTGAATATTATAATTCTCTATCTCATTTTAATAAAAAACTTAACACGTGCTCAGGCTTTTTAAGTGTAGTCATACCCACTGGAGTGTTAAGTTCTTAAAAAAAATATTTTGTTGTAAATATGTAAATAAAAAGATAAAATAACGAAATAAAAATTTACGAAAATGGAACATATATAAGTAGCTCAGAAGCTGTGTGGGAAATTCTCGGATTCCCCCTTTATGAGGGTTTTCCCGGTTTTTCACTTTGCGGTGTATTTAGAAAATAGGCAAATTATGTATTTTAACCGAGAAAATGTAGGTATGGCATGTCCACTAGATAACTTCGCAAAAACCTTCATTAAGTATGTACTCGGTCAACTTCATTTGAAGCATTAAGAATGGTAAATGGTATAGTGCATCCTACTTTCCAATCTGAAATTATGCCTTTGGGCTTGCTTGAAGACGATCAGAACTAGCCACTTTGTAAGAGGCTATTAAATATAAGGTAGAGTTTCTAAATTCCCTTAAACTACCGGGTCTGCCATACCATAACCTTGCTCTGCGGAACGGGACACCCGTAATACTGCTTCGAAATTTAAAAACACCGAAATTGTGTAACGGCACTACAAAAGTCTAAGCCCAGCATAAAAATTTAATCAGAACCATTAATTTAACCGGGTGTGCTCAAGGAGAGACTGCAATTTCGCCTCAATGCTTTGCAATGACGATAAATAAGTCCCAAGGCCAAACTTTAAAGTACGCTGGCGTAGATTTAAGAAAAAATTTTGTTTATAAGGAAGTACTAAGTCAATTAGATATTTACATTCTCATGGCGTCATAAGCTCTACGCGAAGAAAGTTATGGGAAATAACTATAACTATAAAGTATGACTACATATATTTTAATCTATTTAGGAATAAACTTCAGATCTAAATCTTTCAATACTTGATTTGGATTAAGGTTTGAATTATATGCGACCAAGCTCAAAATTTAGATCTTTTTCGACATGAACCATATTTTCGATTGAAGAAAAGATCGTATTGCGGCATTGTTCTATGTGGAATGAGCTGTTTTCAAGTGTTAAAAAAACTTCTCCCACTCGCTTATACAAATGCATGAACCATTACCGATTCTAACATTTCAACTTAAATAATTTTCCTTTCGTTTACGCAGGACATGCCAATAACACTGGTTGCCATCAAAGGTGGCTCTTTCCCATTTTTCAAAGACACTTATTTTGTCTACCGAAATATACACCCTGAATGACTCGAACTGCAGCCAACTTCAGACTGCTATAGTTTCCAAACCGTTCATGACAGCGAGCTCAAATTTTGACACATGACAGATAATTTTATTATTTACAAGCCTTTTAAACGATTTGCGTCTCAGTTGTGTTCAAAAATTTTTATCCGCGACGGAATTCAAACGTGTAGTGTGATTGCTTTATATTTGGCTGGAAAACCACAAGTAGCTATCGTTAGAGCCCTCCAGCACCTCAATGTGAATAAATCATTTGTGTCTCGAACCATAGCTCGTTACCGTGATACTGGCAGCGTTGCAAAACGCCGTGAGCTCAACATATCGTTGGAACGGATGCAACACATACTGAATTTGGTGAGTTGCCGAATTTGGTTTTTTCCGCCATTTGTTATCGAGCAATATGTCAACAAACAAATTCACCGAGTTTACTTGCCAGAGAGGTCTTTCGAAAATTTACGCCTTCGGATATCCACCAGAAAGCAGGCAGCACCGATGGTGATAGTTTGGGCCGCCATAACCGCCGATGGTCGCTCTCCCCTCGTATTTTTGGACCGTGGCGTCAAAATTAATGCGATCGTATACCGTGAGGCAATATTGATGCCTTGGGCAAACAATCATTTCGGTCGGAGACCGTGGACATTTCAACAAGACTCGGCACCTCACAAGGCGCACTTCACAAAGCGCACTTCAACCAAGATTGGTTAAAAAACAATGTTCCACACTTCATTTCTTCGACACAATGGATTGTAAATTCTCCGGATGCAAATCCGTTGGATTTCTCTGTCTGGGGTATTTTGAAGGCGAAGGTTGCGTCTAAAAAATACCAAAGTTTGGATCACCTTAAACAAGCACTTCGCCGGGAATGGGCCAAAATACCGCAGAGCCACTTGCGTGCAGCGTGCGATGCTTTCTTCGGCCGTCTCAAGGCCATTATTCGCGCCAAAGGTGGACATATTGAAAACTACTGATACAATTTGAAAATTGATGTATTTTCCAAAATTTTTTGCTTTGGCACAATAAAATTTATCAAAAAATAAAAAAATTATTGCATTTTAAAAAGTTGGAGTTCGAATCATTCACCCTGTAGTACAATATATGTATTATGATACTCGTATTTTAGTTTTGTTATTTATACTTCTTCACGTCTTTGGCGTCGGACCTTCGGTAAATGGACTCTAAACAATTTCCAAGATGATCAAGAATTTTATGAAAAAATGGGGTTCAGCGATGAAGCTTACTTTTCGCTCAACGGATACGTCAATAATCAATAAGAAATTATCTTTTAAATCAAAGTGTTTTTGAGATCAAAGGTCAATGTCATGTAATTTTTTCCGAACACATTTAAACAAACACACGACATTTAGTTTAGCATTGAAAAATACATAAAATTACTTAAATTAAATTGTAACCTTACTTCTTCCACGAAGAAACATCAAAGTAACTGTGATCTTGTAAGTGGAATTTATTTTCTTTTTAAAAAAAAAACATTTTTGCACCGCAATAACGGAGAAAAGACACAACAAAAGGGGTAAAACTGAACATATAAACCCAGCATTTTATCCAATTACTTTGGTAAATTTAGTCAAGCCATCAAAGAAAATAACCGAAAGAAACTGACCATAAGTGTGTTGCTTCTTCATGGTAGCGCACTGGTTGAATGATGTGTTTACCCAAGGCTGTTGTAAGAGAATATGGCTTCGAAGAAGTTAAAAACCCACACTATATTCCGGACCTGCCTATTACCCTATTCCATATTTTAAAGAAGGACCTTTGTGGAAAGCTCGACGACAAAGACCTCAACTGTACATTTTTTTATAGAGTATTAAAAAGCTAATTTCACGGTGTAACAAGGGTATTGAGATAAAGAAGAATTATAATGAGAAACAAAAACTATTTCAAATTTATGTGCCTTTTTTTCGCTGATACCGAGAATACATTGAGAGCTGCATGTGAATTCCCCCATTTCTTATAAGATTAGATTAAAAACAGATTATTTGTTTTTAGAAAATGCTCAAAATTTTTTTGAATTAAAAGGAAATTGCTATTCTACCATTATCTTTGTTTTTGATCGATTTTTTGTTATTTTTCTTATTAATTTATGTTTTGCATTTATTTAACGAAAATTCACCTAGTACATGAAGCTTTAAACCAGAAGTTGTATATTGTTGTATTGTGGTGGTGACTGTGGATACTTTTTTATCGAGTACTGCTTTGGCGAAGCCTGAAATAAGATTTCTAACTTCCGATAGTTTTTTTTCTGTTTGAAAATGAGAACTTGAAATTATGTTGATGTGTAATCTAGCCAGAAAGAGAAAATGAGAAGAAGATTTTGAATGTTTAATAATAAAAACAATATTATATAAACACTAGGTAATCGGACACTATTACAAACAAAATAAAAGCATAAATATTTCTTGCAATTGCATGACAATCTGCATTCTTAATGATATTTAAGTTATTTACGAGTAAATTGTTTTTTCTTGACGATAGCACCGCATTTGCTGTACAGATTAGCGGGCTTTGATTTTTAACTTTTCACTATTGATCTTTTACTTTTCGGTGCTTAACATACAAGTATACTTACAAATAGAAGCAGAAAAATGATTTTGCCGACGTTCTCTTTTTAATCATAAACGAAAAGTACTTGCTTTCAGAATTTCATGTAACTGTAACATGGTTCTTCAAACGCTCAATGGGAGAAGATATGCTAAACTCATACTAATTACATAGTTTTACTATACTAAATACGCTCTTTATTAAGCAAGTGTGCCATTTTAATACATACTGCAGCAGTAGACAGCAAACTCAGATAAATAACCATCTAAGGTAGAATACCGTGAAAGGGAGAGTAAGGGATTCTAAAGAGATCTCCGGCAAACCAATAACGAGTCTGTATCGACTTTTGTTTGCAGAATTTTTCGCGAAGAATGTGGAAAAAAAACTAACGAAACCCCGCATCAGTCAAGAAAATAAACGAGAATGCCTCCAAAGTGTCAAAATCCACAAACTATGTGGAACAACGTCGACGAAAAGTCTAAGAGCGGTGTTTCAAAAGGCGGACTGGCAATTAAATAAACTTAGGGTCGGAACGGTAAGACAAAAATGGCAGTAGACAAAAACCAAGCCTTTCAAACGTTAACTAAGTTGAGTGGAAATAACGAAATCAGTAAAGTGCGTCTTGAGCTAGACTATGAACGTTGCAAAAAATATGCGAAAATAGAGCACACTGTAACGTGGATACGAAGAGGTGCCCCACAAACCCCAGTAGAAAAAGTGCAACATTAAAGCACTGATAAACGAGGTAACATTAGTAGGATTGCGGCACAACTGAGAAAAAAATGTTCAAGAAATGTAATCGCTGAAGCGAAGCGGTAAAAAGAATGAACTGGGGCGGCGTGCAGTCGGACCGGAGCGCATACCCCCCGAAGTCTGGGTGACAACCGGGGAAGTCTTGGGTTTACATAGCTCGCGATTTTTTCCAATAAAATGATGAGCAACCATCGAATGCCTCTTTAAAGGAGGGTGATCTTTTCTGTTCCACTGCATAAACCAAAGGTGGCAGGAGAAATTACAAAAACTAACGATAGGTGAAACTAATGTCGTATACTACAATGTTTAAATATACGACAGAGTTCTTGGCAGACTACAATCCAATATTATTAAACTACGTGGCAGTCAATGCGGCTTTGTTGCATGCAGGCCGATATATGTTATAACGAGATTTAAACTTTATGGATTACAATGGGTTCAAGAAGTCTCGAAAGACAGAGTTAGTTTAGTTAGTTTTAAATGCATTTTATTATCTTAATCACTAACTCTTACATACTAACAAAAAATGCTTAAATGCTAGCTTAAAATTACTTAACAATCTTATACTAACTTACTGGCCCCACACAGGCACTCTAAGCTACTCGAAATTCTTATATATATGTCTTTCGACTTTATTTACATTTTATTTAGGAATATACTTATTTTCTATGCTTAAGGCTAAGAAAAGAATTTAGCAAAAAACTTAGCATATCGACATAATTTTTTATTTTTTTATAAAAACTTAATATTTAACTTAAAATAACCTTAGTCTACCTAACCTATGTACACAATACGCACATACAAACATATAGACATTATACACAATGACATACATATACTAGTATATATCTATGTATATACTAATATACATATGTATATCTTAAATGCTAACTTAACCTATGCAAGCTGGCCATCGCTATTCACCGAGCAAATACTCGTAGATTGGTCAGATCTGCCTCATTAGTGAGGCTGGTCCGTAATTGACGCAAACGACGACGAAACATATTCTCCATCATTCAACCACCAGAAATGCTGGTGCTGCCGAACGACATCCCTCTTATCGCGATTCCCCACCGCCCTACTGAACCTGAGACGATCCACACTGCCGTGTGCGACGTCTCTGTCGTAGTTGAGTCGCCTGTCCCCAGCTTTCCGAGCGACATGGAAGATTAACGGGACCGCTGATCTATCCTGGATCAACCCTATCTGATCTAGGTAGAGGAATGCTTCCGGTGGAACGAAGCCATCAGAGCGCACACTCTCGTGGTAAAGGTAATTGGGGTAGTAAGCC
Source organism: Volucella zonaria (assembly GCA_963966105.1). Classification (NCBI taxonomy): domain Eukaryota; kingdom Metazoa; phylum Arthropoda; class Insecta; order Diptera; family Syrphidae; genus Volucella; species Volucella zonaria. The sequence continues at coordinate 35,303,630 of OZ014531.1, read as the reverse complement.
CCAGATATCAGGTTATTCGTCGAGGTCATTGCTCTTGCAATGTTCCTTCGAGTCAGCTTAATTACGAAGTTGTCCACTCGTATTAGGTTCGCTCTGTTGTAAAGAACCTCATTACGATAAAATTTTTTGTACTCCGACTCTGGTGTTCTGTACAAGCGAAGGCAAGCCCTCTCAAACATCCGAATCTTTTCCATTAAGCTTGCTCGTACATTGAACCACACGGGGCACCCGAATACCAGCATGGCCCTGATAAGGGCCATGTAGCGGATTACCTTTACCCTCTCATCGAGTTGGCTGCTATAAAACAGTCTCTTTGTAAGGGCAAAAGCGCCTTTAGCTCTGGCCAGAGCAGCATCTACATTTTTATCAAAATACAGAAACCGATCTAGCCAGATCCCAAGGTATCTGACTACATTCCGACAGGCAAGAGGCTGTCCGTGTTGTCCAATGATCGAGAACTTACGCCAATTTTTTCTGGTATCCCTAGAGGCTCCAGACAACGGCGTCCTAAAGAGAATGGTTTCCGACTTCTGAAAGTTGATTTTCAACTTCCAGTCATCGCAAAATCGTCTTATCTTATCGAAGTCACACTGCAAGAGAGTATTAATGACCTCGATTTTTGGACCTGTTCTGTACGCTATCAAATCGTATGCGTACGCAATAGTATGGGGAAGTGAACCTATCAAGTCGCTTGTATAAATGTTGAATAGGATCGGCGAATTGACCGCGCCTTGCTGAAGACCATTTTTAATTTGAAATATTCCAACAGAAGTCACATCGCCATTTTTTACGATGAACTGTCTGTTGGTTAGCATATTATAAAGAATGTACAAGAGTGGTTTACTGATCCCCAGCCTAGTCAGCTTATAGAAAAGACCCTCTAACCATACGGTGTCGAAGGCCTTCTTCAAGTCAACAAGGCAGGCACCAGTGCATTGGTTTTTGCCTTTATTCCATTGGATATCGGACACCAGTTTAGACGCGGCATGTGAGAATTCATGTCCCGCCTTAAAACTGAATTGATTATCCGGAACTATATGTTTGTCCTCAACCCACCTAGACAGAGCTCTATTGATTACTTTTTCAAACACCTTACTGATATTCGGAAGGAGACTTATCGACCGGAGATTCGCCGGATTGGATATATCCTTTCCCTTTTTGGGAATAGGTTGCACCACCGCCGTTTTCCAATGCGCTGGATAATGTGCATTATTCATTGCATTATTAAACAGGGTGGTATAGTCGAAAGACAGAATTCCCAAATATTATTTGGACGGCGCTAAAACCTCAAAATGTACTCGAGACCTATATTTGTACATGAATAAGAGTGACAGGCGATATGTATGATAACGTCTACTTGAGCTTAAAGGTTTATTATACACGATAGTCGTTCGTCCAGCTTTAAGATATGCATCGCAATCTCATACATCGGACGATGTACGAGAAATATGGAAAGAAAATGGTAGCGACAGAAATGAAAATGTTACGAATGTCAGTGGGCTATCGCACACGAGATCACTTCAGCCGGCATGAAACCGGTTTCAGGTCATGCTTCAAAGGCACACGGGATTATTTCTGGCGGAATAAAAATGTGCATACGTGAACCCCTTTTCAATACGATCGTATTTTTTTGTGACCAAAAATACCGAAAGTTGTGTATGTACATATTTGTTTTCTGTCGTGTTTTACCGCTCTTACACGGTAGAAGATTTTCTGCCGTTTTTTACCGCAGACCTCAGTCCCCTCGCTCACAAAACCAGTTGTCTGCCGGCAGATATATTTCTCGTCTACGATGGCCCAGTGGGTATAACAAAACGTAATTTAATAAGTGCCCTCCCTAAACAAATGCGTTCTGCATTGCATTTATGTCAAAATCGTCCCATGGCCATAAACTTTGTATGGAAGCAGCCGAAACACAGAACGCACTAGCGCACACACCAAATTCAATTTTAAACTTTCAAATGCTTGACAAAATGAAGTTCGATAGAAATAAGTGAAGTTGGGTATAGATAAAAAGAAGAATTTTGAATGGCATTTCACTAAGGGGCTGTTCTACAAAAGTTTCCGACCGAACAATGATACCAGACATTTTTCTCAAACACTTCTCCCGGCGATGTTCCCATCTCTCTAACCCGCCCAAATAGTACTTGGCGTTTTTCTCTGCAAAATAATTGTTCGGGAAGGTAATTGCCTCCTCATTTGACGAAAATCTCTGTCCTCCGAGAGCAATTTTTAGATGAGGGAACAAAAAGAAGTCGCTTGGGGCTAGATCTGGTAAATAAGGTGGATGGTCAAGCAGTTCAAACCGTAATTCATGGATTTTCGCCATGGCAACGGCTGAGGCGTGAGACGGCGCGTTGTCTTGGTGAAACAGGATTTTCTTTTTCTGCAAATGTGGCCGTTTTTTCGGAATTTCTGCCTTCAACTTGGCAAGTAATGATGTGTAGTATGCTCTTGTAATGGTTTTTCCTTTTTGAAAATAATCGATTAAGATAACTCCTTTACTATCCCAAAATACAGTCGCCATCACTTTCCCAGCCGAAAAAAACAGCCCTTTGCAGTCCACTGTTTTGACAGAATTTTTGTTTCGGGCGTATAATGGAGTATCCAAGTTTCATCTACAGTAATTAATCGGCACCAAAACTCGGATTTATTGCGCCTAAACTGCGCCAACAGAACATTGGAAATGTTCATTCGAACACGTTTTTGGTCTAACGTAAGCAAACGCGACACCCAACGCGCGGACAGCTTTCTCATGCCTAAATCTTGATTTAATATGCAACAAACACGTTCTTTGGACATTTTATAACCTCTATTATCTCTCTCACTTTAATTCGGCGGTCGTCTAACACCATTTGGTGAACTTTAGCAATGTAATCGTCAGTGGTTGCGGTTCTTGGACGTCCCGAACGTTCATCATCTCCCAAGCTCTTACGGCCATGTTCAAATTCAGCTGCCCAAAATTTCACTGTGGTAAATGATGGTACAGAGTCCCCATACACAGAGTCCAACTCATTTTTGATTTGCGTAGCCGTATTGCCTTTCAAAAACAAGAATTTAATAACAGCTCGATACTCATTTTTTTCCATTTTCACAATAAATATCTTTATGTTACGTCGGAAACTTTTCTGACAACCCTCGTATTTTTTTATAACTAGCCCACCATTTATACATTCAACACCCATACCTGCACCAAACAATACAAAGCATGTCTGCTTTTCGTCGTAAGCTGGATGTTTTTGAAAAAGATATTGCTAGACAAGAATTTATTCATTTCCCAACAATTCTTGAAGGTAAAAAGGAGAACTCTGACGAAGAAGACATTGCAGTGTCTTAAAAACGACTTTGCAAAGATTGGGAAGCTATCTCAATTCCTTAAATTACCTTATGAAGTCGCAGAATGGACTGACGTGGTTGCGAAGTTAATGGGTCTTTCAAAGGCTTAACTGTAAATGGAATTAATTGACCTGCAAGAAGATATTTCCTTGCAAAATTATGAAGCTGCATCCGATGAGGAATTTTGGGGCAAACATGTTTCAGAAAAATATCAAAATTGCAAAAAACTAGCTATAAACTTAACTACTATGTTTGGCTCATCATATACGAGTATATGCGAATCGTCTTTCTTAAAAATGAATTTTTTGAAGAACAAAAATCGTTCGAGATTATCAGACGCCCACCTTGACGACACTCTTCGAATTTGCGTTCCCCACGTGAACTAAATTTTAAAAAATTGGCTCAAGACCGTCGTTGTAATGTTTCTCATTAATTTTACCTAATGTGTTTTCTACAGTTACCTCAATGAAGCAAAATAAAAAAAAATACAAAACATTATGAGTTTTTTTTGTTGACCTCGATAAAAGTTTCCAACCGTATCTGAACCTCACTTAAAATTACTTGCCGACCCCTGTTATACAGGGTGAATGACTTGAACTCCAACTTTTTGAAATGCTATAATTTTTTTTATTTTTTGATAAATTTTATTGTGCCAAAGCAAAAAATGTTGGAAAATACATCAGTTTTCAAATTGTATCAGTAGTTTTCAATATGTCACCCTTTTCCGCGAATAATGGCCTTGAGACGGCCGAAGAAAGCATCGCACGCTGCACGCAAGTGGCTCTGCGGTATTTTGGCCCATTCCCGGCGAAGTGCTTGTTTAAGGTGATCCAAATTTTGGTATTTTTTAGTCCCAACCTTCGCCTTCAAAATACCCCAGACAGAGAAATTCAACGGATTTGCATCCGGAGAATTTACAATCCATTGTGTCGAAGAAATGAAGTGTGGAACATTGTTTTTTAACCAATCTTGGTTGAAGTGCGCCTTGTGAGGTGCCGAGTCTGGTTGAAATGTCCACGGTCTCCGACCGAAATGATTGTTTGCCCAAGGCTTCAATACTACCTCTAAGACAGTTTCACGGTATACGATCGCATTTGGACGCCACGGTCCAAAAATACGAGCGGTTATGGCGGCCCAAACCATCACCATAGCTGCTGCCTGCTTTCTGGTGGCCGTCCGAAGGTGTAAATTTTCGAAGGACCTCTCTGGCAAGTAAACTCGGCCATTTTGTTTGTTGACATATTGCTCGATAACAAATGGCGACTCATCGGAAAAAACCAAATTCGGCAACTCACCACTTTCGTGCAAGCGTAGCAACTCATTTGCTCTTTCGACTCTAACTTTTTTCTGTTGCGGTGTAAGATCGTGTGCTTTTTGGAACTTCAATGGCTTGAGCTCAAGCTCATTTTTCAGTATGTGTTGCATCCGTTCCAACGATATATTGAGCTCACGAGCCATTTTTCTTCCTTTTCGACGCGGATTTCGCAAAATTCGAGCCTTCACTTTCCGAACCATTTCTGCCGATGTTGGTGTTTTTTTATGACCACCTCCATGGCGTTTTGCAACGCTGCCAGTATTACGGTAACGAGCTATGGTTCCAGACACAAATGATTTATTCACGTTGAGGTGCTGGAGAGCTCTAACGGTAGCTACTTGTGGTTTTCCAGCCAAATATAAAGCAATCACACTATCACGTTTGAATTCCATCGCGGATAAAAATTTTTGAACACAACTGAGACGCAAATCGTTTAAAAGGCTTGTAAATAATAAAATTATCTGTCATGTGTCAAAATTTGAGCTCACTGTCATGAACGATTTGGAAACTATAGCAGTCTGAAGTTGGCTGCAGTTTGAGTCAGACAGGGTGTAGAGGAATGATGTTTTTTTTTATTAAATATAGGTATACCATATGTCCTTAAAGTAACAAAATTTTTTTTTGCGATTTCTGTTGCTGGACGATTGCGTCGACGCACATCATACCCTAAACCTAACTCTTCTGAGAACTTTTAAGGAACAGGGTAAGGAAATAAGGGTTTCGACAGGTAGTCAAATAAAAGAGCACGCTTTAAAACTCTTTAATAGCTATGCAATTTTAAAAAAATATTGGAAAATTAGTAATTCGTGGAAAACCACTCTTACGAGTATGTATTACAACAGTTGTTAGGAACGTTGGTAAAAAATCATAAATTCCTTTTTTTACCTGTTGCAGGTTTTTCCAAGTATCATAAAATCTATGGGTTTTTTTACAAACTCATTGATGACTTTTTTATTATTGTTACTTTCATAAGAAAAAAATAGTAAAACGTTATGTTAATTAGGCAGTTTCTGAAGAAAAGTGACCTCAAAGTCGAAAATTAGCATGGGCAATGAAAATGGAAGAGGCTTAGAAATTGGATATCTAAAGACTCAAACAAGATATTAACTTTATTTAAACGCCGTTATAAAGGATGGTATTTCTTCTAAAAACAAAGTCCTACACGAAGTTCTTACCATTAGTACTAACAGAGCAATTTCGGTTAAAATGGGTCAGGGTACACTATAGTAAGCCTTTTATTACCATAGTAGGTAGGTAGGTAAGGTAGGTAAGAGTGGCTGTTGGATAAAACCAACCCATTACCATAGTAAATTGCGGCCACCACGAAACTCTCGAAACCAATATTTGACGGTGTAATCTGACGGAGCATTAGCCCCGTAATATTTATCCAACTTTTCTTGGGTTTCCTTCGCCGTTTTGCCTTTCAAAAAATAATGTTTTATGAGAGAACGACAATCGTTTTTGTCCATACTCAACATGATGCCAAACACGTCAACAACAAGTCAACAACAATCAGCTGTCAAAACAAAACTAAAGACAGTATGGCACTGAAATTTTGCATGTCTGCCTAAATATGAACGGACTTCAAGACACCATAGCCTTTTTTGCAGTAGCAGCGCATTCTGGTGGTCAAGGAGGTCACTTTTCACTCCATCTAGTAGTTATTAATTCTAAACCTCTGGAAATATGTGAAAGCGATAACAGGAATATCAAACTTTCATTGCATTGATGCTGATGGAAAAGTTATAAATTTGAAGAAAAATTGTATATTCGATCATAAACTTCATAAAACTTCATTTTGTTATTAATTTTTTGTTACTCTTATGTACGTGACGATATGTGCCCGTACGTGACGCAACAATAAATATTCCTAAAGAAAAAACTATATCTTTTTTCATTTTTTTCTGTTTTTCAAAATAAAGGCTAGGACCTAAGGTACAATTTTTCTTAAGACATCACAGCTTCAGGTCTTACAGATTTGCTAAAAAATTTACTCTTTCATATGCACCTAATTTCTTGGTAGTTTTATCCGTCTGTACGTTACGCCTTTTCTATACGTTTTGTCTTGCGAAAGTTAAGAGTTCAGTTTTTGGTAATAATTAAAGAGTAATATTTCCTTTAATAACACAATAAAAAAAAATAATTGAAATAAGGCTACACAAAAACACATTCCAAATTAAAATAGAAATTTGAGTACGATTTGTCCGTAAGTGACCGTGGAATCCACACAATGACAATACCATAATGCCGTTTTCGTTTGGGCTTTTCGCCGTGCTCCGGAGAAGAAAAGTGACGTAAAACCATTTCCCCTCATTGCAGAATCAAAATTTTGCTTCTCGTTTTCATTTCCATGTCAAAATATATAAACGTCAAATACTATTGTGTGTCAAACTAGATTTCTGTTTTCGTGCAATCGGCTGTGTTTGGCCAATTTATTATTCTAAATATTCAAATTGATTCGCCGGCAAATATATTTAAAATATACAACTTCGAAGAAGTTCCTAGTGTTCCATTTAAATAAAAATCGGAGTAGACAAAAAAAAGCGTCCTGACAGCCCACACGAAAACGCCATAAGTCGACACCTTTCTCTCAAAGGAAAGGTAAAGAAACTCGATAAGTGGGTACCTCATGAATTGAACGAGTCCCAAAAACTACGGCGCCTGGAAATCTGCGCATCGCTTATATTAAGAAATCAATCGGAACCGTTTTGGCACCGGATAGTCACCTGCGATGAAAAATGTATACTGTATGACATTCGTAAAAGATCTGGGCAGTGGTTGGATGCAGATGAAAAACCAAAACATACTCCCAAGCCCGATCTTCACCCAAAAAAGGTTATGGTGACAATTTGGTGGACATCGAAAGGACCAAACCACTTTTCATATCTTCAACCAGGAGAAACGATAAACGCTTTAAAATATTGTGAGGAAATCTACATATTGCATGCCAAATTGGCTGAAAAGCAACCTTACCTTACAAACAACGGTGCAAAAACTGTTGCAGTTGGAATTTGAATTTCTTCCGTATACACCGTACTCTCCTCCTAATATTTGCCCAACGGATTACCATCTTTTCCGCAATCTGGATTCATTTTGCCGGCAGAAGGTCTTCCGAACCGAGCAGATGTCATAAAAGGCTTTGAAGATTTCATTGCCTTAAAAAGTCAGCACTTCTGCGAAAAATGAATATTTGGCCTTAAATCATGTTGGAAGAATGTCATAGATGCCAAGGGATCCTTTTTTGATCGAATAAAAAATTACAGAAAAATAATATTGGCTTTTAAATTTTTACTACAAAATTGGACATTTCATGTGGTACAACCCAATAGTTAGTGGAAGGGGGAGAAGAACTATGTGAAGAGCTAAGATCCTAATTCACTATCCAGTACGTCTACGAACATAATACACAACACTTTGTATGCGTGTAAGTATACAATAATCTCAAGGCGGTGGGAAATCAAATTACAAATTGTTTTAATTACTACGCTAATCAATTCACATACGAGTACAAACAAGACTTATTGTGGGGCTTCATCCTTTTCAATATGCTAAAACAAAAAAAAAAAAAAAGAACTCAATGTTTTTGAAGGGATACTTACATATCAATAAACAAAGTGCTGATTTTTCAAATGTACTATAACTAGGCTTTAGTTGCTTGTCTCATCAAAAAGTTTAGGCTATGCATGTATAGTACATATGCATACATGCGCGCTACATCTCTAAGTTTAACGGATTGCAAAAGTCAACGTTTTCTTTCTTATGTTATAGTCACTATTATTACAATTCAATGGCGGCAAGAATAGTGTGTTCATCTTTTCTTCTTTGCATGCTTCATACGAGTATATATGAAAAAAAACAATGAATCCTTGAATACTTGCATTCAAAAGACCGCCGGTTTAAGTTGTTTTGCTTAGAACGTGACTACTATGAACAAGAGAAAGAAACAAATTCACTTCCGTCTCTTCAAAAATATGAAAATAATATAAAAATAAAAAATATCCCCCTAAAAAACATTTACACGTCTTTCACATTTGTTAAACTACTTTCGTATTTTGTAGCTTTTATCGGCTATGCCGAACCTTTTTCTTAAATAATTTAAAAATTTTATTTAGTCAATAACCGCTTTTGGAGTAATGTACATGCTTAGTCATACTTTACATAAATGGCAAATTACTCTATTAATGCTGAGTTCTTTAATCTGATCTACCAGTATAGCCGTTACAGAATTTATACGATTATGTTATCTGTTCGCCTTTTTATGAAGTTATATGTTACCTTTTTGTTGATATGCGAATGAAATGTTCATTTCTCTAAAGGAACAACTGAAAGATACATTTGAAAATGTATCATATTTTAGCGCTTAAATAGATACCTTTCAAAACAGAAAATAGGGGAGAAACTTCTTATTTTTCGATAGTTTTAAGATTGGTCTTTTTAATGATCTGTTTCTGCATTCCTTCAATTATGAATTATGCGTCAGTGCCCTCAGGTTATCGATGGGGCATATGCATTATGCGGTATGCTACGTATGCAGTATCTAAAAGTATTCTTTAAAACGCATGTATGCACATAAGTATATGCAGTACTTTTATGTACAAATATAGGGTAACACATTGAGACTACTCATAAACTCCTTAAGCAATTCAAAAAACCTTTCAGGATAAGAACCGGCTTTAATGTTTTCTTCTACATAATATTTGTTAGTCCATAGAAAGATAACTGACATTTGCGATTTCTACACAATAGATAAAATCGTTTTTAAACATTTTCACTTTAAAAAAGAAAGAAACGAATATGAAGTTTCCATTTCTCTTAATAGCATTTACTCACGCCATAAAAATGCAGAATAAACAGTCTATGATTTCAAAGCAATTACAAAGTTCTCTGACTGATCGGCTTGGACAAGATTTCAAGGTAAAAAGCATTCCAAAAAAAAAACAACATCAAAGGATATTAATTTTACCTGCAAAAATTGTTTAATATATTCATTTCCATTCTTAGGTAAGAAATTTGGTACGCAATTGGCTGCATTCGACGAGCTGGTTTTACTTTTAACAAGAGATAAATCACATTTGTCATTTGAAACTAATAAATCAGATTTTTCTGATTTGTTTAAACAATGTTTGAAGGTACTATTTTTAGATTTCTTAAAATTGTCAGATGAAATGGAAATGTCATCGGAATAAAATTGATCTCCTTCGTTGTTTAGGTTATTTCGAAGGTAAATTGGCGATAAAAAATCGTTTTTCATTTTCCTTTGTTGTTGGCGCTCAAGTTCTGGGTACGTTTTAGAAACTATTGTTAAATTAGAACTGGATGGATAACGGCAAGCGAATGAGAGCCTGCTAACCACACTAGCATCGTTGGGGTACAATGGATTGGAATAATCTATGATAATGCTGTCGTCCGTAAAACATAAGCTATCTTCAATAAAGCTCGAAAGCATGTTGTTGTTATTATTATTGCTGAATTTGTGTACAGGTGATTCTTCTTGAATACCTGGCAATTCTATCGATGAAATGTGTCCCATTACTGGATAACTAGAATGACATACTTCCAGTTGTAAATTGTTGTTATTTGTTATTGAAGGCTGTGCGTTGATTGTTTGATGTGTAGTTAAATTGAGTAAAGAAGTATCATTTGGTTGGGGAGATAAGTCAATTTGAGGATTCTTACGATCTAAATGGTCAGTTGTGATCAATTTTGTTTCATTGTAATTATTTTTATTATTATTAAAAGCATTGTTTTCATCCTTAATCGCTCTATAATTTGCAATATCTAAGTGTAAATTCTGCGAATTCAAAACACTCTTATGTATTGATGGGTCCGGATTGTTTAACTTTATCTCAGCAATAGTGTATTTTTCGTTTGGTTTTAATTCCTTTGTCGTTTTTTGTGCATAAAAATTATCTTTTTTACTGGATATTGGTCTGTTCTGAGCATGAGTGTTTCTGTTCTTATACTGATTATTTGGGCATTTTTCTTCATTAGTCGTCATATTATAAGAGTCAGCAATTTCAAAATTATGTACGAATTGCCTCTTGGTTATGACAGCAAGTTCGTTGTTTGGTAAATTAATATTGCTAGAAGTAGTATTGAAAGAATTTTGTACAATAGATGCTGATGTTTTGAAAATTTTCGAAAGAGGTCCTGTGTTGAAATACGACAAACCCTTTCCTTTTGGTGGTGACTTTCCTGCATTAGATGCCTCTCTTGGAATATTTGTAATATTGGTATTAGACATTTTTTCAAGATAGCTGGCCAGTCATTGAAGTAACAAAGTAGTGATATATTGAAGTTGGCAGCCGAGGGAAAATCACTGGAAGCATTTTAATTGCATTTAGAGATTAGTTTTGATTCCGTGGTTATAAACTTATATTTTTGATTTTAAACTTTTGTTTATTTTTCATGTTTGTTTGAAAATTTTATTAAATATTCATCTATTTAATGGAATCTAACCTGAATTTGAAAGGAATTTCAACAGTTCACTACTTTTGCATATGACATATCTATCCATTTGTTACTTTTTTTTATAGCAAAGACCACAAAATTATTTTTGTATTTAATTTTAGATTTTATATTTTTGCTCGTATTTTAGCACAAATACGTGTATAATATTTTTAACATGCTTCTTCTGGTTAACCATATCACAAAGATCTTGATTAAAAGAAAAAATACAAAAATCAAACCACCAACACCGTCTTATGATTTAATAATGTGTTATGTTTCAGCAATGACCACAATCTAAATGCTCCCAAATCCCGATTGACTAAGCGTCACATGGTAATGCAAAAACATCGAATTTGAGTGGATTCTTTTGGCACATTGTAACTCCAAAAGAAAACATAGACAACGTGCAATGTACATGCGCAATATTTTACGAGACTGTTTTGTTGAGTATAAACTCATAATACTATAATATTTTGTTTTGAGCTAAGAGCATTTAAGGGATTGTTTCTTTTACTTATTTTTCCAAAATAAAATCCTCTTTAAAAGCCCAAATGGTTTGTAAAATTGCTGGTGTATATCACATATTCAATTAGTTTTCCGAAGATACATATGTGTGAACATACTCGTATGTACGTAAAACACATAATAGGTAGTTCAAATTGAAAAATTATTGTCTGTATTATGTTAGATTGATTATGTTTTGTGCAGCAAATTATAAATTCTTGATGGAAATATCATGCTTCTTAATATGGTATTGATCCAGGTTCATTCCCGACTGTAGCGCTGTCAAAAGTATATTTTTTCTTTAAGCAAAAAAAAAACAACGATTGAACAAGAGCAAGTGCAACTCTTTGCTTGATTTGTCACGAGGTCATTGTCAGAACTAATAGTAGACAAAATACTTTACAACCTCAAAGAGTTTTGTGAAGTTCTGATTGATTCGTCCATGATGTATATATCTTCTGGTACATAGTACAATATATACATACTTGTTTCTTCCCTTATTTATGAGTTAACCCATTATCACTGCTTCTGTATCAAAACCACGACAATTCGTTGATTTATCAGTTTATTCTATTTTAATACTTAAAATTACAGATATCGACTAACTAGGAATTACAAATTTATAAATAGCATTTTATTTGAATAATTGTTTAATTGATAGACTTTATTAATAACTCGATAAGTCAATATTCAGGCAGTCTAAATATAATTGATACACTTCTACTTGACTTGTTGTTTTTACCTTTTGGGGAAATTGTAACGCCACTATAATTTGGAACACCTCATTACTAAGGCCAAACCTTTGGTGATATTTTTTCATTTAAGCGATTAAACTATCTCGGTTGGATTTTAAGCCCCTATTGCTTTTTGAACGGGATTTTAAGTCCACCTTAGTTGAACATGTCAAAACCAGCTGATTTACTCAACCTAAAGTTTGTCCACTATCGGGTTCTAAATGTGAAGAGCTCTGCGAATGCGAGTATTTTTTATCGAATCACGTTTTGCTACACACTCTGATATTCGTAACATTGGCCTTGGAAAGGTACATCTTCATTTCCACGGGGCGTGGTTGGACGAAACGAAGTATGTGTCGCTAGCGCCGTTTCTGAAGACTTTTTAGCACTTGGTAGACTATTCTTCAATACTGTACTCGTATACAAGTTGTCGAGAGGTTGAAAGATACGCGATCGGCGAAGCCTGTGACGTTTCGATATGATTGGAGGTGTTGAAACTTTTCACAGTAATTCTAAGTCGTTATGACATCCGAGATATTCATAGACGTAGCTTGACTACGTCCGCCCACGCTATGTGCAAACATTTCGTAGGTACAGCCAAACCATTAAGCGCATGGCAATTATTAGGGTGTACCACATGAAATGTCCGATTTTGAGGTAAAAATTTAAGGTGAAATTTTTTTTTATAATTTTTTATTTAGTCAAAATATGAACCGTTATCATCTACAACTTCTTTCCAATGTGATTCTTCTTCTGCATAAACTGCCAGATCTTTTACGGTTGTCTTACAAAATTAACTTTCATCACACGTGATTTTAGTGCCTTAGGTTGAGCGATGTACAGATTTCTAAGCAGCGTTTTTGTGCCTTGTTCAGTTCATGGGGCACCCAATTTTCGAGTTTTTTTTACTTTTCCTATTAGAGATAGGTGTCGATTTATTGCCATGAGAGATACTCCCATGTTCATGCACCATTTTTGTTGTGTCTGCATCTACCGTTGCTTTTAAAGCATTGTCGTCAATTAACGTTTCTGGTTTCCCATGTGGCTCGTTTTCGAGGCTAAGATCTCCCGAATGGAACTTAGCAAACCAACGTCAAATGTTACGTTCGTTTAAAGCTACATCCTTAAATGCGTTATTAATGTTTTTCGCTGCCAGAGATGCATTATGTCTCCGTTTAAATTCATAAAGGGAGAGTGTCCGAGTTTGAGACGTCGACAATATGCCGTAATCCTTTCTGAATACTTTTGTATATTCTTCCCGCAGTAAATTCAAAAATCCGTTTCCGTTTTGCAGCATCGACAATGAATCAATCCTTATTAGAGGCTTTTGTCTATTATGCAACAGGAGAGTTTGTACGAGTACATACCTGAAGACCGCGTTAATAATATGAGGCTAGATATTCCGTAGTCAGTAAACCTATTTGAGAATATGAGTGTCGACGTCGTCGCACGTCGTCCTTCTAAGTGTTAGCCATTTCCGACATTGTTCAACACTCGCGGTTATAAGATTGGTATGTCAAGTCCAGATGGAATCATCTTCTTGGAGGGAAAATAACCACAATAGATGCGTAGTAAACGTTACAGCACTGAGCATCTCCAGGCTGACAGTGATCATTCCCTGATCTAGTTCATGAACGACAACGGAACCACTACCTTTATTCATTTATGTATGTAGGGATTCAGTTCTATTTATTAGACTACAAAACTGTAGAATATAGTTGTTCTAAGTAGTAGTATCAAAGATAAGGGAAACACAGCAATTGCCTGAGATTACAAATTGAATAATTCTGCTAGTACCATTACTATTACAGATATTATAGGCAATTTAAAAAAAAAAAAAAAAAAAAAAAAAAAGCCCGCCCAAAATTTGTAATAGGTTTTCATTGATTGGTAATTTGTTGTTGATCCTCTGTACATATAAACATGGTCATACATATCTATGAAGGCATATAAATTTAATGTTGTAAGTGAATTAGGTGAGAAGCTACATACAGAATTAGAACAGAACAGATACATACAAATGTACGTTGCAAAAACAAATTGATATTCACAATAAAGTCCAAATTAAGTAAAAAATTACGACTTAATTGAGAAATGATCCATTTTTTATACATCTATATGGATACCTAGATGCTATTATTTACAAAGATCTACCACAGAATAAACCCAAATTGTATTCCTAACCCACGGATAAGGCCTTGATTTAACATAAACAAGTATAACTTGAAGATCTGTGTTAACTTATACATATTTGATTATTGTTGGCCGAAGATGATGGACATCCTCGAATCACAATTCTTATTGATTTTTACGTACACTTTGTACCTACACACTTTAACGGATAATTATAAAAGCCTTATAAAAGGCTTAAGCATAATTACAATATTATATTCACATGTACGTTCATATGCCTTGTAAATTCATAAAATGAGTTTTATTTAATTTGAACATACACATGCCTACAACGCCCAAGTTTTGCGAAACATAAAGGAAAAAAAAAAAAAAAACCTGTTGGCAATCTTAAACCATTTCGCTATCGATTTTATCCATAAAAATATATGAATGTAACATATGTATGTATATACCTATTATGTAAAAACATTCTTATTGTTCTAACAATTACCTGAGGCAGATTTGCATTTATTTGTCGATGTAAGCTATCACGTTCCTTTTCCACATCATGCAGCTTCATCTCAGATTCGCTCAGCCGCTCTTGAGCCTCACGCAGGCTATCCATTAGCTTGTCTCGTTCGTCCAGCATCGACACCATTAGTTGTTCGAAATTGGCATCCTCGCCGCTGAATTGCGAGGACCGCTGTGAGATGCTGTCCTCGGATATCGTCGGCATCACGTCACACATCATGCTCCACATTATATACTAACTCGCTGAAGAGCAGCGAAAACACAACCGATGTTTTTTTTTCTGTTTCTTTTCGTGTTTATGTAGTTATGTCCCAATAAAGAACACAGATCAAAACAAAATAGTAACAGCGAAGCAATTAAAGTTAAACAAATAAATAAAGTGGTAAAAATATTACAAAAAAAGGAAACAAAAAAACAAAACAAAAAAAACAAAAAAAAAGACTAAAGAGAAAATAATAAGAAACTCCCCAAAGACGTCACACTAACGAAGATGTAATCGTAGCATCAGCCCACTCCTGCAACATTCAGCAGACGACGAAAAAAGTTTTCGTAGAAAATCCTTTTTTTTTGCTTTTCGCATGAACTCCAGTATCAAATTATTCTTTAAAAATAAATCTACTATTCACTTTTGTTTTTTTTTTTTTCCGTATATTTTTTTTATGTAATAAGGATTCTTCTTGGTCGTCCTTAGTCAATATGTATGATTAAAAGTATAAAAATCTGCTCGATAATGCTATTAGTTGTCATATAAAACCACTTTTTCATTCAACATTTTTACTTCCAAGACCCTCCTTCCCCCTTTTGCAATAGTGTGCGGAAAAAAAACTTAATTTAACACAGAAAATTATTCACTCATACATTCGAAATTTAAGTTATTTATTGTACACGGTTTTTACTTTTCCAGTATTATATTTGAACATAATTCCATTTTCACTTAAATCTAATCGGAAATAAATTCCTTAATAAGGAAAATTCTCACTCTTAGCGAAAAATGAAGGGGGAAGAAAAAAAAAAAAGAACCAAAAGGAAAAACCACAGCCCGCCCGCAAATGTGTATTGCAATTTTTATGTACACCGCGATTTTTCACATAATCCACTGCACACGGTGAAAATCACTGTTCACTGTGTTGCAGAATTAATGTGGTCTTGCAATTATCGAAACATTTTTCCAAAATAGCAAATAGTTTTTGGGAGTTATTCGCGTTTTTCTGTGCGATTCACGACAATCTATGAAACCCGGTCGCCATGTTTGTCAAAAAAAAAATGGATTTATTATATGTCAAGATATCTTCGAACACATATGGATGTGTATATTTGTCTCTTTCAGTTGACGAAAATCGGCACACACTTTTCGTTGAATCGCTCTTGATTTTTTTTTGTATTTATTTATTTTTTTTTTTTTTAAGTAAACTAAAAGCTGTCAAATTTTTTGACATTCCTATTCTTTTATTTTTTTTGCCATGTCCCCGAAGTTGAAATTTCGAAAGAAGATTCGGCCTAAAGATGGTTTGTTCAATTCTTAATTTCTTAGTTTGATAAAGATTTTGGTTTTTTTGTGTTTCGAACGTAAATATTTCCACCAGAACACCAAGTTTTCTACGAAGTGTTCTCGTAAACACTACTTAACCATACGCTTATAAATAAAAATGTTAAACGTTTCATAAAATATAAATTTGATTTATTTTCCTTTTTTAAGGAATCGTTCTACAAGACCTTGCCGATGCAATTATACTAGATGTCAAACCGACAAAAGGATATACAACACAAATGGATAACGTTCCAGTAGTCTCTAATAGTAAAGATATCAATCACCTCTACAATCACATCGCTACGGATATTTGGTTTTACATTGCTGAGTACATTAGCCCTGAAGATGTTTGCAGCTTTGCATTGATTTGCCAACAAACGTCATTTGTTGTTTCTTCTGCGAAATTTTGGACATGCCTTTACAAAAGATATTATAATAAAAAGAAAGATCTGCCAGATAATTTAGACTTTCACTGCTTTAAAAATGTTGGATCACTCCGCAGCAAAGTTATACGCGCACTGTTTTTTGTATATCCTCCATTTGTTGAGCGAATAAAACTCGGTTATGATGTAAGTTCGGTGAATGGCTTTAAATATATCAACAGTTGGCATAAGAAGGAATCAAATATTTGGTTATTTTGTTACAAGTTGTGGAACTGTACAGTATCAAAAAATCCGAGGAGGAATTTTCAAGAAAATGATTCAGATGAGGAGGATTTTTTAAAAAAGGCTCTATATAAATTGGATAATGTTTTTGAAAATCCACACGAAGGAATTTCATTGCTTGTTATCTTCTCAAAAAGATTTATACCTTTTCCTGTATTTCATGGCAATCAATTTATTCTCCATTCAACGAGACAATTACTCTCTTCAGATCTCAGGAGCACCAACCTGCAGATTAAATTTATACCCGCAGGAAGAATGAACTATGTATCAGTGGATGTTGTCTACCCAGGCGCCTTAAAATATAAAGTTATTCCATGGTGGCATCCAGACTATAAGATATTTTTGTACAATGAGAAATCCCTACTGAGTTGCTGATAAATGGACAATGATAAAAAAGAAGCAACACTAAAGTCACTGTTACATATTTTAAATAAATAGAAATATATATTAAAGAAAGAAAGTTTGTTTATATGTAAGAGGTAATCTCAAAATTAACTGATCCGATTTTGATCAGAGATTTTTTAGAGCCATTGCTTATGAACATAGAAATAACATAGACGTAGTTTTGTCATGCTCATAATATCGCAGTATCATAAAGAAAGACAATGCACTTGGAAGAGTATATAACATGCAGCCAAATCAATCAGAATGTTTCTATCTCAGATTGCTCTTACATCAGATTCGTGACCCTAATTCTTCTTAGTATTTGCGAACAATAAATTGTGAACTAAAGGAAGCTTATCAATCATTTTGCAAAGAATACGGTCTTTTAGAAGATAATGAGCCTAGGGAAAATACCCTTACCGATGACGTGATTTCTCAGTCACCATTCCAATTGAGGGAATTATTTGTAATTATTCTTTTATTTTGGCAGCCATCTGAACCGTGCGGCCTGTTGAAGATACCTCGAGAACATCCGAAAACGAATTTGTCATCCAAACAATGACATGACTGCCATTTACGGAAGATTTGTTTAATGAGGGCCTAATTGCAATTGAAGGCAAAACCTTTCAATTATATGAAAAAAAAGCGTCATCTGACTTTTATCTTCCATCACCAAACCGCAGTTTTACGATCATAAATTTCTTTACAACAAGAAACAATGTGTTCACAATAATTGTGTGGGACGAATGCACAATGAGCCATCGATCACACATGGAAGCTGTTGAGATTGAAGAAATTCGGGAAAAGTTATGGGTTTGCGGGTGACTTACACCCGATGATACATCCGAACCGGAAGTTCGGATAATCAAGACAAAAATGTGGTATATCATTAAGTAAAGTTTCTGTAAAAAATAAGAAATTAGAAACTATTAAAATTTTCATACTACCCGAGCGAAGCCTGAGGCAGAACTTATCTCATATCCAGTATGTTAATTAACTTTTATATGATTGACTTGGTTTTGGAGTCGCAGATGCGTTATAAACATTAGCAAAAGATTCAACCATGAGGCAGGGACACGTCGCTAACGAAAAGGGCAAAGTACTTTAACGAAAAATTCTAGAGAAGAAACAGATATTACGGAAGCCAAAGCAATTATGAGAATGAACACCACCGTATTTTGTTCAATAAAATGATTAGAGGCGATCGGATGCTCGGTGGAGAGCTTGTTGTAAATAAAGAAAAAAACCATGAAACTCTGATTTCGTCATTGTTTTTTTTATTTTTATTTTATATCCAATAATAAATTGTTAACTACAAGTAGCATTAATGTGTATTGTAACTTAACATGTTTTAATGCACTTTTTCCACTTGAGAGATTGCATATTTTAATAAATGTAAATAAAGTAAAGAACAAAAAAATAAACATTCGGTTAAATATTATTTTTTAGTTGTTAGAAAATGCTTTTTTCTTCTCTGTATTTTGTTTAATTTTTTTTTAATTTATTCATTGTGTTGTATGTATAATTTAAATAACAAAACAAAATAGACGATTAATACAATTACCAATAAGTTGTTATAAATA
Organism: Volucella zonaria; assembly: GCA_963966105.1. Taxonomy (NCBI): domain Eukaryota; kingdom Metazoa; phylum Arthropoda; class Insecta; order Diptera; family Syrphidae; genus Volucella; species Volucella zonaria. The sequence continues at coordinate 35,284,488 of OZ014531.1, read as the reverse complement.
GTTAATACATATGCCTTGTTATAATTCAATAGTAATATATAGTATTTATATATATGAACATACAAAAATAACCGGCTTATTGCAATCATCAGTAAATATAAAAGACTTTTTTTGTTTTTATTTATATTTATGTCGAGTATTTCCTTCTTCTTTTGTTAAATTGTAATTGTCGCTCTGTCTGGTTCCACGAAAAATAAATATACTTCTATTTTTTTTTTTTTTTGTATTTGTTTCTATTTTGTTTACAATTCCATAAAAATTTAAATTATATATGATGTCTTTTTTTTCATCCTCCTGCACATTATTATAAACGACAGTTTTCTATTCTTATTTATTTATTTTTATTTTTTTTCTTGTTAAGTATCAACAAAAAAAAAAACACTAAAGCTGGCTGACTAGACTGTTTGTTTTCTTTTATTGTTATTGTACATTTTCAATCACCGTCACCACAATTCACAAAGCTTTTTAATTAAATTAAAATTATTTCTTCTTTTCTATTTGTATAGTTATCATAAGAATAAAACAAAAGGGAAATATTTAAAGTGTGCTTAAATGTGACTAAAAACTACAACATCTTATGCACACTATTTTTGGGTTTTTTTTTTTATAATTTAATTTTCGTTTTGCCGCTTAAATCTTTTTCTCTATATTTTAATTTAAGTGTAAATATTGTGGTCGTAAGAACAACATAATACTTTCTACTTAATACCATAGGTTTTCTAAATATTTGGCTGCCATGTATTAGCTACACTTCTGTTTTTCATTCCATAGCAAAGAAAAAATGATCATCTCACGAAATTTGTGAAACCAGACTCAGAATTGCTTCGTTTTTTTTTTTGTTTTTTGATTTGCACAAAACTTAAATTTTGCATCTGATTCCTCTTAACCTATCTACGTATTTTCTGTTGGCTAAATGATTTTCCTTGTACAGAGAAGGCGAATATTCTTTATTTTCAAACCATTTAAACTTAATTACGCTATAAAAATTTCACTCAAAAGAACTTAAAAACTGGCTATCTATACCACGGTTTAATTGAAATTTGCTATTAATTATGATGTGATAGAAAATAACGTATGTTACAACCATGTCAGAGCTTTAATGCTGCAGCACTAGTTACTAAAGTTTTGTAACTTAAAAAAAATTAAATCTCGTTAATTTTTGGAAAGTCTTTATTATAGTATTTGCAAAATATTTATTTATTTTTTTATTTACGTTACCTGCAGCATAGACTCAACCAGTTCTTTCTTCTGATGATAGCAAATAAAAATTTCAAGAAAAAGTACAAAGTGAAATTATTTTGGGACTGGTTTAATGTATACGAGTGCTCATAAATTGACATTTTCTTTTCACCTTATTTGTTACAGAATAAATAAGAATGATTTCTGGTTAAATCACATTCGTTTAAGACTGTAAAAAATTAATTTCGTCCTTCTTAAAATGTTTCTTTTTTTTTTGTTCGTTATATATATGTATAATCGAGTAACAAAGTGTAAATAGTGTGGATGCTAAGTGCAAAATTATTTTATCATATATTTAAAATATTTTGTGTTAATTAATTAAATACATCATGTACGGAGGTGAAGATAAACTATTACTTATTGTGGTGTGTGTAAAAATGGTATACGAATTCGCCTTTTGAAAAGTTAATATTTGTGCATCTAGGATCGCTATTGTTTTAAATACTTTTAATTATATAATTGGAATTTTTTTTGTTTTTTTACTTTTCTTAGGAAAACTATTATTTTTTTTTTCTTATTTTCAAATTTCAGTCGTTTCTTTTTTCTTGTAAAAAAATGTTACATTCTGTTTTTGCGCAAGAGATTTTCTGTTTATCAGTGTTTTGTTATTAATTTTTTTATTTATTTTTTTTTTTTCATGAATGTGTATATTTTAAATGGCCGAAAAGTTTCGTTTTAAATGCTAAATGATATTTCGTACGTAGTAGTTATAGTTGCAAAAAATGTTATCTTTGAATTTTTGTTAATTTTTGTTTCTTTCGTGCTTACTGATCCAGTGAGTAGTGCTTTGATTTTTTCCAAAAGTTTTTGAAAAACCCTTTTTTCTTCTGTGACTTGTGTATATTGTTATTAAAATTCGATGTACTTTCTTTGGAAATAACTTCTGTAAATATTTTATGTGTTGTTTTCAAGGAAAATTATTTCTACTTGAATATTATATATTAAACTCACTTGAAGAATCTACACCTTGGTGACATGCCGATTGTGGTGACACTATGTCTTTATTCTTTTTCGAATCTCTTTCTTTTGTATTGCCTAAAAGAAATTGAATGAAAAATATTATTCAAATTGAAGTTTAAATTGTTGGTGTACCTTTTTTAATTAGTAAGCTAGTGACGCGACGCAGAGCCTCACGTGGTGATTTATTCAAAAAAGTTGGTGTTAGGTTTGGTGGCAAGGTTAAAGGTTTTCGATTGCTTCCAGTACCAGACATCCCTGTACTACCATCCCATGCCCGCATGGAAGTAGATTGTTGCATTCTATGTAAATGGTCTAAGTTTTCAGTAGATGCTGGCCTCATTGATCTTTGTTTTGGGTACCATCCTCTGGCTGGACCACCTGTTAAACGGAGCATTTCACCGGTTTGAAAAGCTTGACTTAAAGTCCTTTGTCTGCATCCAGTAAGAGTATTACCTACACCTTTTAAAAATGATAAAAATTATTTAAATTAAAAATAATATAAAAAAAATTTAAATGTGCCTTACCAATTCCTACAATCGAAGAACCAAAATTCATGTTTTGGTTATTTCCACTAGATCTGGGTGCTGTCCGCGAAACGCTACCAACGGCCGGTTCAGTTGGACGTCGATGAGGCGTCCGGGCAATGTCACATCTAAATATAACACGTTTGTCAAAAAAATACAATTTTCTTTTCTAAGTGCTTGTATTGTTACCCTCTTGCGAATATTGGCGTTTCTGGCAAGCTGCAAGATGTCTGAAGGCGATTCTCTTCTCTCGGAGTTTGTGTTGGTGGAGTCCTTCTTGAATATGATCCAGGCAAATTTCGTTTACTTGACCCACAAACTGGTATTTCACATGGCAATGTTCCTGGGGTATTGGTGTGCATGTAATTTTTCCCACATTTTTTCGAATACCCGCCATCCATCGATCGAGCTTTCATTGTGTTTGATGGCATGGGACTGCGATGCGGAGGAATGGCAGGCGGCGATGAGCATTCATCTGAAGTGTATTTACCAAAATGATTGACTTGCGAAGTCATTTTAAGTTCATTTCCCCCAGCACAAATGTTATCGGAATCCATATTATCTTCTATATCAGTAGGCGAGGGTGGTAATGGAGGAAGGCCATCAGAATCCTAAAACATACATACAAACATTAACTTATTTATTCAGATATGAATAGAATAAAAAAATATATTTCTAACCACCAACTCTGGGCTGGACGAAGTAGGAGTAGGCGGTAACGGACCAAATGCATTCTGCGATAAAAGCATTTCCTTAGCACTTTCAGATTTGTGAACACCAGGCCGAAAACCAAGGGAACGCCGAGGTTGCGTTATATCACCTACTCTAGCAACAGACATATCACCACGCAAAAGAGCACTAATATTATTTTCTATTTGACGTAATGGTGCACAGCCAGATTGAGATTCACTATATTGCTCTTCGTCTTCTTCGAGTGGTGGAGCTAATTCCCTTCTTGGCGTTGTAGCATTGGAAGCATGGAGCTCTTAGAAATAATTGAGATAAAATTTTACTTAACTAAATTTAATTAATAAATTGATTACCCGTAGTTGACTGTTGTCGGATTATTGAAGTTGAAGATACATTGGGATTGCTGCTGCTTAGCGAATAAATTCCTGTTGAATAATTGTTTCCACTGTTGTCTATTATGTTGTTAAGGCACCCATCGCTTCCATTTTTCATAGGTTCATTACCTTTTTCTAAGATAAATTCAGTGGGACGTTGTAACGATTGAGAAGGATGTTCAAAAGGTGAGTTTAAATTTGAACTCTTATTATATGATGATTTATTTTCTGTAAAACGATTTGTTAATTATTTTGTTGGTATGACTCATGGCTAGAAGATTTGAATAGTTACCTGAAAAATGTTGATGTTGGTTTGGTATCTCTAAAGTTGGCGAACCTAAATCCAACGACAGCCTAGACCTGTTTACATTAATTCTTATTTAGCACACCCATAGAAGTGAGGGGAAATGTCTAAAGCTTACCTCGGTGATAAACCGATTTGATCTCTTGATTTGCAAAATTGATGTGACATGCCCAAGTCTATACTATGTCTAGAATTTGGCATCATAAGGCTGTGTATATTATAATTTGAGTTGCTTTCTGTGCTTAAATTAGAATGCACTGAAGCCGACTTTACACCATACATTTCTGGCAATTGCTGACGTTCTTTTCTACCTTTACGTATAACAAATGTGCCTTTACCAATCATATTTACTGGAAATAATGGTATAATGTCTTCTGCATCAGAGTAGATAGATGTTGCTTCGTCTTCTGTGCTATAAACCTGTACATGATGTTGTGGTATGGTGTTTTGTTCTTGACCGTTATCACTTGTCGATGTCACACTGGATTGAGATTCTGAAATACTAGTACTACTTCTTCCAGCCTACAAAAAAAAAAAAAAGAACAATTCTTATTATATACAAAGTTTCAAACGTTTTAAAAATTACCATGGGCTTCAATACCGTTGCACTCTTTGATTGCCTTTCTTTGTGGCTAGCTCTCTTGGGTTTGTAATTTGATTTATGCTTGATAGAAAAATTGTTACACGCATCATCAATCTCGTCTAGATTAATTTCCCATGAAATACTTCCTTTTTTTCGAGGTGTAACTGGTGCTGAAAGAGACGGTGTAGGCGGAACAGTTGGTGGTGCAGGTGGCGGTGGTAATGACTGCTCTTCGAGCGAATCATCTGAGAAATCTTCATCGGTTGAACTTTCTTTACAAGGATCTTTCTTACACTTGAGAGCAAGATTATTTTCAAGCTTTTCAAAATTTTTGATGCTGTCATTGATTATAATGCGTTGTTCTTCTGAAGGTTGACCACTACATACACTGCCTATGGGCGAAGATATTAAAAGGCGTTTGAGTGGAGAATTTGTTATAGTGGAGAAACAAAATTCTGATTCATTTTGTGGATTCCGGCAAACCTCCCTGTGTTTTTCCACTGAACTTGCCAATGTACGAGGTGGTACACGACTTTTTGGTGGTGATAACCTTCCTGGATATATGGTTACAGGGTGCTCATTCACAATAGTTTCTATTTATTAAGATGGATAATACATTTAATTCACATATAGATTAGCAATAGTCATACCTGGTAGTCTAGCAACACCACCACGTATCACGGCATTGTGCACAGCACTGATATCTATTCCGAGAACATTTCGTTCACCATCGAAACTTGTGCTCGATATGCTTCTATCACTCAATTTGTGAGCTCCTGAGCATGGAAGACTTGAATACTTGGATGGAATACAGCTGGTCGGTCTTACTTTTGGCTGTTAACAATATTCTATGAAAGAATGTCTACAAAATTATCTCTTGCGAATACTTACTAAAGTTGTTTGAATAATGTTCGATTCACTGGCTACTTTTTCTGGACTGTTGATGTAAGATGGGGTATTTTTAATACCATCGTCATCATTTGTATTAACTTCAACGGAAATTTCATGGTTTTCAGGCGAATCTTGTGAAGTAGTTTCTTCTTCTTCAATCTTGCCATGATCTCCATTTTCAGTTTTATAGCTAAAAAAAAAAAAAAATTAAGTTAGGTAGGTAGTTCTTAGCTTGAGAAATTCCAAACAGAATTACATACTCATAGTTGTGATTTATATTGTCATGATTTTCGATACTTTCAATGCTCTCACAGTGTCCACAATCAATAGACTCCACTACAGGTCCGAATTTTTGCTGTTGCTGAGGCACAAATATCTTTGTTGTTCTTAAATTAGAAATTTATTGTTTTTATTTAAATTCAAGAACATTGCTTTTAATGTAAATAATATACCTTCTTCCATTCATGCTCATATATCCATCATCTTCAGATTGGTTGTCTTGCAATGGACTTCCTTGATCTTGTATAAGTGGAAGCGACTCTGGTTCTTCGAATTCTGATAAAATGTCATCGAGAACTTGAATTGGTTCGGGAATCTCCTCATCGCCTAACCTACAAGGAAAATAAATTTAAAATTAATAAAATGATTTCCGGAATTTAAGCATTCAATTGTAATAATTTCAAATTACGTTTTGGGGTGAATCCGTTATGATATCTACGCAAAAAATAGCTTTAAGATAAGGAGAATAAGAATAGCTTCAAATGGGCAATTCCAAATTTATTTGAGAATCTTGCAGAGCAAAATGTTTATATTATTTTGTCTCATTAACAGTATAAGACCAGGCTTTCAAAATATAATTTCTCTTACACATCTTTCAAACTATCTAATCCATGGATTGAATTTGAAATTTTAAATTTTCACATACCCATATGTACATAGGTATAAATTAAACTTAAATAAGTAAAAACGGATAAGAGTAATACATGAAGTCAGTTTCCTGCATTTTCCTATAAGGTATTGAATAAGCCATTAACATGAGACATTATGTGGACTTTTTTTCATTTTGTTGTTTGTCCCTGGTGTACTTAAATATACTTTTCCAAAATCGTATCCAAAACAATAAATATACACTTATGTATGTACCTAAGTATTCTCAAGCGAATCCAAATCAAATTGAAAATGCTTTATTTGGATAAGTTAAGCACCGCCAATTTAAATCAATTAAATGGTTTATTTGTTTTTATTGCTAGCTTATTTCCACCACTACTAGTGTATTTTAATAGTATGCAGTTAATGCATCAAACAAATGTTAAGATACCTATGAAAGCCTTATTTGCTTTTTAGTGATGTTCCCAAAATTGCTCCTGGATTCCGACGAAAAGTGTACACCTCTATCTTAGAGCAGCTGCTGTGATGCAAACCAATTACATACATATGTACATACATTCTTACATTCGCATATAACACAATTGAGAAATTGGTGCATTTGCGCAATTTTTCACTGTGGTGGCTACTGGCTTCGAATATGCTTATTATTACTTTGCCCCCCAATATCATTATGATAGTGTTTTGGTTTTTCAAGCAACAAAAAAAAAGGCAATAATAAAAAATTAAATTAAATTGTTAGTTAACACACATACACATTGCTATGTATGAATGTATTGTTATACCTGTACAAAATAACTTACTCTAATTTGGATTGGAAATTTTTGTCGGAATTAGTGGAAGAATTGGCCATTGTTTTGAAATTTCCTCTTTAAATCCATACTCCACAATAGAGCAATAGATTAATTAGATTAGTCCTATGAAAAAATACAAAAGAAATCGAAACACTTTACATATGTATACAGGAATTGGCTTTTTTCCATGATTTTTCCCACTTCTAATGAAAACATTAAGAGGGTGAAAAATCGCAGTAAATACCCACACAGTTCATTTTCGTCACTTTCGTTGCTTTCCCCCTAAGTGAAGAAAGAAGAAAAACGGCACGACAGGACCTCTTTAGCATGAAAAAAACTACCACTGCTGACGGTTTGAATGTCTGGAATCGATTTTTTTACTTTGCGGCGAGAACAGCGTACGAAATTCTTTTAAACATCAAAACATTTTTGTATTTAATTGGAACTTAGAATGCAGTTTTTTTTTTTATTAACAAATAACTAACTGGCAAAGATAATTTGAAGGAATCATAATTAGCCAAAAATGAGAAAAAGAAATACATATATTTTTTTACAACACTTCGATAAATAAACTGGAAAAAAAAAATCTGTACGTAGGTGACCGAGGTAGACTCTCCAACTTGCTTGCAGACTAAATGGGGGTTTTACGCTGTTTGTTTGGAGGAATCTTTTTCGAATTCACAGCGGCTCTGTTGCAAAGTTGTTCAATTGGAATTTATACCAATCAAACCTTGTAATACGACTTATATTTATTTATCAGAATTTTTGTGTAAAATTACAAAAATAATATAGAAAAACTGGTAAGAAAAATACACATGCAGGTATGCATTAATGTTATACTTCAAGAAAACGTGAAGCTGCTGCAAACGATGTCTTTTTTTTTCTATTTTTGTATCTGGATGGACTTATTATTTTTAGAAAACAACATTTCGGCTTATACTTCTTAGTATGAATAATTAGTATCTTGGATGGTATATATGTATGTATATGTGATTTAAAAAAAAATGCTAAAATTCATTAATTTGACGATTGAATACACTTTTTTTTTTAAGTTTTCTCAATTTTTAATTGATATTTTATATTGACTATATAGAATATAGTCATAAATTAATGTATGTGTCGAAGGTATGTTAGTAAGATTTGGTAAAAACCTAAAGCTCATTTGACCTGTTTTTATAAAACTTGTTTTACATTTACGCTTTAATAATCATTTATTTGTGACAAACGAAAATGTTTTCCTAAATAACTGAAACCTATTATTACCTTATACTTGGAAAATTACTGAGACAATGTATTCATCTAAATTCAGAAAAATTATAACCATGACTGAAGAGCAATCTATTTAAATAATGAACAATGACGGTAAAAATCTACTACTACTGGTCTACTTCTATTTATTTAAAGAAACAGGTCGCCATATTTTCCATGCTCTTCACTAGTCGATAAAATTTTGATAGATTGGTCGAAAATAATTCACTTGGAAACAAAATGGTTGGCAAAAGTGTTGTAAACAGTGAAATCGGTCTATCAAATTGTGAAAAAATATATACTCTATAAAAAACCTAATTGATTATATATAGGTTAATCATACTGAAAATAAATAAACCAATATTTTGTTTCATAAATTGTGGTGTTAGTTTCATTAAATTTGTTTTGATCAAATGTTGAATTACACATGTCAACGTTAGCGCACCCTTTTTCTGGTAAGTTTTCACACTTCTATTTTGCATATCTTCATTTCTCATTAATTTCTTTAAAAAAGGAGATAGGTTAAAAATTTCGTAAATGAAAATGTAGTTGAAAGCATCGTTTGAGTCGAGTTATGTGAATTTATGCAAAATTTCTTTTATTTTGTAGAAACTGACCCAAATCCTCCCGTCCTACAGAAAGGGCACAGATCTTTTCGCGGGTGAGTTAATTTTCTATTAACAAATATACCTAATACACCGTTTCGAATTCAGTAATTGTAGTCCATAAGTGATAAAATTTCTATTAACTAAGTAAGTGGGTACGCTCATTTGAATTATGAATAAAAAAGAAAACCAAATTATAAGAGAATTTGTAGATCCATTAGAAATTGTTGATGTTCATATAAACCTAAAACTTAAAATCCAAAAAGTTATAAATATAGAGAGGATAGAATGTATAATAAAATATAATCGAATTTGGAAGTACCTAGAGCGTATGCAAGCAGTTGTTTTTTTCTATTTATAAACCTGCACCTATGTAGTTCTTTTCTCTGGGCAGCCACAGCCAAATTTTAATTGTAATGAACTCACACCCCAAATCCAATGGATTCGACATTGAAAATTAATTTCTTTAAGAGTTACTTAAGGTCTGAAATTCCAATACAGCATGCCGTTCATCTGGCATCATCTCTAACAGCTACATAGAAACATGTTTATAATTTTTCAAATTTTTTTCGAGACCAACATAAATGGTTTACTTGGACGTACCTACACGAAGTTCGCATATTTATTGAAGATATAAAAAATAAGAAACTTATTTTTAAGTAGTTTTTAAGTTAAATGTTTGGAATTAATTTTATTTACATTATGTACACATCTAGTTGTTTGTTTTCATCGACTACAAAAATGTTTTATGTAACATCTATAAAAGGAAATATACATAAAAATCGAAAAAAATATTACTTTTAGAATAAAACACTTGATTTATGTCACAAACCGTTTTAAAGTAATTTTGAGTGGCATAAAAAACATTTGGGATTTCCTGTCACAATTCAATGACTTTTTGGTTTTGGTTGTTAAATATGGTACTCAACATCGTTATTTACAGAAAATCCCAACTGACTGCAATTCAACTGTTTATGCAAGCCATTGTATCCCTGCATCCTCATACTGAAATCGTTATTGTATATTATTGTGCGTGCCTTCAAAACTCAGGACATACTTGTACAACATTCGAAGGACGGTGTGTAGAGATCTTTGAATGAATAAATATGATTACCAGACGTTCACAGTCTGTCGTCAAAGTCCTGCACTTGTTTTGAGCTTTGTACAGTGATAAATAGAACCTTGATGTGTTAACTTCTCTAGGCTCATCGGATCACCGTGTTTTATCTTCAGATTTCTCATATTTTTGACAACACAGAGAGAAAACTCCTAAAAGAACTGAAAATTTTAACAGGTCAATTGCAGTCTAATTAAAAGCTTTTCTAGGAATTTCATCTGGTCGTAATGTTACTTCGATACCGACATTGAAATGGTCATAATGGAATGAGATCCTTTATCCCTTACCGGATGAAAGTTATCAAACCAGAGGAGTAGGAGTGGTACAACTCAAGAAGGCCAAGGCAAAAATCGAAAAAAATTCAAGTTCGAATATTAGAAAAATTGAGACAAAATATTACAGTGTTCTAGTAGAGGAAGTGAGGATGTTTGGTCATTCGTCAGAATTTCTGCTTTATCCTCAACCACTCATATACAGTTAGATTGCAGCTCTCAACTCTTTAGACCCAATTTGTTTCGTGTGCACTTCACAGCCAGCACGACACCAGAGCCCGTCGAATTTTCCATATATAATACTTTAACACGATGTTCTCATACACAAACCCTCCGGCCAAGATTGCTTATTTTTCTTTTTTCCGAATTGGTGTTCTTTTACGCTAGCAAAACCGATGTTTAAGCTTTTTTACTAATATTACTATTTAAAGCTCTTTCCCAATACATGTAAAACAACATATCTCAAGCCCATTCTTAGAATGGGTAATTACAAGTATCTCTCTCCTCCTAAAGATCTTTTACATACATTTATTTCCCTTCTTTCCTCTATTCGTATCCCTATCCTCCTAAAGATCTTTTATATTTATGACCCTTCTTTCCATGGTCGTGGAAGCGGTCAGTTCATGAAATATTTTGAGACACGAAAACTTCTTAATGACCGGCAATACGGTTCGTGTAGAAACGGGTCCACTGGTGCTTTAATAGCATGTTTCATCAAAAAGTGGAACTAAATCAAATTGGCGAAAGCAAGAAAGTTGCACTTATTTCATTGGATCGATGAATTACTTGTTCGATGTATCATAAGTTACCAAAGTAGTTTTGGACGGTTTTAAGTCTGATATTCATGAAGTGAATGTGCTGTTAAAACGGGAACGGCAGTGTATAATAAACTGACTTACAAATACTTCATCCCGTCTGAACTGACCTCAACACATTAGGCATTTAAAAGTCTGAAACTGTAATATTATGCCCACATCTAGTTAGGTACTTCCAAACCCCCTGAACCAACCTACTACTTGTAAAAAACAAAAAAAAATTTAAAGAATGTTAAAATGTTGCCCGTGAACTTAACATCAATAATATTACTTTGAATTCGGACATAGAAATAGCAAATTAATACTTTTTTCGTTAACAGTGTTATAGACATAAACAATAGTATCCCATATGTTCAATATTCCCACACTTCTATGAAAGTTGTTTTAGATTTTGTGAAATTAATATAAATTAACTTATAGATATATTGTAGTTAAATCAATAAATAAAAAAAGGGATTGATGTGGGCTAAATCGCTGTATAATATTGGACTTTAAAGGTGAAATTTTACCTCTTCTACTTAAAATAATTAATTTATCTCTCCGAAATGGAGTATTCTCTGAAAGTTGGAAGACTGTGGAGGACACCAGAGGAATGGAGACCTATAAATATATTACTTAGTTACGAAGAGATTTTAGAGAGTTTGTAGGCAATTAATGTGCTTTGTTGAGGAAAAGAAAATGTTGTGTGTGGATTTAGGCGGGGACACTCATGTGAAACATCTATTAGTTGGGTAATAAATGAATGGAAAAAAGAAAACGAAAAGAGAAATTTTATAATGACAGTGTTTTTGGACCTAAAGCGAGCATTCGAAATAATAGATCGGGATATATTGGCGCGTAAACTCTATAAATATGGTATTCATGAAAAGGAATTAGAGCTGTTTAAAAGTTATTTACAAGGAAGAACTCAGAAAGTGCGTATTAAAGAATCATGTTCAAGCCCGCAGTAGATACATGTTGGTGCGCCCCAAGGATCGGTCCTTGACGTTTTACTCTTTCTATTGTACATAATCGACGCCGGAGATTCCTTACTTCATTCAAAAGTATGCCTTTTTGCAGATAATATTCTTATATACCTCTGTGGAAAGGATATAAGTGTTAGTGAAAATATCCTTCAGAGTGAAATTGACGGAATTGGCTGTGTAAAAATAAACATCAAAAGACGTATATATCAATGCATTGCGCTCAAACTATATATAATACTATTCTTCCGCATTTTAACTATTGTTCATCGATCATATATATGTGTCCCCTTGAATATCAAAAGAAACTTCAAATACTCCAAAACAGAACTATGAGAATCATTTTAAAGTGTGACCGACAAACTCTCCCATATTAGACATGCTACAATCTTTACGATGGCTAAGTGTTTCCCAACGATTAAAATTCAATGCCCTAGTCATGATTTTTAAAATAAAACAAAACATGAGTATCTGCAAAACAATGTGATTTATATAACGAACGACAGGTATAATTTACGGAATCTTGGCGAGCGGCTACCCAAAACAATTTACTATACATTTGCACTGATACACTTCGTCAAAGATGTAATGTCATCTTCTTCATCTTATTCTATTGCTATTTTCACCATTAGTGCCCCATAGAAATTGCCAGTAGGGTTCAGTGCATTCAAATCCGTTGATTGACCTCTAAGCTAATCATAATCATACAGTGTGTTCAATAAAAACGTGCGTCTAAAAAACTAATGAAAATTTGCAGGATTTTATTAAATTGTAAGCATTTAACTGAACGCCATCTGTATTCTAATATCCGAAAAACAATTGAGCGCCCCTATGAATTCTAATCTGTAATATTGCTGCTGTCTACTAAACTGATATTATAAATATAACACCGGATCCAACTTCGGGGCGATGACTAATCATTGTTAAAAAAAACCCTCCAGCAAAATTAAATATTGATATTTTTATCCCAAGGAATCGCGGGTTTTAATTAATTTTTTAATGTTTGAAAAAACATATTTTTTATTAAAGTAGTAGCGAATTTAGTCACCATTATGATTTTTTATTGCTTGACTTAGACCTTTCCAAATTTGTTTCAAGATCCGCGCAAGTTGTTTTATCGTGACTATTTTTGCCCCTTAAGTCTCTGCTTCATTAAAGACCACACATTTTCTATTGGATTCACATCAGGACTTTGGGACGGCCAATCTAACGTCTCTGTAATATTTTCCTCTTTCCACCGCGTGTAGAAGCGAACACCAATGTGTTCGAACGTTATTATCTTGCAAAATCCAGTCGTAAAAATTTGCTCCATACAGAGATTCGGCAAACCTTCTGGTATAATTGTACCATGAATTCTGCATTGAAGTTTTGTGTGAATCTTATTAACTTTCTGAATCCTTTGGCCGAGAAACATCCAAAAACATGAACTTTTGGTGGATGTTTTTTTGTTCAGGGTTTCTTCCAATAATTATAAATAAAAAAAGATGACTTATCTGTAAATATGATGTTGCTCCAATGCCGATCTAAATTCTGCGTTGTCAATTGCTCTTTTCAATAAATAAATCAGTAGCGGTTAGGGTTTGGTACTCCTGTTTTTAGTGCCACATTCTGCCAAACGGCATCGTATTGTGTTGATGGACACTTTAATTCCTTTTCTGAACAAATTTTCTTATACGTTCCTCAGACTAATTGTGTGGTTTTTCCGAAACAATTCACAAATTACTTTATTGTCCTTACTGGATGTGATTGCTTTGGTCCTTATACCTCTTTATTCACTTTCTCACAAATGCCTCTGATGTTTTTAAATATTTTGTTGCCGACTTAATACTTATTTTCGGCCCTTTTGGGTTAGTTACTACGAAAACACTTTCGAAACGCTTTTTAAGAGCGGCACTCATTTTGTAATAATATTAAACCGCCGAAGTATGGTATTGCGCGATCGGGCAATTAAATGCAGAAAATAATTTAGCTCCAAACATGTGTGTGTGAGTAAAGTAAACCCACGGTTTTCGAGAATACAGTGCAAGACGCCAGGCAATTGTTCTATGCATCGGATCAGTATGAAATAACAATACCATGTCAATGAAAAGCACCTGTGACCATAACGCTTCCATCACCATGCATGGCAGTTTAAACGGAATATTTTTTTCTATTAGATCCGAACCGATAAAATTTGTATTTACCACTCAGATTTTTTTTAAAAATGTATTGTTCAGGTGACCAAAACAAGTGTTCAGGTTAGAGTTTTCTCTAACTAACGAGTGTTATTCGCTGCACAATTCATCCACACATTTTTTTTTTCTGTTTTCTTTCCATTTAAGCGGCGACAAATTTGAGCACTATTTTTGAGGGCACAGCTATGTTCTTTTCCGACATTAGCTCGCTTGGGCCACAATTCACAAATGATATTAGTTATAATCTGTCTAACATAAATTTGCACCCCGGGGATATAGGGATGTTTGTCTCTCATTCGCACTCTTTTGTTTTCCGTAAGGTGCTATTCCAAAAAAAGCTCTTACAGGGTCTCCTTAATAAGCAATTCAAATTAACAAAAGTCTGAAAGAATAGTATGTAGGGTTACCGTCCTTCTTTTTAGATTGGAATTTTCAAAAAAACAATTCCTAAAAAACTACCCGTTTTAAAAACACAATTGCACAAAACTCAAAAAAAGAACACCTTTTAAAAATACAATAATAACACAATCCAAATTTAGAAAAATACACGTAACATCAAAAAACTGACCGCTCGCTATGAAAACCTACGCAAATAAACGTTTCCCTTAAAGAGAACAGCTTACAATTTTGTAACTGCATTTTAACGTATTTTCCACACATTAAAAGAAATGCAAAAGATCAAAACAAGATCTCCACGATAACACTCATCATTAAGAACTTTTTTCAAAGCTCTAAAACCAAAAGCTCCTCAACAGAAGCCCAAGGAAAAAAAAGTGCACGAGCTACCAAACGGGCACTGGTAACTCTGAATGCACATCAATTTAATAGGGATTGAGTAGCAGCAGCCACAGGCCACAGCCAATCATATCATGAATAAAACGTGTTGGATCTACGTCAGTTGCAATTGGAAATTCACTGGCGGGTAAACATTTTTTATGGGGGTGTCTTTCGATTTACTATGGTGCAAAAATATGGCACGCTACTGATTTTGAAAAAGCTTACCCATAAGATGTGTACTACCAATTTATGTTGGACAAAGTATAGATTGTATTTGTTTTTTGCGAGAGACGAAATGCCGAAGCACACTATCTCCCCATTTTACACCAACCTTTGGAAATTGTATACACTATCCGATCTCTTGTTTTATTTGACGGTTGTTTTATCAACCTTTATCACTATAATTTAAATTTCATTGTATAAGATATTAATAGTTTTACATTACATTAATACATTAAAAACTGTTTCTTAAAATATTACCTTTTTTCGAATTTGTTATTACAGTAAGAGTGATTTTAATACTAAGAAACCTCGGATATTTTTATTTAACTCACTACATTTTTTCAAATTTTACGTTAAAATGTCTGTAGTTACTGTCCTATCGAATATAAAAAACTGTGTTTTTTCTTAGATTTACCACAAGCGCTTCTTTGAGAACTTGCACCATATTTGGGTATGCATATTTTCTTTGATACTTTGTGAGTCTATTTTTTTCGCAAGATAAACACAAATATCTTAAAGGTCACCGAAATCAAGCAGTGTTGGGCGCGGTAAGTACGTAGGTGGATGACCACATGGGAACTCAGTACTCCGCATGCTGTTGACAAAACGCGCCACATGGGCAATAGTACCCCGGCATTAAATCCCGGACCCTACAAATTAATTTGTATCGTTCCCTTGATAATAATAATAATATCTTAAAGGTGGCCGGATGGTGCAATGGTTAGTTCACCAGCTCCTACACTAGGAGTTATTTTAAACAAAATTGCAGATGTGGCAAAAGTTAAAACGCTTGCATATGGAAAATATCTTATTCTTTCACCGTTCGGAGCCTGCAAAAAATTGATGATTCCCTATCACTTTGCATAGAAACAAGAAGACAGACTAGGCTTTGTTCCACATTACATTGTAGACTAGTAACTTTTTTAGTTGATCTGATTATCACGAATTCCGAAAGTCATCCTTCTAAAAAATATGGTACAAATATCCACTTAGAAAAACGATAAGCTGAAAGATTTGTTAAACACGACAGTCGTGTGCGGCAGAATGAGAATATTATTAATGCAAGAGGATTAATCACATTTTAATGTGATTAGCATTTTTAATGAATTATTTATGTTTAGAAACCGAAAGTGGAAAAATACAAGGCTTAGCGTATCAGCTGAAAGCTAACCGAAGGAAAAATAGTTAGATTAACCAAATTGGAAGACATCACATAACTCTCAGCCTCATTGTGGTAAAACGTAGTTAGCCCGAGAAGCAAGCAAATATATTTGTCTTCTAGTATGTACGAGTACTTCGTAGGCAAACCTATCGGGTCTGTATTATTTATTCTAACAATAATGAGCAAACTATCATACATTCCTGTATATCCGCCTACGAAGTCACCTTCAGATGTATTGTCTGTATACCATATGTATATCCCTCTTACTGTTTTTCGCTTCAAGAAAAGTTTTCTACTTGAAAAAATAAATTGATGGCGCAAGACATAGCCTTTTTCAATCACTCTGCCTTGTAATTTTTACTGGACGTTAGAGGGGGACGGTTCTTTACCGACTTTGAACGGCGGAAGAGCGAAAAACCTGTTCATGCAAAAGATTTCTGTGAAGTTTTGTCCGCCGAAAGGGCAATGATGCCATTGTCCGACTATATTGCTTAGAGCCGATGAACTTAATCACTGCACCATGCCAGCACGTAGAGGAGAAAACTTGGTGCTTTTTTAATTTTAAAGTCAACAAATATGAAGCTATGATATACGTACACTTTACAACGTCAACTTATTTTACTCAGAACGAATTGGTCGCCTTAGTGTGCGAAATGTTTTATCCAGGAGTTATTTGTAATAAATAAGTCAACTATGATCATATTTTTCAAACTATTCTTTGACGTCTTCTGAAATACGTGGGTCTGGTCACCATTTTACACCATCCATTGCTAATGAGTGCAGAAAGTACGCAGCAACGAAAAAAATTAGGGTAACAATTTTCTTGTTATATTTATGGCTATGATAGCGGCAACCCTGGCAGGTAAAACTCACTCAAAGCCAAATTTACACTCGCACTCAAATTGAGTAGTTAATTCGTTTATTTATCGTTTTGCTTTTCGTTTGCTCAGTTTGCTATGTATCGCGGTGTGGATTAGTTGCGTGAAGTTCGTGCTTAACTTTCGCAGTCGTTTGTAATACCATGTGCAGTATAAATGGCATTTGAAACTCTTTTTTTTTTTTAATTGGATAATGTTTCTGTAAATAATTTGATAAATAGAATATTAAAAAATTAATTAAATCGTAAATAAAATACAATTTAAATTTATATTTTTCTTACAAAGGAAAGAATCTCAGTATTGAAATGAAATTGTATTGTGTTGAGTAATTTTTAGAATGCAACAACCACTACAGTAAACAATACTGGCTATAACATGGGAATGGCATCGGCTAAAATTCTCAAGGTGACAGACTGTCAATGTGTGTTGCAAAATGTTACACTCGTGCATACGTATTCTTGTTACTTTCGTATTATAATGCATTCATAAACAATTAAACAAGAGTGCTTCGTTTTATGAAACAAAAATCTACAAAGTCAGTGAAAATAAAACTACCTACTTTAAAATCATTCTCTACAGCCCGCGCCCGCAATCGCGAACGTTGGAGAAAAGAATTCTTATTGCATTTGTTGTGATGATATATTTATTTCTTTTTCTTGGAAAGTATATATGGTATTTTTTGTGATGTGTGCTGCAGTGACCTCTTTTTAAAAGAAATGCGAAAAGAAGAATATTAGTTTTAATTGAAAATACGATAACAAAAATAAGTCAACTTATCTTAGAAAAAAGTACATATTAGCAAGCTGGAACCATATGAAGTAAATACGATGTACACGTATGCATCACCACCTCCTCCTCCAGATGGTCATCAAATAACGTCTCACTATTCCATAACGCCGGCTTATTTAGCCACATCGCCTTCGCACCCCCAATCTACGCATCATAATTTAAATAGTCCTAATTCCTTAACAACATCAACAACGATATCAACAATTGGAGCGGCTGTTGCTGGTGGAATCTCAACGACAATGGTTGCCCCAAACCACTCACATATCAATCTTGTACCTCCAACACCCACGTCATCGAATTTATCGGGAACTTCTGGTGATGTGTCGGCAATAGGATCAAATTTACACGTTGATGTTGACTTGCATCATGTTGATTCACAATTAACCGAGCTTTCTGCCTCACAACCAAAAAGAAGAAGGTAAGTTCTTAAGCTTGTGCATGGAAAAACCATGTTGAAAATAAAGATAAAAGGCTTTGTGTTTTTTGTGGAATATTTGACATTCCCAGAATTATAAAACCTTCTTAACTTAGGGCCGTGTCGAGGTTACTTGCATTGGCTTTTGTAATCAAATTCTACTTAAATATATAGACTTTAAATGTGTTAATTTCACATGCATTAATATCTAATTTATTTTAAATATCATAAATACATTGAAATTCGTATGCCATGTTAAGATTAGAGCAATTCTGTTTATGATTCAAAAGGGGCAAGATATAACTCCTATGTATACATTTTAAGCGGTTAGAGGCAGCGTTTGAGATGTAGGTTCTCTGGGTCTTGGTCTTCAAAAATATACTACCTAACTTTTATATTGTTGATATGTATCTTTGTTTCGTATGAAATGTTTTTGTGGTTTCCCCCCTTATATTTTTATTAACGAATGTCCTCACGTTTTTTTTTTTTTTTTTAGTGAGAAGATGCTGGTACAATACATTTTGTTAAATAAATTAAAGATAACACACAACACTGAATTCGATAAATCTTTGATTTGTTGATTTGATAACACATTTTTAAAGTGAAAAGAGGGAAACACAAAACAAAGCGCACAGATTGTATGTAGTTGATGGCTTCTTTATTTTTCGTTTTTAGAAGAAAACAAAAAGTATTTTCTGTCTGAGTGGCATGGCCCTGTGTTCAGCCACATCGTCATACTACACCATTATCATTACTATTAACATCATCGGGACGCATCGGCATACAACTCGTTTATCGCATTTTGCTTTGGGCCTATAGTGCTCGTAGACACTTTTTGAATATTAATGAAAAGTTTTCAAAGGAAGAGTGTCTATAAAAGGTGCACATAAACTTAAATGTATAATGTATGTATGTATGTATATACATACTTAATATATGCTTATAGGATGGCTGTGAAAAGACTTAGGTAAAGTGTAAAAACCGTAAAGATATCAAAGATTATTTTTAAGAGTTGTTTTTGTTGTCTACTAGAGTAACTTGTTCGATTTACATTTTACTTTGCTATGTGTAGAAAAAGAATTCAATAAACAAAGATTCATTTAAAGCATATCTAGATACACCGTTGAATCTAGGATGAATGTAAAATTAAGACCCAAATATTTTTCTAAAAATAATAATCCCTTACCATGCGAAATTGTCAAGGCTTTCGTATGTTATCGATAACTGATAATTACGAATTGTCTCAGAGGTTTATTACCTAGAATAACTTTGCCAGGTACAAACTTACACATGTATGCATGCATACGAGTATGTATATATATCCAGTAATCAAGTGTTGCGCTCCATCTAGTATTTGCCGGATGAAAATACTAATAAATGAGTCCTCGTTGAAAGGAACAAATCACGTTTATGGGATTTACTGAGTCATAAATACAACACTAGCAGTACCGGTAGTGTCGATTTATGCAAAATTGTTTGCGGATGATAAATTTCCTCTGCAATGAGTTGTTTTCATTTAGTTTTTTTTTTGAACGTAATTTTTTTTTTTTTTTTGGCTGTTTTCTATAGGATTTGATTTTTGAATTATAGGGCTTAAATGACAACGTGAGTAAATTATTAAAAAAGGCTATTGGTTTTCGGTTTACTTAATTCGACTTTGAAATTGTGTGCATGAAGATGAACTACCTACGAGGGGCGTTCAATATATTCTCGGTATCGATATGAAGGAAAATGCGAATTCAATTTAAATTGTTTTTATTTTTCAATATAATCTCCCCTATCATCAATGCATTTGTTACATCTTGAGATAAGCTTTTTTAAACCCTCAAAAAAATAAATTTCCTCTTTCTCTGCAAAATACCCATTTATTGCCGACTTGAGTTCTTCATCATCCGAAAATCTTTTTCCACGAAGACATTTTTTCAAATCCGGAAACAGGAAATAATCACTAGGATTTCTTCGAAACCACAATGTCGCGCAGCAGCCTTGGAAACTCGCTCCGTGTGAACAGGAGCGTTGTCATGAAGAAGCAGCACACCCGCTGCGAGTTTACCCCGTCTTTTCTTTTTAATTTCCTCCCGCAAATTATGCAAAGTGGAAGCGTAGGATGTGGCGTTGATGGTTTCACCTTTTTTTTGTACTCAATGAGCAAGATTCCCTTTGAGTTCCAAAAAACTGTGGCCATGAGCTTCCCGGCAGACGGAGTGACTTTGAACTTCTTCGGGGGGTCTGTTCAATTTTTATGCCACTGCATGGACTCTTGTTTGCTTTCAGGGTCATAGTGGTGGACCCATGTTTCGTCCCCAGTAACAATTTGATCCATAACACCGTCCGCGTTCACTTTACACATCTCCAAAAGCTCTCTACAGCATGCGATTCTCACTTTTTTCTGAGGCGCTGTGAGCATTCGTGGCACCCACCTTGCACTGACCTTTGAAAGGTTAAGATGGTCATGAAGAATGGTGTGAATGGTACCAATTGAAAGCTTGGTGATCTCTGCCATCATTTTCACCTTTATTCGGGCATCCTCAAGAACAAGTTTTTCGACTTCTTTGATGCTTTCTCCCGTACAAGCAGTAGCCGGGGCGCCGGAGTGGGGGTCGTCTTCAATGCTCTCTCTGCCTCTCTTGAACTCACTTGACCACTTTTGCACAGTTGATAATGAAGGTGCGGAACCCTGGTAAACAGCCACCATCTCTTCATGAATAGTTTTTTGACTTTTTCCTTGCTTAGTGAGAAATTTAATTGCAGCGCGATGCTCAATTTTCACTATCATCGTCTCAGTTGCCATTATGATTCTGTTTAACTAGAGATAAAACGCGAATTAATAATCACATTTATATGAAATTTTACATGAATGCACTAAAATAATAGTATTACTTGATAAATTTATATATACAACCACAGCTTCACCCCGATACCGAGAATATGTTGAACGCCCCTCGTAGGTAGTTCATCTTCATGCACACAATTTCAAAGTCGAATTAAGTAAACCGAAAACCAATAGCATACATATGGTACATAAAACTCATAGCGATTTAAAAAAAAAAACAGTGGTGTTATTTATACAAGGCTTTCTATTAATTCTGCTAATATTTCGTTGGTCCAATCTTGACGGTTTGTCAGGATGTCTGTAATATTTCGTTTGGTCATAATTAACACTAGCTGCTTAGTTGATGGTTGTTGGCGGTAACCTATTTCCAAGCGATTGTGTGACTAAATCTGAAGGGCTCAATACAATTTTTGAATATCCATCGCTCTGGTGTCCTCTTTGTCGATGATACCCTACTATTTATGTATATGGATGATTGTAAGCGCAATAACATATAACAGAGGACTTACTCAGGTTAAATACATGGTTAAGGGTTAACAAATTGAAATTAAATATTAATAAATTTAAATGTATGGTTCTTCTTCTTGACTATAAATTAACTTTAATTTTACACGGATTCTTTGGAACAATTAACAGTAAGGTTTCGTTAATGAGTGCAATGCATATACGTGTGTAATACCATGATTAATCCGCACTTTAAATACTGTTCTTCAATATTATACAAGGTGACCCAAACGTAATGTCATAATGTGAGTGTGCCATATTTTTTGGTAATGGCGTCAAGTGTCATTATGCTTTGACATTTATTTTGTAGACAGATAGAGAGTTAGCTGACAGCAAGCGATGGAGCGATACACACCTGAAGTACGCGAAATTATTGTTACTGCTAATTTGACCAATTTGCGGTCTGTTGTTTTAACGCAGCGTTGATTTCGTCGCGTTTTCCTCGTCGTCCTGCAGGATGTGCGCGAACAATTAAGCATTTGCAGAGACGCTCACGTGCAAACTGGGCCAGCCCCGTATTGTTCCCTCGACTGAGAATATCATTGCTGTTGCCAAGGACGTCTGAACAAATATAGACAGAACAGCGATGCACACAATTTGGCATCGCATCAGCAGACGTTCGTTGCATCGAATTTTGGTGAAAGACCTGAAGATGTTCCCTTCTAAAATGCAAACCGTTTACCAACTGCTGCCTGCTGACTGTCAAGTGAGGTTAACGTACTCCCATGCTCTGTTAAACCTAATGGAAGAAGAGGATGATTTCGTATCATCACTTAAGTGGTTATGTGTATAAACAAAATTTGCGTTTTTGGGGCACGGAGAATCTGCACGAAATCCACGAAGAGCCATTGCATCCCCTCAAAGTGACTGTTGAGTGCGGCATTTGCAGTGAAAAAGTGATTGGCCCTTATTTTTTTTGGGACGCCGACGGCAGCACCATAACCGTAACTGGTGAGGGCTACAAAGAGATGTTAAACGAGTTTTCTTTGGCGCAAGTTGCTGAATTGAGTCTCGAGCATTGTTAGTTTCAACAGGACCGAGCAACCGCGCACACAGCTTGGGCAACGATGGAGATTTTGAATCACCAATTTCCAGGCCGTATGATCTCTCGTTTTGGCAATTTGAGCTGGCCGGCTAGTCACCAGATCTGACGTCGCCAGACTTCTTCCTTTGGAACTTTTTGAAATTTCGTGTTTACGACAACAAACCATAAATCTTGCAAGACTTAAAAGCCAACATTGAAGAAGAAATCATCAATTCGGAGCCAGATGTTTTGCGAGCAACAATTCAAAATGCCGTAAAACAAGTACAAATGTGCATCATCTTAGGAGGTAGTCTTTTGACCGATATCATATTTTTAACTTAATGTCATCAGTTTCACACCTTCAAATAAACATTTCGGGAAAACAGAGCCTAATTTTTTTCATTTCTAACACAATGGCAACCAATTCACATCATGACATTACTTTTGTCCCACCTTGTCTATCTTACCTGATTATTATTAGGTTATTAGATTGCAACGCTTACAAAATAGGGCAATGCATATAATCTTGAAGTTTAGTCGGCTGACGTCAATAAGAATGATGCTCGATGCTTATGTATGTGGTTAAAGGCTTAGTCAAATAGAACGCGTTTATAACGCCGCGGTAAGATTATTTAACGCTGAGGCGAAATTATTTTACGTCACGTTATAACCGCCGCGTTAGAAGACATCAAAAAAAGATCGGTCATCACTGTACAACATTTTGTTTCAGTACCTTTGCATTACCTGTTAACGACTAAGCGAAACAAATTGAAAAATATTTTTTAGATGGTTTAAAAAAGTGGCATTAACTTTGGAAAACGTGTATTGTATTAGAAGGAGATTACGTTGAAAACTTGGGGTTTCTTGTCTAACACGGGTACTTATTGCTCCACCCTTGTATCAGGTATTCAAAAATTTTAAAAAGTGAAGCTTAAAAAAATCATATTCGAAAAATGTACATGTAAGGATTTTTTAAAAGACATTTCTGGGAAAAAGTGGTGCCTTATACTTTTTAACAAAGCAATACAATTCAATTCATTTAATATGCCATCCTATTTAGGTATATTCATACTTCGTGACATTGCTTTGTTGCTCATCACAGCTGTGCAACGCCGTCTTATAGAGTCCACAAGACGGTAGCATCTCTCAACCTACTCTACTGCCGGCCACAGCTCGTTGCTATTTCTTGATTTCACATTCCCAACGCCCTTTTTAATATCGCTTCCTAGATACCATATAGAATTGAGATCGGAGATTGAGTAGACCACAGCATGCCGGCGATCCTGTTGTCCTTAAACCATTCCTTAGCTAACCCGGACTTTACAAATTTATTTGTATTGTATCCCCTGCAAATAAAATAAAATAAAAAAAAAATTCTTAGCTGTTCAGGTGGTGTGTTTCGGATCGCTGTCCTGCTGGAAGACACATTTAAAAGGCGTTTCGTCTTCGGCATATGGCAGCATGAAGTTTTGCAGTATATCCAAGTATAAGTGCTGGTTAATTATAATCTTAATCCAATATATTGGACCAACATAATAGTAGGAAAATTGTCCCCAAACCGTGATACTACATCCACCATGTTTTATGGTTTTTTTTTGTGGTGAATGTACTCGCACATATTGGGTTGGCAAGAAAGTAATTTCGGTTTTTACACCACGCAGGTTTGTTGACTCTCGTTTTTATCAATGTTATGATAGTTTGATAGTTGTCATTTTAAGGTTACTTTAGAAGCAATTCGATCTTAATTTTCTTAACACATGTTAGTACAATATAAATTTTAACACGGGGTTAAAAAACTATAATTTTCGGTATTTTGTTTCTTTATTTGGGAAAAGGTAAGAAAGCAGCTGATCAGATCGTCATATGACTGTGCGAGAGGCTGCAGAGAGGTGAAATGCATCACACACAACAATTGAAAAACACGTAAAACGTAGTGGATATTGATATTTGGATATTTGGATTACACATGAATTGAAAGAGATTCACTTAAAACAATGAATCAATACGATATACATCTCAAACGCAATTAAATTGATCGTTTTTTAAATTAAATTTTTAATAGCCTAAAAAAAACAAATTGATTTAAAACAAAAAAAAAAGGTTCTAATTTAAAATTCTATAATTCAAGTTAAAAATTAAAGTAAAAACACAACTTTAAGATGGTTATGATAATATTAAAGAAAATATTGCTTGTGAGATCGCGCCGATATTATTTTGTTCGCTAATGTACTTAAAAGTTTGAAATTTCATAATTTTTTAAAGCAAGAATAACCATAGAATATTAGAAATTTAATAATAAAAAATTGAAGCAACTATTTCCATATCTAGTAGTTTCTTTACTTTTGATAACCCCGACACATCGACGAGGTTAAAATTAATTAGTTTTCCTGTTCGTATTGCCTTGCCTTGTTTTGAAAAAGGTTTTTTAAAATGACGAATAGGTTTTCAATGGGATAACGGACTTATATCTCATAGTCCTGATCCACTGTTTTATCAAGTGAACTGAAAACTTAACGAAATGGTATCTTCCACCCAGCATATACAGTGCTGTGAAAAATTATAGACTCAAACCACTTTTTACACTTTTTTTTTTAAATATAAAATATTGCCAAACAAACCAATTCAGGGAAAACCGTTTAATGGCATATTTCCCCTTTTAACGGGAATTTCTAAAAAAAAACCAAAATTTACCTGTGAAAAAGTATAAACTCAAGATTTTATTCGACGGCATGCTTAGTTGTTAAGCGAAGGTCGGTGTGCTCCCTACTGTTAAACAAAAATACAAACCTCTTGCAGTGATAATAAACAGTTTTTTTTTTCAAAAGTGATTTGCTTCGAAGTTTTAAATATGCCACGTGGTAAGCAATTAACCGACATTGAAAAACAAATAATAATCGATTTAAAAAATAGTGGAATGACGCAGCGACAAATTGCCACTGAAATAAATCGCTCTCAAGGTGTAGTAAAGAATTTTCTATAAGCCGGAATTGAAAATTATGGAACAAATAAGCGATCTGGACGACCAATGAAAATTGCACCAACGGTTAAACGATCTGTTTTACGTGAAATATCACACAGAGGAGCTTCTTCATCTCAAATGGTTCGACGTTTTAATTTGGACTGCAATTCTAGCGGCTAGCCTCGTAAGAAAATGGGCAGCAGCTTCGGGCAACTTTAAATAACGAAAGTGCTTCATTAAACCACCACTTAAACAGCGGCATAAAGAAGCACTTCTTGAATTTGCTGAAACACATGTCCAACACGGTGAAATGTGGTCGCATGTAATCTTTAGTGATAAGAAGAAATTCAACCTCGACGGCCCCGACGGCTTCAAATACTATTGGCATTATCTCAGGAAAGAACGAAAAATCATGTCACGCAGGCCTTTAGGAGGAGGAGGTGTTATGGTTTGGGCAGCTTTCATCTAAAAACGGAAATTGTCTTTATTTCTGGAAGAATTGACGCGAAGAAATACCAAGATGTATTGGATTGTAACTGAGGACAATGATGTAATTTTTCAACAAGACAAAGCACGGACTATAATAACGTGGTTTCAAAAATATGGAATTAAACTTTTAGATTGACCAGCCTTAAGTGCAGACCTAAACCGCATTGAAAACCTGTGGGGCATCCTGGCAAGGGCGGTTTATGATCAGGAAAAGCCAGAAATTCAAAATGTGGAACAACTCAAACGAAGAATTGTTGATGCGTCGAATAGTATACCGGAAATCACTTTAAGCAATCTTATTTCCAGTTTACCACGACGATTGTTAAGTGTTATAAGAAATAACGGACAAATTATTCCTTATTAAATAAATTTTTACCTGATAGCTAATAACTAAAAATCTTGAGTATATACTTTATCACAGGTGAATATTGGGTTTTTTTTAGAAATCCCCGTTAAAAAGGGAAATATGCCATTAAACGGTTTTCCCTGAATTGGTATTGTTTGGCAATATTTTATAACAAAAAAAAATATAATAAAAAGTGTAAAAACAAAATTTAAATTTTGGTTTGAGTCTATATTTTTTCACAGCACTGTAGAAGCATTATGTTGTAATTTCCAAGAGGTGAGTTACATATTTGTTATGAATTGGTTCATACTTCGTTGCATTTCATAACAGGAACCTATAAGCCCGAATTATTAAACTTTTATCGCCATACTTAACGTTGTATTTGCAGTATTTGGAATTGAGTCTGTGCCCTTAATTTCATCTAAAATGACCAATCCTAACATATTAGGATTTTTTTTCACTTGAAATTTGTTTTATCGGGCAACATTTTTCTTAAACGTATTTGGTAAACATAGGTTTTTTTGGCACTGGCTGTACCTATCAGAGATTCTTTTCAATCACGCGTCCATGAGCCGTGTTTGCGTCCAAGTTTAGGTTTAAAATATTTACAATTTAATTTGAACTTTAACATGTGTTTTTTTTTATTAATGAATCCACAAATTGTTCTATCCGTTCTACTAGTCGTGGTTTTTGATTTTTTTTTGTTTTAAACTGTTCGAATATTTTTGTCATATTGAGTGTTTGTAAAGCAAATATCCATCTGGGTAAAACCTATCAAAGATGACGATTGTAAAGTGTATATTATATTGCAAGTGCTTTCTGACCGGAAAAGTACCATTAGCAATTTGTACGGTTGTGCCATTTAAATATTGATTTGATTTTGCACAATTTTATATGTTTATGAATTGCCATCTTTTTTTGCACACCAGCTCAGCTATCCGCTGAAAATAATACAAATTACAGCAATAACATAGCGATGTACGCTAAGTCAATTTATGTACACTATCTTCTTAACGGGATTAAAAGAGTGCTTCTGCATACTATTTTCTTCGTTTGCGATGAATCGATGAATCTTTGCAATGGATTTTCTCAAATGTTAAATATTTGACATATACCGCCAACAACTGACACATTCCGCCAACATAATTTTTACAAAATAGTTTTTTTTTTGTGACAATCGCTAACATGCGTGCCAAAAAACACAGCTCTTGTTTACTTTTGCTAGAAGATTCACAGAACAATCGGCACGACAATTTTACATTACATTTAATACTACATATTGATTTGCATTGCTCCCTATGTTATCAAAAAATACATTAACTCACCTCTTTAAAAGAGAAAAAGACACCTTCCTTTGTTATTATTTTTTTTTAATTTTGTTTGTCCACTTAAAGCTCATCAATTATCCTGAAAACCTGGTCGATCAGAACTGGGAACACCTTGTTTTATGGTATATTTCATTGTTCGTGTTTTATCCATCCTGAATTGTAATTGAAGGAAAGAAGACCAACATAAAATTGCATTTGAACAAAATCAATTGAATGTTTTGTAGAAAAAAAAAAAAAAACATGAAAGAGAAAATATTGTGAATTTACTGTTGACTTATGAATAAAAAAAAAATATACCTGGAATAGCTAACAATCTTTCCGATGTACGGAATGCCAATTGTATGGGTGGAAAACCATTTATCTTCTTTTTTTTGTATTTTATCTATTTTCCTTGTTGAGAAAAAGGCATAACATTACTGCAAAACTCGAAGGTCAAGATTACAAAAGATAATGTGGCATAGTGCTCGTGTTTGACGATTTTTAACCTTTTATAAACTATCATCAATAATTAGAAGTGAAAACAATGCTATTTGCAGCAAATTTTTTGCGACAGTCAAATTTAAATGTCAATTTACTTTTCGCTATCTTGTAGCGATAGATTTGTAAATCTTCGTAAAAAAGAAAATACGAATGAGAAAAAAAAAACAAGCAAACCATGTTGGCTGATTGGCTTGTATTTACTAGTCATATGTACATTACTGCGGAACTAATTCAAAACAATGTGACTGTCGGTGGAAAGTGGACGGCACGATTTTTATGTTTTTTCCAAGATTTGTGCTAATGTATTTTTAAATTATCGATAGGTAGACCGTTCTGAAAGAATATTGAAAGACATAAATAAATATATGAGACTACAGTGTGTCTGATTTTTCAACAGAAAATATCTCTCAGGAGTAAGAGATAATATAGATAGATAGATATAATTGTATGACTTCTTAAAGTGTAGGAGGAACTTTAGGAGAATTTGTATTATTCTGAGCAATGAGTTTTCTGAATATTTTAAGTTGTTTAGTGGAGCAAAGGTTGCTAATAAATGCATTGTTGATACTTTGATGATTCAAAATCTGCCAAATACATATATTATTAATAAGATCATTGAATTATTAAAGAAACATACCTACATACAATAACAAGCAGAAGTGAATGGTTTCATAAATTCACAGAAATTTCAAAATGGCTTCTTATGGTTATAAAAATGCAATCTAGGTATTTAATTTTATGATTTTTCTCGTGAAAAAATAATATATTCATTTTTAAGAAATATTTTTTTCTGAAGAATGATAACAGACTTCCTCATTTTATTAATGTTGAATGAATGATTTCCATTAAGCCCAATCATCCCTTTGGAATTTACAATAATTTCTCAACTGGGTTTTGCCGCCAGTTGCGTTATCTGAAGCCATTCGTTAAGAATTTTTGACGTTTGTTAGGGATCATTATGTTGTTGGAATAAATGCATATGTTATCCAGTTGTTTATAAATATGAATATAATGTGTCAAGCCATTTTTCCTTTACTGTGCTTAACAGTTCTATGTGCATCGTATTGTTAAACAAGTAACAGCTCGTAACGAATAGTGTGATATGCCATTCGTATAAATAAGATTCACTTTTGTTTAGTGGGATTAGATCACTGGTCAACTGTCCAAATTTTATGCGTTTTGTCAGCTTTTATAGAAGGGAAAAGTGCACGGTGTCCACTCTTGTGGATGGGAGCTTCAACTTTTAAATTTCCGTCCCATTTTCGTTGCCTGTGAATGGCCGATTGCTTCTTATTTTTGCAATTCTTGTTTTTTTATATTGATAATTTTTTGAAATAAAAATAATCTTAAATTACGAAACATTTGTCACCTTTTGCTCATAGCTGTTTATGTAGAAACAAAACATATTTTTGGGGCTCTATTGAACGTTGTCGAATTGTCTGATGGGCTACTGATCCAAATTAATGAACAAATGTTTCTATTGGTATTAGTGGGGTTTAAAAATTTGTGTATAGAAAAAGGTTTATTTTGAAAAACTCAGTTCCTAGTTTTACTTGTATAATTCTGAATATTTCAATTGCTTCAGGTCCATAGAAATGTCAGAAGAAGGGTGTAATCACAGTTTTATTGCCCGCGCTCTGTGCAAATATTTTAGTGATACTAAATCCAATTATAAAAGAAGATGATTTACTCCAATGTAAGCCATTTATAGAAGGTTTATACGAGAGGAAGTTTATTGTATTCTCGGTATCGACGTGGGAATAAAATCAAAAAATGTTGAAATGCATACGCTTCACTTCAATTCGGTTATGTAAACCGCCTTACACAAAAATTCGCCTTCAATTTAGCGAAAAGTCACTTGATGCCAGCTCCTGACTACAAGGTTAGCGGTTAATTTCTTCGAAGTCACCGTCTTTCGCAACGACCTTGGAAACAAGCACCATGTGGAACGATTGTCGTGAAAAGGCAAAACATCTGCCATCGGGTTTGCATGCCTTCATCCTTTGATTGCTTCCCTCAAAGTCCCTACAGCGGTTGTATAAAATATTGCGTTTATGGTCTCACCTCTTTTTGTGTACTTGATCAAGGAAATCTTTTGAATCTCAAAACACATTGGCCTTGAATTTTACCCTTAAACCATTGCATGTCCTCCTGTTTGCTTTCAGATCATAGTGAAAAAATAAAGCAATTACATGAAATTTTATATTTATCCCTCAGATAATGTCGATATATTAATTGAATATTTACAATTAAATTATTAAGACTAAACGCAGCTACTACTTTACAAAAGAAATATTTCAGAACCGGGACATTTTTTTTAATAAACGCTTCCATTACAATACAAATAAATCTCAAAATATCACCAGCAAAAAAAAAAAATAACTACAAATAACTACCAAAACAAAATCGGTTAGAAAGCCATTCTGTCAGTCATCCAGTTGATGCCAAAAGTTTCCCTGTGAAGAAGAACACGCGTTTTTTTTAGACATGTGGGATAAGTTCAATTGGACATAAATCCGGCAATTGTGGTGGTCAAATCACGTTCATTAACATCTTTTCTTCTGTTACAGAACGTTTAAAAACAATTTTAAAGTTTGTTTAATATCGACTACTTGGAATAGCCCTTGCATCTATAATGGTTCGAGTATGACACTGTTCAAAATAACATCGATATAAACGAGATCGTTGGTGTTCGGTTAAACATAAAGTCTTGCCACACCAAAATGCGACCCCCAAATGCAAAACCTTCTTTTCGTGCAGAACAGCTCGAATCATCAATCCACCATGTAGCCCGAAATACCCTGGTTTTGTTTGGCAACACGTTTGTAGGAATTCGGCTTCCAAAATCAAATTTGCTTGTTGAACGGTACACTGACATTTCTCTGTTTCGGTTTATCTCTGTGCAGATTTCTGACACCATAATCCTTCGATTACGCTTGTTTGAATTTGTAGTATCTTTATTGGTGCATAGTCTTTTTTTTGTCGTCCAGCTCTCATGCTCTGATCACTCCTCCGGTTTCTCGTAATGTTTTAATCGACTCCAGATCTAAAAAAATGTATCAAGTTCTTGGCAGATACTCGTATTTTTTTTTTACTATATAATTACCCATTGTACTCGTATGGAGGCAAATAGTTTAACTTCGTATTTTAATGAATTTCTTTGAGCGACCTATTTAATTTTTATAAACCCTCCATTATAAAATATCAAAGAAGCAAATAATTAATTAACAAATTCATCGTATGTTACCCTTTGGCATATGTATATTCTTTGTACGCAGAATTATACTTAATAATGTTCAAAATATCTTCCCTATCACAAAAAATCGGAAATAGGTAGCCAATATTTTTTTATTGCCTCAATAATTTTTTTTTTTTTTTTTGCGGAATAGTTATTTACTGGGGAAGGTTTCATTCGCTTACATGCAACCACAATCGTCTACGTAAAGAAATAATTTGTAACTGTAAAGTAGTTACTTTAAATATATGAACAACCAAGAAAATAGTGTCGGTCTTAAACTTATAAAGAGTAGTGTGGACACGTTATACATATTAACATGCATATGCATATACGAGTGTTAAACAACAATTTCCAAACAACTAATCATATTTAAAGTAAAGTGTTTTTTCACTGTTTTTTTATTTTAACTTCTCTACAAAAATGAATCACCTTTTCCTAACGTTTCTTTTTAAAAGAAAGAAATATTCATAATTCATAAAACCACACACATTGAGAACAGGTACTAATGCAAAAGAAAAGGCAAAGAATCCAAAAGCAGATATGCTGTTAACATGCATATGTATGTTTTTTTTTTATGTTATGTTCATTGTTTGATATTCCGCAACTATACGATACCATCATCATAATTTTTAAATGTGTGTTTTTTTTAGCTATAGGATTTCTATTCTCTGATGTTTTTATTTATTATTTCTTTTTGTATAAAGTATATTTTGATTGAAAGAAATGCAAAACATTTATATGAACAAAATAATTATTTCTGTATCGACCAATTTTCTCTTCTAATCCAATTAAATTAGTGCCAAAAAGGTACGAAAGAACAATAAAGGAAACAATGAAAGCACAATAAAAGTTCCTTTAATTAAAGCAATTTATTGTTACCCTTTTACAATAGTTAATTGCCTTCACGGAAGGTAAATATGCGCGAGATATTTGTCTGGGTATTTGTTTCTACGCAAGTTCTATACTTCCGCCTATTTTTTTTTTTAAATTTCAAATATTCCCATAAATATAAACGAAAACAAACAAAAAAAAAAAAAAAAAAAAACAATGCTGCCCGCATTAGAATGTCGAAAAAACTCATGAGAAGTAAGCGTGATTATCCATTCCCATCACCAGGATTCCAATATCCCCTATTGTGAGTGACAGCGGAAAAGCGACCGTGCTGATGCGAAATATCGGAAGTTGTTTCTATCCAGTGTGTTCCGGTGTTCTATGAGTATGTTGTACGATTTTTTTTTTATTTTTTTTTTTACATTGAACCACTAACCGTTACATTACCAAGTCAGAGTATACTCTGTTTAGATGCCAGCAGATTTTTGTCAACAAGTACGGTGCGAAAACTTGGAATTTAAAATCTGACAAAATATTTGTGCGAATATTTAAAATTAAAATGGAAAATGTATCTTTAACACATATGCTTGTATGTTATGTATTCAAGTGGTAGCATATACAACATCATATATTTATATACAAAACGCTATTTCAAAAGATTCTTACTCGTAGTTCAACAATAATTATTTCATCTATTGCATTTCGCTTTAATTCCTGTTCTACATTGTACGTATGTTTATACTTAATAGACACGTACTGCATTTTCATTGCTTAGAACAGGGTATAAAAATAAGAAAAAAATAATGAAGATTATTTATTGTTATGGCTCCTATAGAGATTTCTTTTCACAAAACTCAAAATGGAAAAAAGAAAAAAAAGAAAGAAAACTAATTTATGAACGGTTGAATTAATTTTTACATGAGCTTAAAGTATGTGATTATAAATTTTTATATTTTTTTTTTCATTTATTATTTTCAGATCAGATGAAGAAGAGCGAAGCGCTAATAAGTACAACAGAATGGACGATGAAAATATTCAAGATAAGGAGAGGTTCGCTAGGTAAGAAGATTTTTTAGAGTAATTATAGACTATGCTAAAATAAATTGTTGGACAATTCTTTAAACGTAAACCTTATACAGGGTGTTTTTGTTTTGACTAGTTTAACTGTTAACTTTAATAGAGGAAGATAGTAAGGGTTAAGCCATTTTTTTTTTGTAAATGTCCCTATAGATAGATAAATATAATACAATAGAAACAAAACAAAAAATTAATTCATTAAGTAGTCCGTCTATTCACTGCGCTATTCGTCTTTTTTTCGAGCTTACAAGTTTCCCTGATTGATGGAAAAAAATCCAAAACTTGCCCTTGGCCAAAAAAATCGAATTCGTCTTTTTTTCGAGCTTACGACTTTCCCTGATTGATGGAAAAAATCCAAAACTTGCCCTTGGCCAAAAAAGTCGAATCCCTCATCAGATATTCGGATACTCTGTTCACGACTGAGATATTTTTGGTACTTGGTCCTCAGGGAGGCTGATTCTCGGCACGGGTCGTATAACATCTTGATCCAGCCCATTGGAAAAAGGAGTGAGAGGGAAGGGGAATGCCTGTACAACTCGACAAGTTCGATGCTCAGAGTAGAGGATTATCGAACCTTATACTCTGCAACTTTTTTTATGACTATACCTTAAGTCGATGATTTACAGCGACAATCCCCGAATAATTCAGGCCATACAAGAAAATATCCGCCATGAAGTTGCTGCCATTGCACCAACGCTTTGCTCTCGCTTGTTTACAAATTTAAGTCTTTTTCATAGTTGCTAGATGTATAGTTTTTTTTTTTTTAATTAAAACATCGAATTCCTCTATTTTTATAATATTTTAAGTATGCTATTAAAAAGGATATCTTTTCAGGTTTTTGATGTTTGTTATATTTTAAATTCATGTGTGTTCATACCTCTGTACAAAAAATGTGATACAATGACATTAAACAACTACCGTCTCATTTCCCTTATATCAGTTTTTTCGATTTTTTTTTAAAGAGGTATCAGATCTAAAATGCTATTACTTTTAGATACTCGTAGGAATCATTTCTTTAGCGACTCTAAATTCGGCTTCAGAAGTGGCAAAGCTACTCCAAGTGCATTGCTTAAGCTGATTGGGGAGCTTTATAACAGTTTTATTACCTCTCAAATTCCTTTTTACCTATTTATTAACATAACTAAGGCTTTTGACATTGTGAACCATGCAGTGTTATTAAATAAACTATTTAATGCAGGTTTCAGAGGCTCTGTTTATAGCTGGTTTGCTTCTTACTTGAAGAATCGTAAGCAATTGGTAAACACAAAAAATGTTTTCAGTTCTGAAAAGTGTATGAATATCGGAGTAATTTAATTTATTAATTATGTAAATTCATTATAAAACATATTCAACCTTTTAAGGGCGAAATTACAGCATATTTGCTGATGATACTGCTCTTTCTTATTCTAATAAAAGTTATCTTAATCTATTCTCGGATATAAATAATGATTTAGATATTTTACGACGATGGTTCAAACAGCACCAATTGGTAATTACTGATAAAACCAAGTTTATGCTGTTTAACATGTAAAATCCAATGACTTTCCACTTTGTTACCACTCACCAAGTTGCTTACGTTTCTGCTTAGTCGATTCATTTTCCCAGGAAGCTAGTTGCTTTGAAAATGAATGCGTTGACAGTTTTAAATACCTAGGTATTATACCGGATCTTAAGCTAACTTGGAACGATCACACTTTTTACCTAAAACAATATCTTAATAAAAATTAAAAATTGTGAGCCAAATATACCACCTCAGTCTATACTACATTTACCAATTTTAAAGATGGTATTTTATTACTGCGACGGGTGTGAAAGAACAAAATCAGTTTTCTTAATCAATGTTCAAAAATAGCTTTTCTCTTTTGATCATACTGTAATAGATTCACTTTTGGGTACGTTATTGTACATTTTAAGCTTTCTTCTGAACCCATCTGTTTACTAAGGGTGATTTTTGTGTTCTATTTTTGACAGCTCACGCATTTGTCAAAGTCAAAAGCCCTCCGTTAGTATTGCCGTTTCATCATGGAAAATTTTACACCCGAACAGCGCTTACAAATTATAGAATTTTATTATCAAAATCCGTGCTCTGTGAAAAATGTTTTTCGCGCACTTCGATCATTTTTGGTCGCCATAATCAACTTGCTCAGTAGCAATTCAAGCCATAGTGAGCAAATTTCGCACCAATTTCACGCAATTGGAAATCAAGCCGCCGACCCGTATGCGTAGAGTGTGTACAGCGAAAGACATTGTTGCTATATCCGCCGGTGTTAATGATTTGTCTATTCGTCGCCGTTCGCAGCAATTGGGATCGTGTTACTCGAGTACGTGGATGATTTTACGTGAGGATCTTTGTTTAAAACCTTACAAAATACAATTCGTGCAGGAAACTGGGCCTTAGAAAAGCTGGAGAAGGACCGCTTTCTCATTTCTGGTTGAATGGGTATGTTAATAAACAAAACTGCCGTATTTGGTCCAATGAGCAACCTCAGGCAATACAAGACCTGAAAATGCACCCGAAAAAATAGCAGAATCATTGGCCCGTATTTTTTCAAAGATGACTGTGAGAACAAGGTTACCGTCACTGACGCCCACTATCGTTCAATGATTTCGAACTTCTTTTTGCCCAAAATGCGCGAGCTGAACACGGTTGACATGTGGTTCCAGTAAGGTGAAGCACGCGAATAGATGGACCAATTGAGAAATGAGTTCGGTGAGCAATTTATCGCTCGTTTTAGACCGGTGAATTGGCCGGCTAGATCTTGCGATTCGATGCCTTTAGACTATTTTTTATGGGGATACGTCAAATCACTCGTCTATGCCCATAAAAAACCGTTAATTGCAGGCTTCGAAGACAACATTACACGTGTTATTAGCGAGATACCAGCCAATATGGTGGAAAAAGTGATTTAAAATTTGACTCTCCGTATGAACCACTTAAAACGTAGTCGTGGTCAAGATTTACCTGAAATATTCTTTAAAAAGTAAATGGCAAGCATTGATTTATCAACTCGAATATAAAATGTATACACTTTCGCAATTTTCCTGGGTTTTTTTTTGACATTTAAAAACCAAATGCTTAAAAAATCACCCATTATATCTTATTACAATGTTATTACTTATTTTTATTTTATGAGTAACTATTGGTACTTTCGCTTCTTATCATTTATTTGTCAGTAGATTGTAATATACTATTTCCTGCAAAAACAAAAACTGTAGTTCTTAAAATCATGAATTTGAGATTGAATAATTTTATATCTTTTTTATAAATAAAAAAGAAAAATGGACGGGCATTTAGACGATATTGTTTTTAAAAAATAAAAAAAATTGCCGCTGGACATCCTTTATTTATTGAGTTTATGCTCTCAATATAAAGCTTATCTTTTAAGCTCTAATATAATACTATGATACTTTGCCAACAAAATTTAATTGAGAATAACGAATTTTTTCTCATTCTAAATGACAAGAAATGAACGAATCTGCCATAGGTAAAAATTTGAACTTACAGAGATTTGGCCTTAGCGCCGTTAAAAAATGTTTTTTTGTTTTCCGAAGTTACTATTTGGAGTTGAACCCAAAACAAATAATTTAATAGGGTTGGTGATGATATCCCCTTTTCAAAAATCCCTTTTCCATAATCCCCTATTCTAAAATTCCCTGTGCCAAAATCCCCCGTTTTTATAATTTTGTGTTTTCATTTCTGGCGCCAGAAGCCAAAATATGCTCCGGAGTTTTGGTCCATTGCTGATTCTCACGTCTTTCCGAGAACACGAAACAACGTGGAGGCTTGGCATACACGTTTTCAAGTTTTAATTGGAAAGCTCCATATTGGGCTTTATAACATCACTCATGAACTAGCCCTGGAGTATATTGTTGAATATTGAACAAATGCCTTCAGGGCAAAGAATAAAGAAAAGACGATCACTGGAAATAAAGCGCAAGAAGTTAAAAAAGGTAATTAAAAATCGAGAATCGTTTGAAAAACTTGACTTCCTGAAGGCAATTGCGCACAACATTGCACTTAGTCGCAAATGAAAAAATTATCTATCTATCTATTTATCTATCTATCTATCTAGCTATTTATCTATCTATCTATTTAACTATTTATCTATCTATTTATTTATCTATCTAAGGACTGAAACGAATAAAATTTGGAAACTTCAAAGTACAAAAAAAACATATTTTCATAATTCATGTAAATTTTTTTTATTTGCTTTAAAACTCTGTTTTTATTAAATTCATTCACAATTAGAAAAAATAAAAAAAATTATTTGGGTTCCCATTCTTTCCTCAACTTCTTTCGAATGTCCTTCATAAGGTTGGTGACAGTTACATCCGTGATCTTTTTGGACGCTCTTTTCCATTTAGCACTAAAATCTTTTACGTCCTTTTGCACACTGCTCACTTTTCATCAATTTAGCTTTGACCAATGGGACGGCACTGTGGAACATTGGGTGGATTCATGTCTTTTGGGACAAAGTCGACATTTTTAGCAACAAGAAAGCTCAACGTCGCATGAGCATAGTGAGCTGAAGCTAAATCTAGCCAAAATAATGTTGAACCCTCATGTGTGTTTAAGAAAGAAATCAACCGTTTTTTAGGCACTCATTAATGTACACTTCTCCGCTAATTGTTCCCGTTGTAATAAACGATGAGCTTCTGTGTCCACATTGGCAAATGGCCTGCCAAACGAGATATTTTGACCCGAATTATTCCATCCCAATCGATGTTGTTGATTGCGGAAGAATTTCAGCTGCAAACGAGTTGGAAAACTGCCCACCTGGAAGAGTAGTAAAGTCGGCTTTGACATAAGTTTCGTCATCCAAAACCAAGCACGCTTTCTTGTTGCTGATCAACTCGTATAGCTTTCTGGCTCGTGTTTTTATGACTTTTTTTGCTTTTCAGTAACTTTTGGTATTTTTTGTTTTTTTCGTGTTTTTAGACCTTTACGTTTTTTAGATCTTTGTACTATTGTTTGGTTGGTATTACATTTCCGAGCAACATCTCTGGATAACATAGTCCGGTATTTTACGATGGTACCCACTATTTTCTTGTCCAAATTTGTGTCATGTGCTCCACTTTTAGCTCCACTTTTCTGTTTTCCTTAACTTTCAACGTCTCCAAATATCGTTTAATAACAGAATCCGCTGTACCGCGTGCTATGTTTAAACTTTTTGCGATGAAATGGTTTGGACGCGAAGTAATTTCAACCCATTGATGATCTTTTTACGGCGTTCCTCTTGACTCATATTTTATAAATATTTTAAACCGCACCGAACTAAAATCAATAACTAGAGAATATACAGGCTAATTTGGCTACAAAATGGGATTGCAATTTTTACGCATTGGAAGTATAGCCCGTATTAAAATTTACAAATTTTATTCGTTTCAGTCCTTATCTGTATATGGACTGTGTAAGAACGTATAATTGCTACATTGTTTTTTTTTTTTGAAAATACTTTGTTTTTTTTATATAATATATTATAATACATACACATAAACCAGAATTAATAAATACGTATAAAACAAGGAAACAAGAATTTTTTTTCTAGAACATCTAATCACATTTTCTAAAAAAAAACGGGGGATTTCAATTTTGTAAACAGGAGATTTTCCAGGGGATTTCGGATCGAGGGATTTTGATACAGGGAATTTTGAAACGGGTGCTCCCAATTTAATAACGATTGGGGTGTTATTGAAATTATAATTTTTAACAAACGACTAAATTTATTAAACAAATATCTTACTTCTTATTTAATTTAAAATTGAAAAAAAAATTAACAAAATAAAAACAATGTAAATGCTTAAAAAGTATCCGATCATACGATGGCGGGTCAATAAGTCCGTGACTTTTGGATTAAAACAGATTTTTTGATAAAAAAATAATTTTATTTTCCAACGTAGCTCTATACACTTTGTCCAACGCTTCTCCAATTTTTTTATCCCTTCCAAAAAAAATGATTTGTCGAGGTCCTCAAAATAGGCCTTTGTTTGCGAGATGACTTCATCATTGGAGTCAAATCTTTTTCCACCAAGCCATTTCTTCAGGTTTGGGAACAAGAAGTAGTCGCTCGGAGCCAAATCTGGAGAATAGGGTGGATGAGGGAGCAATTCATAGCCCAATTCATGGATTTTTGCCATGGCAACTGCACATGTGTGCACCCTTGCATTGTCTTGGTGGAAAAGAACTTTTTTCTTGGCCAAATGAGGTCGTTTTTTTTTCAAATCGTCATTGAATCGGTCCAATAAGTTGGCATAATATTCCCCATTGATTGTTCTTCCCTTTTGAAGGTAGTCAATGTGGATTATCCCGCGTGCATCCCAAAAAACAGTCGCCATAACTTTATTGGCTGACAAACCCACCTTGGCCTTCTTTGGCGCCGATTCACCCTTAGAAACCCACTGTTTTGACTGTTGTTTGTTCTCTGGTGTGTTGTGATGAATCCATGTTTCGTCCACGGTTACAAAACGGCGCAAAAACTCCTCCATATTGCGATTAAACAACGCCAAACCTTCCTGTGAAGTTGTTACACGATTGCGTTTGTGGTCGACTGTGAGCAAACGCGGCACCCATCTTGCGGAAAGCTTTCTCATGCCCAAGTGATCATTCAAAATTGAAACCACTGAGCCATGCGAGATCCCTACGGCTTCCACAATCTCTCGCACTTTCAATCTTCGGTCGGCCAACACCATATCGTGAATTTTTTCGATTGTTTCGGGTGTAGAGACCTCAACTGGGCGTCCAGGACGTTTGGCATCTTCAGTGCTTGTACGGCCACAACGAAATTCAGTAAACCACTTTTTTACCATTGAAATCGATGGTGCAGTATTTATCAAGCTTAGCCTTGGTCTCGGTAATGGTTTTTTTTCGCAAGAAATAATGCTTAATAAGCACACGAAATTCACTTTTTTCCATTTTCTCCTCAAATTAGTGAGTAGTCTGATAAAAATAGCTGTCAAACACAAACTAACTGACGCAGCAAGTTTAAATTTTGACAGGAGTCAACTGACAGATGCCTGTTGACAGGAGCAGTGTTGCTGTTTCAGTAAAGAGGTCAGAAATTCAAAAAGTCACAGACTTATTGACCCGCCCTCGTAATTTTTATTGGTTTAGGGGCGGGGCTTAGAGACAATTAGTAGCCACACACCACCATTTGGTCGCCACCACAGTGTTGAAGAGTGAACACCTGTAAGTAGCAGTCGAATTTTATTTTAGGAGAGAATGGGAGAAAAAATTTAACAACGTTACTGCATCATATTTTGTGTAAAGCTTGGGGATTTTCAAGTAGAAACAACCCAGAAACCAAGTTCCAGCAATCACAACGGAATCATGCAACATCATTGAGGCCCAAAAAAGCGGGACAGGTCCTTAGCAATGTGAAAATCATGCTGACCGCGTTTTCTGACTCCAGTGGCGTAGTTCATCATGAACGCGTCACACACGGCACTACTATCACCAAGGAGTACTGCCGAGGGGTTTTGCATCACCTTCGTGATGCAATGAGACACAAACGTATGGACATGTGGGTGTATGGCAGTTGGCAACTTCATTACGACAGCGCACCCGCTCACTCTTCACACACGCTTCTGAATTTCATAGCCAAACACAACACGGCTGTGTTTCGTCGACCACCTTACTGTCTTGATCTCGTTTCCTGTAACTTCTAGCTTTTCACCAAGCTGAAAATGCCTTTGAAAGGGAACAGATTTAAAACCAGGGAAGATATATCGATTGCGACGGACCACCTGCGCGCCGTGCCAGCAGAGGCATGACAGCGTTGCTCCTAGCCGTAGCAGAACCATTCGGATAAGTGTGTAGCAGTTTAAGGGGAGTAGTTTAAAAGAGATTCCTGTTATATAATTGTATCTCAATAAATGTTGATTTTATGAATAAAAATCGGATTGTGTTTGAACAGACCACGTATAACACAATGGAATTTGCAGCCGTACGTTTCATTTGTCCTGTTTTCCCGCAAAGTTATAAATTTATGTTAAACTCAGCACAAAGTTTTACTCTCTTTTATTATACATAAATGTGTATATAATTATGTATGGATGTATAGTCAGAGTTTGTATTCACACATATGGCACCTAGGAAGAAAGAAAGGACTTCTTCAAAAATACACTTATTTTGTAATTGCGTTAACTTTCTTTAAAATGAGAACCCTTTCGCCAAATGTATGTATAATGATTAAGATAAGACTAATATCATTGATATGAAGAGAACAGAGAGAATATTATGGAACTTTAATTACTGTGAATTGAAAATATTCAATGGCAAAGTTTTTCGATTTATATTGAGGCGTTTTATCTTTTTCCAATATTTTCGCTTTATTTGAAATCGTTGCGCTTACTTGAATGTGCTTACAACATTCGAAACTTTGAGCAATATTATATGTACCAGTATGGACTTATAAATGCGTTAGTCCTTAGGCAAACACATATAATGCATGGACATAGCATGTTAGATATACATATGTATATGCATATACAGAGTGTCCCAAAAATCAGCGTCAAGTCGGAAACGAGTGATAGGTCAAGTGGTGTCGGTTATCACAAAATTATAAAAAAAAAAATCTAAGTCATGTACTTTTAAAATTATTGGCACTCAAAAAAAATTGAGAAATCTGACACCCTCTTTTAAGTACTGTGACCGTTTTCTTCGATTTTTTTTTTGTCATGTAACCCTGAGTAACTCTTCTGTAAATTACGGTTCAAAATTGAAACATATCTATATCGGTTTTAACTAAAATATTGCTTTTTTGTCCATCCATGTACTGTCAAAAAATGTACTACGCCATTTTGGCAAGTAACTTTAAAAGATGGCGTATTTAGTCTGGATTCCAAAATGGTATGACTCTTTCTAGACTAACGCTTAATTGAGGGAAAAAAATATTTGGTTAAAGAA
This sequence comes from Volucella zonaria, assembly GCA_963966105.1. Taxonomy (NCBI): domain Eukaryota; kingdom Metazoa; phylum Arthropoda; class Insecta; order Diptera; family Syrphidae; genus Volucella; species Volucella zonaria. The sequence continues at coordinate 35,241,794 of OZ014531.1, read as the reverse complement.
ACCCGATTCATAATTAATTCTTTTTAATAACATAAGTTAAAATGAGTACGAAGTGTGAGCGAGACAGACAGTGACGCTGTGATTGAGACGGATAAACACGCCACTTCGACTAGTTTGAGTGAAACAGATAGAGATGCCACCCCTGTCAAGCAGTGACGCATAAGCACATCATGCAATACTGCAGTACGTTACGCTCCTTCGCTTACAGCGCATTATTCTGTATTCGTGTTGATTTCGTGCTTACAACTTTGGCCTTCTTTATTGGACTTGATTGCATTGCGACTTTGATTTGCTATCTGACCGTTTCTGTCGAACCTGGATTTCTTCTGGGCTATTATTGATCGTTGATCCCGTGATTGTGTAGTGTGAATGCCATCATGCCATCTCGATACACTGCTCAGGAATATGCTAACATGCATCTCATTTATGGGTAATGCAGTGCTGCAGCCAGACTTTATCATGAGAGATACCCAAATGCTCAGCTTCATCCGGACCATCGAGTGATTGTAAATGTGCGCCGTTCATTCTCAGAGGGTCGATTTCCAAATCTAATGGTTAGTGAGGGAAGACTCACTTTTTTTGCTCTCAATTAAGCGTTAGTCTAGCAAGTATCATACCATTTTGGAATCCAGACTAAATACGCCATCTTTTAAAGTTACTTACCAAAATGGCACAGTACATTTTTTTGCCAGTACAGTCAGTTCAAGTTTGGCTATCAATGATTTTCAGATACATGAATGAACAAAAAATCAATATTTTATGTTTCAATTTTGGACCGTAATATACAGAGCAGTTACTCAGGGTTCCGCGACAACAAAAAAATCGAAGAAAGTTCATCACAGGGTGTCCTATTTTTCGGTTTTTTTGAGTGCCAATAATTTTAAAAGTACATGACTTAGATTTTTGTTTATAATTTTGTGATAACCGATACTCGTTTCTGGCTTGACGTTGATTTTTGGGACACCCTGTATTAGGGGTGCCCCTTAATTCGTCAATGATAATTTGGTAAATGATTCCTGTGCATATTCTAAGAAAAAAATCGTTCTACAGTAAGGGTTTATATCCAATGTTGACATCATTTATCGAGGATTAAAAACAGGCTTACTTTGGTGTACCCTGACCCATGTTAACGGAAATTGCTCTGTTAGTACTGACGGCAGAAACTTCGCGTAGGGCTTTATTTTTAGAAGAAATACTAGCCTTTGTAGCGGCGTTTTAATAAAGTTGATACCTTGTTTGAGTCTTTAGATATCCAATTTCTAAGACTTCCATTTTCATTGCACATGCTAATTTTTGACTTTGAGGTCATTTTTCTCCAGAAAATGCCTAATTAACATAACGGTTTACAATTTTTTTCTTATGAAAGTTTGTGCATATTACAGTTTTAGTGAAAAAAAAAACATTTTTCTCAAAAAATCTACTATTTTGATCTTTAATAAATCGAATAACTGAAGTTTTTTATACTTATTATTTTAAAAACAGTTCAAAATATCTCAATATATTTAAATTTACATAGAGAGTATGCCCCCTTCTTTAATTTTATATTGAAGTATTAAGCGTGTAATGGTACCATTAAGATTGCCAACGGCACTTTTTAAAAGAATTCTTGTATGTTTCTTAGGAATAGCCTACAGATATTTTATCAACGTTAGTATATATTTGATACACTTCCAACGGGTGTGGCAAGCTTCATTTAAATGTTTAACAAATCTATTAGAATTTTACAGTTTGTTCCAAGTTTTTTTCAAAAAAAAAAAAAATGTTTCTTGCAATAAACTGTTCATCATTTTTTCGCCAATTATTTGCGAATTAGATTCTAATTGGACTCGAGTAATTTATGCCGCTTGCATTATAAATATTACACATTTTCACAATGAGTAAATATGTTGTAAATTGCAAAACGAGTAAATATTAGGGTACGAGTGACACATGCATATACATATATACATATATGGTGTACCATATATACATATAATGCAGTCACAAGCTGACTGAGAAACGAATAGGAATACGACTGCAGGAGAGTAAAAATTTTACCGCGCACAGTGTACACGGTTTGTTTATTTGCTTATTTACCTTCTTAAAGCTGACAGCATTTTATTCTTAGTCGTGACCAATATAGCATTGTACAGTGCTATACGTTCATATACATTTTTAAAATAGATGCATATGCAGACATTTATATGTAGATACATGTGTATATGAATGTACAAATGCATGCTGGAAGCAAATTCTATAAATGTTGAACGTTTTCTTCTTTATTATTATAGTTGGCTATTCACATATACAGAATTTTCGCTAAAAATAAATCTGTAAAATATATAGTTACAATGTAAAGAGGATACGAACATTAAAGAAAAAATATTAAGGTAGACTTAACTTATAAAATTCGATGTTCAATTGAATTGCCACATTCATTATTTCATAGTTTGTATGAGAATTAATCACTTAATTAATTTTGTCGTTTACGAATATAAATTTATGTCATTGGAGATTTTTAAATTTCTATTTCTTTTTTCATTAGCCGAGAGAACCACTGTGAAATTGAAAGAAGGCGTAGAAATAAGATGACTGCCTACATAACAGAATTATCGGATATGGTGCCAACATGCAGTGCTTTAGCAAGAAAACCTGACAAATTGACAATACTGCGGATGGCTGTAGCACATATGAAGGCACTTAGAGGTAAGTTTAGCTTATAAAATATAAACATTTACAAATTGCTGATTGGCATAGTACATGTAAATTTACTCATCGATAATGAGTACATGAATCGAGGGTAACGGTGTGGCTAACGATGTTCTCTTAAAAAAAAAATTGCTTGATGAAAAGAAAAAAAAAAAACTGAAATAGATTTATCGCGGTGAAATGTGAAATTATTTTTTATTTTTGTCTATGTACATGGTATGTACAATATGTATATATACTGCGTTCGGAATTTTATATCTGCTTTTGTCTGCAAACACTACTTTAAAGCAGGCATAAATGGTGATGTTTAATTTAAATTCACCTCACATATTTATATTTATTTAAAAAAAAAAACTTAAGAAATAGTAGACACTACTGCGTCACACGAACTTGCATCTTGAATTCAACTGAAAATCGGATTTTAGTGTACATAAGCATAATTTATAAATAATAATAGAATATTTTGTCGAAATCGTTAGAATTATTTTGCGAAAAAGGAAAAGGTGTTTTAAAACTTCATTTTGAGATGGTTTTTAACACTTCGGTTACTAATGCCAAATTGCCCTGGCTAAAAACTTATTCTATATTGCTCAGTCTGTTTTACATATGATCTCGACTGCCAATGACTGCGGATTGTCGAAGCATACCCGCACGCCGTGCACAGCAAAGTGGCATTTGGGTCATCTCTTAATATGACGGCATGTGCGATTTCCTTGTTTAATTTTTTTTTATGCGCGTTTCACTCTAAAACAGGACCACCCGCTTTTCGGACGACAATCATACCTTTGTCATGGATCGCTATAAAAGGTTCGTTTCCATTCAATCGGAAATAAGAAATTGGTAATTTGATTTTTAATAATGGGGAAGCCCTCGAAACGTTTTTCGTTAGATTTTAATCCGTGATGGGTGTTGTTTTGTTCGTTAGGTATAGTGCGATTCCCATTGTGAGTGCATCATGGCCAAAGTTTGATTTTTGTTTTATGAACTTAACAATGGGTAAAGATGTTTATAGTGAACTTAATTAGGAGACAAAAATTTAAGTTATATTGCATTAATATGTAAGCATCAATGAATGTAATGTCTATGTGTATCTACATATGTATAATGGGTGCTATTGGATACTCAGACACCAACAATAACGAGAACAGTGCGTTCGAAAGAAAATATTGCAGCTGTGGATCGTCGTGTTGAAGAGGACAGAAATTTATAGATTCGTCGGCGTTTGCAGCAATTTAACCTTTGTCCATCCATTATCTGGAAAAGTCTGCGTAAAGATCTTGGTCCCAAAGCTTGTAAGATCCAATTGGTATAAAAGCTAAAGTTAAAAAGATCATTTATTGCGTCAAGTGTTCAGTAATTGGGCTGGATCAACTGGAAATATTAGTCAGTTACGAGACACATTTCTGGTTAAACGGCTAAGTAAACAATCAGAATTGCCGTATTTGGTGCGAGGCTAATCCTCAAGAAGTTCACCAGATGCATTGCATCCAGAAAAATGTACCGTATGGTGTAGATTGTATGTTGGTCCTTATTTCTTCGAAAATTAGGCCGGAGTACAAGTTACTGACACCGGTACAATGCGATAATCAACGATTATTTGTTTCCAAATTTGCGTGGCATCCATGTTGAGTTCTTCAACTTCCAACAAGATTGTGATCCCACCCCATACTATCAACCGAAAACATCCTTTTATTGAAAACACTATTTGTCTATTTTAAGAAATGGACCCGTCAATTGACCACCAAGATCCTGCGATTTGACGCCCTTTCTAGTTTATGCCGATAATGCAGAAACGATTGGCGCTTTGTGCTCCAAACATCGAGTAATACGCGATGTACGCTCCAATTACTCGGAAATTGGACCTCTAGAATACGCTTTGTAAGAGGCAGCCGTGGTAGACATATGTGCGAAATTATTGTCAATTATTAAATGACATGAAATCAACTTTAAAATGAGTTTAATAAATCGTCATCAATTTAATTTCTTTGTGTTTTGTTACAACCAACAAATCTGAACCTCTTGAAAAAACGCCCTTTATACAAGTATTTTATGTATATATACATATATTTGCATATACCTAATCCTGCCATAAGTTTTGTTACAAATATAAAATGCTATAAAAAAAAAACAGTAAGCATATATTGGGTCTACAAGTAAGTTTCCAGCGTTTTTTTCCAAAATTTGAAGTTTTATTATGAAAACATAGTTACAATGCTTTATTCAAAGTATCGTCCATCGGAAGCTACAACTTTCTCCCGTCTTTCTGGCAATTTATGAATTCCGGACCAAAAAAATTTCTCGTCTTTCGAGCCCAAGAACGTATCGAGCCAATTTTTGATTTCCTCTACTGAGTTGAAGCGTATTCCCGTAAGAGCGTTCTGCATCGAACGAAACAAGTGGTAGTCAGATGGTGCCAAGTCTGGACTGTAAGGCGGGTGAGGCAGAATTTCCCATCCACTATTTTCCAAATAGTTTTTCACCGAAACCGCAACATGTGGCCGAGCGTAGTCGTGATGAAAAATGACGGACTCATGCCTGGTCTCATATTCTGGCCGTTTTTCTTTTAATGCCCGCTTCAAACGAATTAGTTGGGTTCGATATAATGGTCCTTTGATGGTTTCACCATTCGGAAGCAGTTCGTAGTATACGACACCATTTTGATCCCACCATATGCAGAGCATGACCTTATTCACGTGAATATTTCGTTTCGGCGTCGATTGGGCGGGCTCGCCGGGCTTTGTATACGATTTTTTACGTTTAGGATTATCATAATAAATCCATTTCTCATCACCAGTGACAATACGATGCAAAAATGATTTATTTTTATACCGCTGCAGTGACATTTCGGAAATGCAAAATCGCCGTTCGACGTCTCTTGGCTTCAATTCGTACGGCACCCAGTTTCCAACCTTTTGAATGAATCCCAGTGCTTTTAAGCGCAGGGAAACGGCTTGTTGCGTGACGCCCAATGATGCAGCAAGTTCTTCTTGAATCTGACACGGATCCTCATCCAGTAAAGCGTCCAATTCCTCGTCTTCAAAACTTTTCGGCTTTCCGGGGCGATCTTTGTCTTCAACTCCAAACTCACCACTTTTGAACCGTTTGAACCACTCGCGGCACGTCGATTCACCAATACATTCCGCCCCATAAGTTTCCGAAAGCAAACGATAGGCCTCAGCCGCACTTTTCTTCATATTAAAGAATAAAAGCAGCGCTTCCCGCAAATGACGTTTATTTGGCTGGAAACTTGCCATGATTTTGCTCGATAAAATGTACAACACCGATAGAACTGCTCAAATATAACGCTGCAAAGTTGTTGACAGATACAAAACCTACAAATAAAACACATGGGATCTGACATTTCTGTCCGGGATCCACTGGTGGCGCCATCTCTGACAAACGCTGGAAACTTACTTGTACACCCAATACATTTTTAAATACAAAATTGTTTCATTTATTAGACCACAATATTGATTATTAAAAAAAATTGGATTCACTCAAAATGACTGCCTTTTGCTTTAACACAAGCTTCCAAACGGTGTGGGTATTGGGCTATAGCGGCATGTACGGTTTCCGTGAACGTAGGTCTGGTTAATGCTGTTTTAAGGCTTTCCAAATTTCTCCAATTCTGACTACAAACCATAATCCAGTGGATTCAATTCTGGACTCCCCGACGGCCAATCTTCTGCTGCTATAAAGCCAGGAATATTGAATATGAGCCCTCCTGCGTGGATTTGGCTTTTTGCGCTGGAGCAGAGTTTAGTTTACTTAATTAAAATTCTATATGTATACTAAGTAATTCACAGAATTCAAATATTTTACTTAAATTAGTAATAACAAAATAAGAATCTTAAAGGCACTCAATATTTACATACAATTTATTAAAATAGTGTTGAGTCCTGTTGGAAGATCCATCTGTATCCATTGAAAAGGGCATTGGTCAAACCCTTCACAATACCCTTTAGCACATCTTCTTGGTAAACCTTTGCACCAGTTTTTACGCCTTTTTCGCAGAAATGGAGGGAGGTGACACCATGGTGAGAGACCCCCAACCAAACCATTACGGAAGCGGGATGATGTTCACGTTTTCGCTAAGTGAAGTGGCATAAATTTTGTCATTTTGTTTGTTGAAAATTTCTTCCACGTTAAAAATTTTCTCATTCGTAAACAGAAAGTTTTCATGGCCATTGTCCGCTCGACTCCAAAAGTCGCTTGCATGTTTCCAGCCTAATTTTTTTTAGTTGAGGAGTTAGAAGATGACCCGTGGGCCGACGATAGGCTTTCATATGCAGATCATCCCGAATCAGCCTATACATGGATCTGGTTGATATATCCAATTGCTTGGACATGATCTTCTGCTTCCTAAAGGGATTTCTCCGAATTCGTTCACGCACTGCCTTTACTATCGCATTCGTACGGACGACGCGCTGGCGGCCACTCCTTCGCCTATCCTCTACTCCAGACAATTCGCCGATGCGAGCAATAGCCCGATAAACAAATATTATCGATATTCCGATTGGTTTTAGCAACTCGAAAATTTGACCAGCACTCTTTTCGCACTTATGCAACGTTATTACCGCCGCGACTCGATTCTCTTTAACGATGCACTTCATGTTAATAGTTTGCAAACTGAAAATAAAATGACTAGCATTCTTCACTGATCGGTGCAGTGTTCTGAAAAAAAAGTTAACGGTTCTATTCCCGCAAGAAGTTTTGAACGATAAGCGCTAGAAATTGCGTAACAGAACTTATAGTAGGACTAGGTATACGACTAAAACGCACCAAAAAATATCTCTTGAAATATTTTGAGATATAGGAATTATATATGTGTACCGCATATTGTAGGATTATAAGATATCAAAAAATTAATCTTAATATTATATGTAAATGGAGCAGTTGCTAATCGAACCTCAATTTCTAGGTAAGTAGACAGGTTTTACTGTAGTAAACGTTTTAAAAGCGTTTTTTAAATTCTTTGCGCAAAGTTTGTAAGATATCTTTTACTTAATAATGATATGAAGCACTAAATTTTAAGAAAATCTTTTTGATCGTTTTTGAGATACATACGAGTACATACTATACATGTGCATATATAAAACAAATGTACAGGTTTATCCACTTACAAGTCTAGTGTTTGTGTTTAAAATAAACCAATAGTTTTCCCTTATCTTTTGGAATCTTTATTTCAATATAATGTTTGGACTATTCCATTTTATATGAAACGCACTATAAGTTAAATGTTTTTTTTTTGTAATTTTCGACTACTTGTTCACACATCTCTCTTTGTATCACAGCTTTAACTCATATAGTGGTGGATTTCAAACATCACCATGTTGAAAGCCAATTGATGTCAAGTTAAATGATGCAGCCATTAAACCCTTCACGTGAAATCTGCCGTGACTCACGCTGTGTAGCATGTGGCACCATTCTGTTGCGACCTCATGTTCAGAATCATCGATTTTATGCTAAAAATTATAGGTTTACAAGCGTATATAATGCATGTCATGTAATGTTAATTCCTAAATCAGTTAAGGGTTCTGATTTCGCCATATACGAAAATTAGCATATTCAGATTATTGAAAATGTAGCTCATCGATGAAGAAGGTTTTCTTCGAAAAATCGGCATTAACTACAATTTGGTTCAGCACCCAGTCTGAGTATGTTCTGCTATCCATGGTCTCTGGGGCTTGAGTTTTCGTGCTAACTGTATTTTGTATGTATGCACTTGCAAGTCTCTAGAATGCTGTCGAAATGCCTATTGTGAATGTTGTATTATGGATTCTTCCTACTATCACTAAGCGAGGTCTTTATGTTAACATCGAGGAAGGAGTGTGTTGTTATAATTTTACATTTGCAAGCCCTCTTCAAGCTCAGAGTAAATAACGCGTAGAGTTATCAAACCCACCGCACTACGATCCAGAAGGTTTTTAGTAGTTTTACAGGGTTTTACATTTAGAAACCCTAGTGCATATCTGAAATCATACGACTAGAATTTGATGGTATATTTCAAAAAACCTCCTCGAACTCAACACAGAAATGGAGTAACACTTATGAAAAGATTTTAGCAATGGATTGTCGTCACTGATGTCAACACAATGGGTACACTGAGTCGAAGTAGGAATTCATGATACGGTGCTGCGAACATAGTAAAATGAATAATTCTGGCCGTTGAGTCAGTGAAGATCATGGCAATAATCTCGGCTCAGTGAATTTAACCATGATGCATTCTATCCACAGCCATGTCTATTTGAATTAAGTCAATATAACAAATTATTTGCTGCGTTGGCCGGCAATTTTAACGGTGCACATTGCATTAACGGTCGACAATGCATAAAAATGCATGTCATAGTAATCTTACCGGTTTGGTAAGAAAACCAGAACGCCATAAGTGACTTATGGTATGTAAAAGGTTGCTTACTTTAATCAACAATTGCTTAGCTCTTGAACCGTTAACACGAGTGATTAAAAAGCAGACTTGAGTCATTGTTTTCTCTATGAGTTCTAAAAAGGCAAGAACGCGTGAAAATCGGTGCAAGTTGCTTATTTAAATATATGGGATTTTTTAAATAATTTTGTGGAGCTACAAATCGTAATTGTAATAAACAATTTTGATGTATTGGTGCTATCTGAAACCTATGTAACTAATGACATCTTGAATAGTGATCATAGACAATTTTATCTTATCTTAGTCGAAAAGTGCGGTACCGAATCAAAACACACTGGTGGAGTTCTTATACTCGTATATGCAAGACGGCACCCTGAAGCCGTAAATGTTAAGCAACATATTAAAAACTTGGAGTTATGGTGGTCAGTTAATACTTTAAATCTTCCGATCTATTCGTGCGTAATTGTGGGTATGTATAAATATCCAAATTCAAGTAGTATAGCATTTGGTAAATGATGGAAGAACTTTATGATCTCGATAAGGATGTAGTGATCGTCGGTGATTTCAATATTGACTGGACATGCTCCGATAACATTTAGAGAAGGGATGTGGAAAACATAATAAAGGACATTGAATATTATCAAGTGATAACAGAATCGACAAGAATTTCACAACACTCAAGTAAGTTAATCGATTACGTTGTAACTAATAATAAGTCAAAAGCAGCGCGAATAAAACGTAACCTAAGAATAAGTGGTCACGAAACGATCTTGATAGATATAAAATGTGACAAAGCAATTTGACTATAAATTATGATAATTCCTTGTTTTAGATATAACAAAAACCCATTTAGACAAGCTCTAAATACAAATTTCTTAAATAATCATTGTAACGGTTGATTTTTTTTCCTGTTTGATTTTTCAGCGTTTAATTTTTGACATCTCAGTCGTGATTTCGTGACATGTGTCAAAGTCAAACATGCTCAGTTAGCATTGCCATTTCATCATGGAAAGACTTACGCTCGAACAACGCTTACAAACTATTGAATTTTATGTGAAAAATCTTTTTCGCGCACTTCTACCATTTTTAGTCCTCATAACCAACCTACTGAGCAAGAAATTCAAGCAATAGTGAACAAATTTCCCAACAATTTCACACTATTGGAAATTAAGCCACCTACCCGTATGCGTAGAGTGCGCACAGACGAAAATATTGCTGCTATATCCGCCAGTGTTAATGAAGACCGTAATTTGTCCATTCGTCACCTTTCGCAATAATTGGGATTGTGTTACTCGACTACGTGGATGATTTTACGCGAGGATCATGGTCTGAAACTCTACAAAATACAGCTCGTATAAGAATTGAAGCCGAAGAATTGGGCCTTAGAAAAGCTGGCGGAAGATCCGCCTTTTTATCGCATAAATCGCATTTTTTTTACCTGCTGCAGGTTTTCCCAAGTATCATAAAATTTATGAGTTTTTCTGCAAACTTGTTGGTTCGTAAGAGAAAAAATAGTCAAGTGTTATGTTTATCACGCATTTTCTGGTAAAAGTTATCTCAAAGACAAAAATTAGCATAGGCAAGAAAAATGGAACTGGCTTAGAAATTGGATATCTGAAGGCTCAAACAAGTTTTTAAGTTAAGTGAAATGAATTGAATAAAAAACATATAATAATAATAGATATCAACTTTATTTAAAAGCAGTTACAAAGGCTAGTATTTCAAGTCCTAAATTCCTACCGTTAGTATTAACAGAGCAATTTCCGTTAACATGGGTCCAAAGTAAGTCTTTTTTTAATCCTCGATAAATGAGGTCACTTTTGGAGATAGACTCATACTGTAGAACGATTTCTTTCTTAAAATATACAAAAAATCACTCAAATTTTCCTTGATGAATTAGGGGACACCCTGTATTTAAAAAAATGCATAATAGTATAATATGTTAAATCAGGGTACTGCAAAAAAAAATTAATAAAGAAAAATAAAAAATAATGTAAAATAATTTTTAAAAGTTGTAAATAGTTTGAATGCAACTAAAGGCGTATTTTATTCAAAAGTGCCTATCCACTTTTCCAAAAAAAAACGCTCCAACTCACTTCTATACTCACTTTTACATATAAATTCAAAGTTGGCAGACTCGATTTCAGTTTGACATTAAATCTCGCGGCTATGTTCGCAGTGTTGGTTTCAAAGTAGCTTTGAGTGGCTTTCCATTGGGCGAATTCAATCGTACTTTAAATTTCATTTAGTGCGTTTGCTTCAGTTTTATAATTAAATTAAATTAACCCAACCCAATAGAAATCAAAAGCAAAAGCATTTAGTTGCTTTTTCACAAACATTTGTTGCTTTTCCTTAAGGTTTTCTCCCATAAACTGGAGCTTTGGTGGTATTTTGAACGCAGTTTTGAAAGCAAATAAGCACCTTCGCACACACTAATTTTAAAAAAGGTTCAAGTTCCATTTTGGGTAGAAGAAAAATAACTATTTTTTCCAAGTGTAAAAAAAGCCCAAAAGAACGTTCATTATTGACTTGCTCTTTCAAAACATAAGCTGATCCACTAACACATCTCAGAATAGGGAGAAACGGGATGCTGCCAACCCTCAGGAAACGAATAAATGCCCTCTAGTTGAATGTTGCGACATATATAATTCAAATCTTTCGTAAATCTATCCTCATTTCTGAAAGTGAACTAAATTATTCCCACTTTTGATTTTGTTTTTGTTTCGTGTGGAAAAGTGGCTAAGCACTTTGAATAAAACACGCCTTAAATAAACATAGGCTTGAACAAAATTAACAATATACAGATACAGATAAAATTACCGAACCAATTTTCGGGAAATCCGCTGTCATCGAAAGCAAATCAATAAATCTACATTAATATCTTTAATTCGAACAAAACTTTCTGTCTGAGCAGAGCACTTAGCCAAAGCATCAGTCCATTGTACATTAACATTTATATCCATACATACACATGTTGTAGGTGCAAGTAAAAGTCGCAATGTTATTTAAAGTAGATTAAATTTTCCAATTGATTTTAATAGTAATTTATTTATTTGGCATACATATTCATAAAGCTATTTATTTTAAAATAGTCATAGTGAATGGTTCACTTGCGTCGTGTGGATTTTGGTATCTGAATGCAAATGCAATGAGAAAGTAACTTGAGCTGGAGTAAAACTCAGAAGACAGGTTTTTTATCTGTTGGCTATTAATAATTTTAAGTTTAAGCTATCAATAATATTAGGTTATTAGTAGCCAATTCTGTTGAAATCAGAAATTAAAACAACAAAAGCGGAGTTAATTAACATCCAACCAAACCCATCAAAAGATCCAATTAAAAGTCTCGTACAAGTTCTAAATATCTACGCCTATTTAGTCTGTCGATAGACACTTTTGATTTGCACAAAAGTTAAAACTCAAAATAATACCAAGTTTAATAATACGCCGTACGTTTTTGCAATTAAAACACAAAAACGTCGTTATCGATACAAGAATGTGAGATCTAAAGCCAGTTTTTATACAACAGTGAGAGCTTAGTGATTAAGGGAAAACCTTTCAAAAATGAAAGAAAAACTATGTTGGATGTGTCTAGTTTTTGTAATTCAAAGTTTTGCTTCGGATTCTTCGTTAGATTACAGAAAAATAAATACAGTATATGGTATATACTTCTTCCTACCTAAAACAATTTCCCGAAAATCAATTTTTTTTTCTAGGTGCATATCATTATAAAAAGTTTTTTTGACACAAAATTCAGTAGTGCTTATTCACATATGCACTTGTAAAGTCAATTTAAAATCTAATCTTATACATACCATATATGTGTGTATTTGTTAAAGTTTCGCCTAATCACAGAAAGAATCCTAAGGGAGTTATATAAAATTTAAAGTCACCGTAAAGAGACCTAGGTATATCAAAATGAAAAAAGGGGTAGCATTCTATAATACGAAAAGCACTGGAAGTAGTTGAAAAAAGAGTGGTGTGAGAAGTTTTAAAGAACGCGGCTGAGGATACGATGATACTCGTACCTGTACTAATACTTAAATATTAAGGTGGAAATAGAGAACGACGCTTGGCGCTCGGAAGAGTTTCGTTTGGTTTTTGATGTATGAAAGGAGATGTAATGGTTCCTGGCGCGTACATTGCTCATGCACTGCGTCTTGGGGGTGTTTTTATATCTTTACCAACCACGTGTCTGTATGTAATTTCTGTGCTAATCTAGGGAAATCGACGCATTTGTACATTTGTGTAGTGTTAAACTTTGTTCTTTGAGAGAGTTTCACTCTTGTTTCTTTGCTGGTATGACTTCGTTTTACTTCATTTATTATTTTTTATTTCCAAACTTTTGAGGATAATTCTTGTTTTTTACTTTGAACGATCTGGGCACAAAGAAGAAAGTATGTTCATCATCCACATACACACTGAAAGAGAAATAGTAAGAACAGAAGAAGTTTATCTTTTCTGAGCACATAATAAGGGTGGAAATCTCAGAAAGCTTCTGGTAATGTCTCCTTTCAAAAGTAAAATTTAATGCATTGTGTACCAGTTGTATTGTATTTGCAAGCAAGTGAGCACACACAAGTAAACGTATAAATAGCTTATTTATATTAAACGTAAAATCATGAAAGATGTTATTTAAGCATATTATTATTATAAATTTTATAAGAAGTAACCAAATAACTAAAAAAATAAATAGACCAAGGTGTGAATTATATAATTTTATAATTTTAATTTTTACCTTAGTGAGGTGGTAATAGTTCTTTTATTTAAATGTTTTTTTTTAAATATATTGTAGATACAAAAAAAAACATTCTTTTTTTTTATTATTAGCTCATCCATGCATAAAATCTGCTATATTGCGCTGTGTATGTAAGTAGAAATAAAGTAGAATACATAGTAAATAGTGTGCGCACCTGACTTAGCACTGTTGCTGTTGCCATTGCTGTTTCTTTATATACAAGTATATTATTATACAATAAAAATGTAATGAATATATTTTTACCGGATACCTCATCGCACCTGATTTGAATTGTTAAATTCAAAGATGCTTTTTTTTTTCTTTTTTCCATTACCTCCTCAAATCGGTTATATTCTTACCATGTGTTGTTTTCTCTTTGTCAACCTGAATAAATTCAGCGTATACACTTCTAAAACAGCTCATGGTTTTCATTTACGGTGCCTTGTTTTGACCCCTTTGTCAGTAACGATTGTAGCGGGGTTTTACAAACAAACAACTGAATTTACTGAAGACTTCTTGGAAGAATTATGATGTCATTGCTGGACGCTTAAATTAATATATTTAATAATAATATAATATATATTTAATGGATGAATGGTGAAGTAAGCATAACATTAACCGGTTGATCGATTGAATAAACAAATCATTTGGACAAATATTTAATTTGAGTGTTCACATTATGGGAATGCAAAGAAAAAGTTTTTAATTGCAATCATGTACTTGCATATACTCGTATATATGTATGTGTAAAACAACTTGTTACCCGTTTTTACCCTAAAGTTGGTTTAAATACTATTACTATCTAACACGTTCACCCTGCCTCAGTTGCCTTTAACACTTATTATCCCGTTTTTAAATACCAAAACTTTAAACTTGAACTTTGTCGGTTGCTATTACGGTTATATGTACTGGAATTTCAAACGGAGGACATATTTAAAGAATATGTTCAAAACGTAGAAAGTTACCAGAATTAGTGTGCTTAACACTTTTTCTGTAAAACAAATTAATTGTTGGGGAACCATTCTGTGGTTATACCAAGGCTTAGTCACTCCGCCTCACTGTGTTCGTCTTGTGCGCAGTGAGAAGATACGATTTGTTGCTGATTTCGGTCGACGGGAGAGTGGGGAACGGAAGTTTGCTATTCTTTAAAAGGGTTGGGAAAAATAAATTACGTTTTTTGCATTTCAGTACTGGTTTTAGACGAGATCCGGAACCAATCTTGTCCAGTATTTGACCAACTGACCAACTTAAACACCGCGCGCTATGCTATCGCAACATTTTTTGATATTCAAACTTTTAGTTAAGTGATATAGAGATATAGATGGATATAGATATACATATAGAGGCCATCTCTCTTACTTTTAAGCCATTGGGAGTCGGCAAAAAATCATAGGGTTTTTCTGATAAGGCCATCAACACCAATAATTTGTTTTTTTTAAATTGATATTTGCTATAGGGTCGCTACGAGACCATCAACTTTTTTTCGAAAATAAATTTAAATAAAAATCGCAACATTGGCTTTTGATAAAAAAAAATTGCTTCCATTTGGAAGATAATTCTTAATCATTTAACATATAAAAACTATTTTGAACGAATGAAAACTACGATTGGCAATTACAGCATATCCTGTCGGTTAAATTGTTGACCATCTCTTCGAGCATCTGGGTCGTATTGGGTTGTACCACATGAAATGTCCGATTTTATAGTAAAAATTTAAACGTCAATATTAATTTTTCCGTAAATTTTTATTCAATCAAAATAGGATCCGTTGGCATCTATGACATTCTTCCAAGGTGATGCAAGGTCAAATATTTCTTTTTCGTAGAAATCTTCAAAGAATTTTATGACTTCTGCTCGGTTTGATAGCGTTTATCGTTTCTCCTGGTTGAAGAAATGAAAAGTGGATTGGTCCTTTCGATGTCCACCAAATTGTCACCATAACCTTTTTTTTTTTGATGAAAAACGGGCTTGGGGATGTGTTCTGGCTTTTCATCTACATCTAACCACTGCCCAGATATTTTACGATTATCATACAGTATCCACTTTTTATCACAGATGACTATCCGGTGCAAAAACGGTTCAGTTTGGTTTCCTAATGTAAGCGATGCGCAAATGTCCAGGCGCCCTAGTTTTTGGGATTCGTTCAGTTCATGTGGTACCCACTTATCGAGTTTCGTTACCTTTCCTATGAGAGAAAGGTGTCGACTTGTTGTCATTGGGGATATCAACCACATCAACCGTTGCTCTTAAAACATCCGGCTTCATTTTCGAGGCTGAAATCTCCATCTCGCGAACGTAACTTTCCAAACCAACGTCGTATGCACTATACGTTCGTTTACCGCTACATCCTCAAATGCGGCATTAATGTTTTTCATTGCCAATGACGCATTATGTCCCGTTTTAAATTCGTAAAGGAAGAGGACTCGAATTTGAACTGTTGACAGCATGGTAAATAATTCCTCGAAAAAAATAACGATACTAGTAACGAACCCTACAATTCTCAGAGGTCAAGCACACATACCACTTTACTCGAGAACTTCTTATTTCCGACTGAGCGAAAATCGGACATCTTATGAGGTACAACCCACCGCTTCCATTCTTGTAAGGGATAAAAGTTGCAGACCGAAAAAGCTCAAAATCCTGTGCCCGTTTGCGAACTGATAAATTCGGATCTTCACTAACCTTGACCTCAATTGCGGCGATATCTTATTAATCTTACTTTTGTTGCCCTAGTGTCTTGCATTGTTAAACTACTGCGAAATCTATCCATAACAATCTATTCTTCAATTTGGTAACATTATTGCTGTCCATGATGAATTGCTAGACTTTACCGAAAGCAAAAAACATTTGCCACTTATAAAAATTACTGCAATTTTGGGAATTACCAATACCGGAAACGTGGCGTTTCTTAAATCAACACCCTTTACAAGGTTTTATGGATGGCCAATTGGTTTTGGAAAGCTCATGTAAGATTAGCATTATGATAATGAATATGGTTAGAATTTCTGTTACTAACATTGAGGACATAAAATTGCTGTTTTAGAAACATAGTGTATAGGTAGGTACGAGTCATGGGCTATTTTCTGTAATCGGGCAATTATTTAAAATACAACTAATCCATGATAAATAATGTAAAATCAGTATAATTTCCAGCATTATGAAATGAATTTTTTTTTGCATTGATTCTTATGTGTTCTGGGAAAGATTCAGCTTTGGTACACATACCAAGAGATGAGATATCCGATAGCGAACATCACATACTCTAATCAAACATAGTCTTCCCATTTGCTTAAGAAACGGACAATATATATTTTTAATTTCACTGAGCGTTGTAAAGAATTTAATTTAATTACTGCTACCATTATGTTTATTTAACACGAAGCAAGAATATAACTTTTGCGGTAAAGGTTTTATTTTATTACTGTGATTGTTGTTTCCAAAGAAACAGTTCAGAAACATCATTTGAAAAAATATTTCTAAAACGTTTCCAAATTAATTGAGAAGTGTTTTAAAAACCGTTTTCGCTTGTTTTTCTTTGATTTTAAAAAGTTTTTGGAAGCCAAAATTATGTCCAATAATGTGTATTTTAATTTAAACGATATTCAAGGAGAAACGGATAGTGTTGGCTTTATCACCTCATACGATGTACTCAAATTGACGATTTCATAGCTCCAGGAAAATCTCAAACGAAACTTTATTTTATGCTATTGTCTTTATATATATTATGTATGAAAAATTATATGAGTTAAATCAGAAATAGAGTGTTTCTTACGGTATAAGACCAATTTGTTTACATGCATTTATGCCCAGATAATTTTTGAAAACAAATGGGTCGTTAATATTTTCGGCGGTAATGCTACAGCAAACAAGATGATGGGGGTGATGGCCTTTAATTATGAAGTTGGGCATTTTGGTATCCCCAAAATCTGCAGTTTTACTTACTTACGAAACAGTTCAGGCGCTTCGTCGGTCATCATTTAATTTTCTAAAAAGTTTTATTTACACTCAATGAGATTTTAAATTGTTCTTCCGTATTTAAAGTGAATGCGAAGCACCCAAATTTAGTTTTAGATTTCGTTAGGAAGGAGGTGCAAATCCTCTTCCAAATTCCGCCGAGTCTTATTGTTTATAGCTCCGTGCTACATCTTATAAAAACAATAGTTTCGACCGAACTGCCAGTCTGCCCGTGCGTCTTGAATCTACAACAGTTTCAATTGCAGCAAAATTATCCACAAGCGAACGAATGGTTGAGCCCGTTGGCGTAGTGCTTTCACCATAAAATCTGTTGTATACACGCTGAGTATTAATCATTGTTATTAAAATTACTTTCAAGGAATAGTTACTTATTTGCGCAATTGAGTAGTTATTTTTACCGCCGTGTACAAAAAGTAGTACCCTTGGCAAATGTTTGTAAATATAAAACACTTTGAGGGTTATTACTTAAACGGAAACGGTATCAAAATCGATATGTTCCAACACATAAAAACAGGCAAAAACAGAAATTCTTAATTCTTAATTCATGAGTGGGTTCGCGTTACTCAGTTTGACTTTATTGCATTTTAATATCGAATTATACAACCCAGGGAACAAGCTTACCATTAGAGGTTTTTTTTTTATGAGAACATAACATTATAGATAAATTGTGAACAAATAGAACTTGTAAACTTACTTTTTACTTTTTTAATATGTAGGCACTGGCAATACTAGCAGCGATGGAACCTATAAGCCATCATTTCTTACCGACCAAGAACTGAAGCATTTGATTTTGGAAGCTGCCGATGGTTTTCTTTTTGTTGTGTCTTGTGATTCTGGAAGAGTCATTTACGTGTCAGATTCAGTAACGCCGGTGTTGAATTACACTCAATCTGATTGGTATGGAACAAGTTTGTATGATCACATTCATCCGGAAGACCGAGAAAAAATACGTGAACAACTTTCTACTCAAGAACCTCAAAATACCGGTAGGATTTTAGACCTCAAAACAGGCACTGTAAAAAAAGAAGGCCACCAATGTAAGTAATTTATATGAAAAATATTTTCATTTTAAGTAAAATTGTATTTATAATATATTCCGTTTTAGCATCGATGCGATTAAGTATGGGAGCAAGACGTGGTTTTATCTGTCGCATGAGAGTGGGAAATGTAAGTCCCGACACGATGGTTGCGGGGCACTTAAACCGATTAAAGCAAAGAAATTCATTAGGGCCTTCACGCGATGGGCAAAATTTTGCTGTTGTGCACTGTACTGGTTATATTAAAAATTGGCCACCTACAGATATGTTTCCCGGAGTCCATATGGATCGAGCAAGTGATGATGACGTGCATTCTTCACATTGCTGTTTAGTTGCAATAGGAAGACTGCAAGTTACTTCGACAGCGTCTTCAGACTTATCCAGTGCTAACAATCAATCTGAGTTTATTTCACGTCATGCCATGGATGGAAAATTTACCTTTGTAGATCAACGTGTCTTGAATATTCTTGGCTACACTCCAACCGACTTATTGGGGAAAAGTTGCTATGATTTCTTTCACCCTGAAGATCATAGTCATATGAAAGAAAGCTTTGAGCAAGTGCTAAAACAAAAGGGCCAAATGTTTTCTTTAATGTATAGATTTAGAGCGAAAAACCGTGACTACGTCTGGCTCAGAACTCAAGCATATGCATTTCTTAATCCTTATACGGATGAGGTAGAATATATTGTTTGCACAAATAGTTCAGGAAAGTAAGTATAAATGCTTTATAAATCTATTAAAGATGCAAATGTTTATATTTGTCTCTTGTTTTATTATAAAGAACAATTCATTCAACTGGCCATGAGAATACAACACCCGACCATTCTGAACATGTTTATGTAACGCCAGGAGTCGATTACACATTAGCGCAGGGTGGCCGAAGGGACCAGACATCAAATGCCTCCGCTGGGAATACTCCTCAGGTTGTGTATAATACTCACAGTATAATTGGCGGACATATACAGCAAGGGCAAAATAATGCACAACGTCCTGCAAGTGCACAAAATCCTGTACCTTATAATTATGAAACAGCGACACATTCACCTTTAGGGTAAGTTTTACAAAAGATTTTGTTGTTCCATCGCATAGAAGTTAAATTCTATATGTGATTTCAGTTATGGGTCACCGGGCTCTTCCACCGCAAATACAGCCCACCTCGCAAGAATACCAAAAGCAAACACTTCGCCTATACCAGCAGCAGCTGCTTGGTCTTTACGACAGCAACAGCCAGTAACAGAAGGCTATCAGTATAATCAAATGAGCCCGTCTAGATCACCGAGTGGACCAACGTATACTCAACTCAGCGCTGGAAATACACGTCAATCAACAGCGTATCACTCTAGTGCTCAAACACCTCAATCAAATGCTGGTAAATACTTGAAGATTTCTGTTAATTTGTTAATCGATTTGAATAATAAATAATTTATTATATTAAAGCAATTTGGGGCTGGCAAAATTCTGGACAAACAGCAGACCCAGGGCCCGGTTCGAGCGGATCAGGAGGAGGTCATCCACCGTCGGTTGGAAGCCAATCGCATCATCCACCACATGTTCAAGGGCAACCGCAAGGTCAAGAACTCTCCGACATGTTACAAATGTTGGATCAAAGTGGAACCACAACTTTTGAGGATCTCAATATAAATATGTTTAATACGCCATTTGAATAAAAGTGTTTGGTTTTGGTTTTGTTGCTTTTGTTTCACATAGCGAGCCTTGTTAGTCTCCTATTGAAATTAATTATGACCCATAAGCAATTACAATTCATAGTCTTTTGATTAAAGAATTTACATCTCAACAACATAGGAACGCAAACATAGACAGATGTTTTAGGAAAATTTAAAAGTAATTAATGCCAGAAAACTTTCTCTCCATCCTTTTTGGTTTGGCGGTAGGTTTTCTTTGTTTACAGGCAAAATATTACTTTTAATTACATGCACAATTTAAATTATTTCATCTTCAGTTGACTTAAGTGCAATCGTCTCTTGGTATACAACACACATTTAATTTGATTTAGATATTTATTATAACTAAGATTTAAACGTTATTTTAAAACACAGGACCATAAACAAAAAAAAATTGCTTAGCCTCAAATATTGTATATATCAGTTCAAATATGACAGGGAAGTTTAGGTTGGTATAAGAACTATGTTATTGTGTAATAATTTTGAAGATATGAACCCAGCTAATACATTCAAAACTCTTTTCCTAATATCAATAAAATAATATTAATTTCACATTTATTAGCGAATTTTTCAAAATAAGTTTTTGAGCAGACATCAGATATCAGGTGTGCTAAGAAAACATGCATAAGCTGTGTCTGAAAACAGTTTCGAGACTAAATTTGAAATTACTGTTTTTTTTTTATAACAATTATACCTATATTGTTTCAAAAAAAAGAGTCTTAAAAGCATTATATGGTCAAAAATATTTAAAACTAACACTTGTTTATGTTAAAATTAAAAAAAAATAAAAAATATGTATAAATAATGGTTTTTCAATTATATCGACTTAAACTATTCTGTATTATTGGTTCGGTAGGGGACAGATAATTTTACCAGCTGTGGTTAGAAAGTTTATTTTTTATTTAGAATAACATACGATCGCGAAGGAAACATATAGTAAAATAAATTTTATTCGAGTATATTTCATTAATTTTTATGTATTAATTTTTCTTAGGTCAAAGATTGTAATGCCTTGAACATCGAAACAAATGTTGTTTGTGGTGATGAGGTGGTGATTTTTATATGTCCACTACGGTATATGCATACGGAAATGTATGTGCATGATTTTTTTATATATACATTTTTTTTTTCAAATTAATTTAAGACAGACATTTGCATGCATTGCATTTTTAAATAAGTTTGCATATAAATATTCTTTATATATAAACTTTTTTTAAATTTTGAAATTTTAAATGGTAAATAGCATCATCATAATTATTAAAACAAAGAAATGTATTACTAAGTGAAGAAAAACGAAACTTTTAAATTCCGAAAATTATGTACCAATAAGAAAAAAAAAAAAAAAAGAAAAAAACATGTATTTTAATAATTCTAATAAGATATATGTGTATAATTTGTCATGCTTTGAAAATAAAAATGAAAGAAAACATTGAGAAAGCAAGGTGGTTTTGCATTGGGTACTGCCCATTTTATTTCAGATGTGAAAAAGAGATGAAAATGGGTCATCTTTTCCTGTAAAACAATTACCGTTTTAACCAAAAATACCATATATTCGTCTTTTGGACCATCTACTCAAAATATTTCCACAATACATTGCATTTGCCACTCAATGTCTGTTTAACAAACCCAATCCTCCAATTCTATTTCTGAAATAAGCTATTGTCAATAGTTAAATACAATAGTTAGTATATTTATTGATTAATTCAGACGAAAAGATATTAACACAGAAATAATACTAGGGCTATTCAAGCTTTGTTATATGAGACTTAAGCCTTGCATAAACCGTACAAAATAAAAAAAAAATAAAACTTAAAAACAAACTCCGTAGAAAGTGTTACAAACATCCACTCAATTCTAAGCTTAAGTGTCGTTTAAAAAAAATGAGCCAGAAAGTCAACAGGGAAATTTTCACTCTAAAATGATTAGTTCACTAGGTAATCCTAGAAAAGAATGGAAAGTGATAAAAGCCCAATCGTTTTGAGAAATGAAGGTGTTGAAATTACTGATCCATCTACAATAGCCAATACATTCAATGACTTTTTTTCAACAATTGGGCAAAATTCGTTTGATAGTGATTGCCCTTCAATTGCCAACATTCTGTTGGAACGGTGGAAGGAGCGTCCTGCAGGAATAGTTTCTTTTTTGAACAAATTACTGAGTTCGAATTATTAAGTAGGATAAAATCTCTTAATAACACGAAATCTTGTGGTAATGATTGCATCTCCAACACAACTCTTAAGAATATCGCCTATAATGTTTTTGACATTTGGTTCACCTTTTTAATTTAAGTATTAATACCGGAAACTTTCCCGATAAATTAAAATGTGCTTACGTGGTACCACTTTTCAAAAAAGGTGACAAATTGGATAAAAATAATTATAGACCGATTTCCTTGTTACCTTCGATCTCAGAAATATTAAAAAGAGAATGTGCGGTTATTTGAATAGTTTAAACTTTTTTGTCCAGTAAAATTTGGGTTTAGAGAAGGCCTTTCCACTGAAGATGCTCTTCTTTGTTTTTGCTCCTTTACAAACAAAGGTCTTGATGACAAAAAATATTGCGCCGGTCTTTTCGTGTATATTACTAAGGCGTTCGACATGGTCAATCACAACATTCTTTTGGACAAGCTTTATGGTGCTGGCCTTCGGGGCTTTATGTATAATTGGTTTGTTTTTTATCTTAAAGACAGGACATAAAAATTAAGAGTGGATTATTGTCTGAGCGACCCCAGAGTAATTTCATTGGGTGATACGCAAGGGTCAGTCCTTGGCCCCATTTTGTTTTTGATCTACATCAACTCTTTGTTTGATCAACCACTGCTTTTGCAGATGATCTTGACATTGCCTATGGTTCAAATAATAACCCTTTGGATCAGGCTGCTGACATAAACCATGATATAGATTTGCTACGAATCTAGTTTGCGAAGCACAGATTAATTGTCAGTAACAAAACCAAAATTATGTATTTCACCCTTAGCATGCAAGAGTCTCCTGACTTCGAAATATATTCCCATGCACTTGGCTGCTGTCGACAAAACATGATAAATTAATAAATGTACTGCGGAAGCCTGTAAAATCATGTGTAATGACAGCGTAATATGCAATGTAAACAGTTTTAAAGTTGAAGTCGTAAAACAGTTTAGGCACCTTGGTGTTATAGATGAAAATCTGAGCTGAGGTGAACACATTGCGGTCTTAAAAAACTGTCTGCGTTCGGCTGTTCGTAGTCTTTATCGACTCAGAAAATGCTGTATGAGTCATACTTTGAAAACAGTCTACTACGAAATTTTTCATTCGAAGTTACAATATGGTATAAACTGTTGGGGGGTACATACTAGATGGAGTGAAAAGTGACCTCCTTGACCGCCAGAATGCGCTGCTACTGCAAAAAAGGTTATGGTGCCTTGAAGTCCGTTCATATTTAGGCAGACATGCCAAATTTCAGTGCGATACTGTCTTTAGTTTTGTTTTGACAGCTGATTGTTGTTGACGTGTTTGGCATCATGTTGAATGTGCACAAAAACGATTTTCGTTCTCTCATAAAATATTATTTTTTGAGAGGCAAAACGGCGAAGGAAACAAAAGAAAAGTTGGATAAATATTATGGGGCTAATGCTCCGTCAGATTATACCGTCAAATATTGGTTTCCAGATTTTCGTGGTGGCCGCAACTCCACTACCGATCAAGTCCGCAGCGGCAGACCCTCCGATGCGGTTACAGAGGACAATGTCAAAAAAATACATGAAATGGTGTTGGCTGACCGGAAAGTGAAGGTGCGCGAGCTAGCAGATACCACAAAGATTAGTACTGAGCGCACACGCCATATTTTGGGCAATATTCTGCATATGAAACAGTTATCCTGCCGCTGGGTGCCGCGAATGCTCACTCCTGACCAAATACACGAACGCGAGAGAACTTCGAAAGAGTGTTTGGACTTGCTGATGCGGAATCGGGCGGACTTTTGGCGTCGATTGGTAATTGGATTTGGATCCCTCGGACTATTATCTCTTCCCAAACCTCAAAAGATGGCTCATCAATAAAAAATTCAGCTCACGCGAGGAAATCATCGACGCCACGGAGGAGTATTTTGCAGAATTTCCGGAAAATTACTTTTCGGATGGGATCAAGAAGTTGGAAAACCGCTGGAATATGTGTATCAAACTAAAAGGGGACTATATTGAATAATATAAAAAAACATTTAAAAAATTTTTTTTTTAATTCCCAAGGAGGTCACTTTTCACTCCACCTAGTACATCACCCATCTCCAACCACTTGTTGTGTTGCAAAAGTATGCCGTCCGAAGAATATGTAATGTTCACCGCTTATCCCATTCTATGGTGCTGCTTAGGTCCTTAAAAATCCTGCCTGTTAGGCATTTACTATATACTATTTTAAAGTTTCAAAGATCTTTTTTATAAGGGGTGGATATATGCAAAGCCCAATCTCTGACACTTACAATTTAAAAAGTATTCTCCGTTCTGTTGTCGAAATACCTCGTTTTCGTACAACCCATTTTAGAAACTTTTTTTGTGTAGTACGAGTATCTTGCAAATTGTTCAATAGACTCCCTGTAGAAATATGACGCATTAGAACACTAAACGCGTTTTTAAAAAAATTGAAAATATATTAATATTGAAGTCCTACATTGTTTGATTTTTTTGTACAAGCTCTAAAGCTCCCTGTTCTTTTATATTCTTTTTTAAGTAATTTAATTATTGTTCATCCCACAATAAATAATTTAGCTTTGAAGGGGCATTTATATCTATTTATATTGTTTAATATTTAATGTCACTAACTATTCTATTATGGAAAGCAATTTTGTAATATCATAGTAAAATTTTTGTAAATACAGAAACAGAGTAAAGAAAGAAAAAAGAAAAAATCGGGTAAGGTGATAAGTGATATGAAAATCTACGAAAAACAGTCCAAAATCCGCTGGCGTATTCATATTTTTCGTAGTTTTTCGAAGAGAGCAATTCAATTCCCCTCTTTTGACACTTTTAGTCCACGAAATTTGTTTGCAAGTTTGTAAAAACTGTCAAACTGTTTTTTTTTTGCTATTTGAAATTGCTTGTTTTAATTTGGAAATGGAAATTTTTACTTTGTTTTGCCAAAAATAAGTGAGATATGAATAGAAAATTAATTAATAGTTAAAGTTTCAAATGGAAAATTTTTTTTAGAAAGTGTTTACAGACAAAATATATTGAAAAGCAGGCAAATGAAATGAAAGTGCTCCCCATACAGCTTCTGGCATCTACAAATGGCAATACAAAGATAAATTGTCGGAAGAACTATTCAACTATTCAAAATTTTCAATTTTTTTTGGTCGACATTATAAATTAGGAAGACAGCGGTAGAGACGCGTTACTCGATCACAATTTTTGTAACGAATGGAAAGATGGCCGCTCTCTGTAAACAAAGAGTAAGATCCGCTTTGCGTGTTTTATTGTTTCATCTTTCCATTCGTTACAAAAATTGTGATAGAGTAACACGTCTCTACCGCTGCCTTCCTAATTTATAATGTGCCCTAAAAAAAAATTGAAAAACGAGTTTTGAGGCGAAAAAAATCTGTGTTATCGCTTAAAGTCAAAATAGAAATGCCTGATCGTTTACGCCTTGGAGAGTCGTTTGCATCCATATCATGCTCATTCAATGTCAACGAATCAACTGTACGATCGATAACAAAAATCGTTCGAGATCCAGCAGTACAAAAAATGTAAGTGGCGTTGTCATTATGGATTGAAGACCGCAACCAAAACAGAGTGCCCTTGAGTGGTCCAATGGTGTGGGAGAAGGCAAAGCGTCTTTACGCACATTTTAAAGAACCTGATGATAGTTGTGGTGGTGAATGTACAGATGGAGGATTTCAAGCATCGGAAGGTTGATTCAATAAATCTAAGGTGAGACAATCATTGCATAGCATTAAAATCGTTGGAGAAGCTGCATTTGCATTGCAGACATTGCTGCAGCAGAAAGTTATCCAGAAGAATTTGCAAACCTAGTAGCTGATGGAGGATACAAATATGAGCAAATATTTAATGCAGACGAAACTGCACTGTTTTGGAAGAGAATACCAAACAAAACATTCATTTCTAAAAGCGAAAAGTCTGCCTCTGTATTTAAGGCAGCAAAGGATAGGATTACACTGTTGCTATGTTCTAATGCACCTGGAGATTGTGTCATTAAACCACTGATGCTTTACAGATGGTTAAATCCTCGTGCTTTAAAAAATCAAAACAAGGACGACCTGCCAGTGCTTTGGCGTGCTAATAAGAAAGCGTGGGTTACAAGCGCTATTTTTTGTGACTGGTTCCGGAATTGTTTTGATTCTGTAGTTGAAACTTATTTAAATAAAAGAATTTATACTTTAAAGCAGTTCTAGTTTTGGACAATGCATCAGGCGATCCTCGCGAACTTGAAACTATGCATCCAAATATAAAAGTGACAATTTTACCTCCCAACACGACGGCTTTGCTTCAACCTATGTACCAAGCAATAGTCCAGGCCTTTAAGCTCTATTACATTAGACGAACCTTCAAAATCATATTGGATAATACGGAATGTGATCCTGATATAAATATTATGGACTGCTGGAAGAAATTTGACATAGCAAAATGCATCGTAAACTTAAAAGAATCATTGGAAGAATTGAAGCCATACACATTGAAATCATGCTGGAAAAAAACTGTGGTCTGCTCTGACTACGGAAAATGACGAAGAATCTGTGGAAATTCAAACTTTGACTGCAAACATAACCGGAATTGCAAATGGAATAGGACGAGATGGGTTCGAACAGATAGAATCAATTGACATTCAGGAGTTGCTTGAATCGCACGATGAAGATTTGACTGAAACCGACTTGGAGGAAATGTTAAATTCACAGCCCATTGAAGAAGAGGCTTCAACAAGCACTGGAAATGTGACATTTAATTTGAAAAATCTTAGTGAAGGTTTAAGAATGGCAAGTGAGCTTTGTGATTTCTTTATGCAAATTGATCCGTCTATGGAACGAAGTCTTATTTTTAAGAGGCAAATTGCTAATGCCACTGCTGAATATCGGTCTGAATTGAAGGAGCTTTTAAAATCTGCCAAGCAGGAAAAAATTACAAAATTCTTTAAACCATTGCTTAAACCTGAAGATAATAATTAATCAATATGATCAAAAACTTCAATAAAATTCATTTTTTTATATATTGGGTCTACAAGTAAGTTTCCAGCGTTTTTTTTTCCAAAATTTTAAGTTTTATTATGAAAACATAGTTACAATGCTTTATTCCGGACCAAACAAATTTCTCGTCTTTCGAGCCCAAGAACGTATCGAGCGAATTTTTGATTTCCTCTACTGAGCTGAAGCGTATTCCCGTAAGAGCGTTCTGCATCGAACGAAACAAGTGGTAGTCAGATGGTGCCAAATCTGGACTGTAAGGCGGGTGAGGCAGAATTTCCCATCCACTATTTCCCAAATAGTTTTTCACCGAAACCGCAACATGTGGCCGGACTCATGCCTGGTCTCATATTCTGGCCGTTATTCTTTTAATGCCAGCTTCAAACGAATTAGTTGGGTTCGATATAATGGTCCTTTGATTGTTTCACCACTCCATATGCAGAGCATGACCTTATTCACGTGAATATTTCGTTTCGGCGTCGATTGGGATGGGCTCCCGGGCTTTGTATACGATTTTCTGCATTTAGGATTATCATAATAAATCCATTTCTCATCACCAGTGACAATACGATGCAAAAATGATTTATTTTTATACCGCTGCAGTAACATTTCGGACATGCAAAATCGCCGTTCGACGTCTCTTGGCTTCAATTCGTACGGCACCCAGTTTCCAACCTTTTGGATGAATCCCAGTGCTTTTAGGCACAGGAAAACGGCTTGTTGCGTGACGCCCAATGATGCAGCAAGTTCTTCTTGAATCTGACACGGATCCTTATCCAGTAAAGCGTCCAATTCTTCGTCTTCAAAACTTTTCGGCTTTCCGGGGCGATCTTTGTCTTCAACTCCAAAATCACCACTTTTGAACCGTTTGAACCACTCGCGGCACGTCGATTCACCAATACATTCCGCCCCATAAGTTTCCGAAAGCAAACGATAGGCCTCAGCCGCACTTTTCTTCATATTAAAGAATAAAAGCAGCGCTTCCCGCAAATGACGTTTATTTGGCTGGAAACTTGCCATGATTTTGCTCGATAAAATGTACGACACCGATAGAACTGCTCAAATATAACGCTGCAAAGTTGTTGCCAGATACAAAACCTACAAATAAAACATATGGGGTCTGACATTCCTGCCCGGGATCCACTGGTGGCGCCATCTCTGACAAACGCTGGAAACTTACTTGTAGACCCAATATATACCTGTTTTTTATTTTGTCAGCTAGGAACGTATCCCCTATAATCCCATATAAATTACCATTCCATATTCACGGTTTCTGTATTCGCGGCATTTTTACGGAACATATACCCCGCGAATAAAGAGATTTTACTGTACATACTTAACTTCTACAACGATACAATACCAGATACAATAAAACGTGAATACCGCTATTGTCTTACTGTTTTATAAACCGTTGAAATACGCAGTGCGTAAATTATAGGTCTTCATATCGAAGTTTCAGTGAATTCATAAACGTAAAAAAAATTTATTGCAGCAAAACTTGAAGCCATTAATGAACACAACTTCTGCAGCATTGCTGTCGCAGCTTTGCAGCTGTAAAAATTGTATAGATAAATGTATTCCAAATATTTTAGCGATTAATTAATGCCGGAGACGTGAAAACAAATTTTCAAAAAGTATAATTGTCATAAACATATTTTTTCGAAACATAACGAACGGGCTGGGCGTCTTATCGAGCCTGGCAGGACAGCGATCTCACCACACGTGCGAACCAGATGTGCGAAGGATGACACACTCGTAGGAGGGGAGAGCTAACCAAGGATGATGGCTCAGCAGACCGGAGAACGGCACTTCGGTTTGTGCGAACATCGGAGAAGGACGATGTGGTTCATCAAATTTCGTTTAAATTAAGATCTAATCAATAAAATATCGATTTACTGTATAAAATAACTTACGACACAATGTCTAATAAAACTTATTTTTACAATTTGTGTAACTATCTAAACGGGTTTAGATAAACTGCTTTTTTTTCTACTTGTGCTAATATAATCCGCTTCCATTGCTAAACGTATGTAAATTAATAGTTTAATTTCTGCTGAAGTTTAAACTTTGAAGTCGCAATTTTACCTAACATACTACAAATTATGTTAGTTTTTGTATTACTTTTTCTAAATTTCAAAACTGCTACGAACTCATATTTTTGGTATCCTTTTGGATGACAACTTCGCAGCAAAATAAAAACTGCTGCAAAATTGGAATACAGAGACAGTTATTTGACGTTTATGCACGCAAGTGATACCAATACAGTCGTTTTACATTTATGAAAACAAACTCTGCACAGCTAAAATGCTCTCATAAAATACTCCCCATTTACATCTACAATATGTATCGTCATTTTTCTATTTCTCTCTAAGAGAAAGTTTTTATCCTTTGGAATCAACAATTCTTCAGAACCCTTTTTTATGTCATCTGGGCTTACGAAGTGCCAATTTTGAAAGTGATTGTCTAAAGTTTAAAAAAGGGTCAAATCTGCTGAGTTAGGTGGATGAGGAAAAAAATTCATATTTCAACCCTGCTGACTTAAGTAACATGAATTGCGTTACATGTGGTCTTTTTGGAGTGTTGTGCATATAAGCATACCCCTACCATTATATTGTCGTATGTGATCCACTTTTCGTCGAAGGTGAAGACTCAATGGAAAAAAGGACCACGGTGTCTGTTGGTCAAATATCTTGCATCTTCCAAACATCGTAGCATATTCGCTTGGATTCCCATCTTTCTAGTTTTTATACCTTTCGAATTTGTGTAAGGTGATGACTCTTGGTTGGAGTTGAGACTTTGCAGCAAAATAAAGAACGGTCGCAGCTGTATTTTCTTCAACATCTACCGAAGTTCTTCATTATCAATAGCTTTCTCTGGTTTTCCCGTTGGCTTATTTTCAGGCTAAAATTTCCTTCGCTAAATTTGTTAAACCAGTTTCGAACTGTTCTCTCATTACGCGTTCGCAAACAAAAAGCATAATTAATTTCCTGTGCCATTGCAGCTGCAATTATTTTGTTTTGTTTTGAATTGCCCTTAAATGTGCTGGTTAAAGATGTCTCTATATAAGGAAAAAAGTAAATTTAATTAAAAAAATTATATAAATTAAAATTAAAATAGTCTAAAGGCGTCAAATCGCACGATCCAGCCGGCAATTCATCGGTTCAAAACGAGAGATAAATTGCTCACCGAACTCAACCCATTTCTCAATGGGTTCAACAACTAGCGTACAGTGTGGCATGTATCGTCGTCTTGCTAGAACCACATGTTGACCAGGTTCAGCAAAAAAAAAGTTCGAAATGATTGAATTATAGCGGGCGACATTGACGGTAACGTTGTTCACACGGTCATTCTTGAAAAAATACAGGCCAATAATTCCGCTGGACCATAAGCCGCACCAAACAGTGCATTTTTCCGGGTGCATTGGCAGCTCTGTATTGCCTGAGGTCGCTCAACGGACCAAATACGACAGTTTTGTTTATGAACATACCCATTCAACCAGAAATGAACTTCGTCGCTGAAAAAAGCGGATCTTCCTCAAGCCCACTCACCGAAAAAACGACGGTGACAGGTCTTTCGGTTTCAGTTCTTGCACGGGGTGTATTTTGTAAGGTTTTAGACCAATATCCTTGCGTAAAATCTTCCACGTAGCCGACTAACACAATCCTAATTGGCACGAACGGCGACGAATGGACAAAGCAGATACAGCAGCAATATGTGCGCATTCTACGCATACGGGTAGGTGGATAACGCGGCAAGCGTGAAATTGCTTACTCAGTACGTCAAGCAATGGTCGTAAAATGGCCGAAGTACGCGAAAAACATTTTTCACGGAGCATGAATTTTGATAATAACATTTAATAATTTGTAAGCGTTGTTCGGGTTTAAGTCTTTCCATGATGAAACGAGCTGTCAAAAATAGTACACTGAAAAACCAAACAGCTAAAAAATCACCTTGTATTTAGTTTGATTGGTTCGGTCTTCAATTAATATTTCCTGATTTGTTTCTGTGGGTAATGCTAAGTTTATAGGTATGTGGTATTTTGATGTTATTATCAACCTGTTAAAACTCCTATTTTTCCATTTTTTAGCTTATAAAGATCTAATCCTGTCTCAGTTATCTCTGTAGCTGTCATCATACTTGGGTGAACAAGTCCTTATTTAACAAGTGCTATACCATCTATTATTTGATTAAGTTTATCCTCTAGAATTCTTAGCTTTAATATTTGCTGGAATTTTACCTGCTGTTTAATAACTCGTTTTTCGTTCTTTGTATGTCTGAGTCAATTGTTCCCTGTCTGTTTCTAAAATATTCTTAAGGTCGGTAATTGTGTCGTTAAAATGAGAGTTTATCTCAATTTGCCTGTTAAGGTTAAAGACTACGATGCTGTCGTTTTCTTCTACAACTTTGATATGTTTTGTTATTTCTTGCCTGCCATTGTCGTCCGTAGTTCCAAATAACCATTTATGTGCCGTCCCCACCATACTTATAAGTCCTCTTCCTTGTCTCGTCTTTTCTGGTTCCATTGCGTTTATCTTTGCTTGAATAGCTAGATAATATTTTTCTGATTTTAAGGTCGTCTGCTATTTGTAAGTTCTGAATACTTTCTTTTATTAAGTTCAGAGTCTGTCTAAGTTCAATGGCATTAATAATGTGAAGTATTGTGTTTGTGTCCTTAATTATTTCGGTCTGTCCCATGTTGATTAAAGCACAATATACCCGTTACTACAATAGTTGTGAGTGTGGTTATTTGCAACATTGATGTTGTTTATCCCGTCATTATCAGTATGAGAAACACGGATGTAATCACGTGCAAACATACGGGGTCATTTTATATTAATTTGGTGTTCCCTATCCATTTGGTTCATCTTTATAGTAGTTTCGCTTGTAAGTTTTTACAGGTATAACATTCCTCATTTCCTGGTAACTTTCGCTATTCTGGTTTAGCTTTAGTGTTCGTTTTTCTTTTTGTGTCTTTATGTCTTTAACTAAACTTGCGAGGTCCGCAAACATTGCTTCTTCTGGTATCCTTTTAACAGCGGAATGTTGTTATATTTACTTATTCCCCTATGCACTTTAACCTTTGGTTAAATCTAATTTCCTCATAACTGCCAGTATTTCCTGTAATGTAGAATGAAGCCTTTCTACGTCACTATTACATGTTTGAGTATTGGGTTGAGTAAGGTGATGTTCCTACTTCTTCTCTTAAAAATTCTTTTAACTTTTCTGACTTAAACTCGTTGTGAAATGCCTTAGAAATATCAAGTGCAACTATGTTGCTTTCACCAGATTGATGTACGCTTCTCGATTTTTTTTTGGAGTGCCAATAATTTTACAAGTGCATGACTTAGATTTTTTTTTATAATTTTGTGATAACCGACACCACTTGACCGATCACCCGTTTCCGGCTTGACGTTGATTTTTAGGACACCCTGTATAATGATTTCAAAGAGCTTTAGAATGGAGGACATTTTCGGTTTGTCTTATAATTTAGGATTTCGTCTTTTCGGCCTTTTTATCGAGATGGATTATGTACGTATGGGAATTAATTTACACATTCGATGACGGCCAGACCGTCTTAACCTGCAGAGTATTCCTCTTAATTCCGTAGTAATGTCGACTGAAGTCAATGATATTTGGAGACAACAGCCCAATTAGGGCATGTGAAGCTGAATGGGGTCTTCGAGCGGTTAGCAAACGACTGGTGAAAGAATTGAACAAATAGCTCCGTAATGATGTAAGGATCCGCAGAGGATGTATTGGCGAGCTCTAACGTGGAAGAGTAGTAATTAATAAATTGAAAAAAGTGTTGGGGTCAGAGATTAAACTGTGATTCATACGATTTAAATAATTCAAGTATAGTGATTCACAAAAGTTAGAGAATTGGGTAAAAACAAAGTGGTAATTACGAAAATCTACATCGGAGCGTGATCTCAGATATGTAAGTGTCCCATAGTTTATTTCTCCTGCTACATATTGCGTTCAATTCTTTGTTATACCAGAGTGGAGATGGATGAGTTCTCTTGGGACAAAATGTTATTAAAAACTTAGTCAAAAGGTTAGATGTGCATATTATTGTGGCACATACGACTTTTCATCATAGTAAATGGTGAATGTAAGTTTCCTTATTAAAAAGGTTGTTCGGTTTGATGGATATGACTATACTAGTTGTTGATTTAGAGATTTTTCCTGATAAAAAAACACATTTTTAATAAACACGAAAATAGCGAATCCAGTTACGGCTACAAAGTACAAATATACCTCTAACACAAATTTAAATTTTTGGTGCTTACGCCGTTTTTGCCCAAAGACAAAATGTGAATTCTTTTTCAGAATCAGCTTCAAAAACTGTTTATAACATAAAGGAAACATTCTTCTACTTCCATACGTTAAGATTTGTTGAAGAACAATTTTTTAATAGAAGGAACATAGTTTAGCCCCCCCCCCACCCCCTGCTTTTTGTGTTGGCAACAATGGCTTAAGATAAGCAATAAGTAAATTTGTTTTTTGTTTGCCTTAGCAAATAAACTTGTTTGCGGTTGAGCCTCTCCAAATCATGCTCACATGAAGATGTATAATATGCATATATGTTTATTCTTAGTAACAGCTTCGCTTAAAGACAGCAGGCGACTTTCTTATTTGTATTGTGGGGATACCAAGCAGTAATCCCTGATAAAACGATTGGCAAGATTGCATAAATAAAAGATAAATAAAAGGACGACTTTGTACGTCTTTTTTAAGCTATTGTAGAATACATATACAAGTAAATTGTAAAATAAAACACATTTTAAAATTAACGAATTGAAAAGGCTTTCAGCCCGTTTATTTGTTGTAATAAAGCATTTATGCAAAAATATTGTTTGACAATGTTTTAAGGCAACACAAATTGAGAACGTTGCAATTCTACTAGCTATGGAATATAATTTTGAATGATAAAAAATAAAGAACGATGTTATGAGCGAATGTCCATAGCAATTACAAATACACAAGTATTATGTTTGACTAATAACTTTACACGGAAATCGTGAGCTTAATACACAATGAAAATATCTATGTAAACATAGACAACAGTATCAAATTTTTGTTGTATTTTTTTTTTCTTTTCTCTTTTAAAATAAATCTATAAAATTTTTCTTATAACATGAAATCATGCGAATTGGGTAAAACGTTTAGCTAAGTTTTCTCCATTGGCACCAGAAAAACTATCAACCTGGGCTCCATTCTTAATGAAAACAAAAGTGGGCATGCTTGAAATATTGTATTCCATTGCAATGTCTTCGCATTCATCGACATCGACCTGTGAATAGTTTATTTCGAATGTTTTATAAAGGAATTTTCTTTTCTAATTTAAACTTACCTTAAGTACAACAACTTTGTCAGCGAATTGAGTAGCCAATTCTGCAAGTCTTGGAGCGATCATCTTGCACGGCCCACACCATGTGGCAAAGAAGTCTACTACAACTAACTTACCACCAGCTGATTGAAGTTGAGCATCGAAATCATCCTAAAGTAGGATGGAATAAATTAATTATTATATCATTTTAAATTGTAAAACTATGGAATAGCTATGATCAATATGAAATTATTACTTAGTGAATGAAGTGACGAAAACAACCACACATCGATGTGGTCATTCTATTCTTAGAAGATTATTGTGGTATTATGTTAATTCTGACAATAATTGTATTTCTCATAATGAACGAGTAATATTTTTTTATAAATGCGAGATGAGTCGTCGTGACACGTACATACATACATACATATGTATCTATATTTACATATATTATTTATTATTCTGTTTGTATTATATATACTGATAATTTGAAATAAATTTCCAATGAAAATATAGGACATGGGTATATAACACATGTACTCTCCATGACATGACTATGCTGTTTCTACTATTCGTAAAATATTGTTTTAGGTCGTTTCACACACAATGCCTGCACAAATATTTTCACCTTTTCGTACCTTCAATGATGTTAAACGTTCTTAAAAGCTCAGATAAATCGTTGTAGTAACGTGAGTCACTAGAATTTCATAACGAGTTACAAACAAAACTTGCTTGAATAAAATATATGAAGGTCGACTAGATGGTATTGTATTTTTGAGACAGACCTTTAGGACCTGAAGAGATTTTTTTTTTGTTTATACGCTTTAACCTATAGTTACTAACAAAAATCAATGGATTCTTTTTTACTGATTACAATCTAGTTGTTATAAGAAATTCTTATCTAGAATTGATATGTGGGTAGTAATTGCTTATTTGGTTTTGTGGCAGATACATTGGTACTAATGTATTTTTCTGTTTGACCACAACAATATCTAACCAACTAATCACGGTTGTTAGGGCCGACTCTTTATCAACATTTTAACCGCGCAACTTTATATTATGGTGAAATATGTGCCCAATGTGGAAGTTTGACAATAGATATATAAGATTTTATTGACAGCCTTGTAACAAACAATGTTTTAAAGAATATTTACAAAATTAACACAAATTTGTGAGATCATCTTTTTATTTCATAGGAATAATACATTTTAGTTTAGAATTTACGTATGTAAGCACTAATTAGCAGTAGACACATGATCAAGTACGTACGTATGAGAGAGCTAGCGCGCCCAAAACTCTAGCTGCCAAACTTCCAAGAATTAATTATAACACTGCTACCAGTGCCAGAACCTGATATGAGGGGTGTACAATTTACATTTTGCCTTATAACAAAGACCGATATTTTCCACCTATATATGACTCATTGGAGTTTATCGATAAATTCTAACGATTAAGTTTCCACTCATCTCATCTTTGTGGCTGAATGACTTAATCTATAATCTATTTGTTACCATGACGAACCTTATTCAATAACACAAAGTGGAAAAAAATGGAAAGAAATCATTTTCCTCCATTTGCTATGAGGAATCAAATCAAATAATCAAAGCGGGTAAACTGTAGTAAAAAAAATTTATCAAAATGATATAGTTTTATTGAGAATATCTAATGCAATAACTTATTCAATTTAACATGTTTAAATCATGATATTTACGAATTCATATCAAAAATACAGCGAAAGTCTAATTATGTACACTGTTAACGTAAAAGCTTGCGAGACAAATAAACGAGTAATTACGTCATTGTATGGGCAGATATTACAGGGGGAAACAAGACAAATAGTTTGTGCTGACATAGCCTGCATACGATATTTGTGTGGGTAGAAACAGTCACACTGGACCAGAGACCTATTTCAAATAAATTGCTAATCTATGAAATCACTAAATCTCCTTTCTGATAACGCACTTTTACTTAAGCCAATAATTTATGTTATTTTCCATTGCTACATTTAACATAAAACTAAAACCACTTACCTTGTTTTTCACTTGGTACACCATTTTGATTATTTTAGAATGGAAAAATATTTCACAAGCAACTCACACAAAGTTGATTTTAGGAATGCAGTGCGTCGGACTTGAGCAGCAACACAAAATTGAAAACTTTCGTCAACTCTTTGACTTTACTGCTGATGGAGCTGTGTCTTTGACACTTTTGCTGTCAAATATTTGGCTGACAGATACAACGTGTTGAAACGTGCGTTTATCGGCGTTTCGATGCGATGGTTCACCTTAAATATTTTAAACTAAAATATTTTAGTTTGATAGCTTGAGAAGTAGATGGCGCAAACTATTTTTCTTCATTATAAAAAAGGAAAAATAAATGGCTTTTTCTTAAATAAAAATATTGCATATTTACAGGCACAGTGGAAAGTGAGCTTAATCTTTATAGTTTTAATTTTTTTAATTTTAATTTATTTAGCTTAATACAAGCTTACAAAAACTAGGACTTAAAAACTAATAATAATTAAGGTTTTAACGCTAGGTATGGTGAAGGAGATCGAATTTGAGGGAGAGAGTGCTGCGATTAAAATCGAAAACGGAAAGGTTGGAGTTACCTTACGCAGCATACGACAGATTGGTTCGTTAGAGCCATATGTGTCGCGTTGAATTGGTAGATAAAAGAGACTGGGGCAACGTAGATTTCCAGGATTAGTGTAAAAGAAAATGGAGTTATAAAGAGATGAGCAATCGACTGAGCCTGAGAGGAGACGGTGAATGAATAGAATGTCTGTTACAACCTTTCGTTCCTCAAGGGTATTCAGGTTAAAAAGTTTGACACAGTCTCGATAGGGAGGTAAGAATAGAGGATCGTTCCAAGGTAGACCTCGAAGAGCATATCGAAGAAAACGACGCTGGATGCTATCAATTCGGGATGCATGAACTTGTTGAAAGGGACACCACGCTTGGCTAGCGTACTCGAGAAGGTCGCCCCCTTCTGTATAGAGTGGTCTGGTCAAATACGAGTTGCAGAATTCCTTGGCCAGATTTTAACGAAGCGAAGTGAAGAGTTTGCTTTAGTAATTATTTCATCAATATACGAGCGGAAACTACTATGCCAAAGTCGCGGATAGCCTGAACAAGGGATATACATAGGTTGGCCGTGGAGAATGTAAATTCGGTGAGTAGACTTGTTGCACTTACGTGAGAAGGTAATCGATTGACATTTGGTGACATTGAGTTCTAAACAGTTCTTGATGCAACGGGTGGGAAAACTATTTAGATCTATTTGAAGGAGGCTGCAGTCGTGTTGTGAGGAATTTTCAATATCGTTAATGGTTAGGATGGAGCGAAATGGACCTAGGTGACTATCTTGAGGAGCACCTGAAGTGGCCAAGAAAAGGGCCGATAGGACAGACCTGAAACGAAAACTATAAAAACGATTATCCATGTAAGAAGATATCCATTTTAGCAAAATGAATTAACAGGATTAGTTTATGAGATATCTTTTCAAAAGCCTTAGTGAAATCACTTGTTATAACGTCAACTTCATTCCCATTTTCTAAGGTTGAGAGAACAAAGGACACGAGCTTAAGGCTTCGTACAAAATGCTTTCGAGGAGTTTGGGTATATGTGAAAGTTTAGCTATGGGGCGGTAATTAGGGACTTCGCTCTTTAATACGTTTTTATGTATCGGTGTTAAGAAAGAAGACTTCCATATCTATGGAAATTCACCTTGAGAGAGCGATAATCGGAAGAGGTTTGCATGGGGGTGGGAAAGTGTTGAGGAACACTTTTTAAGAAATATGGATGGAAGGCCATCTGGGCCCGGTAAATATTCATCATTAAGTTGTTGTAATTTATTTTCTATGACTGATCAAAACTTTTAGAAATAGAGGGCCCAATGGGGAAGTACGAAGGAATTATCGGCAAAAGATTCCTTAAAAAAAGTAGCAAACAAATTGGCTAAATAATGCGGATCGGTTGAAGATATGTTTTCGTATGAGAGGGATGGAGGAAAACCGTCAGATTTTTATTTGATCAATTGCATCGATAGCAAGTTGGTAGCATTCGATTGGTTGTGTCGGTAGGATGTAACAACATACAATGTACAGGGACCTGCAGTCAAGCTGAGAAGAGGTAGAAACAGCGGTTGGAGAAGAGTTTAGGTCATTGTGGACGGCCAGTAGGACACCTTGACAAAGAGAATCATCATTTGGAGGGGTAAGATCGTCATCTCGAAAAACATTGAAACAAGGGGGGAATAATTCTTGATTCTTTATATAGGGAATTAGATTATTTTCGGTCAGAGCGTAGACCTCAAATTGGAGTGCGTGAGATTGGCGCAAGACGGCACAGGTTTAAGATCGCAGTCCTTGTACGTTTTGAAGGTAGAAGGTAAGTGGAATGCTATTTCGAGAGGGCGTAGGAGTGGATGGTTGAAACACTGGCACATTAGGGACGAAAAAATTTGTCGTTGTCAGCTCTGCTTGAAGGTGTGAGATCCTTTTTGGAGTGCACATAGCTACCGAAAGCAGCAAGGTCGTCTGAGACTTTTTGGGGAGACATGTTGAAAATGTTGTGGAACTTGATATATAAGTTCCTCAAACTTGTAAGGTCAGTAGGGAGACCTTCTTGCTATATGGAGGCCATGACGCTTGTTTTAGTTTTTCCTTCATAACAAACTGAGTCGAATTTGTCATGCAAATACGCTAGAAGAAGACGTATATTCTCGTACGTCGTTTTTTCTCTAAGCCTAGAAAGTGCATAACGACATTCTGTTGTGTCAAAAGTTTGTTGGGTTACTTTAACTGTGAGGCAGAAGAAATATTGTAATGTTTTGTTTTGTTTTTTTTTTTTTTTAAGAACTTCACACTCAAGTGGGTACGACACTTCACTTATGATGCCAAAGCATCAACAGAAAGACAAAGAAAGATGTTTGGGCTCAGCGGGTATTTCGCTCCATGGGTGACATCCAACATTTAATGGGGAGACTATATTATTAGTGTAAATTGACTTGATGTTGTATTTAGGCAACCATTCATTTCACAAGATTTTAGTCGCCTGAAAAAAAGTCTGTCGGTCACGGCTCGTATTTAACCCCAAACCTTCCGATTGTTAAGCCAACACATTACCACTTGAGCAAGGGCCACCCAATAGGGTGCCGTGCAGATAGTGAGGGCACATTTTGGTTCGTTGGGCAAAACCGCTTCAGCACATCCTAGTGCCTGCTGGATAGCTACTTAATCGTAATAGTAAACCAACGATAAGCGCATGTTGAGTCTGTCTGTAAAAGTGGAGCCGAATACTTTGAACACCGCAAACTCGGCCGGGTGCACTTCAGCATGCATGTTTCTGACGGGGCAAGCATGCTGACTTGATGGGCAAATGCACCCAGACGTCTAACAAGTGGTCCTCAAAAAGAGCTACTTCGACGTATTCAGGGTTCAGGTCAGTAAGTAAATTTCACGACTGAGGCAGGGTCTTGAAAAAGAGAAGATGGCTGATAAGCCCTTGATGGGCCATAGGCAGCGCTGGCATCACCGAAGTAGGTTATTGGCATTGGAGGATCCGGCCCCTTATCTCAAATTCCTCAACTAAAATAAACCTCGGGTATGGATGACGTCACTGTTGACGACCTCAGCAATCGAAATAAGTACAATGACCTTCGGATCTGAATGTGGAATGTTCGGACCCATGCAGCCGAACAATTAGCAGAGGCTCTTGATTATTATCATAAAGATATCATCGCTATCCAAGAAGTGCGATGGGATGGCCCGAGCAAAATGAGGATGAAAATATGTGATATCTACTGTGGTGCTTGCTATAGGGAATAGAAACAGCTCTTATTCGGGTGCGGCGGATTTAAACCATAAGTCTTTAGCTTCCGACATATGAGCGACCATCTTATGACAATCCGCGTCAAGGCTAAATTAGTTAACATAAGCCTAATATCCGCTTATGGCCCTACGGAAGACAAGGTTGACGCCACCAAAGAGTGTTTCTACTAGCATCTCTACAAGACAGTTGGAGAGCATAACCTAGACCCCATCACGTCTGGCAGTGGACTTAAGCTTATTGACTTTGCGGCGGGAAGAAATATCACTGCAGGAAGCACACGGTTTTCTCATGTCAATATACACAAGCCAACATGGGGGTCTCTGGATTAAACCAAATTCATTATTCTGCGATCGACGTAAGATATGCTTCCAGTATTCTGGATGTCCGAACGTTCCGAGCTGCCTGAATTAGCTCGGATCACCACCTTGTTGCAGTAAAGGTACGAACACGAATTTTTCAAGCTCCACAACAAAGAAGAACTACTGTGAGAAGATATAACGTAGTAGATATAACTCATATGCCACCTGCATCAAATATCGAAGACCAGTGGCAATGCTGCCAACGTGCATTCGGAACTAATGTGCTCCGTTTCACCCGACCACCACCAAGAAATCCATGGTTTGATGAAGAATGGCGACAAGCACATGCAGATAAACCGGAAGAAGCGCACAGCGCGTCGCTGCAACGAAGAAGGGGAACCGCTGGTGAGCTGTACGACCAAAAGACACGTGAAGAACACCGGTTTCTACAGAAGAAGAAAAACGAGAACGGGGCAATCCAAGATATTGAGAGTGTGTACTAGAGGAATAACGTACGGAAGTTTTACCCCAGGTAAAAAAAAACATGTCAAGGCAACAAAACCTGTACAGAAACCTGCAAAGATGAAAAAGAAAACATACTCGTACCATATATAGGGTCACAGCCGGTGCTGAGAATATGGAAAAACTTCTTCTGCTGATTGCATAACGGCGACGAAGCCCAACACCCGCCGTCGAGCAGAAAAGACTATTTATCTTAGACGATGATTGCCAAAACTTCTGCCCGCCTGACCGACACGAAGTAATGATAGCAATATCTTGGCTTAAAGCTGCTTGACCTGGCGGCTTACCTGCCGAAGTATTCGAAGCTGCTGGAAGTAACTTTGTGGAGAGCATACACCAACTCAGATCTGGTCAGAAGAGTGTATGCCTACTGAATGGAATCACTGCATCACTCGCACGATCCACAAAGAAGTAGACACATTCAATTGTGCTAACTATAGAGGTATAAGTCTCCTCAACATTGCATACAAGCTCTTATCTGCCATATTGTGTAAACACCTGAAATCAAAAATTTGATTAGCCTCTATCATTGGAGTCACAATCTTTCAAAAGTCTGTGCAGCAACTACCGTACGCAGATGTTATTAACACAATTGGCAGAACTCAGCGGCCAGTCACCGGGGAGTATATGCTGTCACCAAAAAGCGCATCAGACGCTTGAGACGGCTAAGACATTTAGAGGGAATGAATGTCAATGCTCCGAGCCGCAGAGTCTTCGAATCTAACCGGAGCGACAACGCGGTAGAGGAAGACTTCACCTTAAGTAGGTGGAGCGCACAATCAGAAGGGGACTTCAACTAACTTGGAGTGCGTAACTGGAGACAGTTATGGATCGGGATAAGTGAAGAGGCATGTTAGTTGAAGCCTAGGTTCACCTCGAACTATAGCGCCAGTTCCTTCCATTTCCATCCACCCCACCACGATAAAATCAGTGCAGCAATTTCCAAGCTTAAGTCTAAAAAAGCTGCTGGATGCAATGGCTTAGCTGGT
This sequence comes from Volucella zonaria, assembly GCA_963966105.1. Classification (NCBI taxonomy): domain Eukaryota; kingdom Metazoa; phylum Arthropoda; class Insecta; order Diptera; family Syrphidae; genus Volucella; species Volucella zonaria. The sequence goes on along the minus strand of OZ014531.1, from coordinate 35,199,153 downwards.
GATCTGTTTAAAACATCAGGTGATGATTGGGTACAGTGCAGACATCAATTCATCTCCAAAATCTCAACGAAAATATGCCCACCGAATGCAACCTCAGTATTGTTTGTCCGATTTTAAAGAAGGGAGATCCTCTGAATTTCGTCAACTACAGGGGAATAACCCCCCATCACATATAAAATCCTGTATGTCGTATTATATGAACGGCTAGGAATCTTCGTAAGCAGTCTTACCGCTCCATGTGTGATCTTAAACCAGGAAAGTCCACCACACTAGTATATTAAATTTTCATATTATGGCATATCTCGGAAAAAACCCAGAAGTTTCAAATCGATGCACACCACCACTTTATCGATTTCAATGTCAATTTAATTCAATGGTCGTTGCTCTGCCAAAGTCGGCAAGTAAGTGACTTTATCTACCTCGGCTCCGCTGTGAACTCTGAAAACGACAACAGCGTGGATATCATGCGAAGAATCACTCTAGCTAATCGCTGCTTCTTTGGGCTTAGAAGGCGATTGAGTAGCATGGTCGTCTCTCGAGCCACCATAAAGACATTACACATGACACTGATCATCCCAGCCCTTTACGGCGCAGAAGCTTGGAGACTGAAGTAAGCGGATGAAAATGCTCTCAGCCACTTCGAGAGAATAGTTTTTCGGGTAATTTTCGGTCTCGTTTGCATCAATGCAGAATGGAGGCGAATTTCAACAGCGAACTATACATGCTGTACAGTAATGCCAACCTTGTCAGAAAAGTTCAGATAACCCGGCTTAGATGGCTAGGTTACCTTTTCGACTCCAATCCAGACGAACAACGCAGTAGAGGACGACGTTATCTTAGATGGCCCACACAAGTTGAGGAGGACCTCAGGCAACTTCTTGGGTCCATTTGGAGGTAGCTGGTGAAAGACCGTGCTTGCTGGCGCGGCCATGTAAGTTAGAAAGTATGTAAGCAATAAAACATTTTTAGAAGTGGTAAATAAATGAAAATTAAATACGAGTATTACGTCAAAATATGTACTTGTATTTTACTTCTATGTGTTGATGAAATATGTTTGTCAACTATCAAAATAAAATTTGTGATATATTTTGTTCTTTACATATTTCAAAATATGTTGATATATACAAAAAGTTGTTTTTTAAAATATATATAGGCTAAATATTAATATTCATGCTTGTGCGAAGACGAGGACTCACAGAAAATTTAATCTGAATTATTATGGTTACCATCTCCAGTCGCCTGTTGATCAAAGAGTCCTAAATCGTCACCCCAATCAAATTCAGGCCGTGCGTCCGACTGAGAGGCTGAACGTATTAAAACGTACATATTGGAATTACCTACTAAGTCCTGAAAATTGTATGTACTTGCTGAATAATTTTGGGTATAGCACGTCTCTCCGTCTTCCAAATCATTACCACAAGACAAATTCTCTTCCACAACATTTTCTGCGTTTACTGATATTGAGTCTTCTTCAGTTTCAATATCATTATCATTGATCATTTGAATTTCAGAAGCATTAAGTGGTCTAATAAAATTTTCATTTCGGTACATATTTACCGTACTTGCAAAAACTTCGTCTTGAGAAGTACTTAAATCAATGTAATTCTCAGTGAGCAATGCAGCTTCAGATTTGTTCTTAGTTGCACTGTGAAAAATTCTATAAACGTGAAGTTATAGTTTATAATTTTAAAATTTTACCAAACCTTTCTCGTTCTTGATGTGGTTTTATATTTCCTCTTAACTTCTCATTGTAATTTGTATACCTTTTTCTTGGCCGTAAATTGTATGGGTGGGTTTTCGACATTTTAAAAGACTTTGTATTATCTATCAGGAATGATAATTGTCCAAAATTTTAGTACACTTGCGTAGATCAAATGATGAAATGAATCGGAAATTTTTTTATTAAGTACATATTTGAAAGACTTATAAATCGTTAGCTGATTTTAATATTTTTATATTATACAGTGTTTAAGTGTTCTAACCCCTTGATATACGAGGGGCGTTCAATATATTCTCGGTATCGATATGAAGGAAAATGCGAATTCAATTTAAATTGTTTTTATTTTTCAATATGATCTCCCCTAACATCAATGCATTTGTTACATCTTGCGATAAGCTTTTTTAAACCCTCAAAATAATAAATTTCCTCTTTCTCTGCAAACTTGAGTTCTTCATCATCCGATAATCTTTTTCCACGAAGACATTTTTTCAAATCCGGAAACAGGAAATAATCACTACTGGCAAGGTCTGGACTATAGGGTGGGTGTTGGATTTCTTCGAAACCACAATCTCGCCAGCAGCCTTGGAAGCTCGCGCCGTGTGAACAGGAGCGTTTTCATGAAGAAGCAACACACCCGCTGCGAGTTTACCCCGTCTTTTCTTTTTAATTTCCTCCCGCAAATTATGCAAAGTGGAAGCGTAGGATGTGGCGTTGATGGTTTCACCTTTTTTTTTGTACTCAATGAGCAAGATTCCCTTTGAGTCCCAAAAAACTGTGGCCATGAGCTTTCGGGCAGACGGAGTGACTTTGAACTTCTTCGGGGGGTCTGTTCCTTTTTTATGCCACTGCATGGACTCTTGTTTGCTTTCAGGGTCATAGTGGTGGACCCATGTTTCGTCCCCAGTAACAATTCGATCCATAACACCGTCCGCGTTCTCACTACACATCTCCAAAAGCTCTCTACAGCATGCGATTCTCACTTTTTATCTGAGGCGCTGTGAGCATTCGTGGCACCCACCTTGCACTGACCTTTGAAAGGTTAAGATGGTCATGAAGAATGGTGTGAATGGTACCAATTGAAAGCTTGGTGATCTCTGCCATCATTTTCACCTTTATTCGGGCATCCTCAAGAACAAGTTTTTCGACTTCTTTGATGCTTTCTCCCGTATAAGCAGTAGCCGGGGCGCCGGAGCGGGGGTCGTCCTCAATGCTCTCTCTGCCTCTCTTGAATTCACTTGACCACTTTTGCACAGTTGATAATGAAGGTGCGGAACCCTGGTAAACAGCCACCATCTCTTCATGAATAGTTTTTTGACTTTTTCCTTGCTTAGTGAGAAATTTAATTACAGCGCGATGCTCAATTTTCACCATCATCGCCTCAGTTGCCATTATAATTCTGTTTAACTAGAGATAAAACGCGAATTAATAATCACATTTATATGAAATTTTACATGAATGCACTAAAATAATAGTATTACTTGATAAATAAGTCAATTTATATATGCAACCACAGCTTCACCCCGATACCGAGAATATCTTGAACGCCCCTCGTACATATCATAGGTTGCACTATTAAGCCAAAGAGAAATGGTCTTTGGTACAACGAGCACTGGAGCTTTGATGACCTCGCGCGTCGCCTGTCTTCTGACTTTGGTCTTATGGACATGCCATCTGATGCAATGACATCAGAATTTTTGCTACGGAAAAAATACGAAATCATCTTTCCTGTGCCCAGGAATGGTTTCGGCTAGAATCTGAGCCAGGAAACGAATGTACATAGTCAGGTCTTCAAGGATGGTTCCAAAACCGATTTGGAATGCAGCGCTTGTATCTTTCTGGAGGATGACGACGTTAGATTATACTCCTCTTGTGTGTGTCTTCCAAGCGGAGATATCCGCAATCCAGATGCACGAACTGTGAATGCCCGATATTCCCATCAGGTTGCAGGTAATCGGCTGATGTGATGGGTACTGGTACTGTAGGCAGATTATCCCTGAAGCGCTTACTCACCTCCCTTCGAAAAACTGAGAAGTTTCAGTTAAATGAACATACAGGAGTACAATGGACTAGTTCTTTGTCTAAATGCTCTGTACCGATAGACAAAAAATTGTTCAAGTACCAAAATGTATAATGTGGTAATTTAAAATGATATGAAAACTGTCCTTTAATTTTTTAAATATGACAACACTAATATTCAACATCTTTTTTTATTAATCGCCGAAATATGTAACGCTATTTATTTAGATGTATGTATGTATATACTGTTAATACTGCGCGCCGCTTGTGAGGATGACTAAATTTGCGGAATGTAGTACCATTTCATATGACGCTCTATTTTGAGTTGCTTTGTTATTTGCGTTAGTAGTATACTTAATGCTGGTTTGAGTGCACTATTTTACAATAGATCGGAGCGCAAAGCAGATGTTCCATCAAAAAAATTGACTAAAACACCAAACTGAGCCTTGAACCTTTTTTATATCTTTTAACGGGCTGAGTTTTTGGAGAACCACTTACCAAATTTATTGGAAGACGTGCTACTAAATATTTATGCATGCATGTGGTATCAACAAGATGGATGCCCAGCGCATTATGCTCGCACAGTACGAGACCTACTCGATCGGGAATACTCCAACAGATGGATAGGGCGGTCTGGTACAATTTCGTGGCTAGCCCGTTCACCTGATTTAAATCCACTCGATTTTTTTTATTGGAGAGCAGTAAGGGAAAAAGTTTATTCTAAGCCGATAGAAAATTTAAACGAGCTGCGACAAAAAATTGCAGAAGCCGTTGAAGACATCAACTCCAGAAGATATGCCCGTCTTATTACCAGATCATTTGTAAGATGATGCAGAGCTCGAACATTTGTTGTAAGATACAAGATAGGTAGATGGCGATCCTGAGATTATACACCAAGAGAACGTAGTGTTCTGTGTGCTCTGTGACGGGAAAAAAATTAAATGAAATGATAAGGGTGGCATCTCTATCTGTTTCACTCACACTAGTCGAAATGGCGTGTTTATCCGTCTCAATCACAGCACTGTCTGTCTCGCTCACACTTGGTACTCATCTTAACTCGGGTTTCTTTAACAAAATATTTTTTGTGTCCTCAATTAAGCGTTAGTATAGCAAGTGTCATACCATTTTAGAATCCGGACTAAATACGCAATCTTTTAAAGTTACTTGCCACAATGGCACAGTAAATTTTTTTGTCAGTACAGTCAGTTCAAGTTAGGTGATTAATGATTTTCAGATACATGGATAGAAAAAAAAGCAATATTTTAGTTAAAACCGATATAGTTATGTTTCAATTTTGGACCGTAATTTACAGAGCAGTTACTCAGGGTTCCGCGACAACAAAAAAAATCGAAGAAAGTTCGTCACAGGGTGTCAGATTTTTCGATTTTTTTTGAGTGCCAATAATTTTAAAAGTACATGACTTAGATTTTTGTTTATAATTTAGTGATAACTGATACCACTTGACCTATCACCCGTTTCCGGCTTGACGTTGATTTTTGGGACACCCTGTATCTGGCATTCATCCACCCAAAATTGAAGTACAATGCTCACATCTGGTCAGGTGTGCCTAAAAGATTGCTGCATCATAGCTGATACCAATATCACTCAGTCAATGGACACCCTCGAACAACGACGAAATGTCTCGTATATTAAGTGCAATATGTTAAGTACCCCGATTTTTCGTATCGCAGTGCAGAACAGATTTTCCAACGAAAAAATTACCATCAAACACCAAAGTCGAAGTGAAATTTTAAGGATCTTTCAGCATTTGTTTGTTTTTCTTGAAAACAGAAACTTCCCGGATAATTGAAAAATTGCCAAAATTATTCCTATTCCCAAAAAGTCTATTCCTAACTGTCCTGTTGACTTCAGATCTTGTGTTTTTTGTCTAAAGCTTTTGAAAAGGTATTATCTCTTCGAATGCAAAAATTCTTAGATAATAATAATAAGCTTTCCAAATAGCAAGTCCGGTTTTCGAAATAAACACAGTTGTGAATCTGCTGTTCTAAGAGTTACTACTGACATTCGATCCGCTTTAGATTATAACGATATCTGTGTAGCAGTTCTTCTAGACTTCTCCAAAGCTTTCGACTGCATTGATCACTCTTTGTTACATACAAAGACTAAAAATGGCTTAAATTTTGCCGACTTATCTACCAAGCTTCTAAGCTCTTATCTAAGAGATAGAGTACAGTCGGTCGTTACAGAGCTTGGTTAATCAAATTCTAAAACCATTCGTGGAAGCGTTCCGCAAGACTATGTACTAGGACCACTTTTGCCACGGCCATAGTCTTCCCACGTCGACTGCTTACTTTTGACTTCCTTCTTCTTCCAAAGATTCTCCTTTTTATCCCCTAGATTATTTTTATGTCGACCGCGGTTCTTTATTCTCTGTTAGAAAGTCTTCCGTTTTCTAGTCTCCGTTGTAACTTCTAAGAATGGTCGTTAACGACGTGGAATGAGAATCTTGATCCCTCATCGGATAAAGAGTATCAAACCAAAAGAAAAGGCATGATACGACTCGAGCTGTAAAGAGGCTGTCAGAGTTAGAGAAATGTTTTTTCGGTCCTTCAAGACCAACCCAACAGAGGAAAACCAAAAAAAGTTTAAACGAGTTAGAAATGGCAGCAAGGCCTTTCTTGAGCGTGTAAAATTCCAATACAAAAATATTAGAAATTCTGCTCCATCCTCCATTCCAACGCTCTTTTATAATAACATTCCAGCTGTCAGCTCTTTGGACAAGGACAATCTGCTTGCAGCATATTTTGCGGCCAACTCAGCACTCCCGGATTGTGCTTTGTCCCCGCCTACACTTGAGTACGCCGAATCTTCAATGGGACAAATCCACTTTCGCACTCGTGTAGTAGCAAGAGTTCTTAAAGATCTTAATAGTCACATATCTCTCCTTCTTCTGAAGAGGAGTTTTTTCTCGCTGACAAAACCACAGCGTAAGATTAGAAACTACCCTTCCGGAACGTTCAATTCAAGTTGTCTTGGATGGTTTCAAGTCTGATATTCACAAAATGAATACTGGTCTACCTCAGGGCTCTGTTCTATCTCCGACATTCTTTTTAATTTTAATCAACGATCTCTTGTCTGCTACTTCTAATCCAATATATTACTCTGCTAACAGCAGTACGCTCTGCTTTTCATATTCGTTCCCGGACTCACGTCCCTACTCCTCGGCTGTAGAACGGGAACGGCAGCGTATGTTGAGCTCATTAAATTCCGATATTAATAGCATAACCAATTGGCGAACTATCAACCGAGTGAAATTTAATGCTTCCAAAATTCAATGTTGTCCGTTGTCATTAAAGCGAAATTCAAATACCCAGCCATTACCCATGAATGGCGCTTGAATAGTCGAAACCGATAAACTTTCCATTCACGGTATGTGTGTCAATGACAACTTACGTTGGAATGACCAACGGTGTCGTCAAAAATGCTGCGAAGTGCCTAGGTTTCCTCAAGCGATGTAAGAAATACTTTATCCCGTCTGATTTCGCCTCAATATATAAGGCATATACCCGCGCGAAATTCCGGAGTGTTTGGCATCGCAAATGTAACACGTTTGTGATGAAGATGTTGTAGATGATAAAGCAGTACAAATTTTTCGGACAATCATAGCTAACAAAAAGACCGGTTTAATTATGATATGTAAACTGTCAATGTTAAATTCTATAGGAAGTAGGGTTTCAATTTGATCTTGAATTGATTCTACCTCTGACTTGATCAGTTTTGTGGTTTCCTTAGCAAAATTTAATTTTATTGATCGAGAATATCGGGTTGATGATGGGACAGGGTTTTGACAAAGTACTTGCTTAATTTCGTCCTTAGAGAAATACATCTGGATGGGAATTATTGAGATACAAAAAAGATTTTCATCCGAATTATCACCAGCAGAAAATTTTTGTTTGTATGATTTCTATTCAGCACCATCACAGCTCCATTTTATTACCAAGGGTAGTTCTTTTAGGTCAGCAATGGAACTTAAAACGTCTTTTTGAGCTAAACGCTCAACGCTGTGATTTACTAAACTTTGCAATCCACATTCTGCAGAAGTTTCGCTCACAGATTTATCATTTGGGTAGCATTTTGTCTTAGCTTCTTTAATTTTGTAGTATGAAGGTAATAAATTGGGAACTTTGCTGTTAATTTTTAGGCGTAGTATTTGTACTGTTGAATTTTTTTTTTTATTTTAGATTTTAGATTTTATTAATAGTTTTAAAAGTACTTACCAATTTTTTATAATTTCTACGAAGCTATAAGCTTATCTGCAGGGGATTGTGTTTTAAAAGTTTTATAGTTTAAGTAAGCTTAAAGTGATAGATTTGAAAGCTGAATGTCCGTGATTAATGCTAGTGCATCATCTGCAATTATTGGTAAAAATCCAGGAGCAGGTGTTTTTAGCGTTTTCCTCACAGAACCTTAATAATAAAATTTAACCTACAAAAATTGTAAAAAAAAAAACAAAACAATCAAACCTCGATTCGGAGAACTTTCAGATAACTTTTTCACTGCAATAGCAGTATTTCTTTTTCCGTCTTGTCTCAGCCTTTTTTCATGTGGCATTGCAATTTCTTCAGCGCTAAAAGAATCTAAAATGGTTTTAACGTTTCTCTTCTTGCTTTTCTCACAGCACTCAACAAAGCTTTTTCTCGGTCTTCCTACTCTAGATGAAGATGGTATTTCATCTAAGATATGTTGTTGTAATGTTAGATTTTCATTTAGCCACAGAGATTTTGAATTTTCGAAGCGCTTTCTATGCTAACCATTTTTGGTCCATCTCTCGTCAAATCTTAAACATAAAGTTTTTAAGGTTAATTTGATTGATTTTGTTGCAGCCTCAGAAAATAGTATATGGCTAAAGTAACCCATAACAAAAGCAAAAACAGCATCTAAGCGCTTAATTTTGACTTTAGAAATCCAAACATCAAAAATTTGCTTTTTCGTGATTTCGATCGGCATCTTACAAAACCAAAAATTGAGTATGAGTGTCGCACCTGTGCGCAAGAAGTTGAAACACATTTTAGCAGTGCATATGCAAGGCTTTAGAACAAACACGGTCTCCAACTTGAACAACACTGAACAACTATACTTTTCGTCTAATGAATACAAAAAAAAAAACACATATTTTATCTATGTATAAATTTTAATTTCATTTACCCCTTATATTAAACAAAATCTCTAATTATTTAAGAAACACTTGCTTTTATATCAATTGACTGTTTACTTATTGAGAAAAAAAATTTTTAAAAAGCTATAAAATGTACGCGAACCAATTAAAAACGATATAAACACTTGCTCTTCAAATTGACCTTCTTATAAAAAAAATTATACACAATTTGAAGTTTGAGATGATTTTTTTTTGTTACACTAAAGTAAAACAAAAAAAAATTGCACAGTCATTACGTAGGAGGTTTACTCTCTGAGAGAAACCGGTTTTTGTTTAATTTTGTGCATGTCATTTTCCTAATTAAATCAAGCTAAATCAGCGATTCGTCACACTGTGCGACGTAATGTCTCTTGTCTCACACTTTTTTATCGCATTTCCACCGCCAGTAGCATTCCGCCCCTTCAAGACCACTTTCGGATGTACTCAAAAATATCGTGATCCGTTCCTAAGCCGTACAACTCGCTTATGGAATGCTCTTTATTTCCTAGTCATTATAATCTTCAAGCATTTAAAACCAACGTTCACCGGTACCCTTGAGCGCACGCAATTTATAAAAAAAAATTTAAGCATTTTGCTTACTCTATGAATTACTTTCATCTTTTTCATTATCTGAAGAAAGTACAATATTTTATCAAATGCATTAAGTGTGGTTGCCATTTT